>OY282404.1:1200000-1837500 GCA_958295455.1 Coleophora deauratella | reverse complement strand
AATCCTTTGTACGTAATAAATGTTTGGCATATTGGTTCTCCTTTTTCTGCCTTTGGAACATCACCCTTATGACTTTAATACAAAATTTTAGAAAATTTAAATATCTGTCAAAAAATTGTTTAGTCACATCTTTCCTTTCGTCATCAAATAGGTGAAGTGTCACCAGAGCTAGTACCAAGGAGGCGACCTCCGATGTACGCCAAGTCCAACAGTTCTACCGACACTTCAATAATAGGCCGCTGCCGCAGGAACAAACGCATGATCCTCCAAGATTCCGACACGGAGAACTCAATTATCATAGAGCATGATAAACACAAGAAACTAGCATGCCTTAAAGACACACCTTTGAAACTAGAGGAGATAAACAAAGCTGACATTCGCAAAGCATCACTCAATGAGAGTCAAATGGATCGTGGTGATGAAAGTCAAAGTGATGAAGAGATGTGTGATAGTGATAAGACTGAGAGTTATAACGAGACACGTCACAGTGACGATGACAGAGATGTAAGTCTTAATGAAAAACATCATAGTGATGTCGAAAATAATAAAACCTATAAAGAAACTCGCAAAGGTGATGAATATGATGGTGACAGTGATGCCAAAGATAGCGAGGGTGATGTTGATGAAGAACAAAGTGAAGATGAGAGAGAAGCAAGTCGTAATGAAACACGTCATAGTGATGTAAAAAGATATAAAGATCCTAATAAAAAACGTCGTAGTGTTAATAAAAGAGATAAAAGTCATAACGAAACACGTAAAAGTAATGACTTTAGTGACAAGAGTGATACCGACGATAGTGAAGATGACGCTAGTGGAGAAAGTGATGTATGTGAAGAACAAAGCGAAGATGATGGTCCTGATGAGGACCAGATGGTTATGTCGCGAGCTACTCGAATGAGCATCATGGGCGTGATACCGAAGGGCAACGATGATGATAGTGACGAATCGGATTTAATCCAATCTGATGAGGTAAGATCATTTATTCAAAGTAATATTATAAATGCGCAAGTAACTCTCTCTATTACGTTTTCAAGACCAAACCGTGGAACCAATTTTGATGAATATTTTAGTATAGCGATAGATGTTGAGCCTCGCAGTTGTAGGGGAACAAACGATGGACCCTTGGAGAAGGAATTTCGCTATCCGCATGACGAATGAGGAAGCGAAACCCTTTGTGTGGATAGACTACATATCAATAGCATAGAGTTGGTTTCTCCTCCGCGACGTTAGGTAATTAGCAATCTTCTCGTTCTAACGCCAAGCAATTAAAGAGATTGCGATACTTCTTTCTCGAAACTACCGCGATAGACAGTGCTCGTGTTACGCAAGCTGGAAAAAGACCCGGGATACCCAGTAATTTATTTTCATTCACTTCTTTTATTGTACCATTATATGTATTTACTTGTTTATTAATGTTATTCATATGATACAAATGCCTTTTTAAATGTTGTTTAGAAATCGCGCAGCAGTTCAAGAAACAGCCTACCAGACAGTTTGCCTGATTGTGGACTTTCTATACACCATACGCCGGAAAAGACCGCACCAGACAACGACACATCACATTTATCTTGCTCGCCATTCACAAGTCCTTTACATGACGTCACAAATGCTCTCAACCAATCGAAGCATTGTCAAGACGAAGTTGACAAATCGGAAAGCGGTAAAATTAGGAGACAAAAATCTGGAGCAACTTTTAAAGTGCCCGATGCGAAAAGTTGGAATGACGACGAAGTAACAATAGTAGATGATACAGATTTAAAGAGACAAGTATTGAGGAATATAGCCAAGGGGAACAAGGAGAATGTAGTCGAAGACGATGACGTCACTATTATCGATACTAAGCCGGAGATCATAGCGCTGAGCAGCGACGATGAGGAGGTAAGCTTTCACAATGGTTCACAGTGCTTTCAATCTGGTGTTATTTACGTGACAAGAGTTTATCTCTTTTACAATACAGGGTTTAAAAAAAAGTTCGTTTATAATTTTAAGGTGTTAGTCAGAATCTTGGAATCGAATACTTACAGGAAAAGTATTGAAAAAATCCGATTGTAAATTTTTTTTCCAGTTTCTCATACAAATTCTTGATACACTATTCCCGATGTATGGGAAGAGACCCGTGCCCCTGCAGTGGGGACGGTATGGGTTGTAACGTAGATATTTATAACAATATTTAGGCAAAAAAAAACTCATATTAAATATTTGTTTTATATAGCTAAATATTATTCAAAAAGATACAAACATATAGACGAATAGACAAAGATATAGGCGAATATGCATAAAACGGAATGCAATGACAAATAGCACAGCAGAAAAAAATATGAGGGTAGATTAATATTTCAGTTACTAACGGCCGTAGACGCCATTCAGTTTAAAATTATTATAATCCAATAATTATTAAATACTTTAGAAATTGTTTAACTTTGATGTGATATTTTGTTCTTTTTGTTGTGATCAATGCTTGTGACTAATTAAGTGATCACCAAAATGCCTCGAAAGAGTACTAGTTCTAATGAGGTGAAGTTTTTTTTACTTTTTGTGTTTTTAATGTTTCTAAAGTAAATCTTGAAGATTTTGCTAGCTCTGTCCGATCCGATACCATTACCATTATTAGGCCTTACATAATTTGAATGATACAAGCTGTACACCATAAGGCTATGTTTGTATTTTGTTCGAAGTACGGCCTAACGCGAACTCATGACTAATCACTAATCACATGAAGGCTTTAATACGTATACGATACGATATTTTGTGTTATGTTGACTTTTCAACTGGCTATCTAGTACGGTAAAATATATATGATCCCGCCAGGCGATGGCGTAGGCTTATATATTAGACTCCTGTTAACAACGTTTGGATACGGAACTTAAAAAGATTACCCTGTCCTTGCTTTCACGTAATCGGGTAAAAAGAGTGGAATGAAAACTGGTCTATTCTCAGTTCTATTGCCACATCTTTGCTTCTGTGAGATTGTTTTGACAGAAATACCCACCCATTTTTCTAATCAAATACTTCAACATTGTATGTTCAACTGAACACAATAAAAGATAAAACTTTGTTTTTATTTATTTATTAATTAAATTTAAATTAAAGAACCGACTAGTCAATTTAAAAGTAGAAGTGATAGAACTAGCTGTAAGAGCAGCTATACATGCACTTCTCAAAGCACATCCCCGCATTTCCACCAGGACCAACCTCCGACCATGAAGAAATCTCCAAAATTGCCCAAAGAGAAGTCTCCGAAAGTGCCCAAGGAAGAGACCACGTCGCGTCGCAGCCGGGAGAACTTGCTCAAACAATACCTGGCGCCGCCCAGTTACCCCAACCAGACCGTGGTGTACGTCAAAAAACATGTGCGGGAGAACGAGCTGTCGAAATTGGAGAAGTTGAGAGCTGATCTGCATAACGTTAAGGTAAGAATAAAAAACTATATAAAAAAAATGTTAATGGCGCCAAATGTTGATGGAAAAGGTCGCAAAATCAAAACAGTAGAGTAGAGGAAGCCTCCAAAAGTCTTCAGGATTCATTATCTTACAAAGTGAGTGTGAACTTATCTGACCTGGCGTACTTAGGTAAATATTTTTCTCCATCGGTCCATGATTTAATATTTTTGTGTGTTAGTTTGAAAAGACGACTCGCTTGATGGAAAGTTGCTATGTCTCGTAGGCGTCTATAACACGAGAAGAGTTATACTAAGTATTATTTTAGTACCGCACTAAAAATATAATTATGACATTGTCGTTTTCATTGTTATTTCACTTATTTCTGTCTTTAATAAATAATCGTTTCATTCTAGAACCTTCTAGAAGAAATGGACTTATCCACTCTCCCAGATGGGGGTGTCAAGCTGATCGAGCGTCTCTCCGGGCTGGAGCATGAGGTCCGGATCCAGGGGGACAAGGTCGCTAACATGGTCGTGGAACCTGGTGAGTGATTCCAAGTAGATTTCAGTGCTAGGCCACAAATAGCTGAATAGGAAGAAAGTGACTACCGCGGAATAGTAGACAAGGAAGTGTAATTAAATATTGTTATATAAATAAGGTAAAAAAATGTTCCTTCAGCAAGGGGTGACTTGCTCATAGAAATTACCAGTCGTCCCCCATACAAATTAGCAGGCTGGCCGATTTATAATGAAACTTCATAACGTGTAGCATTAGTTACGATTAACTTTTTCCAAAAATTGTGCAAATTAGTCACTGAATTTTAGTAATAAAAAAAGTATTTCGTTAACATAATCTTGCCTATGTGTACTTATAAAAATATAATTTAAATTAATTATAATTACAAGTTTGTGTAAAGGCTTAAAAATAATTTTATTGTATAAAAAAATATTGTATTTCAGCATTATTATTCAATCACAGCGTTTTTTCAAGAAATAAAGAATATAAAGTTTTACCTTGTTACCAATTAAAATGTTCCTACACAGATAAGCCATCGCCGATCGACATAGCGCGAGATGGGTTCTCCAACGTGGACCCAGACAAGGGGCTATCGTGGGACGAGCTGCAGAAGCAGAGTAACGCGGTGCAGCCGCGCATGTTCGGCAAACAGGGTGAGTGCCACCAGTTAGTTTGAAGTTGGAACCGCGTTATCTACAAAATTTGTAAGGAATCATGACTGTGCAGTGCAGCTAAATTATAGCAAGTGAATAAAGCTATTATTCAACTGCACATGAAATTAATAGGGAACCTACAGCTTGAGCCCTAATACCTAAAGCCCTAACGCCCTAAGTCCCTACGTACCTTAAATCCCTAGCCCTATCATATAAATAAATACTTAGATATATATAAGTGCGGGATACCTGCTAACACGAGACCTAGATAGCAGGCGGACGTGGAAGGAAAAAGGTATAGTGGAAACAAATCCTCACTGTCAGTCGGGCAGACTCACCAACGACGACTGATCAGCTGCCTAAGCTGACGGCTAAGGGTGTCTTGGCCACAGTGAGGGGTGGTTTGGTGGAGTGAAGTTGGCGTGGATGTGGAATGGAATACTCCCAGGGTACTCCCCTAGGCGTACTTGGGTATAGTGGAGGTGGAATGAGACACAACTTCAGGTTGAATCTAAGTTTATTTACAGCAGCCTTAACTATTTATACAAGAGTATTTTGTAATTATTAATTTACGTCAAGTAAAAGTAAAATATGATTATAATACAAAATAAAATTAAGTGAACTAGGTTATTATAAAACTAAATCAGTATGTCACGTTTTTAGGTCGCTGACTCAGTTCAATCTGTTATTGAACAATGACGTTTTTTAATTAGCTTTTGTTTAATGGTTCATGTAATTAGGTTTTATTTGTTTTGTATTAAAAAAAGCTTAAGTCAAATAAAATTATAATGCGTTTAGGAAGAGTTGATAAATATTATGATACTGTTTCACAATAACGACTATCGCATAAATATAGCAATATTTATGACGGGCGCACGCACAGAGTTTTGTGGTAAGAGAAAGAATAACTGGCTAGGGACACGAGTTTGAATAAACTCTAAACAGTCTTAAATTAATCAAAATCCGTTAAAATTGCATTCAATAAATTCTTTGATTTACCCGCAAGTAAGCTACCTACAGTTCTTCTGTTATCCCTTCCATTCTCCAGCCATGGCGACCCACATGGCTGAGCGCAACCACATCCTGGAGCGTCTCCGCGACCTGCACCAGTCGCTGGACTCGCGGCCGCCGGAGTGCCAGCAGGCCGCCGCCCCCCGCGCGCTCGGCTCGCAGCTGATGCCGCACCAGCTGCACGCGCTCGCGTGGCTGCGGTGGCGCGAGACGCAGAGCCCGCGCGGCGGCATACTGGGTGAGTGGCGTGTGGTGTGACACTAGACAGGCACTCGGCTCGCAGCTGATGCCGCACCAGCTGCACGCGCTCGCGTGGCTGCGGTGGCGCGAGACGCAGAGCCCGCGCGGCGGCATACTGGGTGAGTGGCGTGTGGTGTGACACTCGACAGGCACTCGGCACTGACAGGCGGTTTTCTCTTTTTTTTTTACTGATGATGATACCCAGAAATTCCATACAATCGTCAGAAACAAACTACGACTTCCCTTTCTTGGTAAAATTGCGTTCCAGAACCAAAAATTTCAGTCGGGAGTGATGCAAATACCCTAAATCGTTTCAAAACCGAGCTTTGTGAAACGGAGGGTGACCGATCTCTCACCTGACAGTGCTCCTTTAGGATTTTAGAACGCCTAAATTAAGAACTTGTAGCCATTAATGCCTTTAAACACTTGGATATTTTAATCTGATTACGGCGCACATTTTAGGATACCATAGATTTTAAGTTATAAGTGGTGTTATAAAGTTGAAATATATCGCATTATTTGTCCAACAGCCGACGACATGGGTCTGGGTAAGACGATCACGATGATCTCCCTGATCCTGGCCGACAAGGAAGGCAAGATAGCGCACGACGACGAGGACGACGACGATGACGACTACGTGGGAAAGGGCAGCGCCAGGCGTGAGTGCACTTTCACATACTAATTACATTAAGTTTTAATTAACACACTGTAATATACATGAGATTTAACTTCAGTATCACATTATTATCGGATTTCAAAAGGGAAGCCGATAGGAATCGTGTTGTATGGACCCTTCGCCACCGAGTCGATTCCAGATGACATTACCGGCAAGTGGCAACATACACTGGGAGTGCCGATATGCTGTTTCCGGGAATATTCCCCGAATATTGTACATGTACATCAGTAGTCTTAAGACACTGTGGTTATGTGTTAGACACGAAGATATTGCAAAGCTTCCCTGCATCTGACATATTTTTTTGTACGCTGCAAAGTAAACATGTAGAATATTATTTTTCACTATCTATTGTACTCATGTTTTTTGATAAACTAATAGGTGTCTTCCCAAATAACTCAAATAGGTTAAGCTTTACTTCACACACGTATTGTTATCAATATTGTTATTTAGTGACAATAAATATACTTTTTTTCTTCGCCTTCTATATTACTGCTACCATCCAGTGGTCCACGGCGGCACCCTAGTAGTCTGCCCAGCATCCCTGATGCAGCAGTGGGCGGCGGAAGTGGGAAAGCACTGCGCCGCGCATGCGCTGTCCGTGTGCCAGCACCACGGCGCCAACCGCGCCACTCACGCGCACCGCCTCGCCACCTACGACATGGTGCTCACCACGTATAACATCATGCAGAGGGACAAGGAGAAGGTAAGTTACTAGCGCACCTGAAGACCTAGCGTGGGCAGCCTTCCCACTCGGTGGACCGATGATCCACTGAAAGAAGATGGATAGATAAAACATTTATTCAACAAACAACGCACAACATTAGGTCGCGGGAAGCCGTTGGATGCGGACAGCGCAAGACCGGTCGGCCCGGAAATCCTTGGGGAAGGCCTTTGTTCAGCAGTGGACGTCTTTTGGCTGAAAATGGTGAATGATGAGAAAGTTGTTAAACTCCATTCCAAATTGGATGATATGGGAGAAGTCTGTCAGTTGACTAAGTCTAGGGGTGTGATACACATGCAGCCGAAAGACGATGATCGATTAACGATTTTATCTGGGTACTAACAAAAATGGATTCCAAAAATATTTCGAACTATGCACATATGCATACTTAAACGAAATATTGTTACATTAATTTAAACGCACGCACGGTAACGGTCTAATTAAATGCAAGTAACAAACCCATCCAGGTTATGACCGTGTCTGTAGTCATCGACGCGTGATCGACGCGATCACGACCGCTTCCAGACATACATTGATACAACAATCCCCCCTCCCCAGAACGGCGTGCTAATGAAGATCATCTGGCGCCGCGTCATCCTAGACGAGGCGCATATAGTGCGCAACCACAAGTCGCTGACGTGCGCGGGCGTCTGCGCCTTGCGTGCGCGCTGCCGCTGGGCGCTCACCGGCACGCCTGTCCACAACAAGGACCTGGATCTGTTCGCGTTGCTCAAGTTCCTGCGGTGTACGCCGTTCGATGACCTCACTGTGAGTCGCTTTCCCTAACTGCACAGGGTAGTCCCAAAATTATCTCAAAAGTGTAGACGCTAGTCCCAAACAGATCACAAAACTGTACAGACTAGTCTCAAATAGGTCACAAAAGTGTACAGCATGACCTCTTCGTATGTCGCTTTCCCCAACTGTACGGGCTAAGCTAGTCTCAAAATAATCTTATGTTCACGCTGCTCAAGTTCCTGAGGTGCACGCCCTTCGATGACCTCGCCGTGAGTCGCTTTCCCTAAGATATTGCTGTTCGTTTCCAACTCGCGGACCAAATGGTCGCAATGGTCCCATACCACTATACATTCATATTTGTGTTGGTAAGCTTGTATTAACTCATGAAAGAGCAAAAACAAATGTCCTAATAAAAATAAATATATAAAATGTTTGTTTCTAGCTAAGCCATAATCATAAATCTAGTATCGAAATCCACGTTTCTCTCTGGTATTTCCACCAGATGTGGAAGAAATGGATCGACAACAAGAGCATGGGTGGGCAGGAGCGGCTGAGCACCATCATGCGCTGCATCCTCTTGCGACGCACCAAGCAACAGCTGCAGCAGAAGGGCCAGTTGGCCTGCCTGCCGGACAAGAACCAGCACCTGGAGGAAGTCACCCTCACCAAGGAGGAGATGAACGTCTACCAAAAGGTTCGTAAGGTACCAGGTGGACATAACTAGTGAGAACATTTAATGCAAATGTTATTTTGTGCCACCAAGCACCAGCTGCAGCAAAACAGCCAGCTGGTTTATCTGCTGGACTGAGAGGTTTAAAGTTACCATCAGAAATAATTGTAGTTCCTCTAAAATCCGTCTTCAAGGCTTTTTTTTTCAGACTATGTCCATGTACTAGGTCTTCATAATATTATGTACCTTGTTTTATATTTTTTAATCTGTAATAAATAAATGTGTGGTGAGAAAAAAGTTTAAGTTGCAAAACAAACAGATGGCATATCTAATCGAATTCCATAGTCATGCAAACTTCTTAGATTTACCATTCCTTCGCCCCAGGTGCTGGTGTTCTCCAAGACCCTCTTCGCCCAGTTCCTGCACCAGCGCGCGGAGAAGCAGTCCGGCTTCGGGGAGATAACCTCGCAGAAAGACAGCGCGTATGCCGCCATGCACAAGAAGATGATCGCCTTGCAGGGTATGTTACGTCATTACCTCGGTTCCATCCCTTTATTGATGGCATTCCGATTTTCAGCAAGCACCAAGCTTGGAAGCGAGCTTTAGTCATGGACAGGGGAGAAGTGGATTTTTTTGCTGGCGTCGGTGTTTCCAGATTTATAACTTGGAGTTTTTTAAGATAAGTCTCGATCACTTTCCATTAAGTGGATGTGTTTAAAGGAAACGGACGGGACACACTAGACGGATTTAGATTACGATTCTGTTCTATAGTCTAACTTAGTTTTGCGTACCAGCAAAAAAAAACAATTTAGAAATATACTATAATTCTATCAAAATGGCAAAACAACAAAACATAAACGAAAACTTGAACTGAAATAAAAATTTCATATTTCTGATGTTGTATCAAGGATGCGGGCAGCGCAGGACCGGTCGTTATGGGAATCCTTGGTGTACGCCTTTTTCCAGCAGTGGACTTCTTTCAGCTGATGATCATTATGATATAATTCATTATTATCACTTTAGGAGCAAAACCAGTGAAGTCCCACCAGATCCTAGTGCTCCTGCTGCGATTGCGGCAGGTGTGCTGCCACTGTGGCCTCATCGCTGCCATGTTGGACGCCGATGACGCCGGCGACGTGGCTGAGGACCCTGCTGGCCAGGACCTGTTGGCCGAGCTGAATAAACTCTCCCTGGAGGACGCTAAGAGTAAACGCAAGGTATGACGTCATACTAGTGTTTGTATCTTAGATAGGTCCCCGCCGACCAGGACCTGTTGGCTAAGCTGAATAAACTCCTTGGAGGATGCGAAGAATATATTTTTTTAATTTGATATATTTGATTTTATTTTCTGATTTTATTCAAAAATCAAACATAACAAAACGCTTTCCTTGGATGTGAACCCGAGACATCTGCACCGTGTAAAGTATAAAGAGTAATGGTCGCTCGATTATGGATAATTATGAAATATTTCCAAGAACCCAACGCAATATCTCAAAAATCTCTTCCTTTCTCAGAGTGGCCAAAAAGAAGAGATAAAAGAGGAAGAGGAGGAAAAAGAGGAAGAAGGAACAACGGTGACCGAGGCCATCCGGTCTGTGCTGTCGCCCAACAATCCCGTCTTCGAGCTGTCGCGACAGTCCTCCAAGATCAAGGCCGTCATGAAGTGTTTGAAGGAGAACGTATTTGTTAACAAAGGTACGATCAAGAAGTTTGTAACTCACCTTCCTAAGGCGTAAAGTATACA
Organism: Coleophora deauratella; assembly: GCA_958295455.1. Lineage (NCBI taxonomy): Eukaryota > Metazoa > Arthropoda > Insecta > Lepidoptera > Coleophoridae > Coleophora > Coleophora deauratella. The sequence goes on along the minus strand of OY282404.1, from coordinate 1,827,154 downwards.
GAAACGGCGTAAGGTAAGAGGCACAGGCGCAGCGCAGGCGTGGAACGGATAAGGCACGGACGCGATTAAAATTATACTGAAGAGGCGAAGAGACGGTACGATGCGTCATTATACAGGTAGATTTTGTTGCGATAGCAAGATGCGCTTGCTTTGCTGCAACTCATTAATGTGCAGAGGCACAGAAGGTATTTGGTGCACCCTGTGTGGAAATTGTCACAAGAGCATAGATATTTTAAAATAATGGAAAAATTGCATGAATATCCTGATAGTTTTCCTTTTAATCCTATTTCTCTCCATATTTTATCCTGTACACTTCTATTACTGTACTCCGGCTTTGTGTGGTCGTAAAGAGTTGGGTATCGTTCAACTATCTCGCAGAACTGTATATTAAATTCAATATCGTCACGCATTTTTTTGTTGGTGAATACTGCTCACACCGTATAAGAAGCGACGTCCTCCTTGCGCGCCGTTCCAGTCGCGACTGCTAGCGACGCGGCACAGGCGATAAAGCGGCGTGCCTGCGCCGCGCCGCTTGAGTGTAATTCACTACATGTCGCCTTCTTATATTTTGTATGAAAAAGTTTTGAAGCGACATCATGCCTACGCTGCGCCTCCACCTTACGCCGTTTCTGTATAATTCACGCCTAAGGTATGAAGTGTTAGGAGAATGTGTTTGTTAAAGGTGAGCGTCCACTGGTCCGCACCGGCCGCAACGCACGTACGGCACGCAACGGATTTTCGATTGCTTTAGTAGAATTCATATGACACCGCGTCCACTATCGGTACCGCCCGTACCGACCGCCGGCAAATATTAGCAAAAAATGCGTTGCGTGCCGGTGACGTCACTCACTCAGTTCACCGCGCGCATCGCTCACAGCCGCACGTATTTAAAAAAAAAAAAAAATACATACAAAAAAAAAAAACATACGAAAAATAAATACATACCTTAAACATACTACAAGTCTTTCTTCTGGTCCCACAGCCATTCTAAATTTAGTGTTTTGCTTAGTCAAATAAGGTTTGAGTATATCAAGCAAATTCATGAATTTACACCTAGATAGGTGAATGTAATTAAAAAATCTTTCTTCGTCTTGAAGTAAATCAGGAACAAATAATGAATGATACTCTCCAAACATTGATCGCTTCAAGTTTATTTCATGAACCCACATTCTACGTTTAGATTTACGTTCTTCTTCTTCTTCTTCTTCTGCCAATAAGCAACTGATAATAACGATATCCTCGTCAATCAATATCCATGACAGATGACATCTTACAACAACAGAAACACTCAGACTAAATTAAAAATCAGGACACAATGGACGCATGCCATCGGCAAATCCGTTTAATACGTTGCGTGCCGTGCGTGCGTTGCGGTCGGTGCGGACTAGATGGACGCATGCCATCGGCAAATCCGTTTAATACGTTGCGTGCCGTGCGTGCGTTGCGGTCGGTGCGGACTAGTGGACGCTCACCTTTACAAAGGTATGAGCAAGGAGTTTTTAACTCACGTATAGGTAGGAGGGAGTTCTATGAAGATTGAAATCCGGGAGTTGACCGCATAAAAATAAATTACGAAATTTTACTGACTAAATAGCACTTTAATTGAAATTTTTGAAAACCTTAATCACTTTAATTTTCATTACATTTAAAATTTTTATTTATAACAATTTCCTAATTAGTATGCAAACTACTACTTTGAACAATGACGTCATCGTACAAAATTTCAAATATTTTAGAACAAAATGCCGGTTTTGACATTTGATAAAAAGTAACTCAATTGACTAGCAGTCAACAACCGGATTGGTCATAATTTTTATTTGAATTTAGAACTAACTGTGTCCCTTTTTACCTTATGTAAAGATACTTGGATAGAGAGGAATAAAACAACCACTATGCTTGCTACAATAACTTGCAACAAATGTTGTCAATTTTTTTTTTATTTTCATTTTCTATTTGATTTGTCCAGAAGATAAAGCGGTGGTAGTGTCCCAGTGGACGTCGGTGCTGCGCCTGGTGGAGCAGAACCTCAAACAGGAGCGGATCCAGTGCGTGACGCTGAGCGGGGAGGTGCCCGTGCCGGCGCGGGCGCCGCTCATACAGAAGCTCAACGACCCCAACAGCGAAGTCCGGGTGAGTGCAGTGAAATTGTCAAACCCGTTAAACTTAGATGGTTGGCAGTCCACAACTGTGCGTTTCACTAGAAACTTTCCGCCTCGCACAACCAAACTGTGGAATGAATTGTCGCCTGCGGTATTTCCCGACCAATACGACATTCAAACCTTCAAGAAAAGAGCGTACTCCCATATCAAAGGTCGGCAACGCACTTGTGACTAAACTGGTGTTGCGGGTGTCTAAGGGCGGCGGTAATCGCTTACCATCAGGTGATCCGTCTGCTCGTTTGCCACCTCTGCCATAAAAAAAACCCGTGATATGATAATCTCATTAGTGAAATTCTAATTACACGGAATTTTGTCAATCGAATAACATTCATCACTAACTGTCGAAACGTATAGAAAATTTGTTTACATGAACTAAACATTACATTTATTTAAAAAATGACGCGTTGTGTGTCGATTGGTTCAAATGGCGCGAATTTATTTTTTCCTTTCCATTGTTGATATTATTATTTGGTGTTAAGAAGAATTTTAGGATTGATGATTGACGGTCGGTCGCTGGTGGCAGGTGATGCTGCTGTAGGTTGTTAACCATCGACGTAGAAACAAATGGACGACGGGTCTAGTACATAATTCACGAAAAAAGCGTCCGAAGTTAACCTATACACACGTAGTTATATGCATAGAAACAACACATTTGAATTTAGATCGTGTGTCATTGCATTACAGTTGATTTTTGTTTGCAACAATTTATCACCATACGAAGCTACGAGTGGAACGTACTTCACCTTACGCAACTTCGAGTGAAGACAGAGAAGTAACTACTTACTAAATGCGTAATTCAAATTAAAATAAACTACTGTTTTTCTTAGCAAAACAATACTTTAAAATGATAAAGTAAGAGTTTACTTACCGGAAATATGATACTCCATCCTGTTTTTTCACTTTACTTGAATAGTTTATACAATTTTTCACGACGCAGTACGCCATTTTCGACGCGCAGTCAGCCGGCCGACCAAATGAAGACTGGCGCGAAATTACAACTCTTTTTGCGTTTTACTACTCTTTTGGTTCGGACACTTTTGAGCGCTGACCCGAAGTCCATTTGTTTCTACGTCGATGTTGTTAACGTAAGAAGTTAAGGATGATGATGATTAACGGTTGATGTTGGGTGGTGTCAGGTGATGTTGCTGTAGTGTGGGTTTTTGACGTAAGAAGAAGCTAAGGAGGAGGAATGATGACGGTGGCAGGTTAGACTGCTGTTGGTTGTTATTTATTATTTATTTATTATTTATTAATAAAGATACATTGTAGCATAACAGAATACTCCAAGACACTACAAGTACATACAAAAAATATAACAGACAGTAATAAAAAAGGTTGTATCCTTATATTAAATAACAAGCTAAATTTAATTTAATAGATAGTACTAGCAGGCATCATACTTTCAATCAGTCGCTTACACTCAAACATCAGACATCCAATCGTACTCTCAAACAAATCACAATGCGAAGACGACGGTATGTCGAGTGTCGAGCAAAGAATTAAGCAGTGCGACCGCGCGAGCTGCAGGCGACTGGCGGCGCGCTTCCGTGCGCGTTATTGTAAGACGAAGTTAAGGACCATGATGGTTGACTGTCTCTAGCGACAGGAGATGCTGCTGTGGATTTTTAAGGGTGATGACGGTCTACGATGATGGTGGCAGGTGCTTCTCTGGGTTGTTAAGTTGTCAACGTAAGAAGAAGCTTAGGATGATGATGGTTGACAGTTAACTTTCCTGTCCCCAGGTGATGCTACTGTCCCTGTGCGCGGGCGGCGTGGGGCTGAACCTGATGGGCGCCAGCCACCTGCTGCTGCTGGACCCGCACTGGAACCCGCAGCTGGAGGAGCAGGCGCAGGACCGCGTGTACCGCGTGGGCCAGCGCCGCCCCGTGCACATATACAGGTGAGTCACGGCTCCTCTGCACGGGCCATCATGGGCCAGCAAGAGGGACAGAACTATAGGTTAGACAAGGACGTACTTATATCTTCAATCTACTTTCATATAGTTTTGTCTCTCTAGCAGCTAGCTGGACCCTTTCTGGCACATCGTGTACAGGAGGCCAGATATGGTTCAATCCTAAAGGCTCCTTCTGTTGTCGCTCAGTAACATCGTTCGCTATGGTGAGAAGAGAATACGAGTGGCGAGTGCGAGCGAAAAAAAGGATAGCGCTACGGGAAAACGCGATTCCGTGCTGCCAGACAAGGGCGTCGCCAGGGGGGGGGGGGGTCAGCTGCTCCCCTTGCCCCCCCCTGGAGAATCAAAAAATTCTTGCCCTTTGTTTACAAGTTTTATTTATTGTACAGTACAGTCAAGAGATCGTGGAGCTTTACACATAGGACTTTGTAACGTTCGTTCTTATTACACTCGCCGTAGAGAGACTCCCTATTCCTCGTTCTTATTAGACTCCCTAAAACTAACTTGCCTCTGCCCTAGGCCATCGCTCTTCTACCTTACTTTTAATTCATGCAGCCAGCTAGCCACACTAGGGTTGCCAGACGTCTCGTATTTCGGGCCTAAATTTAAAAGTCCTGCCGGGACAAACTCTGTCTCGTATTTCAACCTTATACGGCTACGGCCCATTCATATCCCAAACACAGCTCTGATTTATGTGGATTGCCCTAAAACACCTGCTTTTTTAAAATTGATTTTTATTGCATTGTACAGATGTGTGCCTGATTTTTTGTGAAACATTTTAACGACTACCGTACATAGGGTGGTTTTACTCAACACATATCAGAAATTAATTTAAATAAGGCTGGAAATATTATCTAAGCATTGCCCTTGGTCTAAGCGTTAGGCCTTTAGGATGGTAACACAGAGATTTTTTCGTTTTATAGTTGTTGTTTTATAACTTTATATTGCATGCCAAATTGCCAATAGATCGTCATCAAAATCTCATTATTTTTCCATGACTACTTGCTTACTCCTTTGTCATGAAAATTATTTGCACTCATGCATAATGTGTGTAGCACAAGACTGAAGCGCGTAATGTCGTGCGCCTAGCCTTATGCGTCTCTTTGAATATTTGCACCAGTTTGTGGAAAATCCCGCCAGTTTGACCAAGTTTAATTGTCATCGTATTTCACAACACCAGAAAACATCTGTAGCCAAACGTGTATTTAAAAACATACAATTTGTCAGTTCGCCAAGAATTTTTGTGAAGCAATTTGCACTGGAAGCCAGCAGTTTGTCCAGTGGTAATGCGGTGATGGAACTTATGGTTTATATCCCATGGGCCAACTCTAGTGCCATTCGTTAACGAATAATATTCTTGAGTAGTTCTATGATGATCAAAGTTGTTCAGTTTCATGAGTAGCCCCCCTCACCTCTCAGATTCCTAGACAGACTTTTTTAAAGCTTAAATTACGCGCAAGTTTTTCTTTTAGGTTACAAAACTGTCTTCGATTTTTATTGATTTTGATATAAATGGTTTGAGCGACGCACCCCTGTTTCCACACCTCTGCCACTTCAACAAATTGTTGTCTACTGTAATACTAATACATAAAAATATGACGTTTGTACACTCGTAAATGTGTGTGTTGCTTGCACCAGATCTTACCCGCAGGGGGAGGGGGGTGAATTGCCTTTAAAGTGGATCAGGAAGTATCTACTAGTGTACGATAAGCGATAACAGTACAAACCTGGTTTTTTATAAACTATCTTGATGCGGGTGAAGTCGCAGGCAAAAGTTATTACAAAACAAGGTGTTTGGTATTCTATTGTTCTAAAACTAAACTAAACTTTATGGCCGATGACCTTTCCAAGGTCTGGAGCGGCGCCAACCGCCGCTGGCGGTACTATGACCAGCAAATGAGCTGTCGGTCCGTTTTTCATGAATGAAACGTGATGACTATACATATAAATAATATTTACATAGTAATATGTACTTATTAGTAGATAGGTTTAAGTACTTATAAGTAGATAGATTTAAGATGTGTAATTCAGTGATGTGTTCTCCCTTGGCTAGGTAATTGTCTTCTAGTCCTAAACTTGAGATGTCTTGTGTTATGGAAACTGTGAGAAAAATAAAAACGACACCTTCCTTTGATCAATATTTTATTAAACTAGTTATTTGCGTTAATCCGTAACACTCCCCGCCAAAAGGAACCGGAGGGTTATTCAATAACAAAACAAAGATTAAAACACTTAAAAAATACAAATGCACACTTAAGCTGCCAAAACTTAAACAAGTCCAGACAAAGTAGTCAAATTTTTTGAATAGAAATATTATATTTTACACGGTCGCCATGTGAGAAAAATAAAAACGACACCTTCCTTTGGTCAATATTTTATTAAACTAGTTATTTGCGTAACCTAGTAACGTATTTCACAGAATCCGTAACACTCCCCGCCAAAAGGAACCGGAGGGTTAATTCAATAACAAAACAAAGATTAAAACACTTAAAAAATACAAATGCACACTTAAGCTGCCAAAACTTAAACAAGTCCAGACAAAATAGTCAAATTTTTTGAATAGAAATATTATATTTTACACGGTCGCCATGTGAGAAAAATAAAAACGACACCTTCCTTTGGTCAATATTTTATTTAACTCGTTATTTGCGTAATCTAGCAACGTATTTCACAGAATCCGTAACAGAAAATAAAAAAAACTATTTTGTTTAGTATAGCATTCTATACAAGCCTATAATATTAAGAACCTGTTAAAACAACTTTAATAAAAAGGTGTCCTCATTGTTACTGCTTAGTACTGTCACAAATATGGCCACTCCTTCCTCTCTCTAAAGCACCCTTACCTTACCCTTCCTGCGGGTTAGATCTGCTGACGGCTGCTCATCGCAAGTCAAGAAACACACACATTTACGAGTCTATAAACGCCATATTTTTGTATGGTAGTAGTAGGTAAGAAGGCGACATATGTGTGAGTGTCTGGGGGGGGGGGGTGCCTGTAGTCAACGAAATAATAAAATCGCTTTAGCAATTTTTAGTTTCCCGTTTATGACGGAGTTCGCAATCTAGTTTTACTGCCTTCCAGCCATTAATGTTCACATGTTATTACTCGATAGTCTTAAAATTCGGGTAATATGTTTCAGGTGCAATTATGTTTAGTCGCAATCCTACGCTGAATCAAGACTCAGTGGAACGACAGTGTGTTGTTTAAAATCAGATATAAAGACTGGTCTTACCAAGTATTCGAGACTTCGCTTGCGTAAAATGCGGAATACCTCTCCTATGTTTATTTCTAGGTCGTACTCTACTAATATTCAAAATGTCATCAATATCGGTTCAGCAGTTTTTTCTGAAAACGAATCCTTAGCTTATAAGATAATCATTAATTTCTTCTCGATTTCTGATCCCATTATTTCTTGCAGATTCATGTGCGTGGACACAGTGGAGCAGAGCATCAGGAAACTCCAGCAGGCGAAGTTGGAGTTGGCTGAGAACGTCCTCACAGGCGCCAAGCACACCAACGCTTCCAAACTGTCCATTGAAGATCTGAAGGTGCTTTTCAATATGGGGCAGTGAAAGACGGCGGGCGGTTATATGGGAAAAGATGGCAAGGAGTTCGAATATGAACGGTGAAAGGCATTGCGTAAGAAGATTGTGGTTAATAGATAGCAATGAAATCTTTCTATAGTAATATTAAAAATATTGTTATTTAATCGAGATAAACTTTTTGATGACTAGGAAGATTTAGATCTCGATGCATTTGTATAAATAAAAAGGGTTACTGGCGGTAAATAAAATATCGATTTTTGAATTATTCACTTTGACTATATAAAAAGGATTCTGTTTTTAACTCTTTCGACTACCTCATTCCGTAAAAACGCGACTTTTAATTTAGATTTTATCTGGTTATCTTATACTCAGAATAAATCTGCCTGAACTTGCTCGTTTGCCTTCTTTATCACATAAAAAAAAACTAATGATATTCGATGGATAAGTAATATATTTTTTTTAAAAGTTACATGTCAAAAAACAAAATCCACCAAAAGGCTTCGTTATTCAAATAGCCCACCCCTAGACGTTCCCGATGGAAAGGTGCCCATTATGCTTGCAGCATTTCCACGCTGAATAGCAATGGACAACCTTTGCATCAGGAAAGCCCCGGAGCGGGGGTCACCCCCTCTTTGCCTGATAAGTAATAGTATATTAATATTGAATTTCTATTATATTTTGTGATAAATATTCGGTAAATTTTAATAATAATGTCATTTAGTGCAAAGTATATTTTAATTATCCTATTTTTATTTTTAAGAGTTGGTATATAATAAATGACTGTATTTATTGATTTTACTTGTTTTCATTTCATTTTTTAACTTTATCAGACAAGACTATAGCCTTATTAGATCACTGATTGTGTATACGCCTTAACACTCCTAACTTTTAAAAATGGATATCGTAGTTATTATACATCTGTGTTTAAACATTAGAAACATGCCAAGTTCTTACCAGTTTCGTTCAGTAATAACAATTCGAACGAGTAATAATAAACGTAAACATCTAACTAAACACGTTGCGGTGACCAATAAAAACAGTTTGTCGTAAAAACCGCGCGGTTCGGACATTCCCGACAGACAACGTTAAATTCTAAAAATAATGTAGGAATCGCGGACGCCTTGTCACACCGACCGGCTTGCGGCTTTCTGGATATTCGTAAATGGGCGAACAAACGCTGGCTGCATATCTACGTTTTGATCCGACCAAAGAGTTTTGTTGTACTCCGTGAAGATTGCAATAGTTTTGTATTCTACCTTCTTTCATCATTTAATATTTTCGTTTTCTGTGACAATGGGGTCGTCTCAGGAGGTTAGCAAAAGGCTGTACATGGTCATCGTGCTCTTTATCGCGATTATATGCGTGTGCGCAGGTATGTAAATATTTGTTTATTTGCACACGTGTTGATGATAGTAAGTTTTTAACTTTAGTGGCGTAAACAAACTTAATAAAAACCGGTCATAAGTCGCCCTCCGTTAGAGTTGTTTAAACAGTGCTTTGAATGGCCGCACACCACGATAAGCAGACTATTGATCGTTAACAAACCATTCGAGGACTGCTGGGGCAAGTGTCTTTCCCTCGGACCAAGAATTATGATTCTTGGTCCGAGGTCTCTCCCATACTTGGAAAAGTTATATTTGGCCAAATCCGGATTCCACGGAATAAATAGTTTTTAATCATTCTCATAAGTAGCCATGCACATAAGGTAATATATACTTTTCCAAGTATCTATAGACATTGTAACATTAGCCTATAGCATACTATAATGCATGCTACGATTACTGGCCAAGAGTGAATCGGTGGGACCACGAGTAAACAGTCAATTACTTGTCGACCCACCAGTGGGTCAATGCGGTGGGACCACGAGTCGGGAGCGGTTCGGGGCCATCCCCACTGTAAGAAGTTTTCGAGCTGCCTATAAGTCTCTGACATGACTTAACGACTACAATCTAGTGATAGCAACCAGCGCCACCAATGAATGATTGTGAATAAAGAAATAAATATTCTAAAAGTGGTCGATAAGCTATACAAGTAAAAATACCACTCCTTTGGAAACATTAACAGGGTGTTCTACTCATGAAATGGAACAAATTTTTCTATGGAATCATCCATCGCATTTTTTTTTACTTTTACAAATTGGTGTGCCAATCGGCCAATTTTATAGGTATGCAGTAGGATAGAAAAAGGTGAAACCTACCGTTTCCAGGAGTGGTCTTTCTTTATACACTCTGTATCCTGTATGTACTTTTGCAGGCTACCTAATGGGCCGTTGCAATGACGGGAACAGATACAGCGAAGTCATTCCCTACAACCTAACAATTGAAGCTGAGAAGCTGTTCAGAAAGGCGAAGAAAATACCCAAAGCTATCTATAAAAACGATTCATTAAATATAGACGATAAGTTACTGAAAATACTGAACTGTGAGCGGCATCTCTGCGGGGACATGCAAAGACATGGCGTTGCCGATTTCTTAAAAAAATGCCTACATAGTAAAGTAGACGAATTAAATAAGGCCATCCATCAGGCATCTGTGTATTTAAGCAGATATGTGCAAGCAGAAAGTTTTTGTCCGATTAATTTTTAGTTCATAAGTTTTCGAAGTTTTAAATAGATTGACGTTTTGATTTAAAAACTGAAAGGAGGACCAAATGTTGTTGTTCTGACGCATTTTTTATTTAAGAGTTTGTGTTAAAATAAGAATTCGTTGAATTAATTGTACTTTTTCTTTAATAAAACTTTATTTATTTGCCTTTGCCTTTTTTATTTTATGTTAGAACAGCTTTCCGCACGCGGCTTCGCCCGCGTTGACATCGTTTATGGTGCTTGGCGCACGCATCATTATACAGGGTGTAACAGAAGTGTGTGACAATACTTCAAGGTTGGCTTGTACCCATCAAACTGAACAACTTTTGTTATACAACTTTGTTGAAATCGCAAAAAAATTTTTGGACTTTTCATACAAACTTGGTTCGCCAGCTGATCGATTTGTACGAAAAGTCCAAAAAAAATTTTGCGATTTCAACAAAGTTGTAGAACAAAAGTTGTTCAGTTTGATGGGTAAAAGCCAACCTTGAAGTATTGTCACACACTTCTGTTACACCCTGTATTTTTGTAACGCCCTGCCAATCCACGGGAAACGTGAAAAAACAGAAAAATGATTTCATTTTATTTTGACTACACGCTAATTACCGTATTTCAGAAATATTTGCGAGTATATCGAATGAAAAAAAGGCGAGCTCCATACTATGTTAACTTTCATGTAATTTTTATCCCATATTTTAACTCGTTGGGGGATGAATTTTCAAAAAACCTAAGTGACTAACTACGTCAGCAAAAGTATTTATTGTGTCTGTAACGACCTTTTCCCAATGCAGTGGCACGGATCTCTTCCCATATCTCGGAAAGTTTAGGCCATACTCCACACACAGGCAGTGGCGTATTTTGTTTGGCGCCCCGGGCCGGTAAGGTTTGCCGCCCTAAATTAGGGGTTCTTAGTTCTATGAGGGCCATAGTAAGTAGGCCATAAGGGCCTTACCAATTAAGGGATTTTTTTTTTGTCTAAATTGGCTCCGGGATTCTCACCTAGAATACTTAAAGTCCTGGTTGATATAAAAGAATTTGAGAACCATCAAAATACCAAAATGTTCCGATAAGTGATCTCACTATCACTGATCATCACAAATCTCATCTCACTAATATTATACCATTAAACCCATCGCGGTCGTGATCGTGTCTGTAGTCAGCCTACTAAGTAACGACCAACGGCTTTACGTACCTTGCGAGGCACGGAAACGGTCGAGATAAATACCACTAACAGTCAAACCCATCCCGGTTATGACCGTGTCTGTAATCAGTTAACCTGCATGATCGACGCGACGACGCAATCCCACTGAGTCACGACCAACGGCTTATCTATTATTGGAAGCAGGGAAACGATCGAGATAAATTCCACTATCAGTCAAACCCATCTACGTCATGCCCGTGTCTGTAGTCAGTCAACCTGCATGATCGACGCTACCAAGTAAGCCCACTGAGTCACGACCAACGGCTTAAAGTACCTTGCGAAGTACGGAAACGGTCGAGATAAATACCACTAACAGTAACAATCCAACCCATCCGGGTCTTGACCGTGTCTGTAGTCAGTTAACCTGACCTGCATGATCGACGCGACCACGCAAACCCACTAAGCAGAGACCGCTTTTAAATTTACAGTGCATTATGATTATATTATATTTATATCCCTAACTTGAGAAATGGTTGATTCGCCATACAAACTTTCATCTCCTATTTCACCCCTTTCAAGTTTCATTTTCGCATTAAAATGTAGCCTATGTCCTTCCCCAAGGTCCTCTCTATCTCTGTACCAAAATTAATCAAAATCGTTTTAGCCATTTTGGCGTGAAAGCGAAACAGACAGACAGACAGACAGAGTTACTTTCGCATTTTAAATATTATATTTAAGTAAAAGCAATATTATAGGAATGGATCGTAATTTTTATTCCTTAAATTCTGCATAAAACGAAACGTACAAAATTGTTTTCTTTTACATATTGTGTTCACCAATAAATAATTCGAAGCACGTGGTAAAGAGAACAAAGATACATGACGTAAGCTTGAAATTAACCAATCACAGAACTGACGCGGCGTCATTTTCGCGCGGGTACGCCGCCGCTTTTCCTCATTCGCCATTTTGTTGTGGGATTTTGCGAGTTGTGAGTTGAGGTTATCACCTAATTATTGCGTTTTATAAAGAAACAGCTGTGAAATTCAGCGAATAAACACACAATGATGCCGGTAAGTTGCTAACGAAAGCATTTTTAATTCATTTGTTGAAAAAATTTGTGGATTTTTAGAGTTTTCGTCGTTTCAGCAAACCAAAGTGTTCGTCGGCAGCCTGCCGCAGGGCTCCAAACCGGAGGAGCTTCGCAAGCTTTTCGAGCGGTTCGGAGTCGTCACAGAGTGCGACATAATGAACCGCTGTGGATTCGTGCACATGCAGACCGAGGATCAGGCTGGAGCCGCTATTCGCGCACTGAATAATACCACGTTCAACGGTGGAGTGATTTCCGTGGAGCGCGGTAGGATCAAGGAGCGTGGAGGTCGCGGTGGAGGCGGCGGCGGCATGCGCGGCGGGCGCGGCGGCATGCGGGGCGACCGGCGCGGCGGCGGCGGCGGCCCCATGCGCGGCGGGCCCGGCGGCGCGCGCGACGCGCCCTACATGCGCGACCGGCCCATGGGCATGCGCGGCGACATGCGCTCGGCGCCCATGCGCAACGGCGGCGGCATGGGTGGCGGCTACGACCGCGGCATGGACTCGCGCGCCATGTCCGCCGGCTACGACGACCGATACAATGGCTACGGGGGTGAGGACCGCCGCGGCTTCGCACTCAGCCGTGACCCCTATGCCGCCCCCGCCCCCATGTATCCCGACGACCGACGCGGCGGCTACGGAGCACCCCCCGTTGATGATATGGGCGGCATGTACCCAGATGAGAGACGGGCTCCTATGTACCCCGAAGAGACAGGCTATGAGAGGCGAGCACCGATGAGAAGTGCACCCATGCCCATGGCGTCTGGATATGACAGAGGAGCACCTCCACCGAGGGCAGGCAGCATGGGAGGAGGCGCAGACATGTTTAGCAGAAGATCACCACCCCCAATGTGAGTTTAAAAGTTAATTACTAAGTTACTTGCTGCAATCAAATATCCAGTTTGTATTTAGTATTGGTTGTGTAGCCGGATATGAGGATAGGCTACTGTTCAGTCACCATTATAGTTGATGAGCAACTGAAGTAGCTAAATCAAGTTTCAGTTAACATTTGCAGCTTCAAATTGATGTAAATATCCTAAATTCATAAAAAACAGATACATCTATTTGAAGAAACAGCTGTTTAGATATTAATTGATACTTTTATTGCTTATAAATGTTTGGCTACTTCAGTTGGTCATCTAATTTTAATTCTGATACTCACTGTTCAAGGAGCCTTGCAAAAATATAATTATAATGATCACAACATTAGGAACCCATTATTGTGACAGATTTAATTCTCTTTGCACCTGTTGTAAACAACTTGTCAAATTGTAACTTTTTGTGCTCTTTGCAGGCGCGGTGGAGCCGTCGGCGGCTACGAGAGGGACCCCTACGCACAACAGTACCCGCCCATGGGACGGTAAGTTTCATTTCCATCTCTAATACTTGGACCAGTGAGAAAATTTATGCATTGCTATTGCTGTGCAGTTTTTGTAAAGCACAACTTGCAAAAGATAAGAAAAATAAAGATATAAACATTATACATACACATTATTTGAAATGTCAATTTTGATAAAAACAAAATATTTAATAAAAACGAATAACAATACTCTTTTTGGTATACTCGGAAAAAATTGAATACTTATATAATGATAAAAAAATCAAAATGCTAAAAATGCCTTTTAATTTATTTTCTCACTGGTTAATGCTATGCTGTAGACACAACATTTGGTAGTCTTTGTTCTTAGTTATCAATGATACTTGCTCATGAATCATATTCTAGTGGAAATTTTTACTACATTTTACGTTAGAGGATTAGGGATTTATACCTTAAAAGAAATTAACAAATCCTGAATCTGATTCTCAATTTTTCTTTGTCATACATTGCCTTGATAATATCTGATATTACAACCAAGGTGAAAAATGTTTGATAAACGTCTTGTACGTGTATTTTTCGTGTAACTTTGCGACGCGACGCCTATACCATAGTAAACTTTCTGACACCGTGCCGGCTATTCTTAGATCATAGTGACACAGATATATCAAATTGTTTACAAGATCACTGAATAGTTAAAAAAAAATTTTGCTAGTATCCTTGGTACTCAATTTACATGTTTCTATAGTTTGCAGTGAGTACCAATACCAGTGCACTATAAAGTAAGAATAGTCCAAAGATGGTTGATACTACTGTGTGTAGATGATAACAAAGACAACCTTTTTCTAACGTCATCATTAAAACCTGTGCAAAGACAACTACTATTTATACGTGAAGGAGTAATACTCGCCTCACCATGCCAATATATTGTATCGACACGTATGGACTGTCAGCGTAAGCCAGGGCCGAGACTACACGGACCTATTCGCAGCTGTAGACTTCACGTGCTCCCAGGACTTGTCTGCGGCCTTTAGGTGCATATAGCATCTTTGAAACGACCTGTTCACTTTTATTTTTCAACATTTGCGTTGCGCATCTTTACGTTGTCTAGAAAGAGACTCAATATGATGGTAGAACGGATCAGCGTTATTCCACTGTTCTTCTGTTATGCTCCTATACATAGTATGATTATCCGTCACTATGGCACGGCGTCTGTGGTTTGGTATGGGGGCGGGCGCACGGGAGCGAGTGCTGAGCGTGTTTTTGTATGTAGCGGGGGCGGCGGCGCGGCGCGCGGCGGTAGAGACATGGGCGGCATGGCGCGGCGCTACTAGCCGCCACGGGCCTAGCCTCGCCACTAGCCGGCTTAGCCACTCGCCACTCGCGCCAGGCGACGTCGTAAACGCGGCCACGAACAAACCAACGAACCGTAAATGCCGAAGCAATGGAGAACCTGACCCGTGCCGCACCGATTTACATTTTAAGCGTGCATTTATCAAATTAAATTTGTTTTAAAAATCAAGAACTGCGTCTGACAATTATGATTGTTCAATAAGTTGGAACATGATCTGAGCTTTCTTACGTACGGTTTTAAGTGCGAACGGAGGCATATGGGAGTCAGGTTTAGCGTTCTTCCTAGTTAACGCAAACGGGGTAAACCCACCCCATTGCATGTCCCATAGCTATTTTAATTTTAATAATACATAAAACGTGTATGGTAAGGTGGCTCTAGTTTTGTAAGCCTATAAAATCAATAGGTATATAATTAATGTCAATCACTTTATAATTTTAATAAATGAGGATAATTTGACAGAACGTTTTAATTTCACCCATGATGATTGAATAGTGTAAGAAGTATTGTTTTTGACATATTTTTGAAGAGTTCTACCAATTATGTTCGTAAGCATTACATTTCCGCTATGATTAGGCAATGAAATAGCAATGATTAAGCATTGGGTTGTAAAAAGTATTATTTTTATAATGTACCTTTTATTTTTCTTTAAAGATTAAACTCCTTATATGGTACTTAATTTTTTGATTTCAAAATTCCCTTTTCGGTGCTATAATTCTTACTTGCATGTTATTTTTTCTGTTTCTTTTTCCCTGGTTGCGGTTGTTCTACTATATTTGTGGTTTGATTGCAGGTATTAGTAGCGAGGTCAGGTTCTATTTATAGTCGGCTTAACTGTGGCCGCGCGGTACCATTTGAGTATTATTTATTGTGCCTTCTACAAGATCACCTGACCACTACTCGAAATTAAGATACGTGGATTACAGAGCAAAGGTTTCAACCCGGAGGAAATGTCTGACGGTAGTCGTGTCGTAGGTATGCGAAGCGATTCAGGGGCGCATAATGAAGAATTACCGAGAATTCAACAAGTATCTCAATAAAATTATATTTTTAAAAAACGGTTTTGGCAGAAGTTACGCCTACCCAAACAAATCGCACAGCACGTAAACTGAAAGACTGCCGCCTTCAGTGCAGTGGACTCGTGGATGTATGTATTAGTTTTCTCGTGGGTTAGGTGAACCAGACGGCCTATTTGAACATCCTCGTTACAAAATTTCGCAAATCTCGCTTGCGTTGCGTCCCTGAAACCGACATTCTGCTCTGTAATCTTAACACAAAATTGTATGTACCTAACGTTGTGCCAGCGTCTACTTTCACAACGAAAGTGCGTGCGAGTCCTTTCAGAGAGTTAGTTGCGGCTAAACACGGGACGTGCCACGGCGACGGCTTGCCGTCTCGGTCCACATGACGTCACATCACGTCCACGACGGCACGTCACGTCAGGTTAACGTTAGGCGGCCACCACAGCAGCTATAGCAATCGTAAGTACGTCGAACGTTACGCCATGCCACCGTCCTGCTTAGACAGACGAACTGTTGACTACCAAGTCATCATTAAACGCGAAAAGAATATTATTGCGTTCAAACAATGATGCTCGTAAAAACAAACGAAGAACTGGTAACACCAATCGTTAATATATTCCAAGGGTATATGAATAAATTTTATATCTATGTTGGATTTGCGGTGTACAGAGTATGTGCAGTTGCATCACATCAAAATTATTCCGTAAACCGATTTTAAAACTTCGTAATTCACAATAATTGCGACCGATGGTATAAACTTTTTTTTGCAAAATCGGTTTTTAATTTCCAGAAGCATGCAATGTATTTTATTTAACGTACTTAATATTTTCAATGTTTGGCAGGGAATGGGAGCCGGTATGAAGACTTATCTGGACCTCTGGATTGAAGACCTTCCTCGCGCTTGACGGTTCCTTAGCACCCTATTGCGTCAGCTTTTCTGGGACAATCTCTTCCTTTCTCCCGGGAAGGGTAGGCGACACTTTGCACTTGAAGGGCAAGTCGGAATCGGTTGTTATTGTTCTTTGTTACTCGGTTCGATTGTAAACTGTGTCTGAGATGCGATGTTGTATAAGGTTGACAAATAAAACTGTTTAAATGTAAATCATAAACTTTTATTTAGCATCTTCAAAATATTCACAGATCTGCTGAGAAATACACAATATCTCTTTGTACTCATGCAAGCTACCACTCGTTCTAATTGAAATTGTTATAAAGAGAGATAAACAGGGGTTTCTAATCTTACTGAACAATGTTCCCAAAGGAAATAATATAATTTTTTGGCCTTCCAAATCGCTTAGTTTGATCGGCCAACTTTAAGTCGAAAAACATTTTAAAAATGCAGTACTTATTTTTTACCCACAATTGGTAAGCCCTTGGCATCTTCTCACTGTGTGTTCAGTATGAGGAATAGAAGCCCCCGTATAAGTTATTTTCACACCTGCTGTATTATATTAGATGTTTTTTTTTTAAAGCAAGTTGAAACTGACAGTAATTTTCATTCAGAAACCTTTTGCAATAGGTCTTCTAAGTATGAATGAAGAGTTGTATTTCTCAATACAACTCTTCAATAGTCTATTAAATATTAAAAATAACAAAATAAAAATCACCATAAAACATAGCTACATCAAAACCAGCCAAGCTGCCAACAGTAAGAAATTATAATCTAAATATTGCATTTCATTGACTAAATAAAATAAAAGAACATTTCGTAGTGCTACAGTGATCTGGTTAGAATCATTAGCCCATCTCCACAAATCATATCATCATTAAAAATAAAAAATGGCTTTCTTTTGGTAGTATTTGGGAATATTTAAAACACTTCTCACTTAAAACTTACATACTCCTTAAAATACCTAGCGAACACATGGTACCAAAAGGTCACAATATAAGCACTAAAGCCAAATCAAAAGCTAAAACATTTACTAATATTCTGCATATACATTGAAACAGCAGTTTTCTCAAGAAAAAATTTTTCAAGCTAAAACTAAATCAATATATGGACGGTATTTGATCAAATCTATCCGTCACACTAAGCCTCACAATATAAATGGTCACATGTTCATTAAATAAAATAAAAATAGAATTCATAAATTCAATTGTAAATAAAATTTTAAACTTTGGTGCATAAAATACGAAATACAGGTGTGACCTATTGCGACTAGCATCCTGATCACTAACTTAAAGTACAGGGTTTTTCAGTGACATCTCTGTGACCACAGACGACCGTAGTAGAAATGCCTTAAGTGGCTCTGAAATTAACACCAGATAAGTGTCGTCCATTCCCCGAAGACAACACACATTACATGGTTAAGCATCACACGAAAACTAAGAGTATTCTCCGTAAATGGCGAAAATCCTCACCGAGACTGGCTGGAATAACTTTAAAGAAGATTAAATTCTTAAACAGAATCTAAAGCCACAATCAAATTTGAAATATGAAAGACCCTGTACAAATAATTCATTTAAATAATTGTTATATTAGGTATAAGTACGCACATAACAAACTTCAAGCTCAAAATAATGCTTAAAACAAATTCGCAAAATGGTAACAAAATTCAGCTAATACAATATTACTAATGCAGCTATTAATATAATTCACATAGGTTTTTATTGCTTACGTAATTCAGTTGGCGTAAGAGTGCATAGATGGATGTTAAAATTCACTTCAGATATCTTAAAAATCACGGGATATCAATGAATTACAAGTATAATCTAGCTTATCTAGAATCGAAGAGCTGCGTTCAGTACAGCTGCACATTCTTCCGTCGCTGTACTCATCTCTCGTATCATAAATCGGTAAAATCAGTCGCGTAACCTTGCTAATTGGTGGAATGACGACATCACAATGTTATTACATGTGAATAACGGGCTTCAATCGTACGATAAGCAGGGGAATCCTATGATGACATAATGACAACTATTAAATCCATAGAACTGTTAAGATTCCTAATTCCTTTTTAGACACATTCATTCAATGAGTTTCTAAAAAATCCAATTTAACATACTCAGCCAAGTTTAATTTCTTGTCATTTTAAACATTATAAGATAAGCGCGAATGGAGCGAAACAAGTGATACTAACAATTCGATTCCCTCACATAGCACCTTTAGATTAAAATGGGATCTAGTGCCAGGTATACTAATATTTCAAATTACAGTAAATATCATCTGTCTTTGGTTAAAATTGTTTTAAGTACGACAATTAATACTAAAATTTTATTATTTATTACTACTACGGGTGTAACAAAATAAGTATCTATTAGGGTGTATGTACTTGTACTCATTCTGAAAAACAAATAAGGCTTGTTCTGTTCACTATAGTAAGTAAAAGCTCCACTTTATGAGCCATACACCTAATTTGCCTGTATGTGTATATATCTCTTATTAAGTACTAAAGAACACTTTTTAGATCTACATTAGATGGTATTAAGTTAGTCACAGTATTGCTTGTAAGGCAAACACTTTCCAATAAGACCAAAATACTGAAGCAAAATGGTATACATACAGGTATTTTATCAATTATCGTAAAAGTTTAATACAGGTTAAAATACCACTTCCGGAAAGTTATCGGCCAATGACTGACTCGGTGGCTAAGTGGTTAGCGATCCTGACCTCTGATCCGAGAGTCGTGGGTTCGATCCCCACACAGGGCAAACTTTTCTGTGATGAGCAGAATTGTTTGTTCTGAGTCTGGGTGTATTATATCTATATATGTATGTATTTAAATGTATATGTGTATGTATATCAGTCTCTGGTTCCCAAGATACAGGGAAATCTAGTTTGGGGCCAGATGTGATTATTATTATAATCAGCCATTTTTGTATGGAAAGTCAAAATTTTTTTGAGAATTAAGTATGGGTCCCTTGGGAAAAGTTGTTCAGTTTCATGACCTGTCGGTTTCCGAGAGTGGTTTTTTTTACAACCTGTATGTTTAGTTTGGAAACTGTACTGCAATAGATAATTACGTATTTATATTCCCGATTCGACCAATTTGGACGAAAAGCACGCATAGGCAGTGTTTTATGTTAAATCGTTCTAACTAGCAAGCGAGCTCATTTATAGCGGATATATGAACTGAAGGGACGTCCTCGTCCCAAGTGACTGGTTACGTACGTAGGAACTATTTGCACTAGCAGAAATTATTAAAATAGTGGGCTATCTCTCCTGTAGTAGTTATCAAAACAATTAAATCCTAATAGATTCTTGAACACAGCTTGTTTTCAAAAACTAATAGGATTTCATTATTTAATAACTTGATATCAATACGCTTACGAAAATAGGTTTTTACTAATTGGTTAACAGTTTATTGGACCATAAATAGGTAATCAAATGAAATAAATTATTATTCACAAACCGATTATATAACTGAGCTCGCCTTAGGCCAGTACATAGAGAAAAGGAAAAGCCAACTATATTAAGGTTAAGGGTCTTTTTAAGAACTTGCCACCCATTGTTATTAGCTGATTATGTGAGAATCGCGTTTTTTTTTGAGAATTATCTAAATTTCCAGGGGTAAGTTGTGTTCACTTTGATCTTGCATCGTGTTTGGGCAGGTGGAGGTACCAGGGTAGCAGAGACACATGGCGGTGCTAGGAGCGGGCGTAGCGCAAGGCCGTAGCAAGAGGCTTCTCCTCGCGCATGGACTCCTTCAGCACAAAGTCGGAGCTCCGCCCGCCGCTGACCGGCTCCGAGCTGCCCTCGGAGACCTCCTCAGATTCCTTGCTCGCAGACTCCGAGCTGCCCGGTGGCCTGGTAAAGAAAGGACAACCGTTAAACTTACACGAATTTTGGTATAAAAATCAAAATGTTTTTTATTTGAGTAGATGCTCTACATATTCTTTGAAGTAGTTAACTTGTCAACGTCGTATCGTACCAGGAAGTCAAGGAGTTGGCGAGGAGTAGAAAAGCATGATAAATGATAAATCTATTGCTTTAAATGTGGTAAGTACAGGTCTTGTTATTTTAAGTAAAGTATCTCACATTTAGTCAACATTTTTGTCATAATAACTACTAACTTAACAGAAAACTTAAGAGCCTAGCTCTTAAGATAAAGAAGAAGTAGATATGTAGTGTAGCTACTGACCGGTATCGGCGCGTGTTGATCGGCGCGAGCGCGGCGAGGTACTTGAGCAGCGTGTGGCGGGGGGCCGTGGCCCCGGGGCTCCCGGCGGGGGGCTCCAGCCGCGCCGCCGGCAGGTCCACGCAGCACGGCGCGCGGCTGTCGCCCAGCAGGATCGACACCACGTAGTTCTCCAGCCGGAGGACTAGGAGTAAGACTTCCTCCAAGTCCGCCTCGCTGTAGGAGCCGAATCATTACAATTAAAACGATTTCAATGATAACTATCACTTCGAACATTGATATTATCTCATCTCATCTAACTATCTCATCTCACTAATAATATTATAAATGCGAAAGTATGGATCTTTGTTTGTTTGTCAGTTTGTTTGTTCCGCTTTCACGCCGAAACTACTGAACGGATTTGGATAACATTTGGTAGGTAGATAAATAAAGCACTCGGCTAACACATAGGAAACTTTTTATCCCGGAAAACTTAAGGGTTCCCGTAGGAATGCTTAAAAACTCAAAATTTCCACTTCGTCACTAGATATCTTAACATTTTCTTTCTGGACACAATTCTTAAGTCCACGCGGGCGAAGTTGCGGGCGGAAGCTAGTCAATAATAATTATCACTTCGAACCCTGCATTTAACTGATAAAAAATATCTTATGCATATTATTATTATTTTCGCTACTGTGCCCACTTGGCGCTAGGCGAAGTGGCAGGAGCTACTCCAGCAGAAGCACAGTCGGCTGGAGGTCAGTGCGACGAGGAGAGAAAGCGTCGGACAATCCGGGCATTGTCGAGGAGGAATACCTTTTGCATAGCCGCTATTATTATTATTCTTCCGACGAGCTCTGCACTGATCATATTGGCAAACCATATCGATGAGCAAACTACACTGGTGGACTAAAAATTCGACTCAAGATTTGTTGCTCGACTTTTGAACAAATAACTCAGTCTACAAAACTGCTAAACACTAAAAGCAAAAAACTAGAAGACCATCAAACTAAAATCATAAACAGTAAACACAGTTTTTGAACTTTTGGTTGAGTTTTATTTTGCTAGATTGAGTTAATTTTCCAAAAGTCGTGCATAAACTTTGAGTAGATTTTTTTGTCCATGAGTATATGTTTTGCGCATGCTACAGACGCAAAAACAGCACTGCTGCCACACTCCGACACCTCGCCCGAGTTATACTCATTTAACTACAATACTACCTCTTTCACACGTAGGACCGAGCGACATAACTGAGTTACGACTGTATGGACCTTCACCAAAGAGGGTGAGATGAGATCAGTCGCCTTCGGAGGGCGGTAGAGAGTGTCCATACCGTGAGTAAACATTATCAGCCCAAAGACGTTCACTGCGGAACAAAGTGGTGAGGCACCCGTATTTCCACGCCGACCGGGCCTGCGCTGCCCGCATCCAGCGGCTACCCGCGACCTCCACCGGGTCATCGGTCCACCGACTGGGAGGCTGCCCACCCAGTCTGCTGTCTTCCAGTGTGCGGTCGCCACTCGATAACTTTAATGCCCCAACGGCCATCTGTTTTACGAGCTATGTGCCTTATATAATATATAAAACATACAACTGTTCAAAAAAAGGAGGAGGTTCTCAATTCGTCGGATTTTTTTAATGTATGTTCATCGATTACTCGAAGACGCCTGAACCGATTTGGAAAATTCTTTTTTTGTTTAAGAGTATACTTCACAGGTGGTCCCATATACATTTTATCGAAATCGATTCAGCGGTTTTTGAGAAAATCAACAAAAACATAGCAAAATTGGAGTTGTTGCGATTGAAGTCGGTTGTTTTTAACGTATACAGCGTGGTCATTTAATATACTGTAGTGTGCGCAGTTAATTGGAAAGGCGGCTGCCAACTTTAAACTAGATGGCGCCACTAGAGTTTGTGACGCACTTGAGATGACGTGTTCTTCATCTAAGGTTTTTACTAGACAGACGTAGACACACTGTGTCTAATTGTTCAGTTTTGTTTGATATTAGTTAATTAATCATAAACATTTTTAATAAGACATTTAATGCAGGTAACGAGTTGTCCCAAACTATAATAGCGCCATCTATTGAGAGCTTCGCGCCGCCTTTCCCATTGTCTCACCTGGCCGAGTAGAGGAACTGAGCGAAGTGTATGTTGGAGACGCAGCCGTCGCGGTCCTCGCTGTCGGTGTACAGGTCGGTCTCCCGGTAGTACATGTAGAGGAAGTCGTTCAGCTGCTTCGCTATCACGGCGCACCGGTCCTTGTCGCACATCTTAGCCGCCGGCCCCTGTTGCAGTGACGGGCTTTATTCGTGTTTGAGCGCCGGTGGGACGTTACTCGGGACTTTTTTTTTAATGTAATAGGTGGCAAACGACCAAACGGATCACCTGATGGTAAGCGATTACCGCCGCCCATAGACACCCGCAACACCAGAGGAGGCACAAGTGCGTTGCCGACCTTTGAAATGGGATGGGGGGAAGTTGGGCCTCCGGTACCCTCACTCACTCGGCGAAACACAACGCAAGCGTCGCTTCACGCCGATTTTCTGTGAGGCCGTGGTATTACTCCGGTCGAGCCGGCCCATTCGTGCCGAAGCATGGCTCTCCCGCGGTTACTCCCACTTTACTTTTATTATTTCTCATCACATGGACGAGCTGGGCTGGCAATGACGCCGGCCTGTCATGCAAAATGGGCGCAATGGTCGCTTGGTTGCGGAAAACAGACCGCCCCCACCCTATATCTTCTCATCACTATCAGCCAAAAGATGTCCACTGCTGGACAAAGGCCTCCCCCAAGGATTTCCACACCGACCGGTCCTGCGCTGCCCGCGTCCAGTGGCGTCAGTTATTATTTCTGCTGCTATACAATTCGGGAGTGCTCCAATGTAACCTTTTGACTGGACAGCTTAAGCCGGAAAAGGCTGACCATAGTTTTCATGCCACCAACGCCACGTGGTAAGCGCCATGTGATAGATTGTTTTTAAGAAACGAAATTTTCACTTGTTCAAATTGTGAAAAATAGATTAAGTTGTAACAGCGGTCACTACAGCTATCATCTGTTTTTTTGTAATATAGTGACCCTTAGAACAATTAAAAAAGAATATTAATAAATTCTAACAGTCTATGAAGGTAGGTGAAGTAAATCTACAAATACAATTTCAGGAAACAATCGCAACCAATACACAAAAACTGCTGTAGTGTAAAATCAGTGAAATGGCGTATACAGTGTTTCATTTTGGAGCGCAAATGTTTCCAGTAGTAAAAACAAAAAAGCAAGTTTTACTTTCTAGCGTTTCTTATGACAATTCTGCCACTCTACTACCTATTCTCTTAAATATTACTTTTCTCTGTACAAAAGCTGTTTTCTGAAAAAAATAAAATATGGACAAAGTGCGTCTACAAAGCTGCTATCTACTTATCTATAAGCTGCAAAGCCATGCGGCGCGGTGCTCGGCGCGCTGTGAATGTAACATGTCAAGCTGGCAGCCATGCGCGGCAAGCCGGCAACAGTCACCTTTACATTGTAGGGCATGCGCAGCGTGGCGCAGGCGCGCTTGAGGAAGCGCAGCAGCAGCGCCGCGTGCGCCACCGCCAGCTCGTTGGCCGGCGACGAGACGCGCTTCAGCACGTGCGTGAGGAAGAGGCCGAATGCGCGGCGAGCCTCGCCCATGCTGGCACACAAACATACACGATAAGGGCGCGTTTCCATGACGAAGAGCGAAGCGGAGACGTATGTACCGAATTGACCAATCGTATTGCTCGAAATGAAGTGTTGCGGTGATTTTCAGAAATCTGATTGGTCACTTTTGCACGTCTCCGTTTTTAGTAATCTGATTGGCCATTTTTCCGCTCCACTCCGCGTCCCTGGAAACGCACCCTAAATAAATAAACAATACAATTTTCTTGCAATAAACATGAAGGAAACATAATACGGTGAAGGTTGCGGGAAGCCGCTGCATGGGGGCAAGGACCAGTCGTTGTGGAAATCCTTGGGGGAGGCCTTTGTCAAACAATGGACGTCTTTCGACTGATGATGAAACACTATGACTTTGACAGATTTTATAACAAAAAAATGTTAACACCTCCGACAGTAAAAGTAGAATTACTCGAAAACCGTTGAACCGATTTTCATGAAATTAACTAAGAACAAGACTCGGTGAAGCCACCTTTCAAACAAAAAAAAACTATTTTTTTTTTAAATATTGCACCACCGACAGTAAAAGTTGAATAACTCGAAGTGTCTCATCTATATCTGTATGTATATCAGTCTCTGGTTCCCATAATACAGGGAATCCTAGTTTGGGGCCAGATGACCGTGTGTGATGTGTCCCGGCCGGATATTATTATAATTGATCATGATGACTCATTTAAAAACAAATTGAAAGATCATTTCCTTTCTCTCTCCCCTTAAGTAAGCCATGTAAACTATTAATGTATATAGTATTATATTGTTTTTTAGTGTATTTATATAATATAGTGTTATGTAGGTATTATAATATATATATATATTTGTTATTTAATGTATGTTTATGTATTATCTTAAGAATTAGGTATAAGTTTGTATTCTCTGTCACCATTTTATAATTGTTATATCTTTGTTTTGTACACGTCTTTTCTGCCTTTTTTCTTCAACTTTCACTGTCCAAGGTCTGCTGGAAGAAATTTCTTATAGAAATAAGCTGCACCTTTTGTATGTTCTTTCCTTCTTAATGAATGTCTTTGTCTTTTCTGTGTACGATAAATTGTAAATAAATAAAATAAATATGACTCACGTGAGCCGCAGCCCGGTGGCCAGCTGCCGCTTGACGAGCTCCTTGGCGCGGCGCGTGTCGCAGTGCGCCTGCGCCGCCGGCTCGCCCAGCGAGATGGCCGGCGCGGTGGACGTGATCGCCACCGCCTCGTAGCGCTGCAGCCTGCATCACCACCAGACGCGTTTGTGAAGTGATCGATACACAGGACGTTGTTGTGTAATATAGTGTTTTAATTCATTCATTCATTCAAGTAAACACGCGCGAGAGCATTCGAGATGGCGCCGTCGACGTGATCGTCACCGCCTCGTATGGCTGCAGATTGTACTACTCACCACGTGACGCGTGAATTAATATTGAATACACCGGGGACCAGACACCACGTGTCGTTATTACTACTGAATACGTCAAGTGGGGCTAGTGGCCAAGCCCAGTGTCAGAAGTTTTCCCTATAGAGGCTCCGATATGACTTAACTCTTCGTAGCGCTGCAGCCTGCACCAGGGACGAGAGACGAATTTGTAGTAAATACCGCTTTGTACCGAATTCGTCAACTGATCGACGCTCGAAAAGACGCTGTGCAATTGCTTTGATTCATTCATTCACGTAAAAAAAACACGCGCTCAACGTTTCTTAACATTAATTAGGACGAGTTACTCGTTATTAAATATTAGAACATTCGAGGTGAAGATGGGGAGATGGGAAGAAATGGGTTGGTAACGAAACGTCAATTGAACGACGCACGTAAACAAACCTTTTGCTTTTTTTGATTAGAATGAACTATGTCGGTGAGGCTGGTGGCGGCGGTGGCGTGCTGCAGTGCGAGTGCAGGCGGGGTGTAGTGTGAGGCTAGGGCGGCACTCACCGCTGCGGCGTGTCGGTGAGGCTGGTGGCGGCGGTGGCGTGCTGCAGTGCGAGTGCAGGCGGGGTGTAGTGTGAGGCTAGGGCGGCACTCACCGCTGCGGCGTGTCGGTGAGGCTGGTGGCGGCGGTGGCGTGCTGCAGTGCGAGTGCAGGCGGGGTGTAGTGTGAGGCTAGGGCGGCACTCACCGCTGCGGCGTGTCGGTGAGGCTGGTGGCGGCGGTGGCGTGCTGCAGTGCGAGTGCAGGCGGGGTGTAGTGTGAGGCTAGGGCGGCACTCACCGCTGCGGCGTGTCGGTGAGGCTGGTGGCGGCGGTGGCGTGCTGCAGTGCGAGTGCAGGCGGGGTGTAGTGTGAGGCTAGGGCGGCACTCACCGCGGCGGCGTGTCGGTGAGGCTGGTGGCGGCGGTGGCGTGCTGCAGTGCGAGTGCAGGCGGGGTGTAGTGTGAGGCTAGGGCGGCACTCACCGCTGCGGCGTGTCGGTGAGGCTGGTGGCGGCGGTGGCGTGCTGCAGTGCGAGTGCAGGCGGGGTGTAGTGTGAGGCTAGGGCGGCACTCACCGCTGCGGCGTGTCGGTGAGGCTGGTGGCGGCGGTGGCGTGCTGCAGTGCGAGTGCAGGCGGGGTGTAGTGTGAGGCTAGGGCGGCACTCACCGCTGCGGCGTGTCGGTGAGGCTGGTGGCGGCGGTGGCGTGCTGCAGTGCGAGTGCAGGCGGGGTGTAGTGTGAGGCTAGGGCGGCACTCACCGCTGCGGCGTGTCGGTGAGGCTGGTGGCGGCGGTGGCGTGCTGCAGTGCGAGTGCAGGCGGGGTGTAGTGTGAGGCTAGGGCGGCACTCACCGCTGCGGCGTGTCGGTGAGGCTGGTGGCGGCGGTGGCGTGCTGCAGTGCGAGTGCAGGCGGGGTGTAGTGTGAGGCTAGGGCGGCACTCACCGCTGCGGCGTGTCGGTGAGGCTGGTGGCGGCGGTGGCGTGCTGCAGTGCGAGTGCAGGCGGGGTGTAGTGTGAGGCTAGGGCGGCACTCACCGCTGCGGCGTGTCGGTGAGGCTGGTGGCGGCGGTGGCGTGCTGCAGTGCGAGTGCAGGCGGGGTGTAGTGTGAGGCTAGGGCGGCACTCACCGCTGCGGCGTGTCGGTGAGGCTGGTGGCGGCGGTGGCGTGCTGCAGTGCGAGTGCAGGCGGGGTGTAGTGTGAGGCTAGGGCGGCACTCACCGCTGCGGCGTGTCGGTGAGGCTGGTGGCGGCGGTGGCGTGCTGGAAGTGAGGCAGCACGTGCGAGTGCACCAGCAGGTTGTAGTTGTGCTGCACCACGGCGTAGGGCACGTTGTTGTTCAGCGACGTCGAGCACACCGGGATGCCCGACACCGGGTCTGCGGCAATCAACAGATGGTTTATCCATCCATTCTTTAATCCAGCGTCGGACATACGCGCTGATTCCTACTAAGTGACCAAGTGTAGCACGGTTGCATATTTGTACAAAACACACATCTGAAGTCATGATAGCTTAATATGTTTGCAAGACTTATCCCATAAATTTATTGCAAAATTTTAGTGTCGCTCATAAAAATACAACGCAGGAATTCACTACGACAAAAAATGAGTATTTTAACCAACAATATAGAACACTTAAATCGTACCTAGATTTAGGTCAAGCTCATAAAAAAGCAACCTGGTACTATAATTCTTCAACCAGTATATAATTCATAATTCGAAAACTCACCAAGATAAAAGTAAGCCACTCACCAAGATACTGCGAGTACTTCTGCCAGCTATTCTGACTGGGGAATATCCGGACGAACCCCCCGCGGCGCGCGTACTGAGCCCTCACGGCCCTCACCAGCCGCAGCTCCTCGCCCGTGAGGGGCAGCGCGGGGGCCCCGGTGGAGGGGCCACTGCCCCCGCCGCTGGGGGAGCCGCTCTTGCCGCGCACGCAGGACACGTTCTCAGCTGAGTGTACGCGACGACACTAAAGTAAAAAAGCTTTTGGAGTCCTCGTACTATTTAGTTTACTTAATTTATTTGTTGTATTGCTTAAAAAGATATACAAAAACATTACAAAAAAGGTAATAAAAAATCATATGACTGACTGACTCGGTGGCTAAGTGGTTAGCTATCCTGACTTCTGATACGAGAGTCGTGGGTTCGATCCCCACACAGGGCAAACTTTTCTGTGATGAGCAAATTGTTTGCTCTGAGTCTGAGTGTATTATATCTATATATGTATTTATTTAAAAGTATATGTGTATGTAATGTATGTTTATCAGTCTCTGGTTCCCAAGATACAGGGAATCCTAGTTTGGGGCCAGATGACCGTGTGTGATTTGTCCCAGATATTATTATTTATATTAATGATTAGACTAATCAGACATACTATGATGATCAAGTGAATCGCATTTTCCATCAATAGGGGATCACCTACAGAAGTGTGTATGGCACAGGTAGCAAGCAACGCGTTGCGCGAGACAGTGAGAAAGACAAGTATACTTTTTCTCTCGCTGAGCGCTACAAACTCTTTTGGGTACGTCCTCATGATAGCTGGACTGGAGACATTCCAGCAAATCCTAGGCCCGATATGATATTTGAGACACGATGAAACACATAGAACAGCTGGTCATCATTGGGGCATTAAAGTTCTCGAGTGGCGACCGCGCACCGATGACTATGGAAAGACGGGGGAAGCCGTAGGATGTTGGCAGCTAACGATCGGCGTGGAAATCCTTGGGGGACACATTTGTTCAGCAGATGTCTTTTGAGTTTTTGACTGAGGGCAGCGCAAGACCGATCCGTGTGAAAATCCTTTGTGACTTATTTTGGGTAATTACAATGATACCCGTTTCAAAACGACTCACCGCCCCTATGCGCATCTTGAGCGAGTTGCTCTGGCCGGCCACGTCGGTCTTGCACATGGGCACGGCCGGCAGCCCCACCAGCGTCAGCGTGTCCGCTAGCAGGGCAGACTTCACGCGGGCGTCTAGCGGGCTCTCACACGCTAGGCTGCAACGAAGGATTTATTTTCTGCAGCAAATCATTCATTTGCTACAGCAAAGGATTCATTTGCTGCAGCGAAGGATTCATTTGCTGCAGCAAAGGATTCATTTGCTACAACAAAGGATTCATTTGCTGCAGCGAAGGATTCATTTACTACAAAAAAGGATTAATTTCCTGCAGCGAAGGATTCATTTGCTACAAACAAGGATTCATTTGCTGCAGCGAACGATTCATTTGCTACAACAAAGGATTCATTTGCTGCAGCGAAGGATTCATTTACTACAAAAAAGGATTCATTTCCTGCAGCGAAGGATTCATTTGCTACAAAAAAGGATTCATTTGCTGCAGCGAAGGATTCATTTACTACAAAAAAGGATAAATTTCCTGCAGCGAAGGATTCATTTGCTACAAAAAAGGATTCATTTGCTGCAGCGAAGGATTCATTTACTACAAAAAAGGATTAATTTGCTGCAGCGAAGGATTCATTTACTACAAAAAAGGATTAATTTCCTGCAGCGAAGGATTCATTTGCTACAAAAAAGGATTCATTTGCTGCAGCGAAGGATTCATTTGCTACAAAAAAGGATTCATTTGCTGCAGCGAAGGTTTCATTTACTACAAAAAAGGATTAATTTGCTGCAGCGAAGGATTCATTTGCTACAAAAAAGGATTCATTTGCTGCAGCGAAGGATTCATTTACTACAAAAAAGGATTAATTTGCTGCAGCGAAGGAATCATTTACTACAAAAAAGGATTAATTTCCTGCAGCGAAGGATTCATTTGCTACAAAAAAGGATTCATTTGCTGCAGCGAAGGATTCATTTACTACAAAAAAGGATTAATTTGCTGCAGCGAAGGATTCATTTACTACAAAAAAGGATTAATTTCCTGCAGCGAAGGATTCATTTGCTACAAAAAAGGATTCATTTGCTGCAGCGAAGGATTCATTTACTACAAAAAAGGATTAATTTGCTGCAGCGAAGGATTCATTTACTACAAAAAAAGGATTCATTTACTAAAGCAAAGGATTCATTTGATACAACAAAAGATTCATTTGCTACAACAATGGATTCATTTACTAAAGCAAAGAACTGTGTTAGGTGGCAAAAAACTGACGACCCTCCACATAGAAAGCCGCCGTCTACGAGCATCTGTAACCTCTGACGTAAGAGTTATCTGTGCCATGCGGATCCTTGAGGGCTAAGATGGATTGCCTTTTTAACCGACTTCAAAAAAAAAAACTCAAAAGGTTCTCAATTCGTCGGAATCTTTTTTTTTGTTTTTTTTTTTGTATGTTCACCGATTACTCGAAGACGACAGAACAGATTTGGAAAATTATTTTTTTGTTTAAAAGGGGAATATTTCACAGGTGGTCCCATATAAATTTTATCGAAATCGATTCAGCGGTTTTTGAGAAAATCAACAAAAACATAGCAAAATTGGAGTTGTTGCGATTGAAGTCGGATGTTTTTAACGTATTCAGCGTGGTCAATTATATGCTGGTAATTGCGCTGGTTATCTCGCGCTACCCGCCGGAACAAGCGCTACTGGCGCAAGTATAGAGCGAGCAGTGGTACCCATCCAGTCGGACCTTGCATATTAAGGTTCTACCACTAGTTTGGAAAGGTGAATTCATTTAGAAGCACAGGTCAAACTCCTTTAGACAACGCATACAAGATAAAACGGTAACCACAAAAAAAACTCACAATACAAATCGATGTCGGATTGACCATTTTTGTATGGGGAGTCCTAAAGCTTTTGACATTTATTAAAAATGAAAATGAAAATATTTTTTATTCGAAGTAGGTAGCAGTGTACACTTTTCGAACGTCATTCTTTTATCTACCTAATACGAGGTTCCTACCACTCGGAACTGGTATACCCACCGTTTCGGGAAAAGTGGTAAATCACCCGATTTTTGTCATCCACAGTTGGTAAGCTCTTGGCATCATCTCACCTGATGGTAAGTGATGATGATGTAAAGAATGAAGCGGGTTTACCAAGATTCCAAAACGCACTGGGGATGGGGAACGCAATATGTTCATATCCACCATTAAAAAATAAGAGTAATAATTACGAGTAACTTACCTTGGCGATAAGTTGATTTCCAGCAGCCACGGCTTCAGCATGTCGTCGACCAGGATGTCGTAGCCGAACAGCTCTGCAACAGACACGCGACTGACACAAGGACATCAGCTAAACCTTTGTTTGTCCAGACTTGAGAGTTGAGAGAGTCATATTGTTATAGATGACTTGAAAGAACCATTATAAAACTAAGGGTTAAACCCCATCTGGCCGCACGGAATCACGTTTTCCCGTAGCGCTCTCCTTTTCTGTCGCTCAGAAGCATCGTTCGCTAGAGCGAGAAGAGAATAAGAGTGGCGTCCGCACCGCCGATGCGCATGTCGAAGGCCTTATAGGCGGCTTCCAAGCTTCTGACACTGGGGTTGGCCACTAGCCCACAACCTTCACCAATCTGGATTTGGCCCCCGTGTGTGTAGGACGGCCTAACCTTCCCGATGCATGGGAAGAGACCCGTGCCCCTGCAGTGGGGACGATATGGGTTGTTAACATAGCATAGTATTCAAACATTCTTATAAATCGTTTTTAAATGTTACCAGTTGGATGTGGGTAGCACAGGACCGTTCGCGGTCGATGTGGAAATCCTCGGGGGAGGTCTTTGTCCAGCAGTGGGCATCTTTCGGCTGACGATGATGAAGATGAACTCTCACCAGAGCATGTCCATCTTTCGGCTGATGACGATGACTCACCAAAGCAGTTGAAGAAGTTGGGCACGAAGACGCGGGCCGCTGCCGTGATGGTCTGCGCGGAGGACAGCACGGACTTGACCACCAGGTCCTCGATGGCCGCCATGAGTGCGGTGGTGTTGCGCCCTTGCTTGCGCAGATGCCGCAGTAGGGCCGAGAGGGTCCACTTGTGGCCTATGTTGCCAGCGTTGGGGTCATCGCATCTGGTCAACGAGGGTTGTATTTTAAAGAGGAAATAGCGTTTTTCAGTGCATGGGATATCGTTCAAGTTATTTTTCCCTCTGCCAAAAAACCTGAAATTACCTGTATAAGAACTCTCAATAAAAATACTTTAGATATCCCACAATAAAACGTTTTCTAATTAAAAAGATAAAACATGAAAAAAACAGTCCCTATATAAACACATACACTCACTTGATATAATCCGTGTGATATTTATTGATGCTATAGTTGCACAGATGCATGCACGGATTCCACAGGTTCTTGTTGGTCTTGTCGTATTTGACGGTGGCGAATCGCACCAGTCCCTCCTCGTACAGGTAGATGAGAAGGGGGTCTATGGACGTCACGCACACGTACAGGCGTAAGTCACACTTGTGCCCGCCAATCAGGAGCGGCTTGTCTATGTATTTGGCGACGACCACGTTCTCGCCTTTTGGTATTTGTTCTGGCTGGAAATAATTATAATTTTTCAATTATGTTTAAAATATGTTTAATGTCGTCGGTTTTATTGTTTCTAACAAGGACGATATGTCTATGGACGTCACGCACACGTACAGCCGTAAGTCACACTTGTGCCCGCCAATCAGGAGCGGCTTGTTTTTAGCGACGCCTACGTTCTCTCCTTTAAGGTATTTGTTCTGGCTGGAAATGGTTTTTTTTGGTGTTAAAATGTATTTTTACAGTAGTGTTTAAGAGATAAAGTTTTAATGTCGGTTGTCTTCTTGTATTTTCGTTTCAAATTCCTAACAAGAGCGATATGTCTGAATGCAGAATGTTGTTTCTTAAAAGTTGGGGGTAGCTTGTTAGCTTGTGTGCCATTTTTGAGATTTAGAATTGAGTATGAATAAGACCAGAGACAAGATAAAACACTAAGTTTGTTATTAGATTGGACGTAAGTTTCTTAATGCATCGACATAAAAATATAAATCGAAAAATGGACAATCTCTCATACGTGGGCAATCGAAATAACTCGAATCTAAGGACCTTAGCATTAAATGTAAGGTCACAGGAGATGATTATGATAAATTCATTATCACACAAGACTGACGTGTCGGACCTCGCACCACTAGCTACCGTCAGTCTACGACCAAATTCATAAAAGTCAGCAAAAGACGCTAAGATGATCCATAAAACCGGTCCTTCCGTGTACAATAGGCTCCCGCTCGAAATCACCAGCGCCCTTACTTTGCCTTCCTTTAAAAATAAATTGAAGAAGTGCTTACCGAGCAGGCATTCTATAGCTTTGACGAATTTTTTAAATTAAAAGTTATTTAAATTATACAACTATATAATATATTTTATATTATTCTATTAGTTAAATAATGACTTGTCATTAACAATTATCAATAAATAATGTCTATGTCTATGTATAAATAGATTTTTAAATATTCTTTGGCTTTAGGAACAGTGGGCCAAAACGACACCTGTATATTACTCTGACAGGTACTTAGTATAATTTATTAAATTGCTTCAGCTATTTGTAGAGTCAGTGTTAAGGTCTACGACAGACGAACCCATCATCCTATCCTCTTTGAACTTTGAATTATTGAAGGTTGAACGCAGCGAATCGTGCGAGAGAGAGGTGAAGCGATACGTATCCCTTTTTTACAATTATCTTTACTTTCAGTAGTGTAGTTATGGTTATAGTGGAGTAAAGTAAAAAGTACGTTTATTCATCAACCAAGGCATACACAATGTTATAAACATTTGTTTAAAATATTATAAACATTTGTGGCAGAAGACTGCTCTTTCTTGTTACATTTTTTTTTTATGTGATAGGTGGCAAACGAGCAGACAGATCACCTGATGGTAAGCGATTACCGCCGCCCATAGACACCCGCAACACGCAATAGACACGCAAATATACACCAGAGGAGTCACAAGTGCGTTGCCAACCTTTGAAATGGGATGGGGGGATGGGGGAAATTTGGATGGGGGGGGGGGGTTGGGCCTCCGGTACCCTCACTCACACGGCGAAACACAACGCAAGCAATGCTTCATGCCGGTTGTCTGTGAGGCCGTGGTATCACTCGGGTCGAGCCGGCCCATTCGTGCCGAAGCATGGCTCTCCCACGGTCAATGGTTACGATTATTATCTTATAACTTGAACTATCTTAATTAAAATTCCTTGTGTTTTATTTGTTTGTTTGTATTAATAACTTTACCACCAGTTTGCTTAAAGATTAGTAGGTAACCTATAACTATCAAATTATATTCATTTATATTTTTTTGTGTATATCAAACTCACCGTGTTAACAATATAAATGCCGCGCCCCCTGCTACTAGCCGCCGGCTTCACAATCCAGGGTCCCTTCGTCCTGTAGTGCGCGGAACAAAGGTCCTTGTACTCGGCCGGCATCAGGAATGTCGTCGGAATGAAATCGAAGTGTTTCAGGCCGCGGAAGTACTGCATTTTCTCTATGTTCTTGAACAGTTTGTCTTTGCGGGTCAGCTCGTATGATCTGTGGGAAAAATGCTGTATTATGAGCAAAGACTTTAATATGTGCAGGATGTAACAATTTATGCTGGACCAGTAAATCAGCATTTCTACAAAAAAATAAAAACTTTTGTTATACGACTTTGATAAGATAGTTGATACTTTTGAATGTTAAAAACAACGTAAAAAAGAATGTAAAAAACCCTACCAAAATGAGCGACTTTAATAAAATTTAAAAATACAAAGATTTTTTATTTCGGCAAAGTGGTAGAACAAAAGTTGTCTAGTTTGATGAGTAGTACCAGTGAACGGGTACTACCTAATTTGTTTTACCCTTTATATTATAAGACGGCATTTTGAAATTAGACGTCTTCGGAGTTTCCTTCCTTATGTGCTTATCTTTTTCTCAGATTTGGATTGGAGTGTGAAATTGGATTATTTGATAAGAAACTTAATCAATAAAAACAGGTGGATAAAAACCCACAACGTTCCCACTGCTAGAGCACTGCTAAATTAAGGCGATAAGTTGATCTAAAAGTAAAACCAGTGAAGAAAATATATAGTTAGATAGCATTGTACGAGAGAATTTAGCATACCTTAATAAAATTACCATATAATGAAGTTAACAAACTTACCATTACAATAAACACATTTACCATACAATAAACACATTTACCATACAATAAACATAACTTGCCTTTGCACCAGCAAGATTTACCTTGGGAAGTGGTTGACCCTCTGGTTGTGTTTGAGCGAGCGGAGCACGTCGAAAGGGGCCATGTTCATTGACCAGAAGAGGGTCCAGGACATGTCCTCGGCCAGGCGGGTCTCCCGCAGCCCGTGGGCCTCCAACAAGCTCCTGAGCAATTTACATCTACAGGTGTGACCTGCTGTCAGTATTTTCGTTCTATTTTTTAGTTTACTATCAAAAATTTTTGCTTCTAAGAAGATGTTCGAAACCAGTCTTGGAATGTTAAAGAAAAGTTGCATGTGTTTTATTATGGAATGTCCTCATTTTAGAGTTCCGTAGTCAACAAGAAAGTCTTATAGTTTCGCCGTGTCCGTCAGTCTGTCTGTCTGTCCGCGGCTTAGCTCAGAGACTATTAGTACTAGAAAGCTGTAATTTGGCACGAATATATATATATTAATCACGCCGAAAAAGTGGTAAAATAAAATTTTGGCTTTTTTTTTCAGGGTACTTTTTAACACGTGAACTTGGGATGATTTTTGTTCTCGACTATCCCATGGTGTGGGGTGTCGTTAGATAGGTCTTTCAAAAATATTGTGGGTTTGTGAAAACCATTTTTCGAATCAGGGATCCGTTTTCGAAATATTAAGCTTTAAAGTGTAAATTTTCGTTAAAGTCACGTGTTCCCCCCTGCCAGCTAAACGGTTGTTTTTAGAAATGTGAAAACATTCACGGCATTAGTATATATAGCGAAGTTAAAAGGAAAACTATCCCAGCTAAGTAAGCTTTAGAAGTTAAAGAGTAGTAGTCAATTTTGTAAGACGGGTGGTTTTCCCCTTGAAGCAGTGTCTGTCGAAGTAGTACGGAACCCTACACTGCGCGCGGCCCGATACGCACTTGACCGCTTTTAATACCTAGGGCGGGTTTCTGAACTAATTATACTATTTTCTTGACAACCGCCTGTCTTTGCACCCTACCACCCTTACAATAGGCTCTTCTGGTTTCAGGGTAATATGTATTTCGGAACCAATTCTTAATACAAGTTTCTACTAGTTGAAATCAGATAGTACGACGATTCTAAAAGTCTTTTACAGTATAAAATAAAACTTCTTATTTGTTGAGCCGATTTCACACAACTACTTTTAAAAGTCTGAAATTCAATATTGCTAATTTACTATAAGGTAGTATTAGGTCACATAATGCTAATCGCTTCGGATGAGGCCTTCGTATAACTATGATAGAACTTCACTTACAGGTAAGTTCGTTTAATCATCAATTTTTGGCGCTGCACACAAAAAAAATCTCTTAAATAATGGACAACAACAAAATAAAACTTAAAAATATGTAAATTAATCAATAACAAAAGAAATAACTAAGTTCAAGTGGCATCGTTTAACAAAAGTAGAGCCTGACTGCACAAAATGCCAATCAATTTTATTTCAGCACAATAGAAATTGGTGGGTTTTTTTATGAGCAACATCGCATATTTTTGTGTATCACATAATTAATTATTATAATTTATAAGAAAGTCAATAGTAGACTTTCTTTTCGTATTAATTGTACTTTTAAAATTTTGAGCGAATTCATTTTTTTTTTTAATCTCGACCATTCCAACAAAATTTTGAAAACGCGAATCACGAAAATACTGACAGTTTCATCAAAAGACTTACCCTTCGACGCGTTTGACCTGAGGGCTGATATGGCCCTGGGCGGACGCCAAACTGCTCGGCGGGGTCCTGAAACGGACAGAGGCGCTCATCGGAATCAGGTGGGATCGGGAGAGGAGGGCTACAGACCTGTCTACTGAATTTGCAAGATAAGCGACCCCAACAGCGGTTTGTTTGATATGGATATGTCGCGGCCAAATCATAGGAATTGGCCAGAACATGAAATAACCTAGACCAGTGATTATAGTTAAGACCTAACCTAGACTTTTTCGTAGCTTCACGAAATAGTCAGTCATGTCATGTTCTCGCCAATTCCATGATCTAGCCACGACAGATGGGTGACTGACCTGGGGAAGTGGTTGACTCGCTGGTACACGGACATGGACCGTAGAACGTCAGGTTTGGGGTGGAGGCCCGACCATAGCAGGTTGTAGTCCTTGGAGTCGGGAGCGGCTTCTTGAAGACCATGGGCTTGGAGCAACCGGTGCAGGAGTTTCGTCTCCGTGTTGACTAGCTTGTACGTAATCTTGAGCATGCGCGCCGGCATGTGACTGCTCTCTAGGACCTGGATAGGATTGTTAGTTTATAGTTGGAATGGAAAAGACTAGGAAAACCTATATTTAAATACAATAAATTTCACTTGCGCATAAGGTGAAAAGTAAGGCGTGACCTTCTTAGCGCAGTCTTTATAGCTAAGCATTAGCCTCGCAACGTCTCTTTTTGCATTCGCAATTGCGCCGTGAAGAACGCGACGTGGTAGTGTGGTCCACACTTCCTAAAAATCCAGCTGTGACAACCAAGGCGCTGAGCTGATACATACATGAGCGGCCCCTCTGTTTATATTTACTTTTGCTTAAACTAGGTTACACCATTGTCTCTGGTTACACGGAGAAGTCACGTAGATGAACAGGGAAAGTTGTTCAGTTTCATCAAACCTTTGAGCGTCATAGTCGGCGACAACCGGTTTCCGTGGCACGCGCCAGGATTTGAGATTTTCATACATTTTTGTAGAGCCGACGTTAGCGGTGTGGGGGCTCGATTTGTCGTAGTGTAGCGAATCGCTCAATGGGTTAGTGACCTCTATTGGCTACTACAATGTACTAAAAGCTATCATGTTAAATATTTTTACCACGCTTGAGTGGACCGGTGCTTGTATAAATGATGGCTAAAAGCTATGTTTGGCCTAACGGCAAAAAACCAATAACTCTATTATTACTATCGATAGGTCAAGGTTAAAACGGTTTATAGGTTAAGACTTTATTATTTATTTAAAGTCGTCCTTCTAACACGTAACAAAGACATTGAAATTTTATTACTTCAAAGATTTTTAAAGTCAATTTCTAGCCTTTGTATTTCGACTCCTTTAATATTAGACTTAGTAAAATGGAATGTAATTTATTTATATCTTTTATTCGAACAGTAATTTTATTTGCGAATTGTCTTTGAGGAAAGTATTTAACGAGTAGAAGCCTCAGTGTAAATAGTTATAAATAGTAGTATACCGTAAAAGTCAAATACCATGAAAACCGCTAAACTGATTTTCATCAAACATAGCCAAGACCGACCGACGTGAAAACTGCTTTCAAGAACACAAATCGCATTCAAATCGGTCCACTCATTTGAGAGCTACAATCCCATAAAAACACACAAGGTTTAGAAATATAAATAAATAATATAAATAAATAACTGGGACAAATCACACGGTAATCTGGCATCAAACTTGGATTCCCTGTATTATGGGACCCAGAGACTGATATACATACATATATACATATACGTGTAAATACATACATATATAGACATAAATACACCCAGACACAGAGAAAACAAATCTGTGATTTGCTCTGGTTCTGGTTGGTGATCGAACACACGACTCTCGCATCAGTTGGCAGGAGCGCTAACCACTGAGCCACCGAGTCAGTCAGATATAACGCCGCTCTTTTGCGTAGTGCGCTAAAAGTAGATACAACGAGTATAAACTCACTTTGACGCTGTCGACTTCCTTCACGAGCAGGTGCTCCGAGTCGTCGCTGTCGAGCTGCGGCGCGCGCGGGATGCTCTGAGCTTTTCTCTTGTGCTTGTTGCCTTTGCACTTCTTGCCTTTCTTCTCATCTAGGCAGGCAACAATCATAAATTACTAACCTGCTAAAGTCAATTTACATTGAAAAACATATATTTAGGGCCTTTCCTGCCATGCGGCTTGGACCCTGAGAGTCTATGTGTTGATTGTGTTAATGTAGCAATAAAATGTATAGCTGCTAGCTAGCTAGCAGTATATACTATGGTATATTTTGTCTGTGGTTGGACGCCATTGTGATGAGTCGTGTGTGCTAATTTTTTTATTGTATTTTTCCCTTGTTTTGCTTTAACAATAAACTGCCGTCACATAAAAGCGACTTTTATTAAGTCCTAACAACATATTGTAAGGACATCCCCGCGTCGAATACTCAGCGTCAGCGTCACGATAAAACTTTATATTAAAAGATGTGTAGCACGCATGCGGTGCAGATCTTTCGAAGACGAAGCCAAAACTGCATGACAGAAAATAAGCGCTAGTAAGATATCCACATTTTAAAAGAGATAGATTCAACCACCGCCGACAAGAGCCTAACTGAAAGAGGCAAAAACAATGTATTTCCCCACACCCCGGATTGCGGACGGACCTAATTGTAATTTATTGATAGCTAGACTTTTGCAAATAAAGTGAAGGCTGTATACACCAGACAAGGCTGTATAGCCTTAGAAGCCTTTAGCTCTTTCCTTAAAAAATAAAATTGTCTTTGGTTATTATATACTGTGCTTTGTTTTGCCAACCTCTTGACATATGGTCACAGATCGGTCACACGGGGGGGGGGGGGGGTTGGGTGGCAGGGAAGTGAGGTAGCCTTCAGAGCGGCAGGAAGTGTCCATACTGTATAATGTCCTTATACTTTGGTATTTACCTTTCAAGTTGTTCATGGGCGGCGGATCTTCCTGAGGTTTAATATTGGCAGTAGTATTCTCTATATTCAAGTTCTTCTTCAGCGTTATCTTATTGAGATCATTGAGTACGTCCTCTATGTCCCTCTTGTGCTCCACAGCCTCATGCCCCTGTTCCTCCAGGGACTCCGTCTGCGGCAGCTCCACGTCACTCACGTGCTTCACCACGTACGCCTGGCCAGCGTACTTCCCCGAGGACCCGAAGGTCTCCATCACGTCGTGCATTATGTTCTTTGGCCGCATGGCAAATGAGTGAGGCTCTGCTACTAGTCTGTCGGCAATATTTTGGTGATTACTGGTAATTCCGTTCGAATGAAAAAATATCGGTTCTGGTTAAACCGGTTATATATACCGGTAACCAAAACCTGAACGAAACCTTAACCACAATTATTTCGATATCGGGGTCAATGACCGAAACCGGTTTTTTTAAAAAACCCTGCCAGGAAGTCAAGGAGTTGGCGAGGAGTAGGAGAGAATGGTAGTTGCTCCACGACAAGAGAATAGCTCTTTAGATAAAGAAGAAGAAGAAACTTATTTGTGTTTATCAGTCTAGTTCACTTATCTAGTAAAGGGAATCCTAGTCCGGAGTCAGGTGACCTCATATCATTTCGTCTGAAAAATGCAGTACTTCAAACCTGAGGCTATCACTCACCTCCGAGCCATGTTCTTAGCCTTGTTGAGGAGGATGGTGGTCCCAGTGTTGCTGGCTGCATTCCGTGTGGCGGACTCCATGGAGGGTGTGCGGGACGCGAGCACGCACGACCGGAATACCAGGACCGCGCCCTTCGACCCGATCGGCCCGCCCGATATCCAGTCCGTGATGGAGCCCTCATTTTCCTATGACAAATATAATATAAGTGAAAAATACGAAAATACTTCTTCGTCTTGAAACGGAATAGAATAGTTTATTTGCTCGAAATGAAACTTCATTCCACCTAAAATGTAACTACATTTTAGGTGGACATATTGATATGGAATTTCGATAGAACAACCGATTTCTTACAGTAAAACGGAAATTCGTTAAATATGCTCAAATGTTTGCAGCTTTCTTCAAAACTTTTTTAAAACTGCGTATCTTGGGCCCTTTCTTTACATCCTTTGCGCTGATTAGACAACAGTACATTGGACTTGTAAATTTTCAGTGGAATATGGGAGTTAAGTGAGAGCGGCAGGGACTTTACTAACTGTATTTCTTCCCATACATCGGGAAGGTTAGGCAATGGGGAAGAAAACGCAAAGCTATTTGCAGATGGCGCTACGGACGCTTGACTCATAACAACTTTCAATTAGTTCCGCGTTTTTTATTATCGAGGTGCTATAAATTAGTTTTTTTTCTGTAAAATTGTTAAATGGAAAATGTATGCGACTTGGACTGTTCCTCAATTAAAGACGAAGTTGAAAAGTACATAATTGAAAACGTAACTTTTCCCACGTCTTCTTCATCCGAGAATCTTTAGGAAATTAACGATTTCCATTATTATTGCAACCAATCGCCACACAACGCGGCATTTTTTAAATAATCTTATATAAAACAATTTTTCCTATACGTTTTGACAGTTAGTATGAGTCAAGCGATATGAGCGCCTCTATCGGCGAGCTTTGTCAGTTTTCTTCCCCAGCGGCGGCCTTAGGGGGTGGCGAACGGGGCAATCGCCCGGGGCCTCGCTCTTGCAGGGGCCTCGCGCTACAACCCAAACAAATTTGAAAAAATATAGATTTTTTAACTATATTTTTTTAATTTACAGCTTTTGATTTTGATCCTTAATTATTTATTAAGGTTCTGCCATCCTAGGTTTGAGGCACTTAAACATCATGAGAGCAAATTTGATTTCATTTAAAATATAAAAAGATTAAAGGAAATTAAGAAGTTTGAAGCAATGCAGCTACTTGCAAATATCTATGACAGCAGGAGAATTATGTGATATTGATGGACATGAATTGTACGAAGAACTGAATATGTTCATCCGTGTGTACGAAGGAAACGACGACATTATCTCGGTGCTGAAATAAATAATAGAAAAAAGAATTACTGAAGTTTACCCCACTATCGAAATAGTCCTGAGAATTATTGCCACCACACCTGTTACAGTTGCGTCTGCTGAAAGGAGTTTTTCGAGGCTTAAAATTATTAAAACTTATTAGAGGAATTCGATCACACAAGATCTGCTTTCAGCCCTTGCTATTCTTTCAATCGAAAATGACGTAGCTCATTCGTAAGATTATTCGAGAGTCGTG
This sequence comes from Coleophora deauratella, assembly GCA_958295455.1. Classification (NCBI taxonomy): domain Eukaryota; kingdom Metazoa; phylum Arthropoda; class Insecta; order Lepidoptera; family Coleophoridae; genus Coleophora; species Coleophora deauratella. Next base: position 1,784,403 of record OY282404.1, on the reverse strand, counting down.
GGTTCGATCCCCACACAGGGCAAACTTTTCTGTGATGAGCAGAATTGTTTGCTCTGAGTCTGGGTGTATTATATCTATATATGTATGTATTTAAAAAATATATGTGTATGTATATCAGTCTCTGGTTCCCAAGATACAGGGAATCCTAGTTTGGGGCCAGATGACCATGTGTGATTTGTCCCAGATATTATTATTATTATTATTGTGCTTTAAATGGCTATAATTAAAGATTTTAGTCTTAGGAAAAGCCGCAAACATCAATTTTAAAATTTATCATCTCGGTATTTGTTAATTTTGTAAATCTTTTAATGTAATTAAAACTCTTTTTTTTTTTAATTTTATTTATTTGTATCATTTTAGCATTTCTCGTCAAACATGACAAATACCTAAACCAAACGGCAGCGGCGGCGGCTTCGGCGGATTTAGACTACAAATAAAAATGTCAACTTCTAGAAACGACCACTTCTTGAAATGACCATTACGTAAATGACCACTTCTGGAAATGACCACTTCTAGTAATGACCACTCTTCAAATGACCATTTTAATATCAATGTTTGGACCGCTTCGGCGGATTTGGACTACAAATAAGCGCTTGGCCACTAAGGGACTTAAAAAAAGTCGAAATTTTTTTTTGTTTGCGACTCCCCCTTTTTATTGTTGTATCTAGTAGGAGTCACTTAGGGGAACACTTTTGGTCAAGTGAAGTTTTTTCGTAGGATCAATCGCTTTCGAGAAAAACGGGTTATTATTAGAAGTGGTAATTTTCAGAAGTGATCATTACTAGAAGTGGTAATTTCCAGAAGTGGTCATTTACGTAGTGGTCATTTCCACATTTCTAGAAGATTTTTTATTTGTAGTCCAAATCCGCCGAAGCGAACCAAACAACCAGACCTACTTTCGCATCACATACTTTTCACGACGGACAAAGGGCCTCGCAAAGACCAGCCGCCCGGAGCCTCGCAAACGGTAAGGCCGCCGCTGTCTTCCCCATACTTCACACACGGCGGCTAAGTCCGGTAGATTGTGGGGGTAATGTATAAGGTCTATAGCCTATAAGGTCTCCAACATGGCTTAACGACTGTCATCTAGTGATAACAGCCGGCACCAACGGCTTAACGTATGTAATGCTATTTAAAACTGTGTGTAATGCTATTTAATATACTGTAACAATGCACACCTTGCTGCTGGAGTCGTCGTCATTCTTTCTCATGCTGTCTCCCTCGCGCGCGACAGTGAGGCCCGATGTAGACGGATTCGATACGTTCGGCGGTGATGATACATGTGGACTGAAACACAACGGTGTTGCCACTAAATAAATATATACAATCTTATACAATATATTTAAAAAAATGTATTCTATGTCAACCTGGGGATCAAGACTTTAAAGTCCATCAAGCCGTTTTGGGTACAGGTGGTAATTATGAAACGGATATACATACGTACACTGAAAAACAAAACATTATCTTCTATTTGGGCAGTCGGGTAAACGAAAAGATATATTTTATTTATTTTATTTTATTTAGTCGGAAAACAAACGGTTTTAAATGTCTATGTCAAACTGCTAATTATATATGTGAATATTACAACTTGTATTACAAACCAAAATCTAATGAGCAGTTACGGCTAAACAAACCAACAGACGGGTGTTCTACTCATGTAACTGAACAACTTTTCTTACTGAACCTAAACTGAATTCACAAAAATCGATCAATCAGCCAACTTTGGGTGGATTTTTTAAATATATCGTGGAAATATCTTCTCCTCCATTAAAAAGTAAAAGCATATTGAAGATGTAAAGAAGAATAGAGGAAAAATATCAGAAGTGTAAGTTTAAAAAGCGTGTATGATTCAGGCGAACTCTTATGATTGTAAGTTACCTAGCTTATTTGTACGAAACAAAAAATCTTAAAGTAAGTCAGCTAAAAACCTCCATAGAAATAAAAATAAAAATGTATTAATATTTTTGTATTCAATCATGCCATCTGTCTGTACTCTGTTCACAAAAATCTGGGTCAAAAATCGACCCAACTACGAAGCACCTACTACCAACATACAAAACACATGCTGCATTATGGCCAAGTACATTTATGGTCTGATATACAGTCAGACTAGCGCTTGCGCATCAATCTGTACCATGCGAAGGAGCATATACGATTAAACAAGAAAGTATTTTTAAACAATAGATCCTGACGTACTGACGATCCTGAAATAGTAGGTTTAGAATTTTTACGAAACTAAACGGTTGATTGAAAAATATTTGTATATTTGGATTCTGTTTACCGTTACTTTAAATTTTTACCTTTAGTGTATCCTTACTTCCTTACTAATATTGTACATGCAAAAGTGAGTTTGTTTGTTTATTCTTCTTTTACGTCGCAACGAAGCAACGGATCGACGTGAGCTTTGACAAATATGTATGTATAATAGCTTAGATACAGGACGGGGGATAAAATAGGATAGATTTATCCCGAAAATTCATATTCGTGCTCGCAGTCGCTAGCGGCTCGCGTACTGTGCACTCTTAACGGCAGCCATGAACGTTACCCACGCGGGCGGAGTCGCGGGCACAAGCTATAAAAAAAAAAAGATTTTTAAGTGAGCTCTTAATAGAGTAACATAACTAGTTTTAAAATTAAATTTCAAATGATTGACCTGATATCTATCTATCAATATCTATCGCTATGGTACAACATAGTATAGAGTTCTCAACGCGCTGGTTTGGCCTATCCTTGGCACTGTGCATGCTAGCTAACATATGGTCACTCACAAGTGCGCACAAGGCACTAGCCATTCAATACAAATGATTGTTGACCCAACACCATAGCAGATACGTTACTCCAGTGCAGTAAAGAGGACAACCATATTGGCCAACCGTGACTGTAGCCTAGTTACGTACATAGACGTCTATCTGTAGACCTGGCCCCTGTAGTTCCGAACGTTTGGTTTCAAAAAGTTCTTTTAATACACTTTTATCTAGTGTCGGAGTCAGAGTTTTTATTGTTGGCGAAGACGCCAAAATCTTGTAGGTTCCGCATGGTAGAGATTTAACTTACACGTAAATAGTTAAAATATACTTTTGAAATCCAACTCAAATTAAGAAATAAAAAAAACTGTTCACCCCCCTCCATACTTGTCACAGATGGTCACATTTGTGGGACCACCCCCTTCCTGGTGTGACGTCACATACTTATTTTGCAATTTTTCGCTCAGAATTGAATAAATGAGAACAGAAATTCCAAAATTATATATTTTTTTTATTATTTATTATGTGACATCACAACGTTTGACTCCACCTACCCCTTGTAACATAATTTCACACTTCGTTGAGCCCTTCCCTAATCACCTTAAAATATAGATCATGACAGACTCAATTACACAACTGCGAAAAGCACAAGAGCGAAAAATGTTACAGCGAAAACGTTACTGCGATGTACGTTACTGCGAAAATGATACTATACGAAGTACACCAGTGCGAAACATATTAATGCGAGTTTCTAAAACTTGTATTATGAAATACGTTTAAGAATTTAGGGATTTTATTCACTAAAAGTTGAAAACGTTAGTGCTGCTCATGAAACTTTTCCTAAGAAACTAAAACAAAAGGCGAAATTTAGTATAGGAAATTAACAAATACATAATAAATTTGAGGATCAAAATTTTAATTGACTGTCATAAATAATAATAAATAATAATATTAGGCTAAAGCAGCTGCAAGGTATCCTCTCTAAGAGCGTTTTTATAGTCACGCGGGTTTCTGCCCGCATGTGTGCGGCGTTTCCAAAGCCACCCGCATGCGTGTGACACGCATGACAATAAAAGGGACCTAAAAATGTACTAAAACGATAGGTTGCGGGCGTAGAAACCCGCGTGACTATTAAAGCGCTCTAAGGTGAGACGGTACTTCACACCTAGACAGCTTCTTACACTATATCAAGCATAGGTCCAATCATGTGTGGAGTACTATTCCCACCTATGGGATGGCTTGGCCCGCTATCAGCTGGAAGCCTTGGATGCTATCGACCGACGCGCCGTAGACTAATAGGTGATGATGAGTTTATTTTAAATAAGCTTCAAAGCCTTGAGAATCGCTGACATTCCATATTGACAGTACTGACGACTGACGCTGCACCAAACCTAAATGGCCTAATTTTCAAAGCCGATGACAGACCTGTCCTTACAAAGTATAAAAATAGGGTCGTTGGTAACGTGGCTTTGTACGACAATAACATATGTTACTACATAAGATATATAGCGAATCAACTACAAAATCAGGTATATTTATACATATCAAGTGACTAATGCATGGAAAATATCCTCAAATATACATCGAAACCATGAAATGCGACTTCTAAAGAATTCGTTATCAAACGTTGTCACGTTGAGTGTACAAGTTCCGAGTGGTACTGGGAAGAAAAAATGACGACGAAAATATTTTTATTAGATTTTTTAATTTTGATTCTTGCCCCACTAGTTTTGATATAGTGTAACTATTGTCAACTCTGTGGTTTCGACGGCGGCCGCGACATCTTATATATTTTTTAAAGTTTTTCATATGTTAGTTAAGCGTAGAATACGTTCAATATCTCGGCTACACAAAATAATATAATCAACGAGCGAACGCAACATTTTGCAGCATTACCTAAGAATACATGAAAATATTGTATACCACTCTCCAAGAGACCTGTAGAAAAGGTTTTCTTCAAGTCTGTTATACCACTTTATATATTGTATACATACTTCTATAACCTTAACACGTTAACTGCCATTGGGCGCACCTGTGCGTTTACAACTCCTTAAGTGTATGCCTCCAACGCAAATATGCGTTTTCATACATTTGTATGGCTACTAGGTAGTATGCCGCCCGACGCGTATGTGCGTGTATGTGATTTTAGTTACAAACGCGCAGGTGCGTCGCGCGGCACGCTGCATAGACGCGGAAACGCACAGGTACGTCGAACGGCATACAGACAGGAGCATAACTTGCCCGCAAATATGCGTCGTACCGTACGGCATACTTCATAAGCAAGATGGTATGGCAATAAGTAATGTTTTAGATGGCACGTAACGTGTTAAAAGAAACCTAGCTCATATTCTTCCGGCTACAAAATTACAATAAAAACAATACTCCAAACATAAAAAACAAACGGACCAAATCACGGACATAGCCGTCGAAAACAGGAGATTTGCACTTTAGCTATTTTACAGACCTTACAGGTGACTTGAACATGATCATACCAATATAGGTCAATTCGCTAAACATTGAACTCCCGATCAGATAATGGATAAACCTACGAGTACCCAAGAAATCTTTTTTGAAAGGGTTGCTTCAAGTAGTTACTAAGTATTGCGCTTTTACTAGAGCGAAAAATGCAATTATGTACCTACCATCGCGTGTAGAGTCGACTGCATTTTAATATCGAAGCTCGTAAGCTACGATAACATGAGGTTTTTTACAATATTCTACGTATTAATTTTAAATTGTGTATGGTGGTAACAGTCTGATGCACGTCAATGTCGGAAAGTGAGCATCTGTTACACAAATAAGGATATCAGTTCATTGTCGATCCTTAGGAGCTGATAGAACAGCTCGTACGCCGATATGGTAATCGAGCTAGCTATATCGCCGTAATACAGCGTACTGCTTGGCGGTGATAGAAAGAGGTATTGGTACCCCTCCAATAAGAGTTTGCATAAAAAGGTCTTACCACTAGCACTGTGCCACTAGTAAAATTTACCTATGTAATTAATGGATCTTCTTCAAAAAATAAACATCATTGTTTTGCTACAAGTTACCTGTAGCTGTAAAAGTGTTTCTGGGTATGTCGGTCGCTTTATCGGACCCATTATGGTCGACTAATAATACAATGTCGGACAGTCTAAACAATCTTATAGCGTGCTGCAAATGTCATAAACTTGACAAAATACGGTGAAATCCGTTCAAGCTGATTCGTCACGAGAGTTGTGAAAGGCCTCCACAATACGAGTGTTAGTTCATAGTCCGAAGACTTTAATTTAATTCTTTAAAGGCACAGGCTCTTCGGCGGAGAAAATGTAACATCTGTAGTATGGGACTTTTCAAAGAGTGACTGAAAAGGTTTCTGATGGTTCGGCATCGCATTGATAGCACCCCTGGTGTTGCAAATACCTAATAGGCGACGGTAACCACTTTCCATGAGGTGGGTCGTCAGTCTTTTTGCTATTTTTTCCAATAAAATAAAATAAAACTTTGAAGTCATTAAAATTCAAAATGTTTTTCTTTTTTCAGTAGATTGCTCACATATTTCTTAAATCGTCATTTTTTTACCACGCCGAACTTGTACAATAGACCGACATTCGTAGGGTAAGCTAGGTTGTGATGCCGAAAAACACTGTCTATTTTATATTGGGAAAATGTTAATACCTATGATACGCCGTTTTGCAATTCCAGGTCTAGGGCGGAGTTGCATGGTGATTTCAATAAATCGCTAAACTGATGGGTATCCGTGACGGGAGGCAGTCGGCAGCTTATGAAATTGCACCAATCATATTCAAAAGCGAGCGGCAAAGTTTTATCAAACTCAGCGGCGCAGAAAGTCCCTACCTATACTTTTTATACCAAATTTTTATATAAAAAAATTGAGTAAGAAATTTCTGGATTCAAAGAAATCTAAATTCCAAAATTCCTTTCAATTAAACAAACCTCGAAGATAGATTTTTTTAAACAAACATTTTTCGCAAATAATATGCAAATTCAAATTTTTAGTTTGAGAAATATTTGTAAACTCAATCAAATAAAGAAAAAAAGGTACTGTAGTATATAAAAATAAATAAATTTTGGGTAGATAGATAGATGGTTGGTGGAATACTACATTACAAGTTATATTAGTCAAGAAGGGTGCCTATATGTCGTCCAACCCTCTCACCTTTTTTAGATACAAAGTTAGGTACAGAACCCTAAAACAGAAAGGGTAATGAACTTGATCAGCTATTACGCTGTCTGCTTACGTAGTCGGTTGTAATTGGTATGCAATAGGCTAGTTCGCTACACCGGTACTAGGTTCGATTCCGGTAGAGCTTTTCGTATAAGGTGCCTAAGATAGCTAAGCAAGTTTAAAGTTAAGTATATAGGTTTGCTCAAAATTGTTTAGATTAATGAATAGAATCTACAATCCACTTGTCAGCGAATAAAAATTGTCGGCAAGTATTTTAAGCAAATTTTAAATAATACTTCTTCTTCTATGGTTAAACTTTGTATATGGTTCCCCCCAAGGGGGGCAATCTCTGCGTCTATGGAACCTTACCGATTAAAAAGCTGTTCTATCTCCGAAAAAATAGCCTAAGTGATATAAAAAATATATTATAATACGGTCGAAGCCGTAGACAATCCTTTACGAATAACGGATAGAGGAAGTGACACATGAAGTGACATCACCGGAGTATCCTCATCAGAACAGTTGCCATGGCAACAAGGGTCAGGTATTGATTGTCAGTTTGGGACTTCGCAGTTCGCACGTGTTAAGGGGTTTAGGGTGTGAGCATGTTGGACAAGCTTTTGACCGCCTTCAAAGAAACTAGACATTTCATTTGCATCCAAATTTAAAAAGTCAAATTGTAGTGTATGCGCCGCCTACGTCACCAAACCTAAGCCGTAGCTTATTATATTATTCAATGTAACACATATTTCTGGGTTCATTAAACATATACCGTTGCGCAGAACAGTCGTTTGCTTTACCTTCCTACAGCCCACATTACATGGCGACCCTGCCAGTGGCTGCCTCGCGCAGCGCTGGACAGTGGGGACCTTTGTGGGCTGTATGGGCCGTGACTTTTTTTCAAATAATATAAAAATATAACATTTTTTTTTTAACGGCGTCTAAAAGTTATGCAAAAATAAAATTAACGTTGAACAATGTATGAATACTGTGTTTTAAATATTTAAAAAAACTGACATTTGAACTATTATTATGGAAATTGTGAGTTAAAAGTTGAGTTAAAATATGGTTCGAGACTGAAAATTTGATGGTGGAACTGGAGAGCTGGAGTACTCTTGGGCGGCGCCGGGGGTGTTCCAGTCCAGGAGGCTAAGCGAGTGGGTCCAAGGCCGGGCCTGCTCCCTGTTCGAGTTGTTGGAAGACATGAAATCACCTCGGAAAGTTGGCATGTGAGTTATTATGGAAAAGTGGAAAGTGAAGTGTTCGGCGATAATGAAAATGAATAATCGTAGTTTATAGTTTTAATTTGCTAGACAGTAAGAGTATTTACTTATTAAAAAAAAAGTATGTTCGTATAAATTCACATTGTTGAAATATGAGGTTGAAATTATTATCTTATTAAATTTGCCACTTTGAAATAGTTAATAATTAATATATGTCGATTAATCATAAATTTTTGTATTTTTAAAATTTTTACAGTTAAATTTTATTTTAAATTACAAGAGTAAACAAATTATAAGAGTTGATAAATTGTGATGAATATATACTGCATACTATAGTAAGTAATGTTACAGTTTAAGTTACTGTTTATTCAGTTAAAAAATCTACCAAAGACCTTGATCCAATAGTAGAATTATTTTAACATAATATTTTTTTTATGGTTGATTACAGTTATAAAAGGTATTAATTTTTATAAAGTTGAGTTAGTGTTATTTGTCATTCATAATGTATTTTTTTGTAAGAAGCTATAGAAGATAACGTAAGATGGAAAATGACTTCTAGAAAATAACTAAAGTTAAAAACTAATGCAGTAAAGTTTTTTTTTTCTCTTTTATATTATATATTGAGTTAAAGATATACAGTGAAACAATCAATTAGTCAGAAATAATGACATAACAATTAAATAAAGTCGACCAGAAAGTTTTCAAATATCACTTTAAAAAAAATGTTCAAATATCACTTTAAAAATAATTTTGTGTGATGTTTTGCTCTGAGTCATAGTCATAATAATCAACCCTAAACCAAAAGCCATACTTACGGAAAGACATATAAGGTATTTTGGGTCAATATAGGAAACATTTAATGTTAGAAAAAAAAGATACAGTTTATTTAAAGTCGAGATATCGTTATAAAAGTAAGAAGAAAAGGTTTCTTGAGTTGTTTTTTATAACTAAAAACTAAAAACTTTCTGAAACAAAAAAACTGCTCTATAAATCGATCATAAACGTAAAATTCATTATTATAAGATTCTTGGTAACTATTAGAAAAAAACTGACACATAAAGTAGACAAACTCAGAAGATGTACTCAGTACTCAGAAGTTTCAGTGAGTTGAAGTATATTATTTTTATAAAGGTAAAGATAAAATCTGCATAATATGTCATAGACAAATTAATTTAATGTACATAAAATCATAATTCAAGTTTTAAGTTTATATTCATTACTAACGAACAAAAGGTAGATACGAAGAACGATAAAATGATTAGACAGCGCATTCTCATATCCAATATCATTTCCCAACAAACATGCACACATGTGTCAGTTGGAGTGCTAAATACCTTTCCATATAAGTATTGCAGTGCAGTTCGTCTTCAACGAATTTGTCGCAGTTGCATTTTTAGTACAAAGTACAAAGTTGAAATACAATAGTAAAGCATCAGTGAATTATTAATTATCATGAGTTGCGATTCAGTGACAATGTTCAAAATATCATTTAAAAAGTTTAAGCGTAAACGACAAATATTAAATTCAGAGAACAGAGTTTAAAGCCCATGTATTTTTTTTTTGTTGTAATTGTATTCAGATGAAAGTTAGTAGGTAACTATTTTCATATTTAACATAGTAATGAACCGTAAGACCGTCGTAATTAAATCATAGTACACAAATATCTTTTCTTTCAATTTACAAATTGGTATCGTTAGTCTGTGCACACTAAATAGCATGTAAAAGATAGCATACAGTTATAAAACAGTGCACCATACATGCAGTTTTAAACCGAATCAGCGAAATGTGCTTCTAAGCATAACGATAGGTACAGAGTAGTCATTCACGCTGTCGCTAAGTTATAGATATACCAATATATAGAGATAGAAACTGTTTTTAAACATGGAAAGAATATGGAGATAATAAGTAGATACAAATGGATGAAGAAATAATTGGGTCATTAAAGGAAATTAGAGATAAAGTGTGAGAATAGTTAGTGAATAGGGTTTAGTTAGGTATGGAAAAGAGGATAAGTTGTTTTAGGAAGCTGAGGAATACTTTGGTTTTGGTGTTTCGGAACACATTGGCCTGATCACCCAAAGTGCTGATTCATTCAAACCTAAGCATTCACGTGGTATAGGTATATGATTAGTATGGAATATAGTATGTCTGGGTATGTGTAATGAATAGTGCTATCGTAGGTAAATGCCAAAAGCGCATTAAAGTAAAGCTTAGGACAAATACTTCATTCTTATCATGGTTGAAACGAGTTTTCACCTTGAAAATTGTTGGAGACTGTGTTGTCTTAAATGATGTCCATTAGCTATGCATCATAGGTACATCGCGATAGGTACTTATTAAAAGGGTACAGATCCTTCAGCTCTGACCATGGTGCGAACGAGCTTTCCTCTGTGGAGACCGTTGGAGACGTATAGTCTTAAAACTTGGCCCCTGTATAAAAAATAATAGTAGTGCGCGCTACAATATAAAATAAATAATTATATTATAATAAATAAATAATAGTCGGCAAAGTACCTATCGAACAAATAAAATGAAATGTGTTGAAATGTAGAGCATGCTCACAAATAAATAAATAATTATAAATATGCCGACATAAAGTACAATGACAGGCCTGTCGATAATGTGTGTGTGAGCAATACGGTGTACCATGAATGTCTTTAAAAAGTGAAGTAAGTAGAAGATGATGTAACTATGAATAAGGTAAAGAGGAAAAGCGATTATATCCTTTGAAAAGGAATGAAAAAGATTTAGAAGTATAAAATAGCAAACTGATTTTAAAATCAGGTAATAGGGAATTTGGTTTGTATTGATAGAGATATAGATACAGGATGTGACTCAATAAAGTAGCCTAGGGAAAAAGAAAACGTAGAGAAAATAAACAGATTTTTTTTTAAATATCAAAGCTTAAAGTTTTCATAAAATAAGTGAAAGAGTTTTTTGGATATTACACAAATGTTTTTTTTAAATATTATAAATTTACATGAAGTCAAGATGGTATTCGGAGTACATGTATTAAATATAAAAGTGTTAAAACGACGTGTTTTATTTTCTTACAGTAAGGCAAGGTCATTGGTAGATTTAGATGTGTAATAGGTATATAAGGTGCTTAACTTTTGACTAGTGCCGATAATGTATAGGGTAAAATAATAAATATATACTTTCTTAAACATCTTTAAATATGTAACGATGAGTATTTGCATTAATATTGTGTAATGTTATAAAAATAAATTATAATAATATTGGCTTGTATAATCTAAACTGATATGAATTTGATTTGAAGAAGTTTGTTTGTGTCATAAAACAATCAATTTTGTGAAAAAAGTAAATAAATGTAAACAAAAACAATTAAAATTACACTTTGATTAATTAGATAAAATAAATGTTTTTTAATCCAAACATTTATAACTATAACCTTTTTTTTAATTATTGTAAATCTAACATTAATAAGCACATAGGTACGAGTATATTCATAATATTACTTTGTTTTGTCAAAATTATTACTGTATTTTATTTAAAATTGATATTTCATCAAAATTGTATGTTTCTTTTGAAAAGAATAACTCATTGTATAAATTTGTTGTTAAAAAAATGTAAATCTGTATTCAATTTTTTTTTCATTTACGGGGGTGATGTAGTGTATGCGCCGCCTACGTCACCAAACCTAAGCCGTAGCTTATTATATTATTCAATGTAACACATATTTCTGGGTTCATTAAACATATACCGTTGCGCAGAACAGTCGTTTGCTTTACCTTCCTACAGCCCACATTACAAAATGTTGTCTCTTGTATTCCTACATTATCTATCTGGATGCAATATTAACTGGTTTAAGGTCTTATGGAGCATTTAAAAAGTTGAAAATGAAACTTGGAAACTCAAACACCGGGTGATGAAGTACTGAATGAAAATAAATATTATATTTATTTTCATTTGAACGACTTATCGTCTTTCTTAATGACTGGCTTTTAGATACAAACTTAATATTTGGACACAATCCAGGAATTAAACTCATCGTTTCGAAAATGTTACGAGAAACTTTAATTCAACTGTAAGGTTTTGCATGAAGCTGTAATTAATTTGTTACCGCTACGCTTTATGATGACAACACAATATGACTTGTTTCTCCTTCCTAATTTTCATGAAATACTGTATCATTCCTCGGTTTCTGACATAAGCACATCATTATTGCCTTAATACATCCGCTAACCGCTCCGCTCATGACATCATCCTCACCCTGACATGACGTGTTGTTCCTCCCTTAAGTTACCGGCACCGATAACAATGTAGGTACAATGCATCAATTGCCTTTACATTATTTTGCATTCGCCCATGGAACCATAGAAACGGAACGAGCGTTTAGGCACATACACTTTTACATTGAACTGGGGAACCCTAATAGGATAGAAAGGGGCGTTCGCTGTTGTTGTCTTCAATAAGTACTCGCATGTATATCGAGGGTTCACGGGCGACTTGTATTAAGCGACATTTTTGGAAACACAGGTCACCTCTACTTTAAAAATTTATTTCTTACAAAATACCTCACAAAAAATAACTTCTGAATAATATTTAAAATAATAACAATATCGAGAATCTATATAATACTAAGAAGTTAAGTTTTAATGATTATTTTTCTAAGAAATATTTTTTTAAATCAGTCTCCTGAACATTTCTAAAAATGTCGCTTAATACAAGTCGCCCGTGAACCCTCGATATGTATTTTCGTAGATATTTATTTATTAAAGAAAGAACAAAACAAAATAAAATGAAAATAAATAAACATGTTATTAAGTTTTAAGACAATTTTTGTAAACTCGTAATCACAAATTAATTAATTTGAATTGAAAAACGGCAATAAGTATATTATTCAGTACTTATCATACATCGTCTGCTCGTTTGCCACCTCTGCCAAAAAATATATATATTAAAAACTAAATTGTCACTATAAATAAATAAATAAATAAATTGTTTATTCAGGTGAGTCTTTGTTTTAGATACTAACTGATCGATTTTAAAATAATTATATACTTGTAATCGGCTTAAGTACATTTATGCCGGTACCGTGTGTTTTTTAAAGAAAAACTTAACTGAAATTAACTACTCGGAAATTAATTAATAGGTACAAATCTATCTATCTATCAGCCGAAAGACGTCCACTGCTGGACAAAGGCCTCCCCCAAGGATTTCCACACCGACCGGTCCTGTGCGGCTCGCATCCAGCGGCTTCCTGCAACCTTTACCAGGTCGTCGGTCCACCGAGTCGGGGGCCTGCCCACACTGCGCCTTCCGGTGCGCGGTCGCCATTCGAGAACTTTACTGCCCCAACGGCCATCTGTTCTACGAGCTATGTGCCCTGCCCACTGCCACTTAAGTCTAGCGATTCTGAGAGCTATGTCGGTAACTTTAGTTCTCCTACGTATCTCCTCATTTCTGATTCGATCACGTAGGGAAACACCAAGCATAGCACGCTCCATCGCCCTTTGGGTGACTTTGAGCCTTCTTATAAGGCCCATAGTAAGCGACCATGTCTCGGATCCATATGTCATCACTGGCAACACACACTGGTCAAAGACTTTAGTCTTGAGGGACTGCGGTATTTTGGACGTAAAGATATTGCGAAGCTTCCCGAACGCTGCCCAGCCGAGTTGGATTCGACGATTGATCTCTTTCTCGAAGTTGGACCTACCTAACTGGACTGTTTGTCCCAGGTATACATATTCGTCAACAACTTCGAGTGTAGAGTCTCCAACCTTCAGAGGAGTGGGTGTAACACGGACGTTTGACATGATTTTCGTCTTATCCATGTTCATTTTAAGACCCACTTGTTGGGAGACTCTACTAAGTCCTTCGAGCATTGCGCCTAGGTCTTCCAAGGTCTCAGCCATGATCACGATATCGTCAGCAAATCGAAGGTGAGTGATGTACTCGCCATTGATGTTAATGCCGAGTCCTCTCCAGTCCAGAAGCTTGAAAACGTCTTCCAGTGCAGCGGTGAACAGTTTCGGAGATATAACGTCTCCCTGTCTCACCCCACGCTGCAGCCGGATAGGTTTCGAATTCTGATCCTGGAGGTGGACCGACATGGTGGCGTTTTCATACAAGCACTTCAACACTTCGATGTATCGATAATCAATTTGGCACCGTTGGAGAGACTGCAACACAGCCCAGGTCTCGATCGAATCAAAGGCTTTCTCATAGTCCACAAACGCCAAGCATAGTGGCCGATTATACTCTTCGGTCTTCTGTATAATCTGCCGCAGCGTATGTATGTGGTCTATGGTACTGAAGCCTTTTCGGAAACCGGCTTGTTCGGGAGGCTGGAAGTCGTCAAACCTGCGTGCGAGACGATTCGTAATGACTCTCGAAAACAGCTTGTAGACATGGCTCAGGAGTGAGATGGGTCTGTAATTCTTCAGCAGAGACTTATCACCCTTCTTGAAGAAGAGCACCACCACTCTCCTGTGCCATGCTGTAGGCGTTCGTCCCTCGAGCATGACGGAATTAAATAGCTTCTGAAGAGCTATAAGTACAGGTTCTCCACCTGCTTTCAGAAGCTCAGCCGTAATTCCATCATCACCCGGTGCCTTGTTGTTCTTAAGCTGTTTGAGAGCCATTCTAATCTCGCACAGGCTGACGTCTGGGATATCTTCGGTATAGTGTCGGGACAATCTGGCTCTCGGGTCTTCAGCCAGATTGCTGACAGGTAAGCGTGTAGTCATGTATAATTGTCCGTAGAATTTCTCAACCTCTTCCAACAGCTCGGGCTTGGACGACACGACTCTGCCATCCTCGGTCTTCAGCTTTGTCAGTTGGCTTTGACCAGCAGACAGATCTCTTGCGAATACTTTTGACCCTTTATTGCGCTCGATAGCCTCTTTAATACGGTTGGTATTAAATTGGCGTATATCACGGGTCAAGGACTTGGAGATCTGTCTGTTTAGTCGCCGATACTGACAAGCATCTTCAGAGGATTTCAGAATCAGGCTTCGTCTTTCCTCCATGAGCTTGCTGGTGAGGTCCGAGATACGAGATGTTCTTTTTAAACGGCCGGTTTTGAAGGCCTTATTCCCAGCCGTTTGGACAATTTCCATGAACCTGTCGTTATAATTGTCCACATTTTCGCATTCTCCTAGGCATTCGAAGCGGTTGTGCAACTCGAGTTGAAAGCTTTCGGGGTTTTGGAGTTGGATAGGCGCTGGTCGGAGCGTGGACTTCATCAGTCGACATCTTTCTAGCTTTGTTTTTAGATTCAATGTGCCTCTTACCATTCGGTGATCGCTTCCTGTCTTCAGCGAGTTGATCACAGAGACATCATTGAATATTTGCCTTTTTGTCGACAAGATGAAGTCAATCTCATTTTTTACTACGCCACTGGGATGCAGCCATGTCCACTTGCGCTGTTTTGGCTTTTTGAAGAAGGAGTTCATCATGAAGAGGCCCTCCTTCTCCATAAAGCCAGCCAGCAGCTAACCCCGCGCATTCCTCTCTCCGTATCCAAATTTCCCCACTCTCAGCTCGTTGTCCCTTCGTTTGCCTAGTTTCGCGTTGAAGTCCCCCATCACAACGGTGAAATGGGTCCTGGAGCTATGTATGGCTCTGGAGATATCCTCATACATAGCCTCCACCTCTTCGTCGGGGTGTTCCGCGGTCGGCGCATATACCTGTATGACCTTCAGCGAATACCGTTTGGTGATTCTGAGTATAAGGTACGCTACCCTCGTCGAAACACTCTCGACCTGGACCACGTTGTTGACTAGGGACTTGTGGACAATAAACCCGACACCACCCTGGGACAGTTGGTCGCCCTCCCGGAAATAGAGCAGGTTTCCGGACTTAAGGATCATGGTGTCCTCACCCTCTCTTCGGACTTCACATAATCCCACAATATCCCATCGTAACCTGCTCAATTCCTCCTCCAGTTCAGCGAGTCTTTCGTCCGTTCGCAGTGTGCGCGTGTTATAGGTTGCCAGGGCCAAAGGTTTTTGTTTTTGGTAGCCTGGCCTCTGCCGGAGATTCTTCGCACCCCATGCCCCGCCGTTACCGTGACCGCTACCGGAGTCAGGAATAGCGGGGCTGCCGGGGACTAGGGGCCGTTGTTTCGGGTTCCTAATCATATTTGGGGGGTAGTTGCCATAATCGCCACGCTTGGCATGCGGGTTGGCGATCGCAGTGTGGCGTGAGCCAAGATGGTACGCGGGAAAGACGCTGCTGCCCATCCTCCGGTTTATGGATCCCTTAGTCGCCTTTTACGACACCCACGGGAAGAGATGGGGTGGTGCTATTCTAAGGCCACACCACAGGCCAAATAGGTACAAATAGGTACAATAGGTACAAAATTTGTACTTAATTACTATTAAAACTATCGGTAAAACAACATCGATAAAATCGCTTCCCGACATTAATTAATTACTAAAGAGGTTAGTTAAAACTGATGGACGGTTGGAAGGTTTTTTAGAGAGAATATAAAACTAGTTTGCATGTACTAGTACGCTTTAATAGGATGAAACTATAGGCAGGCCTCCCACTCGGTGGACCGACGACCTGGTGAAGGGTGCGGGAACCACTGGATGCGAGCGGCGCAAGACCGGGGTCGGTGAAGAATCCTTGGGGGAGACCTTTGTCCAGCAGTGGATTACTTTTGGCTGATGATGTAGGTAATACAATTATTTTCGAGAAGAAGAAACTATGAATAAAAAATTCCAGGACAAATCACAAGGACATCTATAAAAGTACGTTTAAATCACACCGCGGACACTTCATACAAATTTCGCGCCATTGTTTACTACAAAGACATTCATGTTTGTACACATGTAAATGTGTGCGTGATGTACTAGGGTTGAATCTAGATTCAATTAGCCCTCATTGTTCTTTATTATTAGCTAGACTTTCACAAATAAAGTAAAGGCTGTATACACCAGAGAGGGCTGTATAGCCTTTGAAGGCTTAGCTCTTTCCTTAAAAAATAAAATTGTCTTTGGTTATGTTATAATACTGTGCTTTGGAAATGTTTTGGAACTGTGCCAAACTCTTGACAAATGGTCACAGATCGGTCACACAGGGGGGGTGAGGTAGCCTTCAGAGAGCGGCAGGGAGTGTCCATACTGTATAATTTTCTTATACTGTGGTTTAAATAAGTAAATATACATATGTATATTGGATATTAAACGCCCAAACAAAGAGCAAATTAAATCTGCTCATCCCTTACACAAATAAATATCGAACTCACGACCCTGGGCATAGAAGTCAGGAGCGCTAATTACTATTCCATCGAGTCACCATACCTGTACTATCTATGTATTAGGCTCAAGTACGTATGATAAGAGGTAAGTCGGTATAAAATGTGTCAGAAACTTTTTATAGGAGCAATTTCCAATGGAAATTCTTCGTTTATACCTTGTTCCAATCAATAAAAAGCTAAAGGTAAACAAACTTACAATGGAAGTCGCACACGACAACGACAGTTGCCTAGTAAGTTTGTTTACCTTTTGCTTTTTTTGATTGTAATTAACCTATAAGAGTATGTACAATTTTAACCAAAAGTCGGTAGGTAACAGGAATCGGTGTTACGCACCTGTGACCTACTTTCATTAGCAGTTCGCACTAAATTTAACTTTTAACTCATGGCGTAGGGAATCATGCCCGATGATATCAGACAACGCCCCATAACAACACGTCATCACCTGTA
Source organism: Coleophora deauratella (assembly GCA_958295455.1). Lineage (NCBI taxonomy): Eukaryota > Metazoa > Arthropoda > Insecta > Lepidoptera > Coleophoridae > Coleophora > Coleophora deauratella. The sequence continues at coordinate 1,766,586 of OY282404.1, read as the reverse complement.
GCCGTGGTGTAATGAACAAACGACTACTTGACTACTGCATAAATAATTATAATAATATTTCTACAATATATTTTATTGAATCGCAGAAAAACTTACTCGCTTGGATTTTCATAATATGCAATAATTAATTAAAATAATTTTCGTAATAAGTACGGAAACGATGGGTTTGTTTTCTAATATATAAAATATTAACTGTGTCCGTGGTCGAGTGCCTAGTTCGCTCGCTTCACATCAGGAGGTTGCGGGTTCGATTGCCGGAGGGGCCAACTTTGTAGGACTTGATTTGGTTGGTGGTAGGATATTTTTTGAGACAGCCTAGCTAGCCACCACTATCTTATCTAAGTCTTGCCGTCAAACACCAGTGTTAATGGCATTGCTGTGTTCCGGCATGGAGATGAAATAGCCAGTTCCCCATTGGGTTGGGGAATCTTGGTAAACCAGCTTCTATCTTCGGCATCATCATCACTTACGACCAAGTGAAATGATGCCAAAAGCTTACCAATTGCGGTAAAAGAAAAGTTTTTGACATTAGCAATCATGCATGTACCCTATTATACTTCAATCCAATAAAAAAAAGCAAAACGTAAACAAACTACTATGGAACTGACACATGTCAATGTCATCTGCATACTATGTTTGTTTACCTTTTGCTTTTTTTTTTATTGGAATGAACCATACAATATTACATGTTGTCATGGTGTCCGTACCGTAACTCAGTTATTTTAACGATCGATCGCTTTATCTAACGTAATGAATGTTGCGAAACGTGTGGTTACGGGTTTGAATTCCGAATAGGGCAAGGGCGAGCGTTTAGTACTTAGAACATAAGTTTTAAAGGTTATTTTTAATATCTGAAAATTTTTCAACCGGAACCTTACCTTTGTTTATACAGAATAACTATAAATGGAATCACCTATAGAAATAATAATTTAAAAAAAAAATGTTAACCAACAGATTTTTGTTCGCATGAGATGTGAATCTTTTTTTGCGGACTCACAATTAAATCACAAGGGAAAGTTCTTCAGATTAAGGATTTATGACTAAAACCTTCCAGTTAAAACAAAAATATATATTGTAGTTTGTAGTAGCACCATCTTATTGAACGCTGTGCATTAACAATTTAAAGGGCCTGACCTCGTTTGTATGTCCTTGACAGCGAATTTAAGTTTCGTTGATTTCTATTGTAACAGGAATTATTGTTGACATAAACAAAAAACAAAGCTAAAACGAATATAGTTATGCCTTACTAAAGGAAAAGTATATGCCTACGTTATGTTCAAATATATAAGGTGCTACTTTATTAGTGCCCGATATTTTAGTCAGTGCTTCTACTCCTGATTCTGATCAACTTTCCCCAGGGAACCCATAGTCAAATCGCAAAAAAATTTTTGGACTCTTCATACACATCGATCAGCCGAGCGGCCAAATTAGTATGAAGAGTCCAAAAATTTTTTTGCGATTTGACTATGGGTTCCCTGGGGAAAGTTGATCAGAATCAGGAGTAGAAGCACTGACTAAAATATCGGGCACTAATAAAGTAGCACCTTATACCTATATTCCAAGTCAACGACGATTAATTAAAATTAAGTTAACAAACGAAGACATTACTTTTTATTTTATTAAATTCAGCCTCATTCTTTACCGATAAAATAAACAATTAAAAAAATAACTTACAGAGAAACCCCGATGACCATTTTCGAGAATCACTTTAGCAACAACCTTTCAACAGTACAAACAAACAAACTTTTCAATTGTTTTTCAAGTTGTTATGAATCAGCTGATAGTTTACTGAGAACACATGATATGTTGCTTTAATCAGAAAAAGTCACACTAAAATTGTTCTGTTAACTGTGGTGAATGTGTGTCATCAACTTATAGGTGAACTTTTTCGTCACATAAACAATAAACAGTATCCAAGGCGGTTCTTTTTGAACCCATGTCCGTTACGCTCTAGCGACCGCAGGTGACTGGTTTGGCTACTGGCTAACACAATATTGTTAGGGCCACTGCTGCGTTGCAGTGGGGACGATATGGGCTGTTAATGTAACGTAACGTAAGATCGATAAATCTGATTTTACTTACGCGTTAGAAATGAAATGAAATCATTAATTAATAACTATTTGTTACGCGACTGACGTTTTGGGAACTACTTTCCGAAGCGCAGTGGATAGTCTACTAACTTGATATTGGGAGGCCGCGGGTTCGTTTCCCACGGGGGGCGCGTTCCAGTATTAAAACCCCGTTTTATGTGGGTATCATACTTTTGATCCTATCATACTTTAATGAAGGGAGGTTCCTGAGTTTAATATAGAGAAAACCTGCACTTCCGATGACTAGATGTGTATGTATAAAGGTTGTTGCACACTGCCGTCTATATCTCTTGGAGATAGCACGGTAAATTATGATACTCGTTGAGAATAAGTAGATTGTGATCGATATCATCATCACTAACTGTGTATGTAGTGGATAAAACATGCGACGACCCACATACACATAAATGAAAACCTACTTTTTAAAAAGGTATAACATTATTTCATCCGAGGTCAAGGGCTTGTCTAGCGAAAGCGCGTGACGCGACGCCTACAACTCTAAATAATTTAGATTTCTATGGCTACAACAGATGATCGCTTTTACATATGGGAGCCCTCGGGTAATCAGCGTTAGGCTATGCTGGTGGGTGCCACGAGCGGGATAGTTGTTTAGAACCCACGAAACTCGCATCAGTCTGAGACGTTGTTTTAAATTCTAAATGATCTAGGACTAAACGCGAGTCCCATTATGCTGAAGTCCCCTAGAAATTGAACCCACAACTTCTTGTTGTCAAAGCCAGTGGATTAATCCTGCTCCGTGGAGACGGTTTGTAGTAACGTGACCTAGGTAATCAACTCAGCCGACCAAGGAATCCGCATTGAACCACGACAGTAGACATGGGACCAGAAAATATAATACTAGTAGGTACTTAACATGGGCAACTATAATTATGATATTATTTAATACCTACGCAATCGTGGGCTTGTCTACTGTTAAGGCTCCATTCACACGGTGGCCAGCCGGTCGTACCGTACGAGACTAAGCCGCGGTTGACACAACACTTCTGTTCACGTCATGTTCAGGTGAATGCAATAGAACACGGATAGAAAAACATATGAACGGAGGCGCGGAATAAATGTGTCCAATCCAAACTTATTTCCATTGTCTGTGCTTGCTGTTTCAAAGATTTGATAGATGGAAATTGAGAAATCAGTATTTGTATTAGAAAGAGAGGGCAACTGAAATGTCGGGTCGTTCATCTGCGAACGGGCACAGACGTCTGAACCACTGTTCAGTCGTAGTATTCGTCCATATAATTGGAGCTTAAAACTAACTTTCTCCTCACGCCTACGACAGACAAACGCTTCTATAGAGCCCTTGTGTAATCAAATCAGGGTCACGCGGCAATGCGTTTTTGAGTAGCTCGAGATAAGATTGATAAACTTGAAAACTTATGAGACTGGAGTTGGCCACTAGCCCCACAATCTCCACCAATCCCGACTTGGTCCCCGTGTGTGGAGTATGGCCTAACCTTCCCGAAGTATGGGAAGAGACCCGTGCCCCTGCAGTGGGGACGATATGGGCTGTTAATGTAACGTAACGTAAGATCGATAAATCTGATTTTACTTACGCGTTAGAAATGAAATGAAATCATTAATTAATAACTATTTGTTACACGTCAAGATAAAAATTAAACAATAATAAAATATATGTGCAAGTCAATAGTTTCTGGTTGCCAGAGTGCTCCAATGAAGGATAAAAGTTTTTAGACGTATGTTACGTCTGTAGCCAAAGCGGCTTGATGGAGTGTAATTAAATTGGTCTTGATCCCCCAAGTGACATAAATCCAATATGGCACGTGCAAAATCTAATAAGGATTCTGTTTACAAGACTACAAACGTTTTTTTTTTCATAAATTACATTGGTTGGGTTATTGATATGACTTATTGTGTTGATTATTGCTGCTACACCTACAATTGAGTGTAACTATTTGTTTCAAGCAGAATGCTTTCATTTCAGGCAAGGTGATGAGATTATAGATCTAATGAGACATATGGTCAACTTTTTGAGGTGGTTGACTACTATTTGTAAGCTTAAGGAAAACTACTAAAATCCACCAGTTGTAGCAATTTTCAGACGAATTTATAATATGATTTACAGGTATACATTTCCATTTTCTACATACAGGCTGTCCAAAAAGTGAAGGATAATCCTTCACCTGCGGATTGGTCGAATCATTTCCTACTACATATCAAAAATTTTTTCTAGCAAAAGTCCCGCCATTTTTGTGATATCGGTATTTTTAGTTTTTTTTTCAAAAAAATTGACCTTCTTCAGTTTAATGCATACCATTCCTACAAATAATGACATTTTTAAGTCCTGTTTTTTTTTTAAATATTCGTGAATACATAATTCATCAAACACAATGGTAAATTATTTCTTAAAGTGCTGGCAAATCCTGTAAAAAAATAAGTTTTGCAAATTTTTTACAAAAACTTTTTCGAATAGTTAACTTCGATAGCCTGTAGTGTAAAAAAAAAATTACTAAGCTGATCGTGCCAACAACTTTAAAAAATTGCTTAGTTATTGACAATTCTAAAATGGTATAATTGTTTGAAATTACATTAAAAACATTTTTTTTAATGATAATTCTAATGCACCAAGTTCGAATTTTTGGAGTTTTGCTATACTAAAATTCTATCGACATAAAGTAACTAAGCAAGACTTTGGTTGGTTTGTTCATTTGAATAACGAACTGCCACGCTACACCAGGATACAATGGATAAAAACAAAAGACAGTATGGATAAAAAATATCTTTTTTTTAATAATAAATGTTCAAAATTCCCGCCATTAGCCCTTATGCATGCTCTAAATCTTATTACAAAGGACCTATTTAGGCAGCGCGGCGGGCGTATCCTTCTCTTGAAATTTGTTCTGTAGTTCTGTCTATTTCTTCTTGCAGCTGCGTGATATTTTAAGTCTCCGTTGCATAGACTAAATCTTTTAAGCAGCCCGAAGACTCGTCGCGTCATAGAATTTTATGAAAAATCTCATTATCTTCGTTCATTTATTCTGCAGAACTCTGATCTTGTCGATCTTGAACGATGGGTAGTGGTTAGGTTCCAAGGTTTGAATGCGCTGCACTTCAAATGGCCAGCAAGGTCGCCAGACCTTAATCCCCTGGATTTCTTTTATTGGGGCTGCTTATACGATTAAGTCTATGTAACGGAGACTTCAAAATCACGCAGCTGCGAGAAGAAATAGACAGAGCTGCAGAACAAATTTCAAGAGAAGGATACGTCCGCCGTAAAAAAGTCCTTTGTAAAAAGATATAGAGCATGCATAAGGGCTAATGGCGGGAATTTTGAACATTTATTATTAAAAAAAAAATACTTTTTATCCATACTGTCTTTTGTTTGTATCCATTGTATCCTGGTGTAGCGTGGCAGTTCGTTATTCAAATGAACAAACCAACCAAAGTCTTGCTTAGTTACTTTATGTCATAGAATTTTAGTATAGCAAAACTGTAAAAATTCGACCTTGGTGCATTAGAATTATCATTAAAAAAAAAAAGTTTTTAATGTAATGTCAAACAATTATACCATTTTAGAATTGTCAATAACTAAGCAATTTTTTAAAGTTGTTGGCACGATCAGCTTAGTATTTTTTTTTATATTATGTTTTTGTAAAAAATTTGCAAAACTTTTTTTTTTTACAGGATTTGCCAGCACTTTAAGAAATAATTTACCATTGTGTTTGATGAATTATGTATTAACGAATATTTAAAAAAAAAACAGGACTTAAAAATGTCATAATTTGTAGGAATGGCATGCATTAAACTGAAGAAGGTCAATTTTTATGAAAAAAAAAACTAAAAATACCAATATCACAAAAATGGTGGGACTTTTACTAGAATTTTTTTTAAATATGTAGTAGGAAATTATTCGACCAATCCGCAGGTGAAGGATTATCCTTCACTTTTTGGACACCCTGTATAATAATAATTTGATGATAATATTTAGTTTATAAGCTTGTATGCTTGAAATTGGCAAAAGTGTAATGAAATGACTGAATTAATTCTATCAACTATAGACTTGCAGGAGACAAATTGGGATAATATGATGTGTCACATAATATATAGTGTGCTAGGAAAATAATTTGAAGACTGTGTTTTTTCTAAATGTTATTAATTAATTAAATAAATTTACACAAAATAAAGAAAAATACAAATAAGAAGCTGTATAAAAAAGGCAGCATTCGAATCAGATAAAATCTTTAAGTAAACTACTATATTAATAAAATTTTGCATAGCATGCAAATTAATGGGGATGTTATTACTGCCGCTTTCAGTTCAAATAATGTGTGATAAAGTGTAGCAGTACATGGGTTTACCATATATTCTATGTCTTAAATTTTAAAAGAACAAAAGAGCGATGTATAAAGCGTAATAAAATAGCTTAATCATGAATAAAAATAGATAAATAAATAGATAGACATAAACCTGGTGTGTGGACGGATTTGGTTTTGTCTTTTGTGTATTTTGGGAAAGTCCTCCAGAGAGGGCCGTGGTCTAGGGCCCTCTCCCTCCGACTCCATGGCCCTAATGGAATCATATGCAGATATTATACAATACACCTATTCTTGAAGAAGTTCATCAAAGTTATGGAACATTCTTATTGGATACTTTAAAAGTTTAAAATATTGTAATTTAAAAGTAAAAAAATAGTATCTTAACGGCAGCATTAAGTTTTAGCTAAACAACTGTTAAGTAATATTTATAATTTGTAGGCATAGAAGTTTGTAAGTTCAAACAGCTGTCTCCCAGCCAATCAGGAAACGTTAAATAGACAGTGTAAACAGCACACAAGCCGGAAAGAGGGTCAAGGCGGCAAGTCTCAGCACAGACATACTGCATTCTAGATTTACATCCACAAATCGATATTTATATGCGGCAATAAACCGCACGATTTATTTTTAAGACAACCAAAACAAAAAAGCAAGGGTTACTCACGATTAAGGGCTAAGTTTCATCTAATCTCGTATGAGATACTAAAATTTTTCAACACAAATATTTTCACATTTCTATTGATAACGTAAAAATCCTAATTTGTCTAAAATTGGGAAAATAAAACACAAACCCACTAAAATTTTGACATTTCTAATTCTGCCATATTTCAAATTTTTTTTTGGCATTGCAGTTGTCGATGTTGCCAGTATTTTATGTAATGGTTTTTTACATTTTGGTAAATATTGGAATGCTGAAAAATAATACTTTTACAATATCTTTACGTTAATATTCTTATGATAAAATCTACAGATGACTAACAGTGTATTCTAGTTCTAGCTCTAGCTAGCACTCTAGCACTAACTAGCACATGACGTGTTGTGATAACAATGTGTTTCTACCCGAACTGAAGGAAAATGTTTTTGATTATACTGGCAACCCAGTATTTTCTTTTGTTGTCTTTTTTACTGCGTTCCAAAATGATGTAGGATTATGCAGAGTATGTATTAAATTTGATTAAATCACTATATCGAGATCCTTGATCTATTTAACGAGACAGATTTAAAAAGACATTTCATTTGTTAATTTGTTGGATTTTACTTCTACATTATAATAAGAGACAAAAGTCAATATAATAGCGCTTACGATTCTGCAATGAACAAATAAAAACGAAATCTTATATGAATTTTGTTAGTTATTTATTACATTACATAATTAATCTATAAAATAAAAATTTCCTTTCAAAATCTAAGCATAGTACGACAAATTAGCCTTCTTCTTCGCTTGAACCTCAAGGATGGCATCCATGAAGTCTTCATGCGTCACAGCGGTAGCGGAGCGCCTAAGCGCGATCATACCGGCCTCAACACAGACTGCCTTGCACTGAGCTCCGTTGAAGTCATCTGTGGAACGAGACAGCTCCTCAAAGTTGACATCCGGGCTGACGTTCATCTTACGGGAGTGGATCTGCATGATACGAGCTCTGGCTTCTTCGTTGGGGTGGGGGAACTCAATTTTGCGGTCCAGACGACCAGATCGGAGTAAAGCAGGATCAAGGATGTCCACTCTGTTGGTGGCAGCAATAACCTGAAATAAAAAGTTTTCAATATATTTAAGGCAATAATATACTGCCAGTATTACTTCTAACTTAGTTCTGTCCTGAAATGGAGTAGTATTGAATCCTCTCCCAAATACTCTTTTTTATCCAATGTATTTCTAGGTGGCAAACGAGCAGACGGATCACCTCCTGATGGTAAGCGATTACCGCCGCCATAGACACCCGCAACACCAGAGGAGTCACAAGTGCGTTGCGACCTTTGAAATGGGATGGGCGGATGGGGGGAATTGGGGGAAGTTGCATCTCCGGTACCCTCACTCACTCGGCGAAACACAATGCAAGTATTGCTTCACGCCAGTTTTCTGTGAGGCCGTGGTATCACTCTGGTCGAGCCGGTCCATTTGTGCAGAAGCATGGCTCTCCCGCGGATCAAAATGGTTGTAACTGTGGTTACCTTGATATCAGCAGTAGAAGTGAACCCATCAAGCTGGTTCAGCAACTCCAACATGGTCCTCTGCACCTCCCTGTCTCCAGCCTTCTCAGAGTCGAACCGCTTGGTACCAATGGCGTCCAGCTCATCAATGAAGATTATAGCAGGTGCCTTCTCCTTGGCCAGGGCGAAAGCATCTCGGACAAGTTTAGCACCATCACCTGATGAGAAGCATTGAAATTATAAGGTTGTTTATAAATCAGTTAATATTTTCTTTTGCCTCCATTTCTTCATTTTTTTATGGTAAAGGTGGCAAACGAGCAGACGGAGGACTTATTTTTAAATGGTTTTATTTATTACTATGCTATTCTCGGTAATTATTAATATTCAGTTAATATAGTGTGTATATTAGTAGTTTTTTAATTAATTTGTATGTAATTTTTTTTTATGTACTAATTTTGTAATCTGCAGAAAGTTGATATATTCAACATTTCTTACCAATAAACATCTGCACCAGCTGTGGCCCAGCTAACTTCAAGAATGTAGACTTGGTCTGCGCAGCACATGCCCTGGCCAGCAGGGTCTTGCCGGTTCCAGGAGGCCCGTAAAGGAGCACTCCCTTAGGCGGGTGGATGCCAAGGTTGATGAACTTTTCTTTATGCGTCATGGGTAGGACAACTGCTTCTATCAGTTCCTAGAAAAAGAAGATAAACAACTTTTTTTATTAACAAGTGACACAACATGTCTATACCGAGTTCAGATATAAATAGCCTGTGGGACTCAATAAAAATACCCTATTTTACCCAATTAGGAATCAATATTAACAAAAGTGCTTAGTGTTTCTCTGAACGTTTGTTCTAATTTTCCAGTTTCCATTTTATTTGTTTGAGCTGTGCATTGTGTGTTAAGCAGTGCAGTCATAGTTCTGTTTTACAGATATGACAATAAGACAGAATTGAGAGAAGATAAATGCGATCTCCTTATGACTGGACTCATCATTGCACCAAAGAGAAGTATAAATAGACAAAAAAATTTTAAACTCTAACCTTTTTGTTTTTATTTGTTTTAATTTTATTTTAATTAATTTCAATGTGTGTTTTTCATAAAAATTGTAATGGATTTTAAATATCTGAAATAAATTATTATTATTATTATTAACCTGAATCTGTTTGTCCAGCCCTCCAATATCAGAATACTGCTCCGTTGGCCTCTCATCTACCTCCATAGCCTTGACCCTAGCGTCATACTCCGCGGGCAGAGTTTCCAGGATCAGGTACGAGTCCTTGTTCACACCAACTAGATCCCCCGGTTTTAACTTCTCGGCATCAACCAAACCAATGACTGGGAGGAAGTATGTCTGTCTTGTCGATGTTTTGATAACTGCGCACTTGCCTTTGCGCTGAGAGTCGAGATCAACGACCGCACCGTCTTCCTCTTCTTCCTGAGGGTCCACGTCTAGAAGCTCAATGACGTTGGAAACCAGGTAGGGCAACGTTTTGTTCACTTTTATTTTCTCCGTGTTCTCGCGTATTTTCTCGTTCTGCGCTTGCAGTTCGTGGGAGATCCTCATGACTTCGCTCTTCATGATTTTGATCTCGTTGTCCAGAAGGCGTGTGCGACTGATGATCTCGTCTGTTGGCATCCGCAGCACCTCCTCACTTAGAGCTTCCTCTCCATCTTCCCAGATCGACTTGTCTTCAAGGGTCGTCGCCATTCTGTCTGTAATCTGTTGTCCGTTAATTTATAGATATCTAAATGAAGTTAAAAGCTTAATTCCTTTTGTTTGAATAAAAATACGAATAATCCGACAACAATCTCCGAAATGAATTATCATTCCGTTGAGGGTGACCGTCACAAAACTTTGACTTGTACAATTTTTTTCTTGGATCGGTGGGTACAAAAGTGCGTGTGGTGTCTATGTGCTTTCAATATACTTTTAGCAATGAAAACTGGGGACAGAAGTCATATCATATAGACAAAACCTAATGAAAAACAAAGAAAATAGTCTTATTTTCCAAAATTGATTGCACTCAAATAGTAGAATTGTAAAAGGTAAATACGGTATTGAATGGTAGTATTTACCTGTTTTTGTTCGCAAATGTTGTGGTTTTATGTTAGTTGTAAGACAGTGATAGCGATATATAGATCTCTGATAGATCCTGGTAGAATGCTATCTCTTTTTTCAACAGCTCTGAAAGCAGAATATTCGTTTTGCAAACGAATTACTTTGTTATTTGACACCAGGAAAGCGTTCCAAATTAGTTTCGTTAGAGTAATTTTCACTCTGACAGCAGGATAGCATATTATATTTTTTTGAAGTGTGAAAGGGACAAACTCTTGTCAGGTGAATCTTAACTTGGTTATGGAACGACTTCTTGATCCTGACGTGTAGATGACAGCAGGCTGCTGCTACGAAAAAAATTCGAATTTTCGAAATCGAATTTGGGATATTATTACCTGTGTTTTGTTTATTTACGAGGACGAATTATTAAATTTTATTTGACATCATGGCCTTTTCTATGTTTCTCAGAAACTCAGGTAAATTCCAGGTTTACATACTATTTACCATTACATAATAATTTGTTATTGTACTTTCCAGAATGCTATTCGTCATAAGTTTAATGTCTGCTCAATTCATTAATTCTTATCGAAAATAGTATTATGCTTTACAATAAAGTTCCAGGGTTCCCGAACTTTAGATAAACAGTCCAGAACTTGATTGATTTTGAGGTTAGAATTTTGTTATGCAGCACTAGCAACTATTCAGATATAACAAGTTTTTCTGTTTGCACCCCCTAGTTTTATATTCTATTTTCTCGATACAGGGTGCGAACGATATATTTTTAACTGAACAAAAGACATAGGACCTATAAACGGAGAAGTTTATCATTAATGCTATTTTTGCAAATAAAGTAATCCTTAAAACATCCCCTGAGTATTTCAAAAGATGTTTACAGAGTAGTTGTATCCATTGCTACACTCTTCAAATTTTCAAAATGACCCAAAAATTTCCAATGAGTCAAAAATATCTACGAGTGTGTTACTGTGGAGACAGCTCTTATAAAGATACATACAAGTGCCTTATAAGATTGACAGCAGTTTGGTTGTTCTCAGTTCCAGCATGCAGAAGGGTGCTGAGTCAGCAAATGCTGCAGGTGGCTGCACAGAAGCCGCTCCCACTGCAGACAGTGTCCAGTGCGCTGCCAATAAGCTGCCGCCTTATGGAGTGCAACACCACACCCATACTGAACTCAGTGAGATTTTTATCCTAATTTGTTCTTTCGTCTTATTGTAGGGCATAATTAACCCTGCTATTCACTTATTACTATAGAATAGAACTAACATCCATAGACAGTTATAAGTGCACCATTATAACTCAACAGTTTTTAAAATAGACAAGATACATATTTAATAAAACCTACATAAGTGCAGTGAAATACATGCTTCAGCTTTTATAGATGCTAGTGTAACCTATAATTTGATTCTTCTTCTTATTGAAGAATCATGGAGAGCAGGCTGCTTGCTTGTTTGTTTGATAGGGGCTGGAGACAGACTGGTGGCAAAATAAATTAAATATCTCAAAAATAGTTGCACTGCACGTATATTCTGCTGCACGTATAGGCTGCTACTGCTTTCGCTGACCACTTTCAGTCAGTTTTTGTCCAAGAAGATCCATTACTTGACCCAAATGCTGCTAGTCAGAATACATCAGCGGATAATCGGTTAGTCGATGTTAGATCTTTTACAAAACACGATATTTACACGGCTGTCAAGAAATTAAAACCGACTGCTTCTCCAGGCCCCGATGGGTTGCCTGCTTTCATACTCAAAGGGTGTTTAGATGAACTTTTTTATCCAATACTTTTCATATTTAATCTTATTCTTCGAAGTGGGTGTTATCCTTCAATTTGGAAAAAATCTCTCGTTATCCCAATTCCAAAAGCTGGCTCCAGGACTAAGGTTGAGAATTATCGGCCAATAGCTATATTATGCAGCCTGGCTAAGGTATTTGAATCTGCTTTACACTATCGTATATTGCCGCAATGTTTGCCGTTTATTGCAGAGGCGCAACATGCGTTTCTGCCAAAACGGTCTGTAACCACAAACTTAATGACATTGGTTGAACTTATTTCATGTCACCTTGATCAAAGAGCTCAAGTTGACGTAGTGTGTCTAGACTTTCGTAAAGCCTTCGATCGAGTAGATAATGATATTCTTCTTTTGAAGCTCGGTCTGATGGGTTTTACACCTCGACTTCTAAATTTGTTTTCAAATTACCTTGATGGTCGGCAGCAGTGTGTCAAATATGGTCAGCACTTATCTGACTACTATTCCACGCCGTCAGGTGTAAGTCAAGGATCTAACCTGGGCCCTTTGTTATTTTTGCTTATGGTCAATGATTTACCCGGTGTAGTTAAAAATTCATCTATATTATTGTTTGCTGACGATGTGAAAATAATAAAAAGTATTCAAACTCAGGATGACTGCAATAAATTGCAGAGTGATATTGACGCGGTACTCGGCTGGAGCCTTTGCAATAAGTTGGAATTTAATCCTGAGAAATGTGAAATATTATCTTTCACACGTTCCACAGTCCCATTGCTTGGAGTATATTATATAAATGAAAAACTTATAACTCGTGTCAATCAAGTACGTGACCTTGGAATTCTTTTTGATACAGAACTCACTTTCCGACCGCATATTGAATCTGTGGTGGACAGTGCTTATCGCCGCTTAGGATTTGTTCTTCGTAATTCTGTTTTTTTCTCAGAAAAAGCTATTCGTGCACTTTATGCAGCTTTAGTTCGTAGTCTTTTGGAAACCAATATGGTCGTATGGAATCCACATGAAAAGAAATATATTCTTATGCTGGAGCAAATTCAGAAAAAAATTCTTAGAAGCTTGTACAAATTTAAATACTCCTATTATCCATATCTTTATCCAACACTTTTCCTTCAGGGACAACTTGGATACGATTCACTTCAGCTTCGTAGATCAGTATCCCTAATTAAATTTGTGTTGTATCTGTTCCGTAATCGTATTGATTCTACTTCTCTCCTTAATACATTTTTGAAACTATTTGTGCCCGACTCATACTTACGAGCACGCAAACATCTGCTGCTCGCGCCGGTGCGCGCGCGCACGGAAGCGCGCCGCCAGTCGCCTGCAGCTCGCGCGGTGGCACTGCTTAATTCTTTGCTCGACATACCTTCGTCTTCCCATTGTGATTTGTTTGAGAGTACGATCGGATGTCTGATGTTTGAGTGTAAGCGACTGATTGAAAGTATGATGCCTGCTAGTACTATCTATTAAATTAAATTTAGCTTGTTATTTAATATAAGGATACAACCTTTTTTATTACTGTCTGTTATATTTTTTTGTATGTACTTGTAGTGTCTTGGAGTATTCTGTTATGCTACAATGTATCTTTATTAATAAATTAATTAATTAATTAATTAATTAATAATTAATAATAATTCGGTTTCAGTTTACAGAGGCGAAGGGGCGAGAGGGGAAGGGAACAATTGCCATCTTAAAAACTAAATGTTGCTACATTTATTTGCAACATGCTGCGGCCACCGAAATGAATTATCTCAGAAAATGTTTAGTTCAATAAACAAAGTCAACATATCTCACAAAATGTTTAGTTCAATAAACAAAGGAAACATATCTCACAAAATGTTTAGTTCAATAAACAAAGGAAACATGTTTTTGTTTGACTAACAAAATATCAAAAACACAATGAGGTTAAGTACTTCTAAAAAATAAAGAAGTATACTTTATAAAAATATATGTATAAGTCTTAGCCCTACAAAAATTTTCTTGGGATGGCTGTAACTAAACCCTAAGAACTTATTTTATTACAAAACTAATGTTTTATTTAAGTGCTAGGTACCTACATGGTTACAAAATACCTATATTAATGTTCAATGTTACCAGCATTGATGTGTTCCGGCAGGAAGATAAGTAGCCAGTTCTCCATTGCGTTGGGGAATCTTGGTAAGCCCGCTTCCATCTTCGGCGTCATCATCAGTTACCATTAGGTGAGCTGATGCCAAGGGCTTACCAATTGGTTGGCAACGCATTTTGTGACTCCTCTGGTGTTGCGGGTGCCTATGGGCGGCGGTAATCGCTTACCATCTGGTGATCCGTCTGCTCGTTTGCCACCTATGACATAAAAAAAAGACAGACAACTTACGATTCTACTACATTACAAAATTATTAATAGCAGTCTTTTTTAAATAACCAGGTACGTTCATTCCGCACATCCTCTGTTCGTCTCTCTGATGACAAGCCACACGACCACGCGAAGCTGTGGGTGATCGAGAAGGCTACCACTGCTTTGATGGTGGTACTCATCCCGGTCGGTTTGCTGATGCCGAACAAGATTATCGACTCCGCACTGGCCGTTTTGATAACAGCTCACAGTTTTTGGTAAGTACTACTTAGGATAAATGGAAAAAATCTTTTTATTTTTTATTATTCTTTTAAATGTGGTACCTTTATGGAATTCATTTATTTTTAAGTGTTCTCTTTTCAAAAAATTGGCAATTCCTTGGTATCATCTCACCTGATGGTAAGGTGACGTAATAGGTGTATCAAAATCTCATTAAAATAATTTTTAAAATGATTGTTTTTCTTTTTAAATCTATGAATGAATCCAGTAAATGAAAGTTTAACCACAAAATAGATATAAAAGAAGTTCCGCTCAATACAAACCACTAAAATCCTAAGCATATATATGCTTATAAAAGTATAAAGTCGTTCGAGGCAAGGTCACGATCGCACAGTATCGAACGACCGTATACGTAAGTCTATAAGTGTGTATACAATACAATACAATAAATTTATTGGCAACATACATATTGCAGGTCAAATTCAAAGTAGAACATTAACAATAGTAATATAATTGATGTTATTACGATAAAAAGTACTAATAAAAAATAAAATCTCGATATAAATAACTAAAAGAAATTAAATCAATTTTTCAGGTTCGTGAGTTCCTCTAAACTATAAAATAAATTTTCTTATGCTTAGGATTTTAGTGTTTTTATATTTTTATTTTATAATTTTTAAATTTTTTATATGCTTAGGATTTTAGTGAGCGTATTGAGCGGACCTTCTGTCATACCTATTTTGTGGTTTAACTTATAACAATAAATTGTGAGCTGAGTAATACTTTAATAATACTTAGTTCTATTTTTATTATTTTTGTCTGTCGTTTTCATGAGATTCTGGTAAACCTATAGTATAGTAATCCCACTTTCAGAACACAAACTACCTGTTAGGATACCCATCCCTCTACCCACCCATCCTTATCCACTCTTCCCCCACCCAGGGGCTGCGAAGCAATGGTCGTCGAATACGTCCGAGTGCTTCTCTTCGGGCACATGATACCGAAGTTGGCTATGCTTATCGTGTACGGCATAAACGCGTTCATACTAGGCGGCTTGTTTTACCTGATCTTCAACGACGTCGGTCTGTGCCGGGCGTTCTGGAAGATCTGGAAGAGTATGAAGAAGCCGGATGGTTATTACTCGGGCAGGGGTGAAGACTGCTAGGGTGAATAAAGGTTACTATTGTGTATAGTGTAGTTGCCAGGAGACAAGAGACTCGTATCATTAGAGTGTCTATGGTAAGCACTGATAGGATAGCGTATTTTGTAAGTGTGAAAGGGATGGTTGCTG
The DNA here is from genome assembly GCA_958295455.1 of Coleophora deauratella. NCBI lineage: Eukaryota > Metazoa > Arthropoda > Insecta > Lepidoptera > Coleophoridae > Coleophora > Coleophora deauratella. The sequence continues at coordinate 1,750,374 of OY282404.1, read as the reverse complement.
TTAAAGTGAATTTTAAATGCATGCCAGTCTTACTTGCAGAAGTATTAGGCATTAGGCAAGGTTGCAAGTTTGGCTCTGAAAGTAAACCGAGAGACGAAGTTAAAGATATAAGATGTGCTTACGAGTATAAAGTAATGGGTGCTAATGTAGTTACAGGATAACACTATTCCTTTAAGTTCACGTTGATCGTGGCTTCTACTCATGAAACTGATAAGTTTTCCAAAACCATACATTCGGAGCATAAAAAAATTTTGGACTCTGTAATAAGGTGGTTAATCAAAGTGAACTTAGGAAAAGTTCATTAATTGATGAGTTATTCCCAGTATTTCCCAATTATTGATTCTTACGCCTGTTTTATCACAACACTGATAAAATGCGTCTTGTTCATATTTCGTAAATATTAATTCTAAAACATAAATATTTAATTATTTATTTAAAGAATAATACTTACATAATTAATTTAGATGTCCACTAGTGGCTTCCTACCGGTTTATATTGTAACTTTTTCCCGATGTCCTAGTGATGGCAACACTAAAATATTAACGTCTTTACAGGGGTCTAGAAGCCATAGCCGTGGACTACGTCCGTCCCATAATCTTCGGGCCAATCCTTCCCAAAATCGCCATTGCGCTAGTGTACTTGATCTCCGCCGCGACCCTCGGGGGCCTCTTCTACCTGATTAGTCACGACGTGGGCCTCTGCGGCGCCGTCAAGCAACTCTGGGCCGTCAAGTCTGAGCAGAAGGCGTAAAATCGTGTGGTTGTGGCGTAGCTGTGATACCAGGTGATGGAATTTAAAATTGTTTTTTTTTACATTCAATGGAATTTCGTCTTGTTTTAAATTGATTTCAATGTTGTTCTTTACATGAGTTTAGATGTTTAAAAAAATAATTAAAGTGAATAAAAAACGTAAATTCATTTAAATTGTTTTGTAAGCCACAGCTTATAAAAACTACAAACGGATTTTGGCGGGAAAGCAGACAGCTTTTGAAAGTTAAAGTTAAGTAGTATCAAAACATATTAAAAAAATACTTACGCTTAAATTTTTAGTTTAAATGTGGGTGTCATATGTAAACAGAAAGAGGACGGAAACATATGTATGTTTTATTCCTTTCTTCTGTTTAATTACTGGCAGTAAAAGCTGCGAATTTTAAAGGTTGCTGATAGTATAGCTACGCCACTCGTGTGCACAAAGGCGATTTCAATGTTGCCAGCGATTGGAAAATATAAAATATATCGATGACGGCTTTGAAACGTCTCGATTTAAAGCGCCAAAAGCAATTGCTATCTTGTAAAATTTACTGTTTGTTCAAATAGGTTTATTTAGGTTCACCTATTTAATATTATTTAAATTAAAATGTCATGTTACCACGTCAGTTGTAACACTACCAGTATAAATTGATCTAGCTTTGTTAGAAGTTTTATTCAAAGCGTAGATCTTTGGTTTTTTACGCCCTTCATATGTACGCCTTTTCTCTACTTTTTGGCGCTTAAGTTTTAACCTTATGAAGTTATTCAATTCATTTTATTTGCTTTGAAATGTTAAGTACAGATGTTATGTTATAAATTTTATGAGAACCATTTTGTACTGGTACATAGTGTCATAATTGATTTGGTTCATGGCTTTTCAAGTGTGTGATGATATCACGGACTTACTGAATGCATTTTTAATATATTTGAAAAAATATAAATTTTGTTGGATATCAATTTCGTTAAAAATCGAATTCTTATTTGAGTTCAAATAATATTCATTATTGCAAAATGTGTCGGGTGTAAAGGAGATTTAATGAGAGATAAAAAATAAAAATTGAACATTGAATTCAAATAATTTTAATTAAAGCTGGATTATACTAAAAACTTAAAATATTGGTGAGGATTATAAAAAAATCGACTGAACTTTAGAATCTATGGATATTCTTAAATATAAGTCGATTTGGAAACACTGAAATATCTGGATCATCTATTTATATTCATCCATGTAATCATATCCCGTATACACATACTCCCAATATAAAGAATAATACATATACTCTTTAGAATAAAAAAAAATGCAATAATTTTGCACTATAATTTCGGATTTGAAAAAAAAAACCAAAACAACAGTATTTTATTTATTTCATCTATGACAGTGAAACTTTTGCCTGAGAACGTACATATATTTTTTAAATTATTAAAATGTATTAAATTATTCTTGAAAAAAAAAATATTATTATTCTTTTTTCAATTTTAAAATCAAAGGTCAACTGTTGTGAAATATAGAGACAATACTGGGTACTTAATTGTGAGCACAATTTTTGATGTAAACTAAATTGAAATTATTGTAATTGTATTATACAAGTATTACTTTATTGAAATTCTTTTGTTGGCTACTTAATACGTAATTTTATATGTTCAATGTGCTAGTATGTCGGTGTCCTTTGAATTTCTTGTGAACTAATTTATTTTTAGTTTAATAAAGTATAGTTGAATCACTTATGTTTTTAATTTATACAGGTGTTAACAAAATAGATGTAGAACCCATAACCTCGCGAGCTTACACTGTACAATTGAGCATAATCCATCCAAAAATGTATGAGTATCGCAAATCCTGTCGCCTCTGGCACGGAAATCGGTTGCCGGCCTTATCCGACTATGGCGCTCAAAGGGTTAAGGGTTATAAGTAAATAGTCACTTTACTATCAATTAAAGGCATCGAATTGAACTGAATAAGTAAATAGTGATTATTTACATACTGAACGACTTGTTCTACGATTTTCATGAAATAGAAAAAACCTTTCCATACATAATTTTTGCATAAGTATTTTGTATTATTATGTCTATTCACAATAAATAGTCTTACTCTATAACAGATAAAATAACAAGACGTCGTAATTATTTACTTATTTATTAAAATTACTTTCATATTCGTAAAACTTAACAAAATCATCTTATGAATAAATATAATAAATATTCAAATAATGGTATAAAATTCACACTATATCATTCTCTAAAATACTGTATAAAAATTACCATTTTTTTGTTTTCTTTGATAACAATGTATTTACAACAAGAGACAAATAATTATCCACAAAAAATGCAGCTAAATTACTAAATAAAACCCCCTATAACAAAGATGTTCTTTGTATGATTCGTTGATTATTTTTCTAAACAGAAGTAGCTAAAACAAAGAGACTGCATGCAGTTTCAATACTTTTTGCAATGCAGTTTAGTTGTTAATTAAACACTAGGTGAAATAGGGCTGTTGACTGCATCAACAATTAATTATGATTTTGAAATATTTTTCACTAAATAGCTCTTTTATTGAAACAGAAGAAAAGCTAATGTTAATTTTTTTGAAATAGGAAAAACACCTTTCCATACAATTAGCATATCAATCAGCTAATCGGTTTGTATTGAGTCCCTACTTAGTTTTGTATTTTTGTATAAGTATTTTGTATTATCATGCCTATGCATAATCTAACTCAACAACAAAAAGATTGCACCAGTAATAACTTATTACATGTAAAAAAAATTATTTAAGTATTTGTAATGAGTGCGCCGATAGCCCTAATTTAGGACGTCATAGGTTCCTGTTTAAAACATTTTTTAAAAGAAATTGTCATTTTTGACAACTGATAAAAAAATACTTAGACAACTAGCAGTCAACTACTCTATTTTTAACGGGTCCCGTTCACTGTGCACTGTAAAACAGAAACGAAACCCATAAAATGAAGGTCTAAACGCACTAGGCAGCACTGCACCACATACTACACAGATACAGAAGGTCCGCTCAATACGCTCACTAAAATTCTAAGCATATATATATACGGTATATACGGTATACGGTCGTTGTAGGCAAGGTCACGATACTGTTGTGATACTTTGCCGCGTGACCTTGCCTCGAACGACCGTATACTTCTATAAGCATGTATATGCTTACGATTTTAGTGGTTTGTATTGAGCGGACTTTCTGTGTCTATTTTGTGACTGCACTGTGGCCGAGTATTCTTTCTATGAAATTGTACGAGCTATACCGCACTGCGCGGCGCGGCGCGATGCGACTCGGCACTGTAATTTCATACAAAATATTTGGCTGCGTGTCGCAACGCGGCAGTGCAGTGCTGCCTAGTGCGTTCTCACTTAACGAGATAAGAATCCATACCGCCAAGTGTAGGTACCAACCTACTCATTTTTGCTTCCTCTATGGATTGTCCATGTGCGTGCTGACTAGAGGCAACTGGCCGCTACTGCGACACGTGTCGTCGATGGAATATGTCGAGCGCTTCCCACTGGCGCGTGTGCAGCAAGATGTGCGGCCGGCAAGCGCGCATGTGCTCCACCGCCTCTGACGGCGACCACCCGTTTTTCTGTTAAATATTATTATTATTGAATTAACAGATGGTCAATAAAGCTCTCGAGTGGCAACCGCGCACCGGAAGACGCAGTGTGGACAGGCCTCCGACTCGGTGGACCGACGACCTGGTGAAGGTTGCGGGAAGCCGCTGGATGCGAGCCGCACAGGAGCGGTCGGTGTGGGAATCCTTGGGGGAGGCCTTTGTCCAGCAGTGGACGTCTTTCGATTATTATTATTATTATATTTAAGTAATAGGCGAGCAGCTAATAGCTGATATGCCTATATCTGTGATGGTGTTACATGATAGTCCATTCAAGTTCACTTTGAGGATACACTAAATTGGACTATCTTTGCACCATTTATCCAGTCTGTTTTTAAAACTATTTGGGGGCATCAACCACGTCTTTCAATACAAGGTGAAATTGAAATTGCAGACCAAACTTTAATTGGGGTTTGTAGCAATGGCACTGAACAACTTTCTCTAAGAAACCAATTCAATTGGAGCGAAAAAACGTTGAACTTTACATACAAAGTTAGCTACTTAGCTCATCGATTTGTATGAGACTGCTGGGGCAGGGGGCAGGGATCTCTTCCTATATCCTTGGAAGTTAGACCATACTCCACTGACTTACATTACAGGCCGGAATTATGGACAGTTTAGGAACGATATGCCTTAAGGACTCATATCTTATGATAGCATGCAACTGGAATCAATTATTATTTAGTAATAGACGAGCAGCTAATAGCTTATTGGATGGGTGTGTCGATCCAATAGAGATCATATGCGATCGATGGAGAGGTGAAATAAAAGAGGTTTCTTCGTTCGGATAGTACCGTGATACAATATCCAAGATTTTGAACATTTATTGGTTTTGCCTGCCTGACTAATATATAATATTTGAGTATCACAATTGGTGAAGTATTAAACTACGAGAACACAAAATCACATATTTGCAGGTAGTTGAATAATTAAAAATATGTAGGTGTCCCTACAAGCTGATATGCCTATATCTGTGTTGGTGTTACATGATAGTCCATTCAAGTTCACTTTGAGGATACACTAAATTGGACTATCTTTGCACCATTTATCCAGTCTGTTTTTAAAACTATTTACGGAAGGGGCATCAACCACGCCTTTCAATGCAAGGTGAAATTGAAATTGCAGACCAAACTTTAATTGGGGTTTGTAGCAATGGCACTGAACAACTTTCTCTAAGAAACCAATTCAATTGGAGCGAAAAAACGTTGAACTTTACATACAAAGTTAGCTACTTAGCTCATCGATTTGTATGAGACTGCTGGGGCAGGGGGCAGGGATCTCTTCCTATATCCTTGGAAGTTAGACCATACTCCACTCACTCACATACATCCACTCAATTATGGACAGTTTAGGAACGATATGCCTTAAGGACTCATATCTTATGATAGCATGCAACTGGAATCAATAACCTGTCGCCAACCCAACACAACAGTCGCTCCACGTCAGCACAGTTGCTGCCTGCCTGCCTCACACACACTCACCAACATAAGGTAGCAGCCCACGAGCGTGGCGCTGCGCGTGCGCCCCGCCTTGCAGTGCACGTACACGGTGCCGCGCTCGGCGCCGCTGTCTGTGGGTACACCGCGCAGCTTGCTGTCTGGCGGCAAGAACCTGATGACGAAGTTAGCGAAGCTAGTAAAGGCTGACTGCTCGCCAAATGGAAATAAACTACCGCCACATTTGGGAAATAGTGCTTCGCTGATCCTAGAGAGAAAACGGATGCATGCTTGGCATATACTAAACAGCATAAAGGTAGTAAGCAGTACCACAAAGGTACTAAGTAGATGCCAGGCATCTGTTTTCTCTCTAGAATCAGCAAAGCACTATCACAAATGTGGCGGTAGCACTTTTCATTTGGTGGGCGTCAAACTTTTATCACATGATACACAAAAATAAATGGTAAAGACTTGTAAGGACTTGATCTAAATGCAGGTATTCTAAAACCATCTAGCTAGGTTCCAAAAAATCGTAAACTTTGCTGCTCCATCTGCTCGTTTGCCACCTCTGTCATAAAAAAAAAACCTTAGCACCTGCTGCCACCACGTGAGATGCCAAGGCCTCACCAATTGTAAATAATAATAATATCTGGGACAAATCACACACGGTCATCTGGCCCCAAACTAGGATTCCCTGTATATTGTAGGGATCGATGCAAACAATTTGATGTTTTTTATATATTTTATTTGAATATTCACATGTACTCGGGGCGACGAGGTACCAACTTCAAGTATGTCAATACATTTTTCTTCTATTCCATCATTTCACATATTCAAATCAACGTCGTATTTACTTTTTATACAAACCTATGCAGACCTAACTCCTAACCTATATAGTCTACTATATTGGGAACCAGAGACTGATATACATAAACATATACTTTTAAATACATACATACATATGTATGTATTTAAAAGTATATTATATAGATATAATACACCCAGACTCACAGCAAACAATTCTGCTCATCACAGAAAAGTTTGCCCTGTGTAGGGATCGAACCCATGACTCTCGGATCAGAGGTCAGGATCGCTAACCACTTAGCCACAGAGTCAGTCAAATTGCTAATACACCCAGACTCAGAGCAAACAATTCTGCTCATCACAGAAAAGTTTGCCCTGTGTGGGGATCGAACCCATGACTCTCGGATCAGAGGTCAGGATCGCTAAGCCACAGAGTCAGTCAAATTGCTATTTCAGGGACATTTGTGGATAAAATTGTGGATAAAAACTGCTATTGTTATTTCAGGGACATTTAAAGAGCGTACTCCCAAATCAAAGGCCGGCAACGCACTTGTGACTCCTCTGGTGTTGCGGGTGTCTATGGGCGGCGGTAATCGCTTACCATCAGGTGATCCGTCTGCTCGTTTGCCACCTCTGCCATAAAAAAAAAAAAAAATACAATGGGGATTGATAGCCCTACAGGTAGCCCTCCAACTCCCATCAATCTGGATTTGATGGTCGTGTGTGAAGCCCTACCCTTTCCAAGATCTGCGAAGAAACCCGCGCCTGCGTAGCGGTAAAGGTAAGGGTAATACGCGGAACTCTAAGGGTTGCTATCATAAATAATTACCTGTTGATGAATTTGACGCCCTCATATAGCTTATCCTGGTCTGGAGCTTCGAAGATGTCTGTCGTGGCCAGCTGGAGAAACTCTACGCCATGCTCGCGCCATCTCTGTCAATGATAACGAAACATATATATGTTTGGTTCTACTTAGCTTGTTTATAAAGTTCAATACATAACCATAAGTTTTCAACCGACTTCAGTAAGGAGGAGGTTCTCAATTCGACTGTAGGTCGTTTTTTTACTCCATTGCTTAAGGGGAGGTTAATGTTTTTTTTTGGAAGATATTTGTAAGAATGTACATTTATGTATGTATGTTTGATTCCTTGATACATCTTGTACATCTTGTAGTCAAAAAGGTTTGATGTACGTATTTTGAAATGCGAGGTGGTGTTAGGTGCGTTTTCATTTTAGTGCAGTTAGGTGTTGAATATGCAAGATAAGTAAGTAAAAATACTTTATTGCACACCAGCATAAAGATACATTTCAAAGATACATTATTACATCATTTAAAGATACATTGAGTATTTGGTATAAATTTCAACTTGATCAACAAGTTATTATTGTTATTTATTTTTCAACTTTTTCATTTTCTTCTTACGTCTACGCGTTCCTGAGAAAAAGGGTCAGACAGACAGGCAGACGGACAGACAGACGGACGGGTTCCTTTTTACCTTTTGAGGTACGGAACCCTAAAAATGTGTAAAGGCGGCCTCATCGCTATTAGCGATTTCTTCCAGGTAACCTTTAATTTACTGTTGACTGTGCCATTGGCACAGCGCATTTTATGAGACACTGTACCGGTGTTGGTTAACCTAGTGTAGTTTGATAAATAAATTACCGCTGAATGCACGAACGGCGTCAAATAGACTTAAATAGTCTTGGCTATGTTAAATTAAATTGTTTTATCTGTCTTATCTATCTATCTATCTTATTTTAGGACTAATTTTTCGATTATTTTTTCATAAATTTCTCCTCAGTTTGACATAATCATAAGCGGGCTCTGGCAAAAATGCAAGTTCTTAAAACAAAGTGTCTAAAAAGCTTAACTCAAAAGTTTTAAAATAACAGACAATAATGGGATGGGTATACCTATTCAATGCTAAATATAGCATTCCTAGGAGTAAATGTACACTTCTTTATCAGTGTTACATTACACACTGCACATAACAATATTTTCCTTGTGCATTAACATAACAATAAGTTGTTATTAAAACGGGTTACTGATATGAATCTACCAATGCTGAAAGGGTTATTGATAGAAATCTTTTTAATACAAATACAAATGCTATTCATGTAGAAGATAATGTTAGTTCGTGTGCTAACGACCTTAATTTTTCTATTTAAATAAGATAATTCAAGTTCTATTTTTAAGTAAAAACTGTACCAGTATTTTTTTATTGTGTGAGGTAGTAAACTGGCTGACGGCCCAGCTGATGGAAGGTGGCTACCACCGCCTGCTACCTCATAAGGGTTATAATAATAATAATATCTGGGACAAATCACACACGGTCATCTGGCCCCAAACTAGGATTCCCTGTATCTTGGGAACCAGAGACTGATATACATACACATATACTTTTAAATACATACATATATAGATATAATACACCCAGACTCAGAGCAAACAATTCTGCTCATCACAGAAAAGTTTGCCCTGTGTGAGGATCGAACCCACGACTCTCGGATCAGAGGTCAGGATCGCTAACCACTTAGCCACCGAGTCAGTCGATGCTTTATCAATGCTTTGCCGATTTTTGAAGGATAAGATGGTATGCCTCTTTTGCTGGTAATGGCGCTGGCTACCTCGCCCCACCTGCTGAAATACAGTATGCTGCTTGGCAGCAAGTATAGAACAAGCTGTGGTATCCACCTTGTCAGACTTTTCATTACCACTACACAGTAGTATACTGGTAGTAACATTTTAATCTAATGAGTTTTAAGGGTCATTACCATTACCAGTTTTTTAACTTATTTACAAAAACAATATTTTTTGAATTTATCTTTGCATTATAATAGAATTATATTTATGGTACGGTCACAACCTGAATGGGTTTGATGGTTAGTGGTATTTAACTCAACTGCTTTGTTCTTCAAACAAAGTTAGAATTCCGAGGGCCATGTATTTGATTCCCCAGGGCAAATTTTAATTATGTGGCAAAAGTATCTGTGATGACTAAATTTGTTTGCACTGTGTATTATCTGTCTGCAGTTTCCATAATACAGGGAATGTGTGATACTTATTTATTTATTTATGTTGATGTATTCATTTCAAGGACTCCTGACTGACACTGTAAGTTTAGCAATGCTTACCGCTGCATCGTTGGAGAATATCTTCAGCTCGTAAGCCTCATTCATTGATACAACTCCTTTCACATTCTCCTCTTCAATTAACTGAAAGATAACATTAAATTAAATAAGCTTTCAGTTTTTTACAGGAAAATATTCTTCTTCTTCTTATCGTGTAGCACATTTAACCGTTCTATCTACAAGGTATAGAGGGCGGTTGCCTAGTGTTGCACTTAGAAAAATATTGGATTATGCATAATTCAAATTGGATCTCTGTGTAGTATGAGAAAGACCTTATTTAAACTTAAACTCTGCTATTACTTTTACTCAAGAACCCCATGAGAGAAATGTTGTCTGGTTACATGAGTGTCGATTGGACGTAGTTTAGCAGAAATGACTCAATCCACAAACACGTAGTTTAGCAGAAAGGACTCAATCCACAAACACGTAGTTTAGCAGAAAGGACTCAATCCACAAACACGTAGTTTAGCAAAAAGGACTCAATTCCACAAACCTTAAAGTACTTAATCCACTAACAAAGGTTTGTGGACTGAGTCCTTTCTGCTAAACTACGTCCAATTTATTTCACTAAGCGTTCTTAAATGACTGAATCTACATTTTTATCACTATCAGTATATTATATTATATTTCAGTTAAATTTTTAACCCTGTGTGTGTCTGTTCATGACATTGTAACTCTTTAAATGGGTGAACCAATTTAAATGCGGTTTTTTCAATGGGAAGCAGGTTTAATTATGATGGTTTTCGAGTTAGTCAACTGTAACCGTTTGTAGAGAAAATGTTATTATTTAAAATTAGTGTTGAACACTAATACTTAAAGGGGTCGAAGTGTCGCTGTTTAGTCAGCCCTCACCAACAAGATAATAATAATAATGCCAGTACAGTGTGTAACAGTAATTTCACACTTTTCAGATTAAACAACATGCACTAGGAGGGGCGGTCAATAGTTAAAGTGCTAATGACCTCTATTAGATGGCTCTAAAAACTGTGTACATAATATGAGACAATAATTAAGGACATTAAACAATAACTTAATTAAGTGTGTGAAGATAATATAATTAATATATCAAATATAATAAAATATCTATTTTTAAAATACCTGGTCGAGCCAAAAATTATCATTTGTTGTGAAATTGTCAAAAACAAAATAATTAACCCAAATGTATTTTTATTCATAGTAATAAGTATTCGTAAAACTTTAGGCTTTGTTTCCTTATAGGTTTCATACAGAAACCACAAAAGGAAACCAAAATTTCTCATCACTAGATAACCTACAAAACTTACTTGTTTAGTCATTCCCTGGAAGGGCAGAGCGCCCAGGATCACAGTGTCATCTATCCTGTCGTACCAACGCCTGCTGGTGACTTTTTCCATCAGGACATTGTAAAGAAGAGTAGGGTAAAAGGAAACCCTCGCGAACATTGCAGTACCCTGTCGAGAATACCGTTATAGCTTGAGTTCTGGACCGCACAGGCGCGCGGTCGTTTGCTTGGTGGAGCAGTGACGGCGTGGGACATTACCATGGTGAAAGTTTGCGAGCTCCGTGGTGGGGATTGAATAAATTTTCGACGATTCTTCCTCGGAAACGACGGAGATGCTCTCGTTGTTGTGACAGCTAGTGACAGTTCGAGTGACAGTGACAGTGACAGTTTAGTGATTGTTGCCACAGAGAATAATTTTAGGGGATGCGTTCAGAATCACAACTTTAATTGGCAATTTTTTTTTAATATTATGTTATTTGTCTTTAAATTTTAATAATAATGCATTTTATTTTATTTAATTTGATTATTTTAATAATATTAATGAAATGAATTAATAATATTTTGGCTATTTTGTAATTTTTATTATTATGTTGTTTGTCTTTTAATTTTAATAATAATGAATTTTATTTTATTTTATCTGATTATTTTAATAATATACACTGTAATTAATGAAATGAATTTATAATATCTAGGCTATTTTGTTATAATGTTATTTGTCTTTTTAGTTTAAATTTTGTACCCTTAAATTTCCGACACAGTTGTAAAATATTGTATGGAATTAATAAAATAAAATTTATTAGAACATGCGTAGAATTAAAGACTCTTTAGTCTGAGCTGAGCGTAGAGCAAAAGTTGTTCTGTTCCATAAGGAAAGGTTCTTCGTCTGTTTTGTTTGTTATATCTGTGTATATAGTAATAATATGTTATCTATCACAGTATACATACATATTATACAGTATGGATGGAATGGTCACCCCCGCCGATTTCTGAAGGCTACCTCCCCCCCTGTGTGACTCCTAACTTAGGAGTCTTAAGCTTAAGTGACCATTGTCAAGAGATTAGCAAACCAAAAACAATTTTATTTTCATTAGAAGAGAGGCTTATGAAAATAAAATTAACGGCTTCTAAGGCCATACAGCTTTTTCTATTCCTTTCGGTTGTAAAAGTCTGTCGTTTATGTTCATATCTGTCGTTAGAAGACTGTAAGAGTTCAATTCAATTCAATTCAATTCATTTATTTGCCTGAATACATGGTATAAATGTTGTATGGTCTTAAATTTTAATGTAGTCTCACATGATTCGCTTTAGTAAAAGCATGCAAAATTTTATAACATTACATAAACATAGAATTGTATTATAACTGCTAAGTCACAATAATTATTTCATTATTATTAAAAATTTAAATATGTCAAGATAATAATAATCAATAGGTATAATTCACACACATTTCAAAAAATATAAATTGTAATACATCAAAGCCATGTTACAAAATCATACATGGTCAAAGAATTCTTTCATAGAGTAGAAACATCTCTCACATAACCATTTATGAAGCTTACTTTTAAAGATTTTTTGTGGTGATTGCCTTATATCATTTGGCAATCGATTAAATACTTTAATTGACATATAGTAGCAGTTTTTTTCAAATACTGCACTGTTGCATGTTGGTATTAATAATTTAGTGGGATCTCTAGTTCTTAATCTAGGATTATATATAGGGGTTTGGAAAATATCTCTATTTCGCATTACGAACATACTCAATTCCAGGATGTACATGGAGGGCAAGGTTAATATATTAAGTTTTTGAAAATGAGGTTTACAAGACTCTAAGGGGCCTATATTGCAAACTGCTCTTATGCATTTTTTTTGTGCAATAAATGCCCTAAGTATATCAGTGCTGTTGCCCCATACGATTAGCCCGTACCTTAATACCGAAGCAATATATCCATGATAAGCTGTGGTAGCTATTTCTTTGCCTGCTACAGCTCTAAGCCTTCTGAGTGCAAATACAAATCTTTCTATTCTATTACATACATTCTCTATTTGAAACTTCCAATTACAATGTCTATCAAGTATTATACCTAGAAATTTTGCTTCGTTTGTCTCTTTAATTGTCTGGCCCTTATATTGTATATTTAACTCCTGCTTTTCAGCATTGTAGTTAAAGAATTGAACATAGCTAGTTTTTTCTAAATTAACTCTTAATTCATTACACTCTAACCACCGATTTATCTTATTCATAGTCAAATTTATATTATTATTGTACTTGTCACTTTTATCGTCATTGGAAATAATTACTGAAATGTCATCTGCAAATAATATTGTTTGATGTTCAATTATTTTAGGTAGGTCGTTAATATAAATTACAAATAAAAAAGGGCCCAATACGCTTCCTTGTGGTACACCAGATTTCACGGTGTTATAAGGTGATCTATATATGTCAACTACGTTATTATGATTAATCTTTTTTATCTCTACACACTGTTTTCGAAATGTCAAGTAACTTCTAAGCCAAGATAGAGCTGGACCTCTGATTCCATATCTCTCACATTTATCTATTAAAATTTGATGGTTAACAAAATCAAAGGCTTTGCTCATATCAAAAAATACGCCTGTGACTGGTATCCTTTTATCCATTTTCTCGGTAACTGTTTTTATAAATTTGAAGCAAGCTTGAGTAGTTGACTTACCTTTTTGGAAGCCATTTTGTTCCTTGACTATGACACCGTGTTTATCTAGAAATTTTGTTAGCCTATCATGAAATACTTTTTCAAAGACTTTGGACAATACTGAAATTAGGGTAATAGGGCGATAGTTGTTAAGATCCAATTTACAGTTTTTTTTGTGTAGAGGCTTTACAACGGAATATTTCAAAATAGTAGGAAATTCCCCCTGAATGAAAGAGTTCTAAGAGTTAGTTCTAATAGTTTTTACAGTTTTTTCTAAGAGTTCTACTGTTTTTGGAAATATCAATTACTAAAGACGTCAACATAACAAAAAGAAGTTTAGGGTTGGTTGCCGGGACTTGTACCGAGCACACGTCTGCTGAGTTAATATTTTAAATATTTCCGTTTTAGAGTAGTCTCAACGTTATTTTTGTGATGGGGAAATAGCTGTGATTCCGATTCAGTGATAAGCGGTCATAAGAAGAGGATTAACTCGAGAGACAGCTCCGTTTTCCGAGTTCCAGCAGCAAACCACCACGTGGAGCGTCTTTAAGTGTCCATCATCCTTAGAGCCGCGTCTTTCACTTGACATTCGCGTTTCGCCATTTTTTTTATTGAAGATTCTCCCATTTTTCACTTGACATTGTCAAAATCACTCCTTAAATGAGATGTGGTATGGTATATGATTTGTATGAAGTGTCCAGCCAGGTGCGATGTGATATCTTTCTCAAGAATAATATTAGTTACGTACCTCTAGCCCTGCTGGAACCGATCGGTACCACTCCACAAATTTTTACTTTTGACAGCGGAGTTCTAAAGGAAGGATCTTGATTACAGGGCTTATATACTCAGGTTAAGTTGCCAGAGTTGAACCTCATCTCACTTTCAGTGATCCTTCTCCAGCTACGTGCATGGTATTGTAGTTCAATAGCAGTCAAGTTCCTTTTTAAATAATTAGAGCAACGAAAATAATACATTTGTGATCGCTACTGTTTTTGCTATCTATGAAAATCCAGGCGGTAAAACGGAGAACTGTATAGGGTGTTCTAAGTCCCTCCGCGCACTTGGCGCACTAGGCAGCCAGGCTGCTACGGTAGCCAGTGGAAGTATAGAAATTCGTGGCTGCCTAGTGCGCGGTCTCCCATAATACGCTTTCGTTGGCTGCCGCAGCCAGGCAGTCTGGCTCAGACTGCCTATAGTGCGCGGGGGGGCTAATAGTAAAAAAAATCAGGGGTGATGGTATACAACTATAGATGATACTGATGAAAACAATTTTCGAAAGAACTTTAATAAAATAATTACCTATGGTTGGACTTTCATAAAAATTGATAAACCTTGGCCAGATCTGTCAACCTTGTATGAGAGCCCAAAATTTAATTAAACAGTGGGTTTTTGACCAAGGCCACATCAACACTTTATGGGAATTCATATAGCAATTCAGAACCCCAACCCAAGTTTAAGTAGCTTGAGTAGTTATTTTGTAGTGGCCGTGGAAGAATATTTAATCGCCCATCAGAAAATACTGAATCGCACAGTAAAAAATCTGTTTATTTCTATAAGCTGTAAGTAAATAACTCGGATTATTTTTATGGAGTGACCATGTCCGAGGAGTGTACTCAGGCACGGTATTAATGCGAATCTAGACATAGCTGAGGTATCTATGTCCTTCAAAAAAAAAAAAAAACTCGAGTCGGCCTAAAACGTCTTACCTACAATTACAGCAAACCCATCACATTACATAGTAAGTAAGTAAGTAAATCATTTATTCATCACAACGACTCATAGAATATAATATTATCAATTACAGAACATTAGAAGTTTGTAACTTACATACAAGTATTTACATGTGATGTGACATAGACGGACGAGTAAAACTCAGTCAAATTCCGATCTGACCGAAAGCTAAAAAGTGTCAGGCACACATTGAGGTATTATTACTAGTTCAATGCAGGCACACTAAAGCTAGCTTTCCACCGGAGATGTGCGACGATTGAGCTAAGCTGTGACATCATCATCATTATCAGCCAAAAGCCGTCCACTGCTGGATAAAAGACCTCCCCTAAGGATTTCCACACCAAACGGTCCTGTGCTGCCCGCATCCAGTGACTTCCCGCAACCTTCACCACCGCTATAAGCTGTGTGCGAGGAAAAATAACCCATCAGGTCACTCCATTTTTTAACTTATATTAAAATGGAGTGATGTGGTTTTTATTATATTTATTTTATCGCACACAGCTACATCGCACAGCTCTGGTAGAAAGGTAGCCTATTCTTCTTTTATACAAGCTATTTTGATTGATTGTGATTTTATTTGCGTCGCTCGTTGATGTCTTTAGTACGAAACAGCAAAAGACATCAACGTGCAAAGCAATTGTACGTTGATGTCTTTTGTAAGAAGCTTCGATTAGCATTTCGGCGCATGCGACAAAATATGGGGGGGGGGGAGTGAATATCGCTTCTTAGGATTATAACAGTTTAGTATTCGGTTCGTGAGTCATGGGAATGCAGTCAATTTTATTAAATTATGACGCCATGGTTCTCAGTTTTAAAAAGAAAAACATCTCGTCACAGTACTCGCTTCACGACAGACTACGATCTCCATCTTCGAATACAAAGATAGGTAGGTTTGGCCTTAGATTTTTGATTAACTATTCGATGGGTTGGCGGAACTTAGATATTTATTACACAAAATTAGTATTTGTTTAAAAAATATATGCTTTTAGTCTATGGTTCTCAGAGAAAATTTCTTTATTGAAATTTCCTCTTCCAATTAAATTCTTATTAATTAAAAGAAAAGTTAACTTACCCACGCCCTTTGTCCCTTCGAACCATAGAAAATGTTTCTTGTCATATCGAGAGGCACAATCAAATGCTTCTAGTTTCAAATCGAACACGCATAACTCTTTAACGTTTGAATATTTCACCTTGTGGGGTTATTTTTTTCTATACCAGCCATTTATTAATTCGCTGCCCATGCCGCGTTCCTTTCAAAAACCGAAAGAGATATCATCGGGTTGATGTATCGACGCCATTTGTAAACGCAGCGGGGTGGCGCGAGTCGGGCGACATTCTGAATTCAAAATTAAATTAAACGCGGTAAAAACAACGTGTTTCCGTTCGGCGCGTTCGCTATTCAAATTCGAAGAAGATTCGATCTGCGCTAATTTGTCTATGACTCCCGAGGTCCGCTCCAATTTCAAGCTGATAGGGAAAAGACTTGCGCGTTTCAAGTTTCTGGGCGCGCTAAGAAAAAAAGAATACAATTTATCTACGAAGCCGTTAACTTCGTAGAGTTTTTGGAATGGCTAGGGGATCAGCGGTCAGTAAAATAATGTGTTGATAATTAAACTTGGGCGGCAAATGTATCGTATTGTCGTTTTAAGAATAAATTTGGTGAGCATTACAATAAAATTTGTTTATTCAGATTATGCGAGTTGAGAATTAATTGTATGTCAGTTGACGCGATAAAATAAAGTTAAATATTGTTTTCAATTACCTGTTTTGTACGGTTCTTAACTTCTTATCTTGAGTTTCCTTAAAAGCTGTCGTTAACAAATTACGTCTGTTAACTGACTTTTAGGTGTGAGTTTTTATTTTATTTTTAAATTTTACATGCTGTTTAATATTAATCAGTCATTACTTAAGTTTTAAATTAATTTAAAATAAAAGTTGCAAAGAAATTGCAAATTAAAATATTTGTAATACCATATTATACCTCTAAGTACGTAGGACATCAAAATCAAAATCAAAAATCTTTTTTATTTAATTAGATGCTTTACACATACTTTTAAATCGTCTTATTTTTCTACCTAGTACAAAGTTCCTACCACTCGGAACTTGTACACTTTCTATGGTTGTAAAAATGTACATAATTTAATGATATATTTTATTACATATAATTAGAGTAACATTTAACAGATCAACATAAATGAATTAGAAATGAACGAAGAAATCTTAATTGTTCCAATACCTGATATGAATATGAACTTATCTCTGTTCCTTTCGGAATCGAACCGATAAGTCACGGGGCAGGGACGGTGCCGAAGAACGCATTATTTGAAATTCGAATGCGATACCACGCCCCATCTGTCATCATTAATGCCACAGATCCTAATAAGCTTGATGCAATAATACAAAAAAGACGCCGTATCAAAGACTGCGCCCCGTTCGACCAGTTTAATGGTTATAAAATAATAAAAAAATATTGGTTGTAATTGTGGGCAAATGAAATATGGCGTCGGAGCGATGGCTGTGTCATTCGTGGGTGTCTACTAGCCGTATCGACGTTTACACGCTATAAATATTTTATATTACATTTAAGATTAAGAATAAAAGTATCATTTCAATGTGGCGTTGCATTTTTAACACGTTTTTACTCGACTGTCTGAGAAGTCAAAATAAGAGAGTCAAAAGAGTTTCTTTTTGTAAGTTCTATACAAGTTACATACATTAAAGTGTAACATTAAATCTTTATTTTTTAATGGCGTCAGTAAGGATTCATCAATTTTTGTACAATATTTCAAAGGATTCTCTGTGTTTTTTTAATAACAGACAAGTATACTTAACTCTTTTTCACATTATGCACACCCACTCCAACTTCAGATGCTTATTTGTGTCCAAAAAGCGCTCGAAAGACTTAAAGCTCTCCAATTTGATGTACGGCGACGACACGCGAATGCCGACCTTTATATTCAAATCGGGCGCATTCAAATCAGCTTGTTGTCTATGGTCATCCGTTGACAATTGGCGGTTTATTCGTAAAAGGAACCAGGCGACGTCATATCAACGCTTGAAATTCGAATTTTGCTCTTTTTGGCGCATAGTCGATACACATCTGGCTCCCGTACGTTCAGAAAGTCATGTCCGCCTCTTTTTTTTAGCCCGATTGTGTCCAAGAGAGATATAGTTGGAGATCGGAAGATATTTTGACGTAAACGACTGATAAAGTTAGTGTTTCGCTGCGTTTGGGACGTTAACGAGCCGCTGAGTAATGAGGGCTATTGTGATTTGAACAATAGGTGCCTTGGAGCGCCATTGTTTCTTTTATTGAAAATGATAGCGAATAGAGACAGCTCTGTGTATTGACTTCAATGTGTACGTGATACGCTCCATGAAATTTATAATTCAATTGCGAATCTAAGCTTAGAAACTTTCATGAATGTATCTACACATACATAAAATTAAAAAATCGTTAAGCAAAAAGTTAATTTTGATACGATCGAGCAGCGGTCCCTTTCTTGAACCTTATTTAGACTTCGCTTCACATTATAATTAGGTAGATACAGGGCTTATTTGCAAATTTCAGGAGGCGAATGTTGATGCAAAATAGATGGCTGAGATGCGTTCTGAACGTCCACACATCTGCATACAATGAGATGCGCGGCGATGCACCAGTTTCCAGTAATTTACTGCCTCGTCTTCGCTTAGATGTCGCCCTTAGATACCACGCACCAAAAAGCGAGGTTCTTTTAGGTTTTTTTTTGTATAAAAATAACTATCTTGGCCGCAAGGTGTAGTCACTATACGGGATATTGGCTAAAATTCAAGGTGTAGATTATGATCTTTTTATCTTAAGAGTTAGGCTATTATCGGTGGAGTAACAGCCACTCTTTCCTACTCCTCGCCAATTTCTTGATTTCCTCTTACGACACATGCAACAGCTTTACTCATGCAATCGAAAAATGGTTGATTTACAAATCTGAAATTGTATTCGTTTTGAATAAAGTGGGACAATGAGCTAATTGATTCTATTAAGAAGTCAAATTATTCATTAACTGAAAACTTTAGAAATATTTACTTAGTTTAAATATTTGAGTGTTTTTTTATTGTTTAAAAATTGGGGATAAATAATTTTGAATTTTGTATAATATTTTTTATCCGCAATTGGCTTGCCTATTTGGCATTATCTCACCTCATGGGTAAGTGTTGATGATGCCGAAGATAGAAGCGGGCTTGCCAAGATTCCTCAACACAATGAGGAAATTGTTATTTTTTTTCATGCTAGAAGACATCAATGCTATTTACCTACATAATTTTTTTGGCGGTAAGACATTACATAGATTCGGATTCAGATATTTTTATTGCAAGCAAACACGGTATAAAAAGTTACATAAAATAAAATATTAAGTACAAGCGTGCTGCGCCAAAAATGGCATGCAAATCTTATCAAGCTAAAATTAACAAATCTGTTTAAAAAATCAAAAATTTAAATCAAATTAAATAAACAAATCTATAAACAATGAAATTAAATTAAAACAAATAAAATAATCAATGTCATAAGATAAAAAAGGCACATAAAAAATTGAAATAACATAAAATAAACAATAAATATCAAAGGTACAGATGTCAAAATAAAGTAAATGTCATCAAAAGTATACAATTTATAATGGAAATTAGGGAGATAAGGTGGTGAAGCTAGCCAGACTGGCTCAGAAAATGCTCCAGCACCAACCAAACCAAGTCCTACCTAGGGACCTCCAGATTTGAAGTGAGTGGCTTAGCCACGACACGAATGCGGTTCTTGAACACATTTAGGAATCTCGATTAATAAAACTCAATCAATGTATTAAAATTCACCTGAGTTGAGTATAATTAACGGTCAACTTTCATTTTATGTTATCTTTAAAAGTGTCAATGACAACATGCACAGTGAGTAATGCGAAAAAGCCGCAGTAGTCCCCCAAACTCATTACATTTGTCAAGACCTGCGCATGGGCGTGTACAAGTTTTGTTTATGGCATGCACATTTTTATCAGCTGTTATAACCAATTACCGTTTTTCGGAACGCCCAACTGACAAATTGTTGTGCACCGCGTCCGCGCCCTTTTAAAATACAATATGGCCGCCGCATGACCATAAATAAGGTTTTTTTTTTCAATTAGCATTAAACGAAGTTCAAAAGGCAAAGGCAACTTTGGGTGAGGTGAGGAAGTTATTTATTGAGCTGCATTTGTAATGAATAGGAAATAAGGTACTCAGCAGTCTAACCATTTGCAGAACCCACTGCGTCCTTGCCCTCAATTTGTAAATTGAGACGAATCTAACAATATCTCGGACTTAAAAAGCCATGATCATCACTACTTACAAGCGGCAAGAACTGAACGGATATCCATAAATTAAAAATATATACTGGATGTATACAAAATTGGTGTAGGACTCGTTAACTGGGGATTCTTCTACTCATGGTACTGAACAACTTTTGTTCTACGACTTTGGTCAAATCGCAAAAAAAAATGTGGATTCTCCATACAAAAATGGCAAAACAGATGATCAATCTGTATGAAAAGTCCAAATTTTTCCTTGTGATATGAGCAAAGTTGTAGAACAAAAGTTGTTCAGTACGATGAGTAGAATGCGTTACATGCTACGACTTCTTAACTTCTCCCTTTTCTTTCTTCTTTCGTTTTCTGAGTATACATAGTCTTGTAATTCTGTTCTCCAGAAAACCTTGACTACAAAATAGCACCAGTATTTATATAATAACTGCAGTTGTGATTTTATGGCCGGCAAATAGGCAATGCGGGAGTTGTCTGCATTAAAATTAAATTACGAAACATTGTTCACCAAGTAGCTTTTTTATTGAAATTGTTGAAAAATTTACTCACTTTCATATTCATTACATTTTTAATTTGTAAGAATTTCGTGATTAATGAACAATGACATCATCGTTCAAAATTTCGAACATTTTTAGAACAAAATGCCGTTTTTGACATTTGATAAAAAGTAACTCAAATGACTAGCAGTCAACTACCGGATTGCAGGTGGAGTATAAGTTTGGAACCCGAGGCATTACTGGCTAATGTATTCGAATTTGGAAACAAGAAAGTTGTATTCAAATTCAGTACTGGCGTGTTTTAGAAAAAGAGACGACGTAATTGTGAAACATCGCGTATTCCTTTTTTAAACGTCAAATAAGCACCAGTATTTTTACCTGCAGTTGTGATTTTATGGCCAGGAAATAGGCAATTGCAGGTCGGGTATAAGTTTAAAGCCCGAGGCGTTACTGGCTAATGTTTTTGAATTTGGAAACAACAAAGTTGTATGCAGATTCAATACTGACGTGTTTTAAATTGTGAAACATCGCGTATTCCTTTTTTGAACGTCAAATAAGTATGTTTTTTTTTTCTATAAGAACTTATTACTATAATAATACCTAGTCACAGCTTGTAAAACATTTTAAGGCACCTGCTACTGGCTGGTCAGAAATTACTCTTTCATATAATTACTGCCCGCAGGCTTGCCAATGAAATAATGAACCCGAATAAAAATGATTTTTTATCGAGTGGCCAGCTCGTTCATTACTGAATTTAATTAAAACTAAAAGAAATATTAAATGACTATCTGAGTTACTGTGGAAATGCAGCTTAACGAGGTAATTAAGTACTAACTTTAAGCTACAAAGGAAAAATATGATGTTGATGGAAAAGTGATAAAGACAAAGTAAAGACACCGAATATTAAAGTTGCCGCATGCAAAATTATTTGTGTGATATTTAAACCTTTTTCTGGGCTGATATTGGCGTTTCTATTAATTTATATTAATATTCTATGTTTTTATTTGAGTGCTCGTAACTTAGTAAATAAAATATCTAAACAGGATGAAGAAGACACGTTGCGCTGAACAGGCCTACGAGCTACAAAAGCTCCAAGCTCCAAATCCTAGTAAAAGAAAAGTACCTATTCGCTGTAGCCAGGCAGGCGTTCGTGGGCCAAAAGGCTTTCTGAAGCCGGAGGCGCTCATTCAGTAATTTTTTTTTTTATGGGACAGGTGGCAATCGAGAAGACGGATCACCTGATGGTAAGCGATTACCGCCGCCCATAGACACCCGACCAAATTTTCATTATCACCATCAGCCTGTATTAGTCCACTGTTGGACATAGGCCTCATCTTAGGCATACCACTTATACCTCGGTAACGCGCATCCAGCTGTCATCATCATCATCCTGACCTCTGATCTAAGAGTCGTGGGTTCGATTCCCACACAGTGCAAACTTTTCTGTGATGAGCAGAATTGTTTGCTCTGAGTCTGGGTGTATAATATCTATATGTATATGTATGTATATCAGTCTCTGGTTCCCAAGATACAGGGAATCCTAGTTTGGGACCAGATGACCGTGTGTGATTTGTCCCGGATATTATTATTATTATTATCAGCAACCTCGCGCAAATCACGCCCACGCTTGTCTCCACTATAAACGTGGTCTCCACTATACTGATTTTGCCAATTCTGCGACAGAACCAACCAAACGTAAACAAACTCTTGATAAAACTAAAACGTAAATGGACACAATCGTTTCGAAAGTAGAAATAAAACGACACCAAAGAGATCCCGATTCGAGCCATTGTTGTCTGTGGTCTGTGACGGTGCGTTCAAAAGTTCATTTTGTTCTGAGCCTCTCGGTTTATCGGGAAGATTGATGTCGTCCGTCACTTAACTATCCGTTAGGTTAATTTTGTGGGAGTAAGCTAAGGTTTTAAGACCGCGCATAGCATTGCAAATATGTTTTCTTGGATGAGTACCTGGTGTAATGAGGAATTATAGCAGTTTTTACAAAACACTGGCGGTGTAGGCGGAAGGCTACATATGTATATTCAAATAAACAAACACTATTTTAACTCTTATTGCTGATGTAAACCTTGCGAACCCCATTTAGGTAATACATATCGTATACGAATTGTATTTTTAAAATATTGATTGGACTAGAGGGGACATATTTGTCACCAACATTTTTACTTACTCCATGAAACAGACAAACCATCCAAAAAGTTTACAAAAACCATTTTTTATTAATCTTCAAACAAGTTTGATTTTCCCACAATTTTGTTGGGACTGTCAATTTATCCCCGGAAACAAATCACAAACTCGATTTAAGGCGCTGACTATTCGTCACATAAGGGTAGTTAATCAAAATCAACAACTAGTTGTCACAATAAATCTACGCTGCGATCTTCCGTGGTTCTTTTTGACATTTTTAAATCGACTACCGGCGATTCTTGACAGGCGATTTGACAGTTTACGAATAGCTCATTGACAGTTCGGCGTGGCTGTTTGACAGATTGACTAATGCTCTCCCGCGGGTGCGTTTGACGTTTCAATAAGCCACTAAGTATGATAGAGGTGACATTAACCCTATTTGCGCCGTATTTGAAATTTAAATCTGATGAAACGTTTGAGAAATATTCCAGTCAAACAAATATTCAAATAAGGAGTAGAATTTTTTGGAATATTGTTCTCTTTTTTTATTATAATCCCTATAACTAATAAGTCGCATATTAACAAAAAAATGAAAAGATATGGGTTTAACTTTAAATAAAGATTTTTTAAATAATATAGTACCTACCTAATTTATTGTGAAATGTATATTGGGCCTACGTTTATAGTAGGTAGTGAAAAAAATGTCCATTAGTAAAACAACTAACAATCCTGACAGGATTAAAAACCAGAGTAGGTACCGTTAGCAAATAAATCCTCTGCCCATTCATTAATTCAGTAAATAATACAGTAGACTAGTCACAGCACACTGCCGTCAAATACCGTACATATTCCAATAAATATTACTAACAGGTACATTATGCCGATCATATACCGATTTGTAGATAAATACCAATGGATTGAGACGTTCCGTATCGACGTTATGGTATGTCGGACGTTTTTTTCACTGACCAAATATGTTTTACACTCTGTCTCTTAACAATAGCTCATAATACCTTCGGTTTAAGTTTCGAAATCTGTAAAATTTTAAATATTGTATAGTTATGTAATGTGGTAAATGTTTTTGATCACCAAATTCGATTAGAATAAGATGTGTTATCGAGAAATATTCAAAGGTTGGTATGTCAACTAAACGTAGTTTGTTAGGCTTAGTTTTTTTGTAGATCTCCTTTGTTGCTGGCCAGTTGTTTGTTTTGATGTGGGGAGGAATCTTCTTAAAGAAAAAACTGGCAAAGTGATTTTAAAGAGTTTTTATGTGTAACACTTTAGTTTATGATAAAATAAGGAAATATATTTTTCCTTCGTTTCATTTCTGGAAAATTATAACAAGATTGTGGGGCTTGATTTTACCACCACTGTGGTAGTCTGGCAGTTAGGGCAGAAGAATGCTGCAGGTGTGGCTGCTGATATTTAATTTGCACAGTTGCGAGCGGTAATAAACCATTTATTATTGAGTATCGTTTATACTGTTTATTCCTAACTCTTGCTGATTTATATTGAGTCTATAAACATTTGGCGACTAAGCTTAACCTTTTTATGAAAGTTCTATTATTTTGCGATTCACGCAAAGTCTTAGGGCAGAAGTTTTTCAGTTTCTTGATATGAAATAATTTAAATCCCGTCTCTATTGCTTCTGGCATGCATTACTTATTGTTAATCAATCAAACCTCATTTTGTGTCATACGTAGTCTGTTAAATTGTTTCAGAACATTCAGAACCTGCCTCAATAATCTTGTGCTTACAAGTACCTAGTTACCAAGTTGAATACTGGGTTGAATACAACATACATAACAAAGTAAAATTGCTATTTGATTACATATTACATCATCAGCCTCTACGGTTTGCATTTGCGTAATAATAATAAAATAATAAAACAGTTTAACGTTTGTTATAATTCTATATTTCGACACTCAACTTCAGTCGTTAGCGCAGACGCCATGTTTGTTGACGAAGCGCGCGAAATTATCCAGATTTCCCGCCATTTCCACGCCATAAACAAACATACACTTCCAAATTTAAATGGTTTATGCTGGACTTTCTGGCGGGAACTCGTAGCAAGAGTTTGTCAGTTTTTTTTATTATTCGAAAAAATAGATATCGTAGTTTTTAATGCATAATATTGATAGTGTATTGTTCAATAAAGTGCCATTTAAGTGTCTATTATGTAGGATAATGAAATAAAAGTAGACTGTGTTTCGAGTGCTCTCAAGAAGTCCATGAAATCTTCATCAAAAGTGCTATCATTTTGCTGAAGAATAGGTTTAAATACGGAAGAAATGGCTTTGGCCTTAATTAAATTTTTCTATGGAGACGAAGAAATACGGAAGAAATGGCTTTTGGCCTCTAAATTCGATAAAAGATTTTCAACAGACTAGGCTGTATGGCTCTGATCCTTTGCCTTCCCCATCTCGGGGTAAAATAAAACAAAAAAAAAATTATGTTGTATTTTATAAATTGAAATAAAAGGGTGTGTGATCGTTATTAATAATTTTAGAATTAGGTAGAGTCGTTTTTTTGCAGTTAGGCCACATGAAATGAAAGTTTAAGCGGAGAAAAAAAAATGCAATTTTGTCATCATACCTATTTATACTTTAAAAGTAGAGTTAAACTTATATATAAGGTGCTACTTTATTATTGCCCGATATTTTAGTCAGTGCTTCTGCTCCTGATTCTGATCAACTTTCCCCAAGGAACCCATAGTCAAATCGTAAAAAAATTTTTGGACTCTTCATACAAATCGATCAAACGAGCGGCCAAATTAGTATGAAGAGTCCAAAAATTTTTTTACGATTTGACTATTGGTTCCTTGGGGAAAGTTGATCAGAATTAGAAGCAGAAGCACTGACTAAAATATCGGGCACTAATAAAGTAGCACCTTATATGTACATCTTTTTGTTACATTTGTTTGATAAAAATTAATTCTGTAATTTTTAATACATGATGCAGTCTGAAATTTTAGTTATCTATATTTTTTGTGACAATGTAATAACAAGGCTGGTCTGCATGTGCAATTTTTTCAAATGTCAAATAAATTAAGTATGACTCCAATACAGATTTCAATAGCCTTTTTAAGTATAGCCATAAAATATTTTTGCTAATAATCATACGTTATCGTACTTCATCTTGTAAGATAGATATATCATTTATTCAATTCTATAACACAAATAGATATCAGAAAAAAAACACATTGCATATAAGAACAATTAAAAAAAAAACTAATTGCAAGACTAAAACATGCAAGTGTAGCTGTTTCGAGGGCACGCACTTGACACCATATTTGACAAATTATTAATATCTATTAATTAATTTATATCTATTTTTTTTCCATCCACATCTGGTAAACCCTTGGCATCATCTCTCCTGGTGGTTAGCGACGATGATGCCAAAGATGAAGGCGAGCTTACCAAGTAATTGTAATTTATATAAGCAATGAATGACATTTTATAATAAACACATCCATAAGCGTAACATAACATTATTTAAATAATAATAGAAACCAGCGTTGTTGTGCGTTGTAAGGAAAAGGCTCGGACTCAGCATAAGCTGTGGCGAACCACAGCGCAGATGCATTTATTATTCAGTCGGCACCTTAATTATGCATTTATCGTAGTAAGTACCAGTACTACCATCATTTTTATTATACTTTTGGTTAAATAGAATCTTCATCGAAAACACTCGATTTTTTTATTGTTTTAAAATTGGAAAGGATCGGGCCTAATCCCTCGGTACGAGCGAAGGAGGTCTCACAGCTGGATACTGGCAGGTGCGTTGCTCTCTTGGAAAAAGAAAAAAATAGCGAGGTGCTCGGACACGCTTTGAATAGTGTTCTAGGGTTCTAAAGAGTTTTTGTTAGATTTTATAAAATTTTAATTTTTTAGGTAAGTATTATTTGCTATTGTTAAGCATTTTGCCTACCAGTCAGTTGGTCTTAATTATAATTAAAGAAATCATTTGATTTGCAAACTTTAAAATCAGATTATTTTTTCACCCATTGTATTTTAGGTTCTACAATTTAATGTTTTTCATGTTACAAAAAGTTATGTATCCTGTTAGACTATAAACGTTATAAAACCCTACACTACAAGCTGAAATTGAAATTGTGGACCAGATTTTAACAGTGGCTTCTAATCACACATGACACTGAACAGAACAACTTTCTCCAAGGAAACCATACAATCGGAGCAAAAAAAAACTTGGACATTCCATACAAGGCTGGCTATATACTCAGTTAATCGATTTGAATGAATTAGTTCCTTAGAGAAACTCTTTCAGTTTCATGAGAAGAGTCCACAGTTATGGTCCGGTTTTAAAATATGTATGGTGAATAAACTTATTATTAATATTTATTAATTTCACCTGTATACGTGGTCAGATATGCACTTGACCATTTTTGACAGCGTTGAAACCGCGGTGTCCATTGCAATACCTACTATGTAAAACTCGGATTTGGAATGCGTTCGAAAGTATTTTGAAGTTCCAAATTCAAAATTAAATGTCAAATTTTGTGATTGAGATAAGGTCTCACGGAATCCTAGGCCTAATATTGCTTCACTGTAATAGATATTTTAATATTTTTTTATCCTCAGGGATCTCTATTAACCTTTACTTACTTACAGTTCTTAACTCTGTAATAAAAATAACATTCACTTAAATTCCTATTCCCACCTTGTATGATGGATAGGTGGAAATAAACGATTCAGTTTCAGTGACAAGTAGTTTTATTTTTATTTATTTATTATTTTAACTAACTTAATTGCTTAAAGTGCATGAAATAAGTAATGAATATGTACTCATTATTTATTTTATCCTGATCTGATGGGATGGTATAATCTATCGAAAATCATAAAAAAATAGACTGAGAAAAATAATGAAAAATGTAATAAGTATTGTATTAGGTGGAAAGTTGCATAGTTGTTGCATTCCATTTTATTAAACCTTTTTTCCGAATTTATAAGGTTATTTATGGCGAAATAATTTGATACAGAATGTGGAATTATAATGTGTTAATACCTATATCTGAGGTGTTTTTACAAGACCAGATTATTCTAGTAGTAAGTTCATTGTTAATTAAAATAAAAAACGGCTTTTGACGTTTTATCGAACTGATTTAATTTACTGTGTTGCTTTTGTTTTATCTGACAGTCGTCGTTACGGGAAATAAAGCTAGTAGGACAATGAAAATATACGCTTCTGTTGACAATGAGCTATATTATTATGTATATGTATGGCATAGAGCGTATCAATTTCATATGAATACTGAAATCGGTTAAAACTGCAAACGGTAATACTGTGAATAACTGTTAGATTTTTATAAATATTTGTTTTAAAATCTTCCAATCTTCCGATCAAAAGATAGGAGATAGAATAAATGATATAGACAGATATTTATGTTACATTTAGATGCTTTTAGCTCAATCCTATCACTATTTAAGTACCTACTCAGTATAATGTTGATTTACTTGAGATGTAAATTTTCGTTACGCTCAGGATTAATAACGAGTTAATTCCCATCTAACTACGCTATACATTGCGTGCTCACTGAAAAACCTTACTCCAAGGTACTGAATGAAAACGTCATTGTATAGCGTATCTTAATGAGTGATGTAGATCAAGATGCCGCGGAAGAATCACGTCGGGATCAACGGCCGGGCCTTGACCGCGGTGAAAGCCATTCAAGATTGAACTGTACAAAGGAGGTTGCAATATCAATTTGCAAAGAGATTCGATTATAATTTCAATCTTGAATTTAGAACAAAAATCTGCAGAGGCGCAAAGTTTCTGTTTTTTGTATTTAGAATGTAAAATAAGACGAATGAAATATGACGAAAGAAAGGAAGAAATAAACTGTAAAAATAGTAAAAGTCTAGAAAGAATAGAAAGAAGGAAATATGAGAAGAGAGGCATTATAGAATTAAATTAAATGACAGTTTTAAACAATGTGGTTTTAATAACAAACTTAACATTAATAGAACATCAACAATTACACATTAGTCAACAAAGATTGCAAACAACAGCAACAACACAAAAACTTATTGTACACACAATAAATATCACATTTCAACAAACTTACACGTAGTAAAACCGACGAAAATACATCTCCATCAATATCTACGTTTATTAGTAATTTGTAATTTTATTTACAAGGGCGAGAGCCCAAACCATTCGACGGAACCCAAATCGATGAGCAATCAGTAGCGAAAGGAGTAACTTACAGAGTAAGCTTTATACTTTTTCGCTAAACAGCCACAATTTTGGCAAAGGCAGATATTTCATTCAGCCTAGCCTTTGCTTTGTTAAACGGTCGTGTTTAGTGTTTGCCTCCTTTGTGGTGGTAGATGTGCTTGTAGACTGGAACGTGGACGGGGTAAGGCTTGGGGATTGGCACCTCAACCTTCTTCTCAACCTCCACGGGGTAAGGCTTCTCAACTTCATAGGGCACTGGCTTCTCTACTGTGTAGGGCACTGGTTTTTCCACTATATGAGGCACGACCTGCAAAAGAAAAAAATATCAAAACTGGAACACTTAATTGATTGGATGTATCGAATTTAATTTGTTTCGCTGTAAAAATAGATTATCGTCACTTAAGTAGGTTGTCATATAAAAAATGTTAGAATGCCAAAGAGTATGCTCGGGAAATAAACTTCTTTTTATCGCGCGGTCCACTGGCTGTTACTTTTACTTTCGTTGCGGCCAGTTGCATTATGTAATAATTGGTGCAGCAGCGACATGAATGGTGTGCATTCGACGTTTATCTTAGGTCACTGAATGGAATACAAAGCGCGCGAAAAAATGAGCACAATAGAATTGTGGTTTGATGTGAGATGTGATATAGTTTTTTGCTGTAATTAGTTGCAACGTTTCTTTTTCCGTGGTTAGAAAACTAGATAAAAGAATGGATTTTCAGGTCGTTGACTCGATGTCAAGTAAATATAACAATTACCTACATAGTACGTATGTAGATTTATGTTATTTTCTTGAATCAAATTTAATGCCGTACCTATTATTTTTAAGATCATTCATAAAGGACTTTCACTATACCTTACACGTGTTCTTTACAGGTTCTTTACTTGTTTACACGAAACGGTAAACCAATTAAAGCGTTTTACTAATTATCAGGTAAGTAGTTCAGCATTAATTTGCCAGTTCTTTGAATTCTGTCATTTAATTAATACTTCCGATTATTGTATAATATTTAATGTGACTTCATTAAGATCGTCACGACAACATATAGTTGCATATTTTATTTGTAACGAAATAACCATCTTATTTGGATGATAAATTATCTAAAATGATACAGAATAATCGATTTTATGAATGCTTTTTCATCATGAGTGTAGCTATAAAGTGAAGTAAACTGCGTTACTGTTAGGTAAAGGTCCATTTTCACCAAGTTCATGACAAAAACTCTTTTTCAAAATGTACTGTTTTGGGTCTATATTGAATAAATAAATTCAAATCTCTCTCTCTTATCGTGTGGCATAATTTAACCGTCCTATCCACTAGGTATAGGCGACAGTATATAAATTCAAATTTGTCGCCCTAAGTTCTATGTAAAAAAGTATATTTCTCGAGATGTTTTTCTGTTTTAGTGTTTTAACTTTAACTTTAGGTAGGGTCACAATTTCTTTAAAATCCAGTCGCCAAAGGTTCGCACAGCCTTAAACAACTTAATGAGGCAACAAATAATCATCTCGAGTACCATCCTAATTATCGTGTATAAAATAAATTTGGTTGCTTTAATATTACTTTTTCGTTCTAATTTCGAGTTATCCACGACATTATAAAAAAGAAAAAAGACTAAAGAAACTTTTCCGTGTGCTGCCAGTTATTTACCTTGTAGACGGGCACATGGATCGGCTGCTCCACAGTGACGTGGACCGGGTAGGGTTGCGGTATCGGCACCTTCACGTACTGGGGCACGGAGACGGCCACCGGGTGCGGGATGGGCACTCCGATCTTCTTCACCACAGTCACGTGGTACGGCTTCGTGTGTTCCGTGTGCGAGTGGCCTTCGGGCTCCCACTCCTCGGACGGGCGAGCAGACGCTACCGCTGCTATGAGGAGGATGGCTGTTGCTTTCTAGAAAGGAGATTTTAGTTCAGAACAATGTCATTTGATATGAAACCTCTAAGGTGGACCAAAGAGTATGGGACGACGGCTGTTGCTTTCTAGAAAGGAGATTTCAGTTCAGAACAATAATGTTTGTTATGAAACTTCTAAGGTGAACTAAAGATTATGTAATAACTACGTTTTAAGAGTCAGAATGTGTCGGACTTTTGAACTGAATTTTCTGAATGTATGCTTAGGCAGCAGTGCAAGGTGCCCGCCATGAAAGTTTGTTACGTTCATACAACGCTGCTCGTATTCCGAGTTGCGCTAGCCTGGGAGGGCTTTATTGGAGCGACATGACCGCTCATAGAGGATTAGTCTTTGGTGCTCTTAAAATATTTGTCACAAAGTAGGCCGACCAGTTCAACCATACGAAGAGTTCAATTTCTTTTTGCCAATTGAGTAGGTATAGTTTGCAGTTTCATGTATAGAAACCACAGTTTGACCCCTGGCAGATATTTTAAGAGCATCTTATATATCTGTTTGTGTAGAAAAATATATAAGTAGTATACTTTAGTGGTACTGTGATTGTAGTGCCATCCCATCGTAAATGTAATGAAAAATTTAACACTACTTTTCGAATAAATTTTCATGCTTTCACGATAGGAAAACCTTTTTCAAATTTCACGGTGTACTTAGGGCAAGATATCGTTTTCCAAAGACACCTACGTCCATAAAATTATTTTTCAGAATTTTGGATGATAATATACAGAATGTAACAAAACAAGTATGGGACTTGTCAACTGCAATTGATTTGATCTACTCTTCATACTGAACAACATTTATTTTACGTCATTGCTGTGAAATAAATTAAACTACAAAATTGTTAAATCAGCTGATAGAATTTAAATTATCGTTTTTTTCTGCGAATTCAAATTAGTGGTAAAATAAAAGTTGTTCAGTAAACGATGAGTAGGAACACTAGTGAAAGGGTCCTACACCATTTTTTACAACCTGTATATATAATACTGTAGAAGACTATATAAATTTACTTAAGGATACATTAGTACCAACATGAAAATGAGAGGGATGAAGGAATTAAGTTAGTTAATAATACATAAATCTTGATAAGTAGGAATCATTCAAGTGATATGAAGGGAAAGTGATTGTCCCTTCACCGCGGATTACAGGAAATAATACATAAAAGCTTATGTTGTAAACTGTAACGTTACATAACTAGTCCCATGAAAATTAATTTGTTTTGTGCGTAATATTTAAAATAATAGCAATGAATTATAATAAATTTTTAATGGAAATTGAGAAAAGACGAGCGTGAGAACACGAATAAATTATTTTTATGCAAATGAGTAAGATATTAGTGGCGCGTAGAGTAATAAAAATAGACTAAAATAATAATATTGTAATATAATTAATTACTGGCAACCTTTATGTATGTTAAATTTGTCAATTCATAAAAAAAAACTTGTTCAAATATCGAACAAAAGTAAGTCAAATTCCGAACACCGCACCGTTCCGAACTATTTAATTTTTGGCACTTCCGCTGTTACGTCACACGGCACACTTTTATCACTGGCCATTTAAAAATATAAAAAACGAAACTTACGAAGGCGATCATGTTGTATTATTTAGGTGTTGTTGACGACTTCTTGGTTTTGACTGATGCGGTTTACGATCCCCACGACTGTTTTATACTTGGTGAAATGGTCGCAGCGCCTTTCCATTCAGCGATAGGTCCTCCTTACTGATTCACTTTCTAATATCGAGCATGTGCCGTGTTTGCGTTTGCATTGCTTCGTTACTTAGACGAGTCTCTAGGTGACTTCGAAGAAAGCTAGCAATGTTTAATTCTCATTTTAAAATGTTGAATTAAAAGTGTCAGTGATTCGTCTATTGATCTCGTTAGATTGGAGCACTTTGTCTGGCGACTAATCTTTTTTTTAATTAGACCAGTGTGTGCAGGAAGGATTTGTTTTTTTTTTTCATTGCTAGTTATGTTATAAGTACCTACTTGTGCAATAATATAAATATGTTATATAATAAGTACTGGAAATCGTGCGATTTCTTTATCTCTTGTATCTCTGATAGTAAGATCAGTCGGTATAGATACAAACAAAGGCACTGTATGCAGGAAGAAGAAGTGAAACTAACTTCAGTTAACAAAACTAGTTATTTTTTAAATTACAGTAATTTTTAATTATAATAAAATAATTGTACCTATATATTAATTGAACCTTACACTACACGTGGTCTAACCAGGGTTCGTGAATATCCGATATTTATAATAAATATTATATCAAAATATCAGATATTTTTGATAAATATATATCCGATATTTTCGATATTTTTGATATTTATCAAAAATTCACACTAATTTCAATTTCTTACTCTAATACGTTTTTTTTTTCAAAATAACTGAATTTAAAATGTAGGTATATGTTTGATAATTTGAAGATGTTTGTCAAAATAATATTCAAATTTTATACTCTGATATGCTTTTTTCAAAATTTAACTGAATCTAAAATGTATATTTTATTTTTGCTAATTTAAAGATAGTTAATTAAAATAAATTCATTTATTTATTATTGTTATAATCATATTTTTATTTTTGGATTTGGCACATTCATTCTTAATAATCAGCTCTTAGAAGCTAGGAGCCCGCCTGGCTAGCTACCACCATCTTATCTAAGTCTTGCCGCCAAACATCAATGTTAACAGCATTGATGTGTTCCGGCATGAATATAAGATAGCCAGTTCCCCATTGCGTTGGGGAATCTTGGTAAGCCCGCTTCCATCTTCGGCATCATCGTCACTTACCATCAGGTGAGATGATGCCAAGGGCTTACCAGTTGAGGGTAAAAAAAAAGGAAAATATAAATATCAATATTAATATATATCAAGCATAAATATCAACTGATATATATCAATTGATATATATCATGCGGACCCTGGGTCTAACACATCTTGGCCGCTTTTTGTTGTTTATCTATGCAGATACAAAAATATATCTATTTTAATTTATTTTTACTATGCTCTATTCCAGTGTTTTTCAACCTTGTTAATACCCGACCTCTTTACAAGTAAAACAATTGTTGCGACCCCCTAGAACCAAAGACATACAAAATATTAGTGATTTTAAAGACTACGTTTATAATATTCTTCAATTAGAAAATGATTTACTTATTAACGTCTTCAAAAAAAAACCACGTTTTGACAAATTGTTAAAAATTAAACAAGCCCAGCATAGTTACTGAAATCGCATTTTTTTTATTGCAGTGTAGGACCTACAAACATTTACTTTTTCTTTTACCCGTGACCCCCTCAAAAAGGCTTCGCGACCCTCCAGGAGGTTGGGACCCCAAGGTTGAAAAACATTGCTCTATTGTATGTGGTAACCTCTAAAATACAGGATGTTAAAAAATGCGTTTGAAAAAGGGGTTACTCAGAATCAAGTATAGAATACAGGAAAAATATTGAAAAAATCCCATCCACAATTATTTTTTCAGTTTCCCATACAAATTTTTGATTCAAAATTCAGATTTAGTATGGAAAATGGAAAAAATAAGATCAGATTTTTTCAATATTTTTCCTGTATTCTATAAGTACTTGATTCTGAATTTCTGAGTAACCCCTTAAAATTTCACTTGGCCCCGTGTGTGGAGTATGGCACTAACCTTCCCGAGGTATGGGAAGAGACCCGTGCCCCTGCAGTGGGGACGATATGGGTTGTTAACAGTATAAGTATTTTTAAACTGTTTTAGAGTGTTTTAGACTGTGGCATTGGCTAAAGATGTGTTATTTTGATCCAAAACTGTTGAACTACAAATATGAGCTTACATAAGGCCACGAAAAAGTTGTACTTTACACTGCTAATTAATTGCATGGTGCAAGATATAAGCGGTAGCGATAAAATTATACATTGATAAAGTGGATTATGGATTTTTATCAAAAATAAACTCAGACTCGTTTTTAAAGTAATTATTTACACATTAACATTAATATTTACAACTAATTCATATGATGCAATATTGTAAGATAAATTGTTAAATAAATAAATACAAATATAAATATATTTTTTTCTACCTAATACAAACGCCACGGAACTTGAACACTCAATGTTTTGGGAACTATCAACAAAGTGGGCTTACACCATACAATAACAAAAAAAGTGTACCGTCGTGAATTACTATAATATTATTATCTACTGATATTGAAATTATATTGATAGGTCATATTGCGACACGAGTATGTTGAAAATTTGGCCAAATGCATTGACATGTGATCCAGTTAACAATCTTAGCATAGCATCTCTCACGCACACACATGCACACACACATGCACACACACACACACACACACACACACACACACACACACACATGCACACGCACGCACATGCACACGCACGCACTCACCTACATACACATTTCAAAATCCACAAGCAGTTTCGATATTTAGATAATAAGGAACCATAACCATACATAACTTCTCAAAAGTTGACAACTCGGACCTATTTGGTTACCTACAGGACAGGCATTGCCTAGTGTAGGAACCAAGCTAACACATTAATAAGTTCGCAGTTTCTCTTTCACCATACACACACACTTCCAAAAAAAAAAACACTCTGCTATTCAACTTTGCTATATTACTTTATTTTAAGCTATCTGTGTTAAACTGCAATGTTGTACATTTGTGAATGAGATGAAATAAACATTATTATTATTATTATATCCGCAATGCTGGTCTTTATCCATATCTCTACGATATGGGACGATATGGGTTGTTAACCCATTGACCGCTTCGCTACTCTTAGACAAATTGTGACCCCACCGCCAACGGCTCCACTCGACAAAAATTTATGAGAATCTCAAATCCTAGCGCCTGTGGCATGAAAACCGGTTGTCAGCCCTAGCTGACTGTGGCGCTCAAAGGGTTAAAATAACGACTACTCTCCACTTTATTTATTTACACTTTACACCGAATCTATATATGGTGTATGGTAGGATGTAAAGGTAGGCAGTCCTATTAGTAAAAGTAGTCTCTTCTTTATTTTTATAATACATTTTAATTTGTAATCGCTTATATAAGGTGCTACTTTATTAGTGTCCGATATTTCAGTCAGTGCTTCTACTCCTGATTATGATCAACTTTCCCCAAGAAACCCATAGTCAAATCGAAAAAAAATTTTTGGAACCTTCATACAAATTGATCGGCCGAGCGACCAAATTAGTATGAAGAGCCCAAACATTTTTTTGCGATTTGACTATGGGTTCCTTGGGGAAAGTTGATCAGAATCAGGAGTAGGAGCACTGAATAAAATATCGGGCACTAATAAAGTAGCACCTTATAGTTCAAAATAAGTGAGATAAAATTAAAATGTATTATAAAAATAAAGAAGAGAATAAAAAAATAGATTTCACATAATATTTATCTATAAACTTATTATTTTTTGTAATTATTATTATTTTATTTAAAATAAAAATGCGTTTTCCTCTCTTCTAACCATATTGCGGTGCCCGACAGGGTCCATGATGATCTATTCTGACATGTACACCTATTTATTATACATTATAGATTGCAATAAACTATTGAAATTGAAATTGAAATTTTACCAAAGTAAAAATGTTGATTTCTGTTTATAACTGTTTTGAGGTATAAACGATTATTTATTTCCAACAGCATATACCCTATACCTTGTACCGCGCTACACCGGACCGTTCACTATCCATCCGCTCTCCGCTGCGAGCTTCCTACACTAGCCCAGTTATGACATCGAGTGCAACATGAGCCCGATATACTGACCGGTGACCGCCTTAGGAGAGTGACGGGTAGTTGACTTGCTTCACACTAGGAATTGTATTCCAGGACAAATCACATACCCTAGCCTAGATAGTCCTAAACTAAGAGTCCATAATAGTCCATAATACTGATCTTCTTTTGGCCCCCGTGTATGGAGTATGGTCTAACCTTCCCGAGGCGTGGGAAGAGATCCGTGCCCCTGCAGTGGGGCTGTTACAATAACTGATCTTTACACTTATATTATTACCAGAGGTGGGAATTAGGTAGAGTTATTTATGTACTTGCATCGAAATGTTGATATTAATATGGATCTACCCGGGATTTCTAATGGACAATCCCGTGTGGCCAACAAAATTACAAATAAATAATTTCCGCATTTCCGCTATTGTTTTCTTTTGTTCTCACAAGCTATGTTGTGCGAACTACAAATGTGGCCAATTCGCGCGTGTGCGCATTGAAATTTTGCAACTTCGGACATCCGATGTCGTTCATGTACATTTGGCAACGTCGCGCGTGCAGTGGTTTAAATTGTGTAAAAGTAAATAACTTTTTTATTTATAATAAATCACTGGATATTTCTGCTCTTTAAAATTAATCTCGGGATTTGAGGCATATCCACTTTATTCTTTCGCTGTATGAATCAGTGTAAGTACATAAATAACTCTACCTAATTCCGACCTCTGATTATTACACAAAATCACATGAAACTATTTAAACTGAAGCTTTTAATCATGAAACTGAGCAACTTTCCCTATACTCAAGTGGTGAAAAAAAGTTGATTTCCCATACAAGTTGGCCGATCCGCCGTTTTGTGTCAAAAAATATTGACTATGGAGTTTTTTGAAAAAGTTTTTCAGTTTAAGATAGTTTTCTTGAACCTTATGTGAAAAGTTTAAATACATGTACATATATTATAATCCATTGATAATGTTGTGGGCTGTGTACTTATTAACATAATTTATAATTTTTACTTTTTTCTTTAATATCTTATAATGTAATATTTAGTACGTAGTTGTTAATTATCCCAAATAAATAAAATAAATAAAGATAGACACCTTCAAAACACTTGGAAACTCCGGAATCATTTTTATTAAACACGGGATTTTCCTCGTTATCAGAAATATAAGAACTAAGTACTCGAAAGTTCGAATTCGAAGTACGTATCTAGGTATACTTTTCAAAATTCAAAATATTTTTTATTTAAGTAGATGCTGTACG
This sequence comes from Coleophora deauratella, assembly GCA_958295455.1. Classification (NCBI taxonomy): domain Eukaryota; kingdom Metazoa; phylum Arthropoda; class Insecta; order Lepidoptera; family Coleophoridae; genus Coleophora; species Coleophora deauratella. The sequence continues at coordinate 1,711,906 of OY282404.1, read as the reverse complement.
CATACTTTTAAATCGTCTTTTTTTCTACCTAGTACAAAGTTCCTACCACTCGGAACTTGTACACTCAACTTGTACATAATCGCATAAAACCATATAGATACTTATACAGGGTGTAACAGAAGTGTGTGACAATACTTCAAGGTTGGCTTTTACCCATCAAACTGAACAACTTTTGTTCTACAACTTTGTTGAAATCGCAAAAAAATTTTTGGTCTTTTCATAAAAACTTGGTTCGCCAGGTGATCGATTTGTATGAAAAGTCCAAAAAAAAATTTGCGATTTCAACAAAGTTGTAGAACAAAAGTTGTTCAGTTTGAGGGGTAAAAGCCAACCTTGAAGTATTGTCACACACTTCTGTTACACCCTGTATAACTTATGGACGCTACTGAAAATGCAGTACTCGTAGCTAAATTCTGGGCCAGCACAATTTAGATTAAGATTGATTATCAACTTGATAAAAAGAAGAAAATCACACATATTTACAATAAATAAAACAGGCAAATCTGCTCATCACACTAATTGTCTCCCCTCGGCGGTATCGAACCCACCACCTACGATGTAAGTCTGGGAGGTTTACTTAACAACTACACTACACTATCGAGTCCGTCAAAAAGTCGCGAGGAGGTCGATTCATGACGAAGTCCTATTTTGTTTTGGTTGTTTTTGAAAATTGTCTAGCACCAAATTTTGAACCTCACATTTCTCTCATCCCGACTGCAAACGCCCTACGATTCTGATTGCATTAGCGTGGCTACTGGTGACTCTAGCAGATTTCAGTCCTATATCGGTAGATGAGCGATGTTTAGTACACCGCAGATCCTCTCAGCTTCATCACCCCCGCGGTAGGTGACAACGGGACTCTGAGGCAGCAGGCCGCTACTAGGTACCACCTCAGTGTACCGTCGCATATATGCCAGCCACTACCAGGGTTCACGTCACGCTCATAAAGTCATGTGGCCCAACCTGGATTATGCTCATCTAAACGCTGATATCAATGTCCTTGCAGAAGAACTTCTGGTCTGTGCGCTACCAGGATGAAACGAAACCGGCTGGCTAGCTACCACCACATTTTATATAAATCAATATTTTCAAAATCTTAGTCGCGTTGATGGCGACTGTAGCCTCCTTTGTACGTTTATTTACTTTTATACCGATTTATCAAAAAAATATGACCTTGCTAGGAATCAAAACGGGTAGACTAAGAGCGCTTTTATAGTCACGCGGGTTTCTGCCCGCATGCGTGCTGCGTTTTTAAAGCGATCCGCATGCGTGTGACACGCATGACAATAAAAGGAACCTAAAAAAGGTACTGAAACGATAGGTTGCGGGCACGGCCCGCATGCATGCAAAAAACCGCGTGACTATAAAAGCGCTCTAAACACTATGTTATGGAGGTAGTTAGTTAAAAAAATGAGAATTTTCAGTCCGTCGGAATGGAGAAGGGATTAGGAGGTGATGTAACTTCTAGACACACTTTTCGAAATAAATCCAACAGAACTACTTTATAATATTTGACATAAATTTTAAAAGTCTGTTACAAACATACGTTTACTTACCACCTTTTCGTGGAAAGCCACCCTTTCATAGACCTATACTTTTGGACCCATCGTTGATATATATTTTTTAAAAAGTTCTTACAATTAAAGCTGTCATTTGGAAAGATTGGTATTTTTTTGTGAAGTTCTCGCATGATGGAGACACTTCCAACAGAATAGAGTCTGCGCAGTAAGAACACTGCAGGTAGGTTTTGAAATAAATACATACCTACTAAATTACCCTATTTCACATGTTCATGGTCACAGGTTGGTGGTGCCATTTTTTGAGTCCACATTTATTGCCGCCAAAGATCAATATTTAAAGAAATTATGAGTGCTGACATGAAGATATACGTAATATAGCCAGTTCCCCTTTCCGTTGGGAAATCCTGGTAAGCCCGTTTCCATCTTCGGCATCATCATCCATCATCACCATCAGGTGAGATGATGCCAAGTGCTAACCAATGCTGGACAAAAAATAATGAAATGTTACCATAATATTAGTTAAAGGATAGTTCCCTTATAGGTAGGGTTACGGGGGCGGCTGTCTTTCCATCCAGACAATATCCCTTTTTCTGCACCGATGGCGCTGTCCTTACGAAGCCATATGAAGGTCTTTGTCCAAAAACATTAACATTTTACATGAGTTACTAATGATAATGACATTACCCCGCACAACGGTTAGTTATTACTCATTTTGGGCCATAAATCGTCGAGACCGGCTGGATAATTTAATTATAGACCACTACGACACCTTGTTTAGTTTTATCACAAAAAAAAGATATATCTTGTCTCTGGTTTTATGAATATATTAAAAACTTACACAGTTTTGATAGGTTCATTAGGCATTTATGACGCTTCTATCTCTTTATAGTTACCTGTTTCAGGAGTTATGTTTTGTATGGTCAGGATTATGAATGTATATCTACTTCTTGTCTTAAATGGCTGAATATGTTGCCCTAGGTGAGGATCGAACCCACGATTCTCAGATCAGTAGTCTGGAGCACTTAACCGCTGAGCCATCGAGTCGTCGTCCGTCTAGTCTTGTGTTTTTAAAAATACGTATACAAGCATTTGTTTCATTGATCTATTAACGATGTTAGTATTAAGGAAAGAACTAGGTGAACACGACTTGTTTTATCGTAAAATACTAGAAAATTTCTTTATACTACCTGTTGATTGATTTCTCATAGATATGCATAATCTGATTACAGGTATATAAAAATTCTTTGAAACCAGACGTTAATTTCCTAAAAATTCAAAGACTAGGTTTAACAAACTCTATTTTATAAGATATATTTTTTATTTAAAGCACTCGCAGGGTTTTTAGGCTAGAAAATTTCTGAGAACGGGAATGTTCTCACAATTTCCACCTATCCGGACTTAGCCCTGGAAAGAGGAAGGGAAGAGACCCGTGCCCCAGAGCTGGGGACGCTATGGGTTGGGAACTTTCGCTGGTTGATTTTAAGTTTATTTGGTTATTTATTACTGAAAAAAATCTAAAGAACAATTTTGAAATTTCTAAAAACCTACTAATTATGAATGTTCATTGCTAATTTATGTTAAGCGATGAAAATCCCGTGTATGCTACATGATATATGTATAAGGAATTCACGAGAAAGTGTGCACAGCGTGGCTGTAAAATTTATTTTTGTTTCTATTGTAGGGGTTCCTTGTCGAAGTTTATCTACAGCATCGTGCCCTCTACAGTAAGTAGAGACAACAGTTAATAGGAACGTAATGTTAGAGGTTATGTCATCCAGTGTAGACAAACCTGAAACCTCGAGTGGCAAATCGACCACACACGAACACCCCCCGCTGTTCCAAGATGGCGTCTGCAACTGTCAAAACAGTTGCGCATACGCATACAAGAAAGTTCGAAGGCGAGAATGATTTATCGCTTGATCTTTGTTTTGGATGAAAAAGACGGTTTGATTCTATTCCTCTTAAATAAATAAAATATAATATTTTTGTTTATTTTGTCATCTCATGGGATCCATTTAGCGCCAAAATCAAAACTAGCTGCCTATTTGTTTTAAGAAAGCGTTCCATAGCACATCCGTATATCCTGACAACACAGGGAAGCCCACTACAAAACAAATGACCAATCTTTTAACTGTGAAAGGGGCAGATTGTTGTCAGGTTCATCCTTCCTTGGTTCTGGAATGGAACCTTACTGTACTATCTTCCTATTACAGCAATATCTGACTGACGTAAGTACATTTTAAACTAGATTTTATGTTGTTGCTCTGTGATAATCAGCAGGCGTTTGATATATTTCATCTATAAAATCGACATTCAGAAAGAAATTAAATATTTTCTTAGTAACATGGGTTATAAGTCAAATTAGTAAGTATTTAGTATACTAAGACCCGTGCCCCTGCAGTGGGGACATATGGGTTTTTAACGACACTAAGACTATGGTAAAAGCATATCCACGTATATCGGTAGGTTCTTCTTCTTCATTTAAGTCGCAACTCCAGGGAGTGGGGATCGTGATCATCATGACGTCGAGTCAGTGAAAACTGTGGATTGGGGCCGAGGAACTTCCATGTTTCCCTGTCCCCAGCGGTGTGAATAGCTTCGTGCAGAGTGCAGATGGAGTTGCAATTCTCTGGTTTGGTTACACCATCTAGCTGGTGCTCGGCCTCTTTTTATTTTCCCCTCCACTTTGCCCATGAGTATGTGTTTTAGAAGGGAATCTGGTTCTCTCCGCGCGATGTGTCCAAGGAATTTGAGCATGCGGGTGCGGCAAGTATCTGATAGGTGCGTCGTAATTTCTAGCTCTTCCAGAATAGAGTCGTTACATCTGAAGTCTGTCCACGGAATTCGCAGCATTTTCCGCCAGCAACACATCTCGAATTCGTCGATTCTCGACTTTATGGTAGATTTAATTGTCTATGTCTCGGAGCCCTAGAGAAAAAATGGGAACACGAGCGCATAGACCAGTCTGGTGCGCTTGGTGATATCATTGTCTCTTCAGACTTTTCCCAGTTAGAAATATAAACACCTTTTATACATATGGCCTAGGTCTAGGCAAGATAAACGAGACCCTTTGTTCTATAAGTTTCGATTTAAAATTAATGGTACAGGACAAGTCCTGGTTCTTTTTCGTGATATCATACAAATGGGTTGTGGAATTTTCATTAAAATATACCCCTTAAAATTTCAAACGCACTTTTTTTAACACCTGTATAATGTATTTATTTTACTACCTATCCTGATCAATTTAAATGATTTTGCAATATTGTTACTTTGAAGCAAAATATTTAGAAAGACGAGTTTAGTCAGTTATAAATGTGTGTGCCTTAGTACAAATTACCTAGTATTTAACTGGGTCTAAAATGTTAGAAAATCTATGATACTTAAACTTATACCTAATATATTCTTTGTATTATTAAGTAACTAGAATTATGTGTTAATGTTGAGTGAATACGCTAATAAAATAAAAATGGTATAGATATCCTAAGTTAATAATTTAATTTGTTAATATTTTAATTTGTTTTTGGCCATTGCTGTATTTTTTTTTATTGCAGAGGTGGCAAACGAGCAGACGGATTTGTTTTTGAAGAATAGCTTTCATGCTTTTTCTGTAATTCTGTCTAGTCCTACATCTCTTTCGGTACACCCTGACCCCGAAAAACCAGGGTTACAGTGTGCTAAGTATTCGATTTGTTAAATATAGCCCCTCTATGCTTGACATGGAATTGATAGAATCTATGTGTTTATCCGGAAAAAATATATCTAACTTTCCACTACACTGCCCAAAAACCATATTATGAAGCTTTCGAGAATTTTAAATTAAAAATACCAACTCGCGTTTTCCATATTGTGTTGAGATCTTGTTTTTTCCCTCCACTTCCGCCCCGTAGTGCCAATCGTCACTCAGCGCGACATTTTCCTGCAGCCTTCCGTTTTCCCGCGTTCCTTCGATACGTCACTCTTCGCGCGGGGAGGCGCCGTCAGTAGCGCGCCAATCAACCCGCGCGCCATGTTGTTAAAAGGGCGGAGCTTCCATCACACGTCTCGCTTCCTCCTTCCAAAAAAATAGCCCTCCTGCTCGCACGGACCATGCACCCATTGGCGGGAGTGCAATTAAGCGCGGGAATTCGAATTCTATTTTTGAAGTAAATGTTTTTTCAGCGCTTGTTTATGGCTTGTAACCTGTGTTAGACCGCCGTTTTTAGCGACACCTGTTTTGTTGTGTCGTCGTTTTGCTGCAGATCTTTTTGAATCGGTAGGTTTATAATATGGCGTCCCGTATAGAGTTCTTTGGTTGATTTATAGTTGTGAATTAACACGTTTTGATGCGATCGTGTGATGGATTTATTGGTCGTGGTGAGATTAATAGGCCATAATTCTGGGTATATGTTCGCTGGGTGGTGAGGTGGGCGGCTACCGGTGTTTCCTACACGTCGCGTCGACCTTTCGAGCTGCGAGAGATATAACGGCCAGTTAAAAATAACTGTATAATGAATTATGCGACTCATCTTGGCAAATATGTGATTAGAGATTTTTTGCAGCGATATTAATGTGACTGTAAAGCATTAAGCAGTGTCATTCAGTTCTGATAGAGGTGACAGAGGTGGGTAGCTAGTCAGTTCCAATGCTTAATAATATACTTACTAAACTTACAGTTACTGTGCTAAAATATGTTATCAGCCAGAAGTTAACTTTCTTGTTCCCACACGTCCCCATTTCTATTGTATTACTCAACATAACAGTATTTAATAGTGTAACTATGAATATTTGATTAACTGAAAACCGTCTTACTTGAAGTGTAGTTAATGTTTTTATAACTATTCCTAGCTAATCCTCAGTTCAAGCCTCCGTGATGTATTGGTTAGTCCACTCGCTCAGTCAGGAGGTCGCGAGTTTCATTAATGTAGAGTCCAGCTTTATACAGGGTGTAACAGAAGTGTGTGACAATACTTCAAGGTTGGCTTTTACCCATCAAACTGAACAACTTTTGTTCTACAACTTTGTTGAAATCGCAAAATTTTTTTTGGACTTTTCATAAAAATCGATCAGCTGGCGAACCAAGTTTGTATGAAAAGTCCAAAAATTTTTTTGCGATTTCAACAAAGTTGTAAAACAAAAGTTGTTCAGTTTGATGGGTAAAAGCCAACCTTGAAGTATTGTCACACACTTCTGTTACACCCTGTATAATTTTCTGATCGCATGGGTAGATGTAGCTGTCACAAGCTCGTAAGTCTTGCCACCAAACATCAATACTGATATCATTGATGTGATGTATGCCAGCATGGAGATAAGATAGCTAGTTCCCCACTGCGTTGGGGGATCTTGGAAAGCTGACTTCGATCTTTCGTCACCAACCATCAGGTGAGATGATGCCAAGGGCTTATACAGGGTGACTTTAAATTAGTTCTTGATACCAAAGGCTATGAATGTGCTCATGATAACAAACAACTTTCCCTAAATAACCCATAGTCAAATCGCAAAAAAAAATTTGACTCTTCATACTAATTTGGCCGCTCGGCTGATCGATTTGTATGAAGAGACCAAAATTTTTTTTGCGATTTGGCTATGGGTTCCTTAGGGAAAGTTGTTTGTTTTCATGAGCACATGCATAGCCTTTCGTATCAAGAACTAATTTAAACTCACCCTATATACCAGTTGAGTAGGTAATGGTCACTGATCAATATTTAGCACGGACTAGTGTTACAGAAGTATGTTAAAAATTTCGTGGTCAGACAAAATTACAAATGAAAGACTATTAGAAATGATGAATAAAAAACTGGAAATAGTAGTAACTATCAAGAAAAGGATAACGGGGTACTTGGGACAGAAACAGAAACAGTAAATACGACATAATAAGGAATATTATAGAAGGCATAATTGACCATGCTGAATACGTTAAAAACAACGGACTTCAATCGCAACAACTCCAATTTTGCTATGTTTTTGTTGATTTTCTCAAAAACCGCTGAATCGATTTCGATATAATTTATATGGGACCATCTGTGAAGTATACCCTTTTAAACAAAAACTAAATAAGAATTTTCCTAATCGGTTCAGGCCCCTTCGAGTAATAACTTCTTCGAGTATTAACTTCGAGGAAGACCAGTTATCGTGTGGTGTGAAAATATAAAGGAATGGACTGGAATCAAAGACGCAGCCACTCTTTGCAGGATGGCTAAAGAGAGAGAAGAGTTCCGCATGCTGATTGCCGACATCCGCTAGTATATGGCACCCCGAGAAGAAGAGTGTCGATCAGAATCAAAGCGGTGTCGTACTTCATACTTGTTTCATACATGCCAGAATCAACCTAGAATGAATGTCGTTGTCTAATTCCGTTTATTTATTGCAGGTTCCGAGGGAGCTTGCCGATCACTTCTGCCGATGCAGCAGTAAAGACAGTCCGTGTAAACTAATTTTAATTTCTGTGAAAATAAAATTGTATGAGAAATTTGTATGTAGTATTTAATTTATTGCATTAGTTTCTATACTTATATCTATGAGCCTGTAATATTTTAACAAGTTGCATGAAAATGAACTTTATTATAATAATAAAATAATAAATCGAGGGTTCACGGGCGACTTGTATTAAGCGACATTTTTGGAAACACAGGTAACCTCTACTTCAAAAATTTATTTCTTACAAAATACCTCACACAAAATAACGTCTGAATAATATTTAAAATATTAAGAATATCGAGAATCTACATATATAATACTAAGAAGTTAAGTTTTAATGATTATTATTCTAAGAAATATTTTTTTAAATCAGTCTCCTGAATATTTCTAAAAATGTTGCTTAATACAAGTCGCCCGTGAACCCTCGAAATAATGGTACCTATTCACAAAAACTTTCCAATGACCAGCGCAGCGGTCAGTCGTGATTTCTACATTTAACATTTTTACCCCCAGTTTTTAGATGTTTTATTGGCAGTCAGTGAAAGCAAAATAAAAATTTAAATATAAAAAACACCGGTGTTAAGTGATGCTTATGTTTTTTTAGGTATGTTTAGGGGCACTTTACTGATTACAAACTATTATATATAATATTATATTACCTATAGTACCTAAACCTGTAGCTTATGTTATGAGTGAGTCACGTTGAGTGCCTAAATGTGTTCGAGTGGCGTAAGTATGAATACAGGATGATCTGATTAGTTGGCTGATAAATATAGAGTTGGCAATATAGGGTGTTATTGTTCTTAACAACCCACAAAGAATGTACCGAGACAAAAACCTAAGTAAATAATTGTATGACCGAAAAGCACAATTTATAGAAATAGAAATAGAAACTCTTTATTTAATGTAAAAACACAACACCTTAAAGTAAGACATTCGTTCTTAAGCTAAAAAAAAATATAGGTGCTGCATAGTGACACTAAAAAGGTCCCCACTCAGCATTAGTCGTAACAAGCAGGTGCCTGGTACCTACCTTTATAAGTGTCAAAATAATATAAAAATACAGGGCGAACCAATTGTGGATAAAATAATGTAATGCGAAAATTCCAAACAATTTACCCATTAGTTATACCTATAGATAGAAGTAAATAATTTAGACTAAGTCATATTTTTTTGTCATAAAAAAGTATATTAGCAATGGCGAATGCAATGTCGCGACAAACAACTGAGTTTAGCGGCATTTTATAAATATGGCCTAAAATGTATTGTATTTTATGGAAATTAAAAAAAAACAGCAATAAGTATTTGTAGTAAATTCTGTAGGTAAAAAACAATTAACGTCTTTTTAAACTCTCTCTTATCTGTCAATAAATCCAAAGTTGTGTTTTATTGTAGCCGTCCTTATCATCATTGTAACATAAGATTCACTTTACCGTGGCTTCTTTTAATGAAACTATAATATTTAATTATGTTATATTATATTATTTAATTATAAATATTTTGCGCAAGAAAGCATATGCAGTTTTTTATTTTAAACAAGTTGATTTAATTTTAATTAATATCATTCTCACTTGAATGACATTAGATATACGTGAATAACAATTAACATATTAAAACTATTTAACTGATTATAATTAGAAAATTAATACATGTGTCGATCGTTGATGTTTTTTATATGGAGTGTTTTTTATGCACGTGTTTTGGACTATTAAAAATATTGCTCTGTTTGAATACAGACGTAAGAATAGGAATTGAATTTGATTGATTATATTGTTATGTGCCTAATGTTAATGGAATGTATCTAAAGTGATTACATGAATTGTTTCATCGTGTATATAAAAAAAAAAACTCCTCGGTCCCCTAAAATGTGGCTACAATCGACTGTGTCTAAGCTTACGGAAAAAATCTAACCTGTAATGTCACTTTAAACTTACTTAACTTGGGATATTTGGGCTAATAATTAATGTTAAATATTAAAAATAACTCAATAAATTCTTTAAAAACAAAATAAACATAGATTTTATATAAACGTTTAATTTCTGTCAGTCGTTTAAAGATGCACTGAAAAGGGTTAATAACGTTCATCTTAATTAGTTTTTAAGCGTAAATATGTTTTCTGCTTGTCACATTAATCAAATAACGTTTACCCTAAATGTCTACCTTAGAGTGTCGTTATACCAATTAATCTCTTTACAATTTAATACGGCAATAAATAGATCACAAAAATACGCGACGTGTCGCAGTAAGTACCCGCACATCAACGCGCGGTAAATTTGCGCGCGAAACGAAACTTATATAGTGACAGATAGCAACGAGAAAATTTTAATGGCCAGTCATTTTCATGAGGAATTTTTTGTTTCTAAATCGGAACGTCTAGGTATATCGCTCGTTCGCTTTGCATTCAACCGGAATGCAATTTGCAGAACAAGCTTTTTCGCATTGCTAATTCCAGTTTCGCATAGACGTTTGCGCGGGAAGTGACGTCTGATTGACAGGTGAAAGGGCGCGAAATTAGTGTTCGTCCAGGAACAGCATTTCTGAAGTTAAACTCTCATTGTGCTAGCTCATTAATGTCGCACTTTTCTGTCACTATTTATAAAATTTAAACATTTTATGTTTGCGTAAAAAACACACGCTGTGCTCGAACAGTGGCTCGCTTAGTTGCGTAAATGAAACTGATTTTAGGGTGAAAGTGTTGAATTAAGTTAAATGTTCCATTAGCCATCGTCACATACATATGTTGTAGAGTGGCCATAGATAAGATAGAGCCGTATGTTATAATTCTGAGCTACCGTTTGGCATCTGTCAACAGAGCGACGAAGTAAGGATTATGTAGGCAAACATTGTGCGCGCTGTTATTAAAACTGAGAGTTGGCATGATAAAGATGTAGAAAAACAGAGAGACAAGGAGATTTTTGATAAGAGGTAAGCTCAGTATGCACCGCGGGTCGCTGTGAGACATTATCTGCGGCAGTGCACCGCGCCGCCGCAGCGCGCCTGCGCTCGCCGCTCGAGTCGCATTCCAAATTCAAATTCAGAAACCATAGATTATCTTCATTATTAAAAAACTGAGCTCAGAACTAATTAAGGTAAAACTTTCTTCAATTTTGTTTTAAACTAAAGATGAAAGATATATTTACATGTATTTAGACTACCTACTATATATTCATACGAGTAGCTAAAAACTAAAACTAAGGACTGAAGGGCAATTTAGTAGCTTGATGATTAACATCTGCAGTGGAGGTGTTACGACTGAAGATCTATTACATCCATATACAAAATAGAATTATAATTTGTTGAATACAACTAGTTATAAAGTATCATTTATTACCAACGTGTATGACTAGCAAACACCTGTCACCTACCGTCTAACTGACATCACTCTTTAGACGAGAGAAAAAGAGAAACTCGGGGAAAATATGAAGTTTCACTGAAATTGCAAAGTTTCGTTTATTATTTATGTAAATACATAAAATACTTTCCAATATCTCTCCATTCACCCTGCCGATGCCGTACCCAAAAACTCGTTAAACGAAAACACGTTTCTGAACATGTGCTGGCTGCGCATGATCATTAAAAATATTAAAACCTTGCGAACAATTAGCTATAAAGGGGCAGTTATTCTTAACAGCGCATTGTTGCGAAATAAGATGTTACTCAGCCGCCATACGGGCCGATTACCGAACGCAAACATGCATGTTCTAAATTAAATAAAAGTTTTTTTTCCGAAGAGAGACACAGGAATTAATTGCCAGTGACCATGACAAATGTAAAACAAAATTAATTAAGCCAAACGCTTTTAAAGGTGTCGCACAAAAACTTTTACAAATAAATAAACAAAAGAAAGATCGGTTTGATATAGAGTTCACAAAATTAGTTAGTTAAAACAAAGAGCGAGCGGTTATGTTAATTCAACGACAACCTTTCGTCAAATTGATGTGGAAAAAATGTATCAATCTGCCAACCGATGTTCCAATTTCAATTTTAAATTTGTCAGTTAAATGCCCACAGTAGCACCCTATCGCAAGGTTGTGGTTTAGAAAGCCACTGGCTGTTTGATTTTGATGCCTGTTTGTCTAAAAAAGTTTAACATAATGATTATGGTTTTAATTTGCACAAGGAACAGAAGGCAGTTAGTGCGTTCGATTAGTGTTCGACGTTTGAAAGAGCAATTTGAATATTAATTTACGGTGCAATATATTTACTAGATGGCGTCCGCTGAGATGGATGTTTGGTCCGTAATTAGTGTACATTGGTTATAGTGTTATTGTTGTTTTTCCGTACGGGATTGGTTGCATTGTTTCCAAATCGCACGAGTGTGCAGAGGTAAGTGATGTCTGTATTTAGTTTGTTTGTGAAGTTAAATAATGTTTCCTCTTACACTGTTTGTGGATAGGTATTTAATGTTACACTGGCTGAATGTTGTTTTAACTTCAAAAATATGTATAAGTTGTTTAAATTGATAGTTAATTGCAGACTATACTAGACCTAAAAGGATATGGTGTGTAGCTAAGAAAATATGCACATTATAACAAATTACTTTCATTAGGCAATAAGTAAGTATATAAGTATAAATTACAATTATCTATGAAAAATAATACTATTTAGGTATTAATTTTAACGAAGTGTTGTCAATTTATATGTATTGTTTATGATCTTAAAGCTCCTATCGTAGATAATTTTATTTGTGAACATAGAATTTAAATTGTCGTGTATCATCATGTAGGTAACTATAGTTATTCATTAATAATTATGGTAATCACAAGTACAAATGATAAATTGCTGTTTGAAACGCCGACCAGAATCTCAATCGTCTTCGCGAAAAGCATTATCACCAAAGACTTCTTCGTAAAGACAGGTCGATTATCATCGAAATTTACATGTGCGAAACCCAAGTGGAGCCCTTTTAGCAGTGCTGCCAATCTAGTAAACCATAATTTGTATGGCATTAGATATAAAAACGTTTTGAAGCAACAATTTAGCCCTTTTAGCAGTGCTGCCAATCTAGTAAACCATAATTTGTATGGCATTAGATATAAAAACTTTTTGAAGCAAAAATTTTCATTTAAGAACAGCACGTCCGGAGTCTACTATCACATAGTATAATTTTCCTCTCAGCGTGAAGCTAAGTGACAATATCTCAAGTTTCCCCGTTATAGGATGCGTATGCGCTGCAAAACGAAATTAAGCGCTTCGTCGTCCGTCGGCCATTATCTTTTAAATTTACGAAGATTAAGAATTCGCTGAAGCCTCGATATAACTGCCTGGATTTATTTTTGGTGCACAAATTTTTTTTACAAAATACTATTTTATTTAACTGAGGACCTGTTATTTAAAAAAATCGAATTGCGCTGTTATACACACATATCTGAATTTTCAGTTCTTTGTGCCAAATAAATCTTTTTATTATTATTATTTTACAATACAGGCTGTTAAAAAGTGCGTTTGAAATTTAAAAGCTTTACTCTGCATCAAGTATAGAATACAGGAAAAAGTATTGAAAAAATCCGATCTTTTTTTTCTCATACAAATCCTTGATTCACTATTCTGTATGAGAATGTGAAAACAATTGCAAATCGGATTTTTTTCAATATTCTCCTGTAATCTATACTATATTCTGAGTAACCACTTAAAAATTTCGAATGCACATTTTTAACACCTTTATATTGCGAAACAAAATTCGATATCTTTTAGTTATTCCAAATATAGAAAAATACCATCAAGGTTCAAAAAACGTAAATTTATATAGAAATAACTGGAGTGTGAAAAAGGCTTGATAGGATTTTAACGCAAATTTATACACATTTAACTGAACCATTTTTTGTATAAACCTGTTAAAATAGCATTTTCTCAATTTCCACGCAAATCTATCAGCTGATTAGCCATATTTTAATTAAAATAATAAATAATAAACAGTTTCTTAAGTAGAATAGAAAGTTTAAGTCGACAGTCAAATTAACTATCCGCATAATGTTCTAAATCTTTTTTATTTCGGCTAAGAATTTTTCGTGTATCGATCGTTGATGTCTTTTGTACGAAAAGAAAATTTTGGTGTCTCATTGATGTATTTTTGTGACATAATATTCTTTTATTAATTATAAATCGATTGCCCAAGTGGGTTCTAATGTTTTTCGTGTGTATTTGAACATAAATTTGCCTATAGTTAAAACGATGGATTTTTAATTGCGAGGTGTCTTAACAGAGAAAAGTGCGAATGTCTTAATCTATTTTTTTTTATGGCATAGGTGGCAAATGAGCAGACGGATCACCGGATGGTAAGCGATTACCGCTGCCCATAGACACCCGCAACACCAGAGGAGTCACAAGTGCGACTGACACAGGGTACATTTTATGCAGCCGGTTTTTTTTACCCGACTGTCACAAGCTATGTTTTCAAGTGTACCTATGTATGTATGCATTTCCATATCATTATTACCGACTGCAGGCAAAATACCACCTTTAGTCACAAAATAGACACAGAAGGTCCGCTCAATACAAATCACTAAAATCGTAAGCATATACATGCTTATAGAAATACATATACGGTCGTTCGAGGCAAGGTCACACTGCAAAGTGTCACAACAGTATCGTGACCTTGCCTACAACGACCGTATACGTCTATAAGCATGTATAAGCTTAGAATTTTAGTGGTTTGTATTGAGCGGACCTTCTGTATCTGTGTCTTTTGGATCAGGAAAACCGCCTGATGGATTTTGAAGTAAAGTGTCATAGACTCGTCGTGTTTGTTCCTCAGATTGATACAGGATACATGTATGGATCATATTTTTATGGTAAATTGGGATAGGTTATCAACAGTAAATATAAATCAAGTTTTAAAGGACGTGAAAAGGTTTATAATTATATTTATACGAGGTAGAAAAAGTGTTAGGAACGATTTTTTAGTCCACCAGTGTACTTTTGGATAATTTAGGATATTTTTTTTACTGGTAGGAAACATTTTCATATGTGTTATGGTCGAATTAAGTACAATAATTAGATAAACGTGGGTTTGTAATTTGTCTTTAGATTTGTTTTACCGAAGTTGTTTCAAATCAAGTTTATAAAATAACCCTGTCGCTTCCATACAAGTTTTAAGTATGTGGGTAGTGGCGGTGCGGATTCACAGATTTGTGCAAAACTGCACCTACGTGCCCAGCTGGGGGCCTCTAAAGATATCCACGAATAAACTCTTCATCTTATGCAATCTGTCGACTTGCACCGTTAAAGGAGATTGCATATTACCATAAATAATTTGTACTTTTTTAATAAAGGCAGGCATGTATGGTGTAAGCAAAGATATGTCCTGTTTTTCAGTCCAATAATCTTTGTTAGATTTGAGAAGATGAAAGAAAAGAGATTTGATTTCATTGTTTCTCAAAAGTGTTAATAAAAGGGTAAGATATAAATATCTTAGAGACAGATCTAATCTTGTGTCGATTATCCACGCTTATGTTTCTATTACGAGGCTTTGAAACTATCCAGCGACATTCTATGAAACCATATATCCGACATTTATAATTACAAAATAGCGATAAAAAACACAACTTAAATATTAATAAAATCCAATCAAAGGAGGTCCTATACCCACTTTACGATCGTATCACTTTTAACGGGCAGTTTCAATGTTTTTATAATCTAGCAAGACAAATCGACTCGCGCACACCGTCGGAGATGTAACTAGATATCCTGAATGTTTAATACCCGACCATAAAGCTACCGCCCTATAGCCGAATAACATCTTCACGGTCCACGCGAGTCACACAACAACGGTCAAAGTCGTAACCTCAATCAGAACGCCGATAAACTTTGACAAAAATTCCACCTTAAGCCGTCCTTTAATTATCCATATATTACAGAATCCGAGCTCGAAACTACCTGATAGCAATTATACACGCGCTCACCCACGTCAAAAACGATCCATTCACTGACATTTATGAAAAAAAGAGCAATCGGCGTCTTAAACCTTTTAACAAAGCTGGCCGGCGATAATTCAAGCGAAATGTCCAAACTGTGTTGAGAAAAAAATTAAATTTCGAACATAGAAAGTGTTGGCGACAATAGAATATTCAAAATCTTGTTAATAAAGAGTCTAGGGTCCGTCGCAGATACCTCCAGCCAGTTCCGACAATGTAAAGAGAAAAAGAGGTTGAAAAAAAGATCGGGGCAGAGAGAAGAATTTTTTTCGGATCACAGCGTGAGACCGATTTGGAGGGAATTTCGGATTTAGAACAGGCGTCATGTGCGGATAGGTGTATTTTTTTCAGTTCATTTGAAGTTGGCATGGGATATCTGGCCACATGCAGCAGCGGGCGGTTCAGGGCTCCTTTGAAAATTTACGAAATTCGAATTGATCCTCTTAGTTATAACAGAATCCGTCAAATGGGCGTTACATTGGAACGTTCTGAGCGGTCCTCAAGTGGTCTTTGTCAAATTTATGATCATGTCGCTCTGTTTGTTTATTTGAAGTCGATTTTGTTAAAGGTGGTGATAAGATTATATTTTAAAGCTTAGTGGTTTTTTTCTTCATAAATTGATATTCGTTGCTTTCAAGGCTATTCCAGAGTAAGCTCTATGAAATAAATCTCTTGAAATTGTTTCCATGAGAAAGCTCATGAGAAATTTACTCAAAAAATTTCTTTTATCTTAGTAATTTGGTCAGTTTTTCGCTTAGAAAACCACACCTATTTTTTTAAATAAAATAAAAAATACAATAAACTACTTGTCGGTAGGTTACTTGCTCTTACGCCTAAAAGCTAAATGGTACAAATGGTCTCACGACCCAAGGGTCAATCCTATGGTTGCCATGGCGACCATCGATCACCGTCACCGTAGGTGCGCGTGCGTCGGCAGATCGAAATTTGGAGATTAATGCTGACTGAATAGATAAGTATTGTTTTAAAAAGGTAGTACGTAAAAAAAATGTTTCTATAGATAGTCATCCGTCTGCTAAAATACGATTCATGAAAGAAATGAAACACGTAACTCTAGGACTCTCGAAGAAAGGATTTTTCGAAAACTTACTTACTTATGGTCAGATATCAATTATCGTAATAATGATTAGTACTTAGATTTTATGTCATGTAAGTACTTATTTATTTACTTGTTTTTTTTTTAGCAGATAGGCACAATACTAATTTATAAAAACAATATATTAAATAACTAACTGTAATTACTACTTACATAAATGTGGTATTTGACCAACGGTTTTTTTAAATCTTACATATATAGTTCGTGACTTGTACAAGTTCCGCGTGGTAGGAACTTTGTACTAGGTAGAAAAAAAAGACGATTTAAAAGTATGCGTACAGCATCTACTTAAATAAAAAATATTTTGACTTGACTTGACTTGACTTGACTTCTTATTACACATTATATTGCCGTAGCTATGCCATAACGATCCAACTGACTTTAAAGTAGGTAAGACGTCAGTGACATAAAGTTCATTATCCCTTACTTACTTTAAAGTCAGTTGGATCGTTGTGGCATAACTACGGCCATTTAAGTACTTACATTATATTTTCTTTTTTTAACCGAATTCAAAAAAAGGAGGAGGTTCTCAATTCGTCGGAATCTTTTTTTTTTTTTTATGTATGTTCACCGATTACTCTAAGACGCCTGAACCGATTTGGAAAATTCTTTTTTTGTTTGAAAGGGTATACTTCACAGGTGGTCCCATATAAATTTTATCGAAATCGATTCAGCGGTTTTTGAGAAAATCAACAAAAACATATCAAAATTGGAGTTGTTGCGATTGAAGTCGGTTGTTTTTAACGTATTCAGCGTGGTCATTATTTAGTATATTGATTTCATATACATATCTAACTCTTTAACTCATAACTAACTATAGCTTTATTAGCATGTGTATTTGTTTCTACTTTGTGATCTGCGTTTGTCTACGGATAACCTTGTCTTTAAGATATTTTATCAGCTAGAACGCTGAAACGCACGTTGAGTTGGATGCCTCAAATCAAGCGAACGGACTTGAAATACCGATAAATCTACATAATGTTAAAGAAGGAAACTCGTCACCAATTAACAATATTACACAGAATTTCAATGATTTAAATTCGTTTTTAAAAACTTTGGTATATACAAAAAAAGGAAAATTCAAAATACACTGACTTGGTGGCTCAGTGGTTAGCGCTCCTGGCTACTGATCCGTGAGTCGTGGGTTCGATCCCCACCCAGGGCAAACATTTCTGTGATGAGCAGATTTGTTTGCTCTGTGTCTGGGTCAGGGTTCGAAAATATCCGATATTTATAATAAATATCAAAATATCCGATATTTTTGATATATATCCGATATTTTCGATATCTTTGATATTTTTGATATTTATCAAAATTACATACTAATTTCAATTTCTTACTTTAATACATGATTTTCGAAATAGCTTAATTTAAAATGTAGGTATATGTTTGATAATTTGAAGATTTTTATTAAAATAACATTCAAATTTTATACACTGATATGTTTTTTCGAAATAACTGAATCTAAAATGTATATTTTATTTTTGCAAATTTGAAGATAGTTAATTAAACTAAACTCATTTATTTATTATTGTGATAATCATATCTTTATTCTTTGCATTTGGCACATTCATTCGTAAGAAGCAGCTCTTAGAAGCTAGGAAAATATAAATATCAATATTGATATATATCAAGCATAAATATCAATTGATATATATCATGATATATATCCGATATATATCAATTGATATATATCATGCGAACCCTGGTCTGGGTGTATTGTATATGCATGTTTTTAAACGTATATTTTATTTTATTATTATTCGGGAGTCTTACAGCAAAATAATTTACGATATCTTATCAAATTAATAGGTCTATGCTAATTACAAGTCTCCACCTATGTGTATGTATACCTCATTCCAATCAAAAAAAAGCAAAAGGTAAACAAACGAAACATCCACCGATTTCGTCAAATTCCTCAAGAATCACACATTTTCTGCTAACACTGACACATGCTAATCGTAGGTCGTAACAATTTTTGCCTTTTCTAATAGATTTCACTAAATTATGATACGAAACTGGCATGAAAATACAATATTTCCAGTCTAACCTCAGATTGTTAGGTTATGTTTCAGTGACAAGACGTTACTGTTATCTGTAGAAAATAGTGATGAGGTTGTGTCAATACTTTGAACGAACTAGTGAATGAATGAGTGTTACGTGATAAGTGTCTGACGGTTGTGTGTGGCCTGTTTTTTATATTTTGGGCTATCATTGGTGCTGGTATAACTTTTTAGGCGTTCAGTAACGTTTTCTTGTTCTGTATTTTAAATGTATTTAATTTAAATATCCGTAACTTTTTAAATCCAAGATACATACTATATACATACATACATGCTATATTGTACTAGCAACACTGAATTTAAAAATTTCGCATGGTAGGACCTTTACATAACGTAAAAAAAAATAAGAACGTAGAAAAAAAATCTGCATGCAATACATTTGTATTTCACTCATGCTCCGTGTGAGATGTCGACAACGATATCGATATTTTTAGATATTAATCAACATTTAGTTCCAGTTCCTACCACTATGTTCACATTGTTTGCCGTTAGAAACTGCAAATAATATCCGTTAGTACGTTCGTCATTAGTCATTAGACAATGAACTGGTAACACTGAATTTCGTTCGTTCGTACCGGTACGCTCATTTCTTGCTTCGACTCTGTCAGGCACTGGCAACACTGAATTTCGTTCGACATACCGGTCTGCTCATTCGTTGCTTCGATTCCTTGTCATGCGTACGTGTGTTCTTCTGTGTTTGGATATTAACGACTTGGCTTTTGATATAAGTACACTGTTAACTTTGCGATTTGGATTGTGATTTTTCTTGGAACTGACGATTAACCGCTGCGCATTAAGGACTTTGATATTGCTCACGATTGTATTTGTGTTGACTACGTGCGACTCCTCATTGGATAAGTTTTTAAAATCCTTATTTGATTCTAACAGAATCAACTGACTACATGACTGAAGTTATTTTTATTAATTTACAGTGGTTCGAAATGAGTGATTCATCTAGTGATCTCGATCCAGGGTCTTAATAAGCTTTTCCTAGTTAGCATCACGAAAATCGTCAAAAATGACACCCATAACAATATTTTTTTATAAGTGCATATCCGCCATTTTGTAACCGAAAATTGTGAAATTTATTTTATATCTATTTGATCTCATTGGTGGTTCCGAACTCTGAAAACATAGTATCAAATAACTAAATTTTTAAACTCCTCGTTCGTTCATCCATTCATTCACTCATTCATATGTAAACTTGCACATCTCTAATGTAGTGTCATGGCCGATCACAAGTGTCAGTGTCAAACGATTGTTTACATTTTGCTTTTTTTTGATTGGAATGAACTATATATCAGTCTCTGGTTCCCATAGTACACGGAATCCTAGTTTGGGGCCAGATGACCGTGTGTGATCTGTCTGGATATTATTTATTATTAAAATTACATATAAATAAGATAATAAGAAGGGTGAATTTCACAATGCTTTATTTTAGTTTTTTACCTACTGTATCTACGTCGATCAGTTCCATTTCATTTCTAACCATCCTGTAAACAAATCAAGAGGATCTTCACATCTCTTGGCGCGTTATCGTCGATCACAACACGCCGCCATGTTGGATGATCTATGGTCGGCGCGCGCGCAGCGGCAAATAACTCTGCGTCTAGTGTAGTTTAGATTATTAGGGAAGTAGGTCTGTGTGAATGATAAATTATAATTTATCAGTACAAGAGTTGAATACAGAAACGGAACTCTACAATAATGTAGTAGGTGTTCAGTATTATACAGAATGTAATTTTTCATACCAATAATAAACAAACAGCTTAAATTAAATAAAAAATAAGTAAATAATTAATTAAATTTAATTTTTGTGTAACACATTATTTTTGATCCGATTGTTTTGGTTCTTTGGAAAAAGTTGTTCAGTTAAATGAATAGAAGCCTCAGTTTAATAAAACTGAATGAATAAAATTTCAACTTGTGTACGGCTAAACTGAAATTATTGGAAATTTGCATACATTTTAAACTATATAAGCATCTTTCCTATTCTTAGGTTAATTATACAGGGTGTAACAGAAAGGTGTGATAATACTCCAAGGTCGGCTTTTACCCATCAAACTGAACAACTTTTGTTCTACAACTTTGTTCAAATCGCAAAGAAATTTTCGGATTTTTCATACAAACAAACTTGGTTCGCCAGCTGATCGATTTGTATGAAAAGTCCAAAAAAATTTTGCCATTTGAACAAAGTTGTAGAACAAAAGTTGTTCAGTTTGATGGGTAAAAGCCCTCCGTGAAATATTATCACACCTTTCTGTTACACCCTGTATAGCTTCATATACAGGGTGTAAGGGACAGGTTTCCGAAAACTTTAAAGGCTTGCTCAGTAGACGAAACTGAACAACTTTCCACGAGTTTTTTTTCAGGAAACAAAAAATAATCGGCTTCTCCATACAAACTGTCCAATCAAGTTTATAATTTTGTATGGAGAAGCCAATTTCTTTTCGTTTCCTGAAAAAAATTCTTGTGGAAAGTTATTCAGTTTCGTCTACTGAGCAAGCCCTTAAAGTTTTTAGAAACCTGTCCCTTACACCCTGTATAATTGACCTAAGAATAAAAAACTATAGCACAAAATATTCAAAAATCCAAACAATTAAATGCTTATAGAACTCGACTGAAAGTGGGATGAAAGCAAACTATCTCACTGTCAAACTTAGGTATTGCAAAATACACCATCAGTAAAATAAGAAATGAAAAAATAGGTAGGTATCTTTTTTCAGTGCCATATCACCAATTCATAAAGTATATGCGCTAAAGCCATCAAAAATTCATCAAATTTCAGATGTTGATGACGAATAAACGAATCAAGGTGGGAATCTATTAAGGTCATGAAATATCGACACATTATCTCGTTTGTGATAAATATACTTCACTAATGCATACGGTATAGGTAAGTATGTATGAAATCCATCCAATAATTTCTCTACCTCGTTATAAATCATCTCATATTTCCAGCAAAACCGCTTACAAAATACCTACCTACCTATGTAATTATCATCACCGCAGCATAGATTCAAGCCAAAACCACAAACCAAGGCTCCTCACCGTCTGCCGGCGGTGACCACCTCAAAAAGAACCTACTCAATTGATGGCTTTATAATTGACATGTCATTCTCCGCAGTGCCTGCCGCTCTTTTTTTCATCCTTACATTCTCTTTAGCTTTCCAGAGCACTCATTTCGTCCATTGTTAGAGAGCTTAGTCAAATAATACCCCATGGAATTAATATAATAATTTTCGATATTTCAAAATGGTGATTGATTATGGTGACTCAGCGATTTCTTTGTAAAAGACAACACTCGTTCGACACTTGAGTTTTGTGTTTTAAAAATGTCCTCTCTATAGTCTATGGTTGAGGTTCTTTATAATGTACAGTTTTGGTTTTATTTGACGTGAGTCAGATGCCGAAAAGATTTTTCATGTGTCATCGAACCAGATATTAATCGGATGGCCATAGGTCGTGTGTGTCCTAAGGAATGTCCGGATAGAGTCATCATGGTGAAATAAGATATGTGAATAATTTAAATTTTACCGTAGCTTTTAAGGAAAATAATCAGTTTTAATAAGGTCCAATGCAGTTTCACTGTTTTCACCATTGTTTTGGTCAGCTTCCTCTAATTACTCCATACAGTCCTTTAGTGATGTAGTGATAATCCATAATTTCTACAGCCATGCACCAAAACTCCTTGGTGTTTTAAGAAGAAATTGTTTTAAATTCAAATCACAAGTCAATATTTGGAACTCATGCATTCGTCATTTCAAAGAGTAGTTATGTAATCATACGTCATTCATGGAAAAGGAGCCATTTAGGTAGGTAAAAAAGGAGTGTTTTTCGCATAAGTAGATAGAAACCTATATGTAATTGGTCAAGCCAGTGAACTTTCTTCTATTTTTTTTTACTTTTCTCAGTGTTCCAATTTTCGATCGTAGAAACTGATATGGACGCCTCCTGGTGCCAGTGCTTTGGATAATAAAATAATGGTATAATTATTTATAATCTGTTTTCATCGTTTTGGTGGCACATATCAAGAAGTGAAATACACGTACTTACCTAAAAAAGTTTATCTTTTTAATTTCCATAAAATGACGTAGTTTAAATTTAAAGCAATAAATAAAAGTACCATTACATTTACAGTCAAGATTAAACTTAAAACTGAATTCTCTAAGGCCGTATTCCCGCGTAATATGGCCGTTTTCCCGCGATATGCTAATGCCTCCGCCATCACAGCGAAAATGGGCGGGGTTTGAGGCCAACATGGCTACGTACCCTAATTGCTATTGATTAGCCTAGGGCTTTTGTTTTACATAAAAACAAAGGCTGTACAGCGGGAACATTACAGGGGAGACGAAGGAAGAGGCTTAATTTATTAAAAATGTATAAACTAATTAATAAAATTATTATCAGAAAAACAGTTACCAATGCAAAAATCGCGATGATGTTTGGAAAATACTGGGAACGAAACATCGAATAAAATATAAGGAATTTAAACTCTTTTTTTACTGTGGCACTAAACAACCTGAATAAGATAAGCCTATTCCAGTGTCCGTTTGATTTACAGTTTATTAAAATATTATCTCACTAATATTATAAATGCGAAAGTATGGATATTTGTTTGTTTGTCAGTTTATTTGTTTGTCAGTTTGTTTGTTTGTTTGTTCCGCTTTCACGCCGGAACTACTGAACGGATTTGGATGAAATTTGGTAGGTAGATAGATGAAGCACTCGGCTAACACATAGGATACTTTTTATACTGGAAAACTTAAGGGTTCCCGTAGGAATGCTTAAAAACTCAAAATTTCAATTTCAATTCTTTCAATTCTAAAGTCCACGCGGACGAAGTCGCGGGCGGAAGCTAGTTATCCATATTTTTGTAATGGTACGTAAGTATTTTTCTTTGAAGCCACTAGGTCAACTAGGTCGGAAGTTTTCAAGCCGCCTGCGGACTTGGCCCCTTGGTGTGTGAGTATGGCGTAACCTTCCCGAGATACTGGAAGAGACCCGTGCAACAACAGTGGGGACGATATCGGTTATAAACGACTTAACGAGCTTTTCCGATTATATTGTAGCAACTTTGTGAATAGAATATTGTTAATGGTAATTAAAGGTAATTTCAAAATCTAAGATTAAAATCGATTTTGTAGGGACTTTGTGGAAAGTTGTATTGTTGTTTCATAGGTTCTTGCTGCCTACCAACAAATAAATAGTTAACCTATTATCGATATAAGTACTTCTTGGTTATCAATATTCGTAAAAAAACTATGACATTCCGTGCTGTGTGAATGTCAGTAAATCACAAATAGGCCTCTCGAGCTGGCTCTAAATTATAAATTATACTATAAGTCAAGTGCCTTTTTAAATTAGTCGCGTCAATCGTCGCATTTCAGTTTAGCAGCCCATAAATATGGCTGACATTCAAAATATTTTCGAGCCGAAGTCGAAACTTCGGGGTGGAAGCAAAAAAGTTACGCAAAAAATGCTGGAAGAAAGCATGTGGCCAGGACTTAGTGGATCCCAAAATAGTTTGGTATGCGTAGTTCAGTGATATGTGTTATGAAATTTTTTGGTTAGTCTAGTATTGTGGATAATCACTATTTTTTCACGTCACCATTCTTTAAACTTTTCTTTCATTGACATCATTTCTATAACGTGTTTTTATGTAAAATATTTTAAAATAATCTTTTTTCTTGACAATAACATTTTGTTCTTCGTTGGCGTTTACAAGGCTGTATATAGATAGGCTTAAGAGAAAAATTATCAACTTATTAAAAATAAGTTGTTACTCTCTTATTTGTTAACAAATGCTATGCTTTTTACGTTCGTCTTTAAAACAATACAGCGTGATACTGAAATTTCAACAGCGGAACAAATTTTAACTGTGGTTTCTACTCCTGGAATTGAACAACTTTCTCTAAGAAACCAGTTCAATCGGAGCAAAAAAAATTGGACTCTTCATACAAATCGATGACATTGGTAGCCAACTTTGAATGGAAAGTCCGTTTTTTTTGCTCCGACTGAATTGGTTCCTTAGAGGAAGTTGCTCAGTGTCATGCCTGGAAGCCACAGTTAAAATTTGGTCCGCGATTTCAATTTCACCCTGTATAGCTAAAACTAATATTATATTTATCTCTTTTGAATCCTTTCTTTCTTTATTCTTATTTTTACATATTTTATTTACAGACATGACATTGTATAATTCATTTATTGATATAATAGAATATAAGACTTTTTTTTTTAAAATGTTTTGGAGGGAGTTTCTTTAGGGCCCGCCGTTTCTTCTCACTCCGCAAACACTTCCCGAAACGTGCCGAAACGGTGGGTATACGAGTTCCGAGTGAGTGGTAGGAACCTCGTATTAGGTAGATAAAAGAATGACGTTCGAAAAGTGTACACTGCTACCTACTTCGAATAAAATATTTTCATTTTCATATTAAAATTATTAAACGCACGTAAAAATGAAACATAATTTTTAAATGTTTTTAATTGAGTGGTGATCTTCATTGACATCCACCGCTTAGCAATTCTGTGGGGTTAAAAGGAGGACTTTGTCCTACAAAAAGGTGAAATTTTATTTGTACTGCTTTTGTATATGTCTCCTCATCAAAAATCAAAGTTTTCAAACTCAAATTAAGTAAATTACGACTATGACCCCGAAGCGAATCTTAAAACTGTAACTATTAATTACAATCGACGGGGCTCCTAATCCCGGGGTACCAGCTATCATTCCGTGGGATATTATTAAAAAAAAGGGATAATTATCTCGGCTGGGGCTTTCGCATTAGCCGATGTTAAGATTTGTGCCGTCGGCTTAGTGTGGAGATGGCTTTTTCAACACGTAGGTATTACAAACAGCTGTAATAAAGTCAGCATGGTCTGGGCTCAAATACAAACGAGGATTTGATGGCTGTAAAAATACTTTTGTAAAAAAAGTTTCGAAATTCAACCTATACAAAAGAAAAGTAGTGTAAACACAACGTAAAGACTATTAAACATGTAAGCAAACGCAAAGAGCAATGTAATCTTACGTTTTGAAACTCATCCACTGCGCCTTACAAATAATATTCACATTAAAAAAAAAAAAAAATTTAAAGGGAGGTTCCTATTAAAATTCGAAATCCTTTTGGAGATTTTCTGATGTCATTTTATCCTTAAAGAATATATGTGTTAGGCTGTATAGAGATAAAATGCCTTTGCATAAGGCGAGCTAGAAACTTTTCCTAATTGCTTATCACCACGCAGAAGTCAAATGCTTTTATTTTCATTAAAGCAAAAACTAGACTGTTAAATTTGTGTAAATATTTTAGAATTAGAAAGTACCTATGCTTGATTATATTTTTTTAAATTATTTAGCAGGTAATATGTCTTAAATTTGTGTAAATATTATAGAATTAAAATGTACCGATGGTTGTTTATTTTCTTTTTTAAATTCCTTGACAATGAATTGTGTTGTCCATTATAACTTGCCAAGTCAACCAAATCAGTCTCCACACTAGCTAGCGTTCTTAATAACTAAATTGTATCTCTCTCCCGGCACAGAAACAACACATATGCTACGCCATCGCCGCAACAAAACAGACATATGGTCGCATCTTATAACTAATACTAATTCTCACTACATTAGACAAAAACATGTTTAATTTTAGAATAAAGACAAAAAGTCAATTTTGCCTAGAGCGTTGAGACCCGTTGTGGTAAAAATGTGTTTTAAAGGTGTTTTGTAATCAGTGTGGGTCGTATGTGATTAAGGGTTAATATAGTAAATAATACACCTATTACTGTATTTACTCTGAGTAAATGTGAATTTTCCTAATTCTGAAAAATGAAATCATATTTTTAGACAGAAGAATTATTGTCATCAAAATGAAATCAAATTTTCAGCCAGACGAATCGTTGTTGTTGTATAAGTAAATGTAAAAAAATAATTAAATATTTGTTATGCTTATATTATATATAAAAATGCTTATATGACACATTTTTTTATAAATATGAGCTTGGTGTTAATCATACTCAATATTATATAGAGAAATAATTAAAATAATATGTCATTCAGTAAAAAAAGTATATGGCTTATGGAAACATCAATAACTATTAGTATAAAAAATTGCACTTCTCATAATTTCAAGAAATCATACAAGTAATTTGACATCAAAGAAGAAACGCTGGCAGCACGGTGGGCACAATGGAGTTTGGAGTTTTTTATTTACATTAAAAAATATGTTATATCGTAAAGTGTTAAATAAATAAATATCAAATTACTTGTATGTTTTCTAATTCTTAAAAAAATATCAACACTTTTAAGGCAAAATCACACATGGTCATCTGCTTTTATTGAAAATAGAATTAAAAATATCCACGTTCTCCTTTGCACATAAGTTTTTATTTTTAGTTTACAAACAAAACTTAGTATTTAAGTATTATAAATGATTTTTTTTAATATATACCTATTTCAACAAAATAACAGGGCTGGAATTATATATAACACAATCCAAACACATCTAATAAGCGTGTATGAAGTTCCGCTACTCGACAACAGATGGCGCTATGTGTCTCAAAATACAAAGCTTTCCGTTGAGCTTTACAGCAGGTTACCATTTCAAGCAAACTCGTCACTCTCTCGTTTTGCTTGCTAATGTGCAAATACATGTTTAGCCATTAGGAAGAAAAATATTAGGTATTAGGAATTAAATTAGTAGGTATATAATTTTTTTACCTAGAAATCGGGATTTGTTTGCTTCTACATAGGTAAGTCTTAAGATTCTAATAAGAGTGCAAAATAATATCGATAGTTCTGGGCTCAAAGGGCGTAAACGCTAAATAGACGCCAAAAGTATCGAATTATAAACTTGTAGTTAGGTTATCTATTACTCTGTGGTTTTATTAATTTGTCCCTGAGAATTTTTTCAAAGTATTTTGTTGCAGAGAACTTTCGTGTCAATATGTGCTGATGAAGCGTTCCGCCACGGATGTTAAGTATGCGAACTTGGCTACGCGCTGCTAGCTATTTTGCACAAAACTTTGTAGCTGCTTGATACTTCATAACTATGCTATAATGTGATGACGAAAGTATTTAATCTGAATATAGTATTGAGTTTACGTAGAACATTAGGTAAGTAATCGTTCCTAGAGTTCTTTAAATAAAGCTAACTACATTTTATAATCAAGATAAGTCCAAGAAATACTTACTTGCACTTGTTATCATAAAAGCAGCACATAGTCCTCATACCAGCTTATACTAAAAAAAGTCTTCATTTCTTGCATATTCCGTTCTTTTCCGTCACGAACTTAACAAAAAAAAAACCTTTTTAAAAAGTTTTTCAGCATGGAGCCCCATTGCCAGTAATTGCTAACGCAAGGAGGTTGCATGCCTATCGGGGATCGAGGCGGGTCGCGTTTCCACACCGTGCCGGCCACGCCTTGGTTTATTTAGCTACAGTTAACGAAGTAACTGTTAATGCATTTTAAAGGGAGCTGGCTGAATGCGGATGCGAACATTGTAGATTTTAAAAAATATTATCGTGGAGTTTTAAAACGAATTATATACTTATAACATTAAGGATGTCACACACTAGCGCAATACTGTGCTATAAAATCCGCCACACTCATGGACGGATATTCTAGCATGAGGCTTATAGCTTCACGGTCACCCCAATCCATCCATAAGTGTGGTGGAATTTATAGCACAGTATCGTCATAGTGTGTGACGCCCCTTATCTAGGAAAATTAAAATTCGAAGGAACGCACAAAGCAATAACTCCTTTTAGAAATTTTTTGAGGATACCCTTACCATGCCCGTGATTACCTTAAAATTCAGATTAAAAATAAATTTCAAAGTTTGCACTTGGTTTACAACTGGCTTACACTTCATACCAAGACATATATACAGTCTTCTTACAGAATGTAGGTAATAGTACTTATTTTACGCAATGCTTTTGTTATTGCGAGTTTACTCTTACTCAGCTTAGCTAAAAAATATTCCATCTTTATATACCTAAATGGTTTTGGAATTTCATTTATATTTTTTCATTTATTTTATTCAAAAAACAATATACTTTGTATGTGAATATTAAAAAACAAGCCACTTAGCAAAATTAAATGAATGAGACTGTTATTATTCTGAAAGTTGAAACGTGAATGAATAGTATAAAATTATTTATTGCAGTGCAAACATCATTGGAATAAATTCATAATTCATCTGTCCCATGAATGCATTAATTTCATTATATTTTCAACAAAATCGAAATCGGATAGACACCTCTTTAAATACGATCAAAATGCATGCACGTTGAAGAACTTGTGATATTTTAATGATATGAATCATTTAGTAAATTTCATCAGTATTTGTAAATACTTTTATTTATTTTAAGACGTTACAACGATTTCAGTGTCTTTCAATAGGCAACCAACTTATTCTTATCTTAGAGATTGGCCGATAAATTTTTTGAAAACTTCTAAAAGTTTTTGCGAAAAAATATAGGTTCCATAGGAAAAGTTGTTTCGTTTTATTTCAATTATTGGGAGTGATTTTTTTACACTTTCTACAAAAAAAAAGCCATCGATATAAAAGTCGTTACTGTATCTAAGTAATATCTTTAGAGTTTTTGGTTATTTATAAATTAAGTAAACAATATAGTAAGTATCATTAAAAACTATAATAAGGATTAGAAGACACAATGGAGAGATAATTCGTAAATCATGTTCCATCCATTAATAACGTTAAGAATCTGCCATAAATTAGAAGAAGTTATTTAGTCGTTTAAACCATACAAATTTGGAGTGATGATACTTTTGCAATAGCAGATATAATCAAAGCAATTTTAGGTCGTCTATGGATGTACTAAATGTCATTAATACAGGTATCGTTAATAAAATTGATGACGTCCAATTACTAGTCGCTAAAGGTAATTTTATTATGCTTTCATGTTGGCGATGAGACCGTCATTAAAGTCCAAAATGACATTAAATTGACCTGGGAATTCTTGTGAACGAAAACGTAGAATGACTTCTGTAAGTTTCAACATTAGTTGTTAATATTAACAGTTGGAAAATGACAGGGTTAGATAGCAGTATTTCATTCCATAAAAGGAAATAAAGGAAAAATAATATTGTTACTAAATTCAAAGTTCGTACTACGCTGAACTTGTGTGATGAAATGTAAGTGAAGTGAGAAGAACATACATACACATTTTATGAAAAACTGTAGGTACACGTAAATGGTCGAATACTTATAAAACTAGAACTTCATATAGTCACGAATTTATAAATTTAAATAAGTCATGATATGGATCATTATTTTTGGATTAGGTACTTATAAAAATCCGATATGTAGGTTAATATATGTAATTAAGTAGGTACAAAGTCCAATCGAGAAGCAAGAAAACAAAACTTTTTGGAAATTCTGGAATATGTCTCTGGCCTTCATCAAATACCTACTGATATCTAAAATTGTACAAAATATATTATTGTACTTATTCTGTGAAACATAAAGATCACTTTCCAATTGTGGACCTGTTTTTTCTTAGTTAATATCTAGATTGCTTAAGGCGAGTATATTTCAAATTATTTAAGGTGGATCTGCATACCTGGATGACATACTTACTTGTTACTTAATAACTTTCAAAAAATGAAAACTTAGATTTCTGTGTTTTTATTTTTGTGGTTTTCTTGTATTGTATATTTCATCTATTGAAAGTATCAATGAAGAACAGTATCTCTCGACACCAGCTCATTGTATAGGGATGAAGATTGTGTGTAAATAGCCAATGAAGGCAATGAATGGGCGCGGGCCACGGTGGAGGAACTTTGCACATCAGCCACTGTTGTCGGCCACAGCTGTCTCGCGGCGGATACCAGAACTAACGCATGCGCTCTCTCACCACTACCAGACCACCACACACTTAATTGCTTTACTCAGATCAAAAGTCTTAACCTTCATTAAAAATATAAATCTAAACATGTTTCTAAGAATAGAACTTAATCGATGAATACTTGAAAATCCTTATAAGGGAATAATGCCATAATCCGCCATCCTAACAACCAGCCTTGGACGAACATACAACACGTCATATAGCAACATACGGTCGATACCTAACACACGACGCGTTCCAAACGAAAGGAACTCAGCAATTTTGATTAGGTACAGAACAGAAAATCCGAACAGAGGAAAACTCTCATGTAATTGCCGCAAAAACCGTTGAAAAAACGCGCACGACCATCTCTGTCGACGCGGCCGCGCGGTGTGGCGGGCGGGGGCGCTCGCTCGCGCAGCCCGCGTCGGCTCGGGGCGCTCGCTGGTTGGCCGGCGCGGCCAGGGCGGGGCGCCACGCCCCGGCGTCTGCCCCGCTGGCCTGAGCCGCGGCAGTGTCCGACAGACTGCCGAGCGCGCCGGGCCTCCCGCTTCCCCGCGCCTCGCTCGGCCACGCCGCGTCCCGTGATCGAACCTTTACCAAACCCTAAGTTAGCAACCGCCGCGAGTGCAGTATGACACTAGTGAGCTAGCGGGCCGCTGTGACGGTGTCAAATAATTGATGTGTATGTGTGCACGTGCTTGTGTGGTGTGTTAGGTTGGGCCCGTGAGGAAAAACGTTCGTGGTGGCCAGCGGAGCCTTACACCCGGGCTCGGGCCGAGCTTTCATGGCTCAGCCTAGGGTATGTACTCAGTACTCAGTCTCGTCATGTATGACCACACAAAATACACTCAGGCAATAATAACAGTCATGGTAGAGTCGATGACCTAGGCAATAAATCTTAATGTCCTCATGATAATGTCAAATCGAATGACATTTATTGTGATCAACATGAACATAGTACAATAATGAATGCTGTTGAACAAAATGAAAAACTAAAAGATGCGAAAATACAGCTACACATAGCTAATGTTGAAAACAAACATGCATTAAACAAAAACAATGATAAATCAAAAATGAGACCTAATACTGAACGAAGTACAAGTGTAACCGTGAACAGCAGTGATACAGCAATAGTGTTCCAACACCAAGGAGCTGTTATAACAAGTAAAACGCGTTTAGAATACGTAATGTCATTTTAGAATGCATTGAACAACCGCCGACGCGTTACCGGTGATAATGAAAAACAAAATGAATGCGTTACGGCCATAAAAGTAATTGATAACATAATCAAAACGCCATATCTTGTTTTACTGATCATGAAGGCTATAAATAATGTAAAGATTTTTTTTGCTAATATAGGTATTGCAAATGTAAAAGAAACTTAATTCACTGACGTCTTAGAGACAGACTAGGAAATGTTCGGAATAACCGGCGCATAAATGAATAGGTTTCCATAAGTATATCGAACACCTGATGGAATAAATGGCGTTTGTCGAAATGTTCGCAACAATAAATGAGATAAAATGGCTTCCAGCGGGGTGCCTTTGTTAGAGGTTGCTCTCTTATGGAGCCATGGGACGCACAGCACAATCTGCGCGGGATACAAGCGGCTTTAAACGCACGGTTGGGTACAAAAGAGCCTATCTCGGAAACCAACAATAAAATTCAATTGACAATGACGAGAAAAACTTTTTTTGGCACCACAAAGATACCCTAACGGAATTCTCGGGGACAACTTTCTAAAGATATAGGGGTGCTTTTGTTTTTGTGTAGCGAATGTTAAAGTTTCTAAATCCCCTTTTGTATTATTAGGCGTACTATGACTTTTGTTTGAAACTAAATTTACTTTCAAATAGGCATCAAAATTTTTATGACAGTTATAGAGACATAGAGATTATAAAAGATTTAAAGAGTGATGTTAACATTATTAATAGGTACGTCATCATCATAAAAATTAATAGTGGAAAGTGAATAAAAGATAGGGTTCAAAAAGATAGTAAAAAGTATTCAAAAATGTCACAAATATTATTATAGTGTTAAAATATAAAACAAAAACACAAGAGACAATTAACAAAAGAGATTTAAAAAGATTTGACAGAACTAAAAAATGATGATTCTTGCTTTAAATAAAAAATATAGATTAATTGATAAATAGCTTACAAAATGTAATGATACAACATATATTGATACAACATATTATCATGCACTATCTTATTCTGGGATAGCAAGCGATAACACATAATCATTTAGAATATTTGGCCAAGTAGCTAATGTCAATGAAAAACATAATCTGATAAATCAATATCACACTTCCGACGGTAACACTGAAAAAAACTGTGAAGAGTATAAAACATTGATTAATAAACGAAAATATGTTAACAAAACGTAAACCATAAACGTTGACTATTTTCTAATAAAGTAGGAACAATATACCATGGATTACAAATGATAAAGAAATAAAATTAGATCAATCAAAGTTACAAAGTACTTAAATGTTGCATATTTTGTAAAATATTTGGCGAAGATAATGCTAAAAGTAAGTTTTAAACGTGAATTGAAAACTGTTAAAAAAGCTTACATAATTAAAATCCAAACAAAACTTTTTAATTTATAAAAGACGTAAAGAAACTAAACATAATCAAATACTAAAGTGCTTTTAGATATATTATTAGATTCAAATTACAAAAAATAATATGATGTTAGATCAAATAAAAAAATGCAGAACTATACATAAGTGATGTCATTCAAAATTTAATTTGAATAGAAGTTTCGCTTCTGCTACACACATTATTATTACTGTATAATAATTATACAATAACCATATTTTATTAATACATTATATAATCCCAAAATTTACATATATTTTCATATAAACTGTTCAGTTGATCATAATGTGTTAAAACTTAAAGACATATAATCGCAGAAAGTCACATAAGAACACAATATAGGCCAGTTGTCTTTAGGCACTAAATTTTGAATACAATAGGACATAATTACAAATGGGAGAAACAAAATAATAATTAAAATGAAAATGTTTTGTTACTTTAAAGAAACACACATTAAAATGCTACAAATATAAATTTATGATTCATAAAATGAACGGTTAGAATAAAATAACAGTAAAAATAAATATAATCATGAACTATTTAAGGAGTAAAATTGCCGACGGAAAATAAATATGAATCGTCAAAACTAACACCTTAAATTTAAAAAAGAAACGTGAAATGAAAGTTTAGATATATAAAAGTTATAAGAGCATAATAAATAATATTATACTTAATTGAAAAAAATACATATACTTATTTCTTATTTGTGTCCCCTAATTCTAAATCCCTGCTTCTCACAAATGAAAACCAGTCGCCGCGACTATTTCAAAAGAATATTATTTAACTTCAGTTATTTTTGTAGTGTTAAATAGGTGCATATTTACTAATAATAAAATATGCATATCTACTGCACATATTAATATATCTTTGGCACTTGTTAATCTATTACATTTCTGAAAAGAGTTCAAGCAGTAATTAGGCAAACGAAACGCTATAAAATAAATTCAATCTGTAATCTTACAACATGCTTATTTATATATTTATAATTTGTCTCCATTAAATCAATGAAAATAAATTAAAATAGTTCAATATTTTTATACAGCATGTACAATAGATTTACAACAATATCACAAAGAAAACAAGCGGATCTGAATTGCCAAACAAAATGATATTTGCACAGGACTTGTCGCCGTACTGTCAGCTGGAGATATCGTAAACTTTATGATATTATGTTAGATAAGAATATCAATTTGTGTACTAATAGTGGTCATTATCGCCGATAGTGCGGACTTTTGGCTTTGGCTCACAAAATGAGGACTGATATTGAGACTGCACGTGTTCTGGACATCGTCCGCATATATTTGTACCTTAAAAAAGTGTAAAGCGTCAAAAATGAGGATTTTAAAAGATATTTATACTTACAGCAAAATTTTTAATACGCATCTTAAAAGTTTTTTAAGTGTTTTATTAAGTAATATTATTATTATATAAAAAAAGTAATAACAGCAATTAATTTATATTTGAAAGTAAGATTTAATAATCAGCTGCGCTTAAAATTGGTACTTACCCCCGGCAAAATAAATTATCTTTATTTATTTGATGTACTTGATTTAAATAAACGTGAGAAATATATTGGTAATCTATAAAAATACAGTAAGGTTCAATACCCTATAGATAATTCAAAAATAATAATAAAGTGAAATACCCGACGTGAGACGGTATAAGTACCCTATAAAAACAATAAAAATTATATCTGACAATAAAAATACTTTCATTTTAACATGTAAAAATCTTACTTGAAAGCAATGAAAAGTTAAAAATTTTACGTGCAATAAAACTATATTTGGTGTCTTTAAAAAAGTACTTTTGATCATTTTCACATTAAAATGAAATTTTGTGGTGTCTCGGATGGTACTGAAGAATAATTTCAAGACAATACCCTTCATAGTTTAAAAATTATTTAACATACCTCAAAATACTTTATGTACTAAAGTAAATTTAATTAAATAAAAATCATGAAAACAAGTGAAATCACGACGTTTGCCCGCCATAATTGCGTGACTTTATTTTTTTCTAAGATGGCGGCAATCTGCGGGCATTGCGACGGTTCTGAGCACATTAAACTTATTATTGGCACTTATTCCCAACAGTAAAGATAATGCCAGTATTGTATAGGCAATTCTGTTCACATTCGTGATAACAGCTCGATTTTATGTTTAAATGCCTCGCATTGAATGTTTCGTCGCTGAACTGTTTTAGTTTTTACATACTGGCAACACAGTTTCTGTTCCTTTAAAAATATTAATGCTTGACGCGCTTGCGAAATGTTAACGTTAACGTTAGTAAGTGCAAATTTATGGGTTGTTTAGGAAGTAAAACAGATATGCAGTTAAAATATTAACTAGACGTCAAAAATGCGTCGGCAAGTTTAAAAACATTATTATAAAGATTATTACTGTGTATAACGCAATCAGTGTCTATGCGAATGACATAATAATGAATGTTATAAATAATTATCATTATCTACGGGTAATAAATAAATAATTTACGATAAATAATAATGCAGGTATATTGTGCCAGTTATTCTAATTAAAAAGATTTATAACGGGCACAAGCGAGCGAGATTCATCCAATAATGGCGATGAACCTCACCTTCCAAATTCAAATGGACGCACCTATCTGTCCAATAATTTCAAATGTGGAACTCCATTTCGGTAACAGATAAATGACACTTAAAACGGTCATCGCCTCGACTATGGCGACCAGATAAATTAGCTTGATGTATTATATAACAGTGTATACGGCTATGATATATTAATATAATAAAAATGTATATAAAACCACCGCGACCGGTTCAAGATATTAGGTTTTAATGCAGTCAGAAGTAGTAATTTTTCAACGAGGATTACTTTAAAAGAAAATGGTCGTTTGCTTTCCGGTACATCACTGGTTTCGTTTATTCCGCTGTGGGTGTAGACTATAGATTAGCTTTGAGATTTGTACGTAGTCAGTCATTTCTTTTTCTTTATCGTTAATGGACCGAGAGGAACTATTATAGAAAATTGTTCGATTAAAGAGGTAACTTTAATGTAAGTACACTGTTTTCGATATTGTTGGTACAAACTGATTCTTAATATGTATAACAATTTGAAAGCAAAGCACTGGAAGTCACATATAAAAAAAACAACGATTAAACTTAAGTAAAAATATAAACTACATAATAAAAATCTGAGTTTTTGGTATCGCTATAAAAAGCTTAAAGAACTGACAAAGTTCTACACTGAGAGTAGACTATACGAACCCTCTTGGCGGGATTAGTTTATGCAATTTGAAACAAAAGATTTTCATAATTCTTACATAAAAATCAATTCGAAATTCGAATGAGTCTGATGGCCAACGCGCATTATAAAACGCGCCCACTAATTTGTTATTTAAATTTCACTGTTCCATTCCATTTTTGAATTTGGATTCGCGCCGGGCTCGGCGGCGGACTCGTCTCTGGCTCGCTCTAGATGCGTCGCTCGCATACCGACTACTACCCGAGGGCAGGTACTAAGTCCTCATTGTTTTATTCGAATCGCGTTCCTTTTTCAATTTGAATATCGCTGTTAATTTTCGAATTGGCTTTGTAGACGCGGTTTAATTGCGCACTTTAGATTCAGCTGTAATTCGCGGGTCGCTAATTTGGGGGTTTATTGTGTCTAACATCCTTTTTATTAGCGTCCGCAGAATGCTTGATAGATCTTAATGTCACTGGTAATTTGCTATCATGCATCGTTATTATAATTCGTTCGTAAAACACAAACACAAATACCTATCAATAATTTGTTTATCTTCCATCGACAAATTCATGGCGATTGACTGGGGCGACTCCCGAATCGTTATAATTCGTGCAATACACCGAAGGTGGGACCTAGATACACATTAAACAATATTAATTGAAGCGAGATGATTCAGCGGAAAGCTTCAAGGGTTGAACAATAACTGAGTAGAGTGACTGACCGCCGCCGCCCGAATGTTGGCGAAAGCAAAATTTTAAAGTTCCATTTTAGAAAATCGAACTCGTTCTTTTTACCGGGTGATCTCTTTGGGGTTTTTTAGTTTTATAACGAGGTTTGAAATTGGAATCACGGCTGGCCGTTAGCGGGCTATTTAGCGCGGGCTTTTTGGTGACACTTTTTTAGTGATACCCGCAAGATGAATAGTGCAACGTTACGGGTAATTAGTGCGGTTTATCTGTTAGATTAGAGTCAGATTAGTGTTGCGCTTGCGATGCCGCTGGCACTGGTTTGGTGTTGGAATTGTTTAATTATTTTGGTGTCGGTTGTATTATTTGTGCGGTTGTAGCAAGCGCGCCGGCGCAGGGGCGATGACCAAATTATTGCCAAGAACGAGTCCCGCCGGTGCCCAGTGCCCGCGCGAGCCACTTGATCCGACATCGACGTAAATCTTGATAAAACCTCTTTAGTTGAAATTAAGAATATCCACCTTGTCGCGTTCGTCTTGTTCTTAATTGAAGAACCGTCGGTGTAAGTAACGGCGGATTCAAATTATTTTGTGTTGCCATTTTTTGTTCACACTTTTTTATGTTGAAGGTACGTACCTAATTCCCAAACCGCTATCGAAGTAACTAAGCAAATATCGTTTAGAAATCGGGTGATGCTCTCAATAAGGCTAATAACACAAAAGCCGGAATTCCCAGCGTTTGGATAGTCATTCAGTATCTGAACTTTAAATAGTCAATCACGAGTGTAGCTAATCCCGCATTCACCTCCACAATAGAGGTAACGAACGGACAAACGGACAGACGCGTTAATAAGACGCGCGTGGGAGGCTTTATGTCAACGTTATTTATGATGAAAGAGTTTTTTTTTACTTTTCCTCGTTGGCAACACTGGACGCGATAGTCGACCTTTCTGTTGTAGCTGTAAAAAAAGAGATAGTTAACTGCATTTCTTATGTACCTATTTCGAATTTCTTTACATATACGAGCATTATTTAAAATTTAGGAATTTTGTACTAGGTAGAAAAAAAAGACGATTTAAAAGTATGTACAAAACATCTACTGAAATAAAAAACCTTTTGATTTTGATACATATATTATATAAATTATGAAATAAACAGACCTCACTGTCGCGACGAAAGGAAATCGTTATCTTAACGACGGAATGTTTACGTAAAATCTGAGCGAGAGTCTGGAAGTGTCCCTTGAGTGCAGAAGACGATAAGGGGGCACCCGCTATCGGCCCAGGTTCATAAGCCAGCTATTGACCCCACTGTTTACGTTACAAGCCAGATATGCACTTTATATTACACAAAACTTATGATAAAAACTAATTTCAATTTGTAAACTTACTGTAATCACGGGCAAAGGTTAATAGTCCGTTAAAATTAATTTAAAAGGTCATTAATTAGTTTTACTATCCGGAAATTTGATAAGCACGATGGATCTGAAACCAGATCGAAACAGTTGAATCAGCTGTTCCGATCCATTGCTGTGCACGAGCAACGGATAGATGGAATAAAAGTAGCATTGTGTTTGTTATATTTAAAGAGCACAAATTAAAAATAAAATGGGATCTAAAACTTTCATCCGCGGCCTTAAAACAAGTGTTAACGTTTCCCCCACGATACTTTCCGAACGATAAATCTGCTCGCGAATCGACCGCATCCGTGGCCGTGCGTCGAACATCGCTCACGCGTTCTATTTTTAAAAACCACCAAGAAAAACACTCTTAGCTTACAAAATGAATATTGAAATGTTTTAAGCTTTGAACCGCATGTGACTATTACAGCTGGCCGGCTCACCTCCGGAATTTGAATATAGAACGGGTCCTATGAGAATCGGATTCAAATTTAGTGCAGTGAAGAGTTGCCAGTAATTAGGGCTAGGTGTGGAGCAGAGAGACGGGATCGCGATTGGTTTATTGACACGTGTTAGTGTTGTCGCGTCGCTCGTCCCCATGCGGATGAGCAAATGGAATAATGGACGTCTGGGCCCGCATCCGGCGCGGGACTCGGATACAACTCTTGCAACGCTCTGGATACAATTTTTCAATTAAATCGACCAGACAGAAGATCCCTAATAGGTGTCGTTAAGAAGTCGTGTGCCCGATTTTCGAACTGTCCACTGTAACGAGATCGTTTTATTAGTATTTATGGTCCCGAAACAAACGCAAGTAACATTCTTTTGGCTCTTACAATCCGTCTATCATGAATGGAACGGAATTTACGGCTAGCGCCCGCCATAATGTTATAGTGCTGTTAAATTTAAGTGGTCACTGTCATGGCTGTAAGTTCCCCTCGAGTAGCGCATCTTAGTTTGGTCGTTTAGTGCTGTAATAATGTAGCATAAAGATTTTTCTAAGTTTTACGGTCGTATTACGCGCGGGCCGAGAGCACCGTAGTAAAATTCGATACGAGCGTCGCGGACCGCCTAACGATGCTTGATTTACCACTATCAATTTAAAAATACACATAAAAACCCACCTGAGTGATTGCTATCAACTTCACTTTTATGTTTATGTTTATCGTGCCAAATTTATATTGTGTTTTTCTTCGTAATGTTGGCACTTCAGGCCTACTCTCGACTCGAGTAGATATTGTTAATGGTGGCATAACAATTACCGGGCTGGTACATATTATTAGGTATTGTGAGCTATTCAAACATATTATTCACTGTTACGAATCGCTTCTGGTAGTCCCCCTGCCATGTGACTGCGTCGCCAGATGACAGGATAGAGGGACGGCGTTATGCGGAAAGGAGCGAGTTAGAGAGAGACGGATGTGTTAAGGGTGGTGTTTGTCATGTCCCACCCCGCGTCGGGCACAAGTGACGGCGCTGCTGTCTTCCCCAACCGTCTGCGTTCGAAAACACCGTCCTGTTTCAAAGGTTTTTTTTACAAGCAAACCCAAGATGTTTTGAATTTCTATTACTAGATTTTAGACATAACATAAATATTTCGACTCCTTACTCATATCGCTGACCAAGAGTTAATTTCAACTTCTCAGAAACAGCCTACGCTAATATTCAAACCGCAAGTCGTAAAAAATATTAACCCACGGGTTTATTTCAACCAAAATTTAAATAACTGAAGCGATTAATATCCGCTGGCTTTAATTACTGCAACACCGTTTGGAACTCATCAACGTTTGACGTGATGACTTATGTCTAAAAACCCACGACAATGGCTAACCAACCATCAAATTTAATCATATTTTCATATAAGAAACAAATCTTCGAAAAGATACAACGCTCGCAAAAACCGCCTTCGAACACAACATATTACCCGGCGAAGATTCTCAGAGAGAAAAAACCACAAGAATGTCATTTAAAAAAATTAAAACGTACGATGCTTATTTTTTTCGTTATGGCAACCCAAAAGGACTAAAGGTTATCTCAGAGGAAAAAAGGCGGGACTGAGCGATTCCATTTTTAAAACGTATCATTTAATTTTGGAACCGGCTTTCAAGACGTCAAAAGGTAGTCATTACATATTTTGTGGCCAGTGCAGCTTAGCGCCCATAGATTAAAGAACTATATTTTGAATTATAACCTTCTAAAAGCATCTCCTTAGTCTGTCGCTTAAGATTATTATGTAACAGTGAAACACCTTTGACAGCATGATATATGTGTTACGTTGTACGCAAGTAAATTTAAAAATTGACAGTTTTTGTCACAATTATGCCTGAGGTGTCAAAGTGATCATTATAGAATTTTAATTACCCTCATCCCTTCATACGTGTAAACTGTAACGTGATGGAATGCGAACGGGTACTGACCTAAAAATTTATGGGAAAATATTTTTTTATACTGCCAAGAGCGTTGGGAGTTGTCATATGTCAAGCCGGCTCTTGTTTCGCTTGCATTATGAATGGTAATCGATTGTCGGTGTCGTTCGCGGCTGTATAATGTAAGTTGGTCGCTTGTGTCGTGTAATGTGACAAACGCCTACGAGGAGTGACGTCAGCGTGTTCCTGAACTGTGCCATGGCGGCGGCGGCGGCGCGCGCGCATGGCCTGACCAGCAGCGCGCAGTGATTGATCGCGATGACGACCAAATATTGATCCATTGGCTGACAATATCATAACATGTCAAATTAAAGTACAAAGTATGTTGCTATCGTGGTTAATAGGTTTTTAAAATTAATATAACAGTTTACATACTATTTAACAAAATCATAAATAATAAATTATAAACAATACACTAGAAAATTTAAAATATGAAAAAGTAGAGTTTATTAAATAACAAAATTTGCATATATGTACACAACTTTATAACCTTAGGTACCTAAATCTTTTTCTGAAAAAGCACTTATTTTTGAGATAAACAAACATGTTATTTTTAGATAACTAATACCTACTTACTGGACTTGGTGAACCCAACACTGATTCGGTAGTCAACTTATGTAATTCGATAGTACCTAATTCTAAAGTATGATTATTTTTATCGCAACGTAATAGCAGACAGTTAAATTGTGTTGACGAAAAGTATTAATCAATAACTTACCTATAATACGTGCAGTTTATTTTTACATTGAGCATTTTTGTTGTTGTTAACTGACGGACATGCAAAATTTGATATAATATCTGACTAAGTTGTATTTAATCGAAATAAATCATTTGAAAGATTTCATAATATGTACAAATATGTATAAATAAGTCTGTAACTAATACACAGTAAAGAAATACATTAAAGCAAAAGGCGCGGCCCGTCTGATGGAAAGTGGCTATATATGTGCATCCATCACCTATATATGTGCATTTGAGAGCTCAAAAACACTTTTATTGCACAAATCTGTGTCTTGCCTATCC
Source organism: Coleophora deauratella (assembly GCA_958295455.1). Taxonomy (NCBI): domain Eukaryota; kingdom Metazoa; phylum Arthropoda; class Insecta; order Lepidoptera; family Coleophoridae; genus Coleophora; species Coleophora deauratella. The sequence goes on along the minus strand of OY282404.1, from coordinate 1,669,694 downwards.
TAGAAAGCTTAAATGGAATAATACCTCTTACGTCGGTAATATGGGAAGCTATTACATATATTATAACTTAATTCTAGTTGACTGCTAGTCATTTGAGTTACTTTTTATCAAATGTCAAAAACTGCATTTTGTTCTAAAAATGTTTGAAATTTTGTACGATGACGTCATGGTTCAAAATAGTAGTTTGTATACTTATGTGGTAATTTTTATTAATTAAAAATTTAAGATGCAATGAAAATTAAAGTGATTAAGTTTTTTAATCATTTCAATTAAAGAGCTATTTAGTCAATAATATTTCGTAATTTATTTTTCATGCAGTCAACTTCCGAATTGCTTAAAAAACTACAAGTGTTGAGATGAATTTAAGGCACCTCCCAAAAACTCATCCATCTGTTTAGGCTTCAAAGACATCCAAAGAAACGGATATACACACACCCGAACATTACCTTCTGATCGTACGTTAACTGTCAAGTAAACACAAGCAAAAATTTTACCCTACAAAATCAAGTTTAAACAAAACTTAACCCCATTCTTTGTAATAGGCGAAATACCTAGTTATAGTCTATAATTTACTTGATACCTGCAGGTCCCCGCCTGGATGGGGCTAGATTGTAGTGCTAGGTACCCTAGCATTGAACCTGAGGTGAAATTAATAGTATATGGTTTACTATACTAAACTACCAGACTGATAGGTGGGTGAATCATTTTTATTCATATTGAATGATTTGATGTATGCTTTGTTGTTTTATAATAATTATATACAGTTAATACAGTTCTTTCGCAGACAGGGAACCAGTAATTTTACCTACTTCGTCCATCATTTATTAATGTACTGTTGTAGAAAGTATAAATACTGAAATTATTACACTAGCTAGAGATAAATAAAACTTGGTTTGTTTAGGAACAGTCTGGTAGCATATCTTTAAGACTACCCGGTTGGTTAGTTACCACCGTTTTATCTAAGTCTTGTCGCCAAACATAGGCATAGAGCTTTAGCCCTTAAAATAATTTTGTTTAATTATAATTTGTTTAATTATTTGCTAATCTGTGTAGAGAAAGATTAACTACGATAAAAGATATAGAGATGCTTCTTAAGACTTTTTCTCGCACACAAACTTATTAAATTATATGTTTTTCATATTTCCCATGTGGCAGTAAAGATGTCGTAGGTTTATTCCCCCGCGATAAGAGGCGATCCACACTACAATGGATCCAGGTTGCATGCCAATAAAGTGGCGGGAGAGCGCTGTAAACTGTAAAACTGCGCCTGCGACGTAGCGTCGGAAAATCAGGCAAATCAGAAAATCAGTGATTGGGCCAATTACAACAGAAAGTAGTTTTTGTTATTTCAGTAAAAAGTAGAAAAAGTGTTCAGTTTCTTGAGTGGAAGCCTAACCTTTTGTATGTAGAACTCTATATCTGTCTTTTTCGTTGACTATGGATCCGTTTCCCGGATTCACCACAAACAGAGTATTTTGAGTGCTAAAGTTAATCTTAATGTGCTAATCTTCCACAGACAAGAGGTTATTTATAGAGAAAATCTCCTTGTTACAAACTGTGACCAATGGAAGCGCGCTAGCCAAATCGGAATACGAAAAACGTTTGAAAGTGAGCAAACTATAATGGCGGGAATTTTTAATTGCTGCGTACGTTTCATACATTCAGAAAAATCTGTTCCAGTATGACACTCTCGACACATAAAATGTAGTTTAAATTTAGTTTCTGCTGACTCTACCATCTGAGGGTATTGTTTACCCAGAGTTCGCTTCACCCGGCACTAAATAACGAGCAAAACCGGTAACCGACGCTTGTGTTTTGTAACGTGACACTTACATTAATAATTATAACAAGTTCCAATAAAAAAAAAAACGGTAAAGTATTTTTTGTTTTCAAAATACACAGAATGCAAAGAATATTTTTAAATTTCATAAAGGGCTTTACTTACCTTCTTTTTTAAAGGAGCAAATGAAAAATCTATCAACAGCTTCAAAAAACAGTTTGGTAAGGTTATTGATCTCTTTGTTAATCTAAGTACTCGTTATATGCATATTAAAATATACATTCCATATGACATTAATGACAGGCGACAGCGCGCTCTATCGATCCAACCCGATAAAATTGCAGAGTCACCGGTTTTGATGGCGCGCCCTGCCTGCGGGGTGCTTTCAAAACTTGCAGGTTGTATCGCGTTTCAATGCATTGCGAGTATCGTATATAAGTATCACAGATTCAAAGTTGGAACGTTTTGAATAGAACATCGCTTTAGTACAGAAAATTAAGCTGCGCGCAATTTCATTACACAGAACGCATCAGATGTATGTTTTTCACTGGCATTTTTGAATACAGAAAAAGTGTTATTGTTTTAGTGATATAAGCATTTTTTGACATTAAAAAAATAGTTCCAAAGACAACTCATTATAGTAAAAAAAAAAGACAATCCCGACTCTTAAAACGTAGTAAAATGAAGTGATTACATACTCTTTGGTGTAATATGTACAGTAGGCATAAGTAGTAATACTACAAATCGCTGTTATGAATAAACATGAACATTAGGGCCTCACACCATTGTTTGGTAACTGTGGTTAGACAGTAGTTAGTTATTTGGCTTTTTGCTTCTTCATTTCTTTTATGGAAAGGAAAAATACATGCTGAACTGTTATTTGATATAAGAGACACATTTGTCTTTATATTACATATACTTACATATATGAATTATATTAATTAAAAAATAGAATAAACATAAAACAAATTAAATTCTAGCTTAATTGTTCTGCAACAAAAGAACATTCGCTGTCATCTTTCTTAAAAGGGCTTTTACACTATAAAAGTAAACAGTTTTAAAAGTTTAAAAGCTCCAGAATGGCTCCGATGGTAGATACGAGTGATGACTTTACTATTTTGATGAATATTCAAGAGGCAGCCTTTATTTCTTCTTTTTATTTTATTTTAATTACTGGCCAGAAAAAATGTTGAGCCTCTTTGGATAACTATTAAAAATAATTATAGAGTGTACAACGGATAGATAGGACGAAAGTAATTAATAATTCTATGAACTATTCAGTAATATTGGCAGTCAATGATATATACTTATTTTTTTCGACATCGACTCTATCATACACACGAAATGAAAATAAACATTAAAAATAAATATAATTTTGCAATGTTTTAAATATACAGGTGTACCTAAACTGGTTTAGCATCCATTTAAACTGATACTCATACTGAATCACTTTTCGGTGCAGCTTTTGTAAACTTGAATGACCAATACCAATCCGGACTTGGCCCTCGCATGTGGAGTATGGCTTAACCTTCCCGAGGCATGGAAAGAAACCCGTGCCCCTGCAGTGGGGACGATATGGGTTAACTGGAGATTTCTTTTTTTGGTGTAAAGAACTATAGTTTCCTTTGGAAGAAATTCAGCATGGCGACTAGAAGCCCCAGCTTACGCATTATATTTTTGAACTCTTCGGTACCTTTTCAACACCATTTTTTTTTGTTAACTAACAGTACGACGAAAGCCTCCACGGCGGAGGCTACATGGAGGGGGGCGCGATGTACCACGAGCACCGGTTGTCGCACCCGCACCTGCCGCCGGTGCACTACCCGCCGCCCGCGGCGCCGGCGCACGCGCTGCCCGGCGAGCCGCTCGTGCACAAGCGCGACAAGGACGCCATATACGGGTGAGTGGGGCGGTAAAGTGTGATTTTTAATAAGTAACAAATACAATGTTGAGTCCTAATTGGTACAAGTTTTTTTGCCATTGAGGTAGAATCTTTTTCAAGTGACTATGCAGGTGGAAATAGACGCAGAGGAAGATCTAAGAAGCGTTGACTAGATGGAGTGAGTAAGGATATAAAGGAATGTAGAGTGACGCAAGAATTAACTTGTTTATAATAAATAATATCTGGGACAAATCACACACGGTCATCTAGCTCCAAACTAGGATTCCCTGTATCATGGGAACCAGAGACTGATATACATACACATATACTTTTAAATAGATACATATATAGATATAATACACCCAGACTCAGAGCAAACAATTCTGCTTATCACAGAAAAGTTTGCCCTGTGTGGGGATCGAACCCACGACTCTCAGATCAGAGGTCAGGATCGCTAGGCCTGTTTTGTTTGAGGCCAGAATGGCGACTTATAAGCCGACTCCAAATAAATGGGAATAAGGCGAGGAAGATGATGAATATTTAGTTTTAGTGAATCACACGCACACACCAATTTCTTAGATAACTCCTTCTTTTGTTTTAGTACTTTTGAAAACATCAGCATTTTTTTTTTTTACTAGCCTACACTGGCCCACTGCTGAGCAAATACCTCCCCTCGATTTCACCACGCATCTCTATCCCGAGTCATCTCCTTCCATTGGTCGTCAAACCTGTCCAAATCATCCCGCCATGTCCGCCTTGGTCTGCCGCGACCTCTGCGACAAAAATTCCAAAAATAAACTCAGTTCTCTGAGCGTAGAACTAAGTATTAACCGAGTTAACCCAATGTTAATTATCTTAACTATCACAAAAAGTTTTATAATTTCGCGATTTGGGGTGTTAATTTTTATTGGTATAGCGGTTGTCTCGTGAAATGTTTTTATATTTTTAACAGTCTGCCGTGTGTGGTCAGATCATAGACTACGTATAGTTCGCGTCACGTAAAAAGAGCGCTGGCTGGCGTTCCGAGGATGCACTCTGACAGCAACTGTGTAGTTCCCTCTTTTTCACACTTACGCGATTTATATTATGCTATCCTGTTGTCAGAGTAAACTTGATGTGACCTCGGAACGCCCGCCAGCGCTCTTTTTACGTGACGCGAGCTGTACAGTGTTAAACTACTTAATATAGATTACTCTATGGTATGTTAGTTACCTCCTAAGGACTTGGTAAATGTCATGCATTAATAGAATAAGAATAAGGGCGTTAAGACCGCCCACATTGTACCACCGTAACTATAATGTACTTTTTGTTGTTGTTTTTTTTGTGTGTACAGACACATAAAAAAAGCGGCCAAGTGCGAGTCGGACTCGCCCATGAAGGGTTCCGTAGCTGCAAGTAACATAATATAAAAGTTCTTGTAGTTCGTTGTAGGTAAATTGTGGTTTACGATTTATGACGTATTAAAAAAAAACTACTTACTAAATTTCGTTCAAACCAATTTTCGGTGGAAGTTTGCATGGTAATGTACATCATATTTTTTTTCTAGTTTTACCATTCTCTTATTTTAGAAGTTACAGGGGGGACACACACATTTTACCACTTTGGAAGTGTCTCTCGCGCAAACTATTCAGTTTAGAAAAAAATGATATTAAAACCTCAATATCATTTTTGAAGACCTATCCATAGATACCCCACACGTATGGGTTTGATGAAAAAAAATTTTTGAGTTTCAGTTCTAAGTATGGGGAACCCCCAAAATTTATAGTTTTTTTCTATTTTTGTGTGAAAATCTTAATGCGGTTCACAGAATACATCTACTTACCAAGTTTCAACAGTATAGTTCTTATAGTTTCGGAAAAAAGTGGCTGTGACATACGGACGGACAGACAGACAGACATGACGAATCCATAAGGGTTCCGTTTTTTGCCATTTGGCTACGGAATCCTAAAAACAACAACAAAAAGTAAAAACACAAAGATATCTGACCCCCCAGTAACATCATGTATCACGAAAGATTGAACTAATAGTTTTAGCAAAACGAGAACCATCGGGTTATAAGGAAACCATACATGTGTGGAATACAAAGAAGACATCTTACCAGTAGAAAATTCCGATAGATGGTGTTTTAAAGCAAAGTGCGAATTACGTTTTAAAACTTAGGGGTTCAGATATCTCTGTGGGCTAGTGTACAACAAAGAGTACATAAATCAATCAATCAATAAATTCTACTTTTTAAACATATACTCTATTAAAGAGATCTTACAATACAATATAATGTGTATGTATATCAGTCTCTGGTTCCCAAGATATAGGGAATCCTAGTTTGGGGCTAGATGACCGTGTGTGATTTGTCCCAGATATTATTATTATTATTATTAATACAATGTTTTATTGATAACTCATTTGTTTGTTACTGCCAAATATGTTACCTCTATCAATTGTAAAATTTATATCTACTGACTGAGAATGATTTTGACGATATTTTTTTACATTAATTATCAAGGTGAAAAAGGTTTTACAAAATAGCCTAAATAAAATGTAAATTAATCTTGCAAATATGTAAAGCCTATAATATTTAAATGTTTTGTAAAATCAAGATATGACATTATTGGTGCGACTTTAACACTTTATGCCTTTACAAAGATCTTGTGTTTATCTGATTGAAAGTTGTCAAGAAGTTGACCAGCTTCTGTAGTTTAGGGTGGGGTCACACTGAGGGAGAGTCTAGGTGGTTTACTCCGCCGATTGCAGTGCATTGTTCCCATTTTGCCTGCGTAATTAAAATCACAGTGCCTTAATGCACTTTTTTTGCAAATAATTTATTGGGAGATGGTTTTTTCAAAATTTGAAAATGTCACCCTCATAAGTACTTGTGAGAGTAATGCATATAAATAAAAAAAACGTATTACATGGATTTTTAAATCGGGTCAAGTGTAATAGCTTTTGTTCTACCACTTTTAAATAAACGTGTTTTTTAACTCTCCATACAAATCAATCGCCGCGCCGCACTGTCCGTTTTTGTATGGAAAATCAAAAATTAGAATGGCATCAGTCAAATTAATAGAACTGACATATATGTTTTTTGTTTAATGAGATTGTTCATATTTTTTAACATTTACATTTTCTACAAAACAATTTCAAAAAAGAAAAGAATCTTTCCTAGAATTTGAATCTATTTTACATGATTAACATGTATAATTGTTCCAGTTAGAATTTTAATCAGCAAACAATTTACCAGGATATAGACAATATAATACAGATATTTCTTGTTACAATGAAGTGAAATTTTTAATTTATTTACTGAATCGTAAGCTCACGATTAATATTTATATAATTATTTATTAAAAATAGCAGTTTTGTAAATACATTATAAGTAGGTAACGTAGTAAAATTTGTTATTTATTACTTACATAGTTCAACTACTGCAGTCAGTACATTAACCATATTTAGAAAATAAAATAGAATAATATATTTCTGTTTTAAAAAGGTCAATATATTCTAAATGAATTCGTAACGAAGCGCTGTTTTTGCCTTCTGTGTTTACTTTGTACAAGCAATTTATTTTATTTGAAGCGCCTCGGGCAAGTGCAAACTTTTTTTTTTTTTTTGCTTTGAAAGCATAAGGAGCCGTGTTTCAGTTTTTTCTTCACACAAGGCTGGTCAAACGTAGCTTAGATAATATCTTGAAATAATAGAAATAATATACCTAGGTGGGAATTATATTCTATTGCCTTGTTTATAAGAGCGTGGCGCTGGTTGGTTTAGGTGGTCTATGATTTGGGTTTTCATCAAGAAGTTTTTATATTTTTAATAAAATAAAACGGTGCAATTTAAAAGTAGTGAAAAGGAGATTCTATTCCATGTAGAAAAATAAATGATATTTTAAAGAAAAAATAAAGCACTGTGTATCTGTACCCGAGTGCTCTACGGAAAGGGAAATAATGTTGTATGTGTGTTCATTGAATTGATACTGAGCACGAGGTTTTTTTTATGGCAGAGGTGGCAAACGAGCAGACGGATCACCGATGGTAAGCGATTACCGCCGCCCATAGACACTTGCAACACCACTCTATATATTAGAGGTTTCACTAGATTCATTTTGATTCCTAGATTGGCATAACTTTAATGTACAGTCGGATATTAAATGCTCGTGTTATAGTTTAATAAATTTTTTTCCCCAACCTACCATAGACACGCCTGAATTTCCACCGGTCAGCGTTTCTCAAACATCAGCATTGAGCAGACAAGACGCTGTCAGTGGCACTCGACCATTATTTAGGTACGATGATTATCAATGTCACGTCTGCGCAGTTTGCATCTTATCCAGTGTATTATTTAGTCTTTTGTCTAATCGTTGATCTGACACGAGAGGTCGCTTGTTCCCCTTTCATTTTTTTTTATTTTTTTTTTTTATGAACTAGTATCACTGTCAATGACAATTGTGCCTTGAGCGCCATTTCAATTGTCTTTGAGTCCGTGAGAACTGGCATGAAGAAATCTATATTATCTTCATGTATTAAATGCGCATGATAATCGATCATTATATTATATCTACTTGCGTTTAGTCAGGTTATTGAAGATGGCATATAGTTAGCAATAAAATTAACAAGTGGAATGGAATTTTTTCAAATGGCTAACTGTCGTTGTGTGTATATACAGATGTTAGGGGGTTACTCAGAACCAAGTATACAAGAAAAATATTAACCCCTTAAAATTTCAAACGCATTTTTCTTTAACACCCTGTATAAACAACTTGTTCTAAAATATTTGAAAGTGACCTATGATGTCATCATTTTCCACATTTATTAGGAAATTTTCACTAATAAAAATTCAAGGAAAAAACCATCTTAACCACAGAAATAAATTATAGATTTCTGTGATCTTAACCATAATGTTTTTGAGCTTCACAGAAGAAAATTGTTATATTTCTTTTGTTTAAATATTATTAAAATCTCAAACATATATTTTTTCCACAGGCATCCCCTCTTCCCCCTCTTGGCACTGATCTTCGAGAAGTGCGAGCTGGCGACGTGCACGCCTAGAGACCCTGGTGTGGCAGGCGGAGACGTCTGCTCCTCAGAGTCCTTCAACGAGGATATAGCAGTCTTCAGCAAACAGGTCAGTTGCAAATCTCTTTGGTAAAAAAAAGAATACATTGCAAAAAGATGGTAGCTGAGTATCCGAGCAAAGGGCCGTAAGTAAGTACTTATTACGAGCTTACATAATCGTACGAAAGCATAATACGACTATAGAATTCACCCTGTCTTTTAACAATACATAACGTAACTTTTTATTCTGAGGTAAACATTTAATTCCATAGGAATACTGAAATGTAGCTCACATCAAAGTCCTTGTAACGAAGTGGGTTATACGTTTTTATATTAAAATTCTAAAATAACCACGCGAAACACCACAGTGAGCTTGTGTAATAAAAATCCAATGTTTCCTCAGTTCCATACACAAATCCCATTCAGCCACGTTCGAAAATTACGCTCAAAAGAGAATTCCGAACGGAATAACTTTGTACGAGCGCACCTGCTTCCATTGCCCATCAGAATTAAAAAGAAAAAAAAAGCGCGCGAACGCATTCAGATATTAAAATGTCGCGGGCAAAATGGCGGCTCATAAATCAGTAGTCCGCAATTCCTTCGGTATAATGCTTTAATAACTATAAAGTGTAATTAGTAACGGTAAATCTGCTCGGATTGGATTGTGATCGTAGGCGTTGCGATATTGATTGTTTACGCGCTTTTCCGTCTCGCTATTTGTTCGTATTATCGTCTCGATTCAATCGAGAATGCTTGTTTGTACGCAAATTCGGTCGTAAAGTAAATTAACTCCTGAGTACAGGTCGGTCACAATCGATTCGATGCGTTCGTTTTTTATTATTTTTTGTGGTGAGCGAGCGTCTATTAGAAGGACTAGTACCAGAAATAATAATCTGATTTTCGAATCCTTCACTAAGTCATAAATAATGTAACAAAAGATTTACTCACAAAAAAAGGTTTCAAACGTGATTTATGAAACGAAATACAGATGAAACAAACGTAAATAATTAAGAGGAGGTTTTTGGAAAGTGCCCACTGATACAAAAAACAAACATAGACCCAAAGATTTTTGAAGGCCGTTCCTGGAAACATATTTAAAAAAAATAAAGATTTTAAATAGAAATTTAATATTGTGGAAAGCTGATAAAGTATAGCTTTTAAAGAGAATTTCATTACGTGGTTTAAATAATAACATGACAAGGCATATTGGTAGAGTAACACCTATTATTTGAACTACAAAAACGCTCCGTAAATGGAGTCATTTTATAACAATTCGACTTCGTAAAACAGGTAATCTGGATACAAACCGACAATCAGTGGCCGTGTATTTTTTGTGAATTTATTATACCGCATTTATGTTGTGGGTTTTCCATTTTTTACCAACAATAGGCATAACAGGCGTTGACATGTTGCGGTTCACTCCAACGTTGCATTAAAAAAAAACACTGATGTCTTTCTTTACCAATTTTACCAAAAAGTTTGCATGCTATAATTTAAAATACGCAGGAAGTAACTTTGTATATGCGTCCTTTGATATTAAATTTCACTTTTTTAACCTGTCGTAAATGTTATTGATACGTTACAAGCCAAAGAGTTCGTTGTATCATAATTATTGAAATTAAATTGTATTTATTTATAGCTGTAATAATGTGGACGGCTGTGACCTGCGGAGACCTGTTCAGATAGCTTGGATAGATAACAACTAGCGAGTCAGTGTCATGGAACTGACCATACTTTATTATTTATTGATGATTACTATACTGACGTAGGTTATCATTATCATAAACTCTGCTACAGAGGAAAACAGTGTCTGGAAATCTTCGTGCATACACTGCACAATGTCCGTACTCGTAACAATGCAATATCAGTTTGAATGCAAAATGATGCCACTCCCAAAGTCGTATAAAATGACAAATCAATATAAATGACATGTCACCTGATAGTGTCATAAAAATTATATCACACGTCGATTACATTGTAAAATGTCACAATTATCGTGTTATTTGGACTTGTGACATGTACAAAACTGTAATCACACGTTTTTAATTAGTCCAATAAAATGTTTATCGGTTACCGGTGGCATGTGAAATCGCGACAAAAAGAGATAGGGATTCGGGCGTCCCGCTCTAGCGCGGCTAATAAGTGACGTCCATAATTCATCGGCATACGAAATAAATCATAAACGGTAAAGTGTTTATTTTCAGTGTACTTAATATGTTATAAATTTATTTAAGTGGCAAGCGGTGCGATTGTGCGATGTTGGGTGATTGATATAGTGCACTTGGGGCAGAGTGATCGGTTTTGTTGTGATACTGTCATTGCTGTCAACGGGCGCGTCACTAGTAGCGGCCGATACTGAGAAGAGTGCGTTGACACCCGCCATGTGGACAACACTAATGATGACGCTTTTCGTTTTAGGTGTCTAGACTTCATTCAGTGGAATTTATTACAGTAATCATAATAGTTTATGCTAATTTTATATTTTCACTTCTATAATTAATCTATTAATTCACGATAAGCTTTGGTTTTATCTAAAAATAAAATCAACAGTCGATGAAATATACATACTCCTTTGTAACGATTCTACTTAACCTTTTCAAGTGCCATTTAAAAACATCTTAGACGCACTTAATTTATGAAACGCTAAAAGGAAAATTATCGAGTAGCGGATAAATCAGATGGTAGTTTTACAATCGACCGAAGCGTATAATGGCAAAGTAATTAATGTGTAATTGCAGGAATTTTAATAGCTCCTGGTGAGGGGAGACAATATCGATGGAGCTATGAATTATGCAGGTGGAGTTGAACTTATTCTGAGATTCCATTTCTATGACACCGATACAGCCGGGGAATGAATGATATTGGACTAATAACCGCCAGTTACATTATCAAGTTATATAGTTTTGTAAATTACGCTGATGGATGACTGTAATTGTCATCATATATAATAGCTTCCATGATCTTAGCCTTGGTTTAAATTCCTTCTGCACTTACAACAGATTTTGAATACTGTCTGTGTGTGTTTGATGAAATTAAAAGCAGCATATCTTACTTACATTTAAAAAATTAAAATCTCTACATTCCACGACACCATTTCCAAACGTTTCCTCAAAGCCTAAACACAATAAATTATGTAAAAAATAACTGAATCTCAAGACTTTCACGGCTAAACCGCATATTCCGGTTAAAATATCCATTACAGGCTGCCAATTTTAATTTCAAATCACTTAAATGTAGTTAACGTTTTAATTGGGTGCCGTCACGGAACGCTCACGGAGTAGACATATCATCTAAGTATACAACACAAATCCTTTGGCATTTGGCTGTAAAATGACAGAGCGATCAAAGACATTTAATATCATCATCATAGATTTGCCCAGCAAAATTAAACTGACATCTATGACAAGTGACAGTAACACAAGTTTTTTCTGTTCATCCTTCGATATCTTACTCTCAATGAAATTTTTAAAGTAATTATAGCGCTCTTCGTTTCTATTGTGATTTGCCTTTGTTTTTTTTAAGTTTACAGTTTTAACATTGGTTACATGACACATTGAATTTCTTGGTATAATATTTCTCTTTGAACTGAATACGATTAAGAAGTCCGGTTCAATATCTAAGATCTCTTCTTAAAACATTGTGGTTTTCGAACGTGATGTCGTTTCTAGGTTATTCTAGTACAGGTTTTACCTCACTAAGGAGTTTCAAAGGTCGCAATTGACATGTGGTGTGGATAACATCACAGTTCACGTCTTTATTAGCAAACCTGCACGCTATGCAGTATGATCATGGCCGGTAATAAAATAATATTATACTTCGCTACAAGATTGCTGTATTGACTGATAATAAGGTCCACAGTCTACATATACCATAACGATGTGAATCCTATAATTATTGGAAAGCCAGATGGATCAAGACTGTTGATGTATAGACATTTAGAGGAAGGTGAAAATATAACAGCAGCCGACAGTTAATTCATATACATTTTTAGGATTCTTATGTGCACTGATTCCAGAAATGTGAGAGTATGAGTATAGTGTACGAAATACATGAGCATCCCATAAAAACCTAAACCATCCTACTCAAAAAATGACGGAGTACGAATAGACTGTACTATGCCATGCTTGCACCGCGCATGCGCAATCGCGATCCCATTCCACAGTGAACGTTATAATTCTCAATCCGCATCGCATGTCGTTTCGATACGTTTCTCACAAGTTTTTCATACGTTAATTATCAAATAGATAAGTACTGCCTTTATAGACGACACTTACAATAGACTTACCTTATTCTTTTTTCTGTCAATTATAACTTAAAGCTCCGGTGATTTGGAACGTTTGTTCTTTTAATTACCCGTTTGTGTGCAAATAAAAAAATTATTATTTTAAACCTGTTCACGAGTAAATGCAAAATAGAAAAGTAGGTCAAAAGAAAATAAAGTAAATGTATCATTTGAGACCTTGGATGACGAATGTTAATCATTGATAATATCATCTAAATATAGCTTATGACAATAATTTACATCGCAATTAGCAAAAGTAGTAAGTAGTTATTTAGAAATTAAGTGTGAGTAAAAAAATTTGTATATAAGTATACTTAAAGGTATGTGTAATCTAATCAATCAGTAATAGTCAGACGCATAAAACAGTAGCATTAACTGGGTGTGCTAGCTAAATAATAAAATCATAATCGTAATCGAGATTTTAGGGCATCCACCTAACAGCTACTTGAAAGTTAAATGGCAGTAAACGTCAATCTGTTAAAAACTAATAAATTACGTTATAACTACGCGGTATGGACGTGGTTTTCTCAACATTAATAGCCAAGTTGTAATTACATGGAGCGAGGAGCGCCGCGGAAAAAACATAGTGGCAACCGAGTGGCAACGGAGCAGCGCGCGCTCAGCGGTGGCTACAGATGATCTATTTGCGGATATCTTATGGTTTATACAGTTTCGTTGTTTATTGAATAAGTATGTATTGGCAAGTAATATGATTGTCTGCATTGTTCTTTAATACCACAGTGATAATAGGCTACTTATCCGAGTAGATTTCTTGTTATGTTCAAATTGTGTGTGTGACACCAGTGTCATAAATCTACAAGCATGCTTAAAATTATAATTTAAAAAAAGAATGACTACAGTTTGCGATACACTTTTCATTCGACGTTATATTTGTGTTGCCACTGTAGATTCATGGGTTCTAAAGATAAAAAATAACAATCAATATGACAACTGCATTACACAAAACCGTTTGCTTGCGTGTGATGCGTTAAAAAACTGACAGTCTAACATAGATTTAGTTTTCAGCGATGCTCGCATCAAACTGTTTGACTTTGTTATTTTTGTTTACATCTGTCTACGTTCCGTTTAACGCAATAATTGTCAATTGTCACGGGATTTGGACGCACAATTAAACTTCTTTGTCATACTGATCCAATTCAGAGTTTCGCGCCGAAATAGAATAAATAAATGGTGGATCGATCGGCGCGGTCTGCGCCAGCTGCGACTGCGCAACGCAATATTCATTAGCGGGGCGCGCTAGAGTGGAACGGCGATACGATACATTTTTTGCGTCTCACTCGCACGTAGCACTCGCGTTTTTTTTACTCTCCAACGCATCGGCGATTTCGTTTTATCGTCCCCCATCGAGTGGTTTTTGCCGTTCGGAATTCCTTACGCATCTTGTCTCGGGTTCGTTTGTGGATGAAGATTGTAGATACTCTCCGTTTCTTTTCCAATTTACGTGGGAAAGGTGCGAATCCCACTACCGATGCCTTGCCGATGATGTGGCGATCTCTAACGACCTCTAACCAAAGTGTCAAATGAATATACTAAAACGGCTTTTAGATTAAAAGTTGCTAAAGCTTGCGTAGTCAAGTCACGAACAAAACTCATTTGAGACGTTTATAAACAATACAAAATAGGACGCCCTTACAAGGTCACTCCGTTCGCTAATTCAACTGACATTGTTTGAAACTCTATGAGTATTGAACATTTTACTGATGTTAGTTTTAGAGTAATAAGAAGTGGACATTGGATTTTTAGAAGCCCTTGTACTAAAAATAATGAGACAGTGTCTACTTCTATCTAAAATTCTGAAATTTATATTTTAAAATATCTAAAGCAGTAAAATAGGTCTTGTTATATGCCTAACATGTTTAGTTTGAAAATTTTTATCTAGCCATTCGCAAGGCAAAGGGTAATCGCGTGCTCAAACCAATTAACATCTGACAACCGTCGCGTTTTTGTCCAAAGTGAATTAAAATGCGATGTAAATGTCCTGGACGTAATGTGACTGTCTTTTCACACTTCGTTTCGAATGTGACGAACTAGCTTTCATCTAACTAAATGAATGAGAGCTCTTTTACTATAAGTAGGATTGGATCTTAAATTTTACATGATATTTAGCGACTACGACGGATAAAGAAATCAGTAGAATAATTATAAATTACATTTTATTTGTTATATTCAATCCCAGTATTTGTATATGCATTTTTATTTGTCAATAGTTATAAATACGACGCTTCAACAAAGTTAGTTGGCCAATGCCAATTATTAAATTTGAATTCGGAACTCGTTTTGGGGGAAGTATCGAAATTCAAATTCTTCCGACGAGGGGTTCGACATTTGAATACACCAATCATGATGTTCTACTTTGCCATTGGTCAAAATGGTTATGATCAGTTTAACAATAGATATTATAATACAGGGCGTTATTATTTTTATTTATAAACCTTATCATTTTTTTAAAGTTAAATTTAATTGGAGGTTGCTTTATATTTGAATTGTTGAAGGCTCAGTTCGAGTGATTAGCACTCCACTTTCGGCGAAGCTCATCGCAGTGTTGGACGATAAAAACGCGCGGTCGCGTCGCCTCGTCGCCGCGCCCGCCAGTTGCGGTATGGCGGTTTTTTCCTGCACGTCACATCACAAGTTGGCGACAAAAATGGTCGCCAAATGAGTATTAATTCGCACCGGTTAATAATGACATAAATACACTAGGTGCGCGCTTTTGATGTATAGGGTGGTAGTATAATTTATAACGAATAAAAAAAGTAACTTATCACAGAAAAATAGCTTAATCAATAAATCTATTCCGAGTATTTCCGAGTGTATTAATAAAATTTATGACCCATCACAGGTTTCTTTAGGTATTAGATTTATAACATGATTATTTGCCTACAAAGTCTAATCTTATCACTTAGGTATATATTTTTGTTAAAAATAACACATAAAATCTGTTAAAAGCAAACTTATTTTCACTTTTTAGTCAATACATATATCTCACACACCCTATAAACAGGAGATGTGTAATTATAAGCGGCGCACACGCATACCGCGCGACACGTCGCGCCGCGTCTCTCCGATTTCGTCGCGCGCCGTACGTCATTCGCCGTTTTTTCAGGATAAACTGTAGACCACGGAAAACCGGTTAAATATAACCGGTAACCGGATAAGGTGTTGGCACTAATTTGTAGTAGTAATTGGGTTGGGACTTGGGATAGTTTTAAGTCTACCTGTGATCGTGCTATGTTTATAGGTATGCACAGTACAGACATGTAGTGAATAGTACAGTCGAGTGAGAAAACGTGTCTCTTGAGACGACTGCTGTCCAAGCGGAAGGTAAAAATGGATGTATGTATGTATGTCAGTTTTAGTGTTACCACAAGTGTAACACTAAAACTGACATACATACATAAATCCATTCACAAGTTGTATTGTTACCACTTGTAGCCGAAACGGCTTGATAGGATGTTTGAGACCGAGATATTAGATTCCTCTCGATTCCCACATTAACATAGGACATCTCGTACTTGATAAAAATTTGGCACTGCCGCCTAAGACTTTCATCTCTCACTTAATAAATTAAATCAAATTAAACTCCCAAATCAAAGGCCGGCAACGCACTTGTGACTCCTCTGGTGTTGCGGGTGTCTATGGGCGGCGGTAATCGCTTACCATCAGGTGATCCGTCTGCTCGTTTGCCACCTCTGCCATAAAAAAAAATATATATATATACATATATCTGAAATAGAAGGATTATCAACTTATTATATTTGGAGTTTAGACTCCAATCGCAAATACCGTCAACTTCTAATGTAGAGTCATGGTAACATAAGAATAGAAGAAAAAGAAGAAATATGTGGATAACGCAAAAATTACTCCAATCAAAGTGTTTTTAGGGTTCCGTAGCCAAATGGCAAAAAACGGAACCCTTATGGATTCGTCATGTCTGTCTGTCTGTCCGTCCGTATGTCACAGCCACTTTTTTCCGAAACTATAAGAACTATACTGTTGAAACTTGGTAAGTAGATGTATTCTGTGAACCGCATTAAGATTTTCACATAAAAATAGAAAAACAACAATAAATTTTGGGGACTCCCCATACTTAGAACTGAAACTCAAAAAATTTTTTTTCATCAAACCTATACGTGTGGGGTATCTATGGATAGGTCTTCAAAATGATATTGAGGTTTCTAATATCTTCCGAGAAACACTTCCAAAGTGGTAAAATGTGTGTCCCTCCCTGTAACTTCTAAAATAAGAGAATGAATGATAAAACTAGAAAAAATATACGTATATGATGTACATTACCATGCAAACTTCCACCGAAAATTGGTTTGAACGAGATTTAGTAAGTAGTTCTTTTTTAATACGTCATAAATCGTAAACCGCAAATTACCTTTCATTCAATCAACTCAAATATAAACAATATAGAGTTCAAGACATGTGTGATTATGAATTTATACGGAACCCTCAGTGCGCGAGTCCGACTGGCACTTGGCCGGTTTTTTTTTAGTTTTGATGGCTTGGATATTGATAAGACATAGTGCTACGATACAGTCACATAACAAATAGTATTTAATTCTTTTTTACTTATAATTATTCCGATGGTCGTTAAACATTTCAAGGAACATATTTCGGCCATATAAAAGACATCAACTAGACATCATCAGATCACTACACTGATATGGTGACATTTCTCTGTAATAGCAATTGAAAATACTGATAACCACTGTTTAAACTTAACAACCATAGACTAAACCATGCTATAATTCTTCTTCCAGCATTTTTTTTCTATTTCATCTATTAGTTTTAGAGAAATAACGATTTACAAACTTTTCTAAATATTTTTTTTAAGTAAAATTTTGCCTGACTTTACAAAAGTATTAGAAAAGTATTTATCGCGGTTGTTCTGTAAATGTGATCTTTTTACGTATTTTATTTTTGCTGTTGTTTTCTCTCTTATCTATGGATATATTTACAGCTCTTTCTTTCTACAACCAGCATTCTAAGCTGATACGACATGACGTCAGTATTTTCCTTTACTTGTTGCATGTAGTCTTTAAGAAAGTTTTATTTAAATTGAATAAAAGGCAGGCAGGCAACAGTAGTTTCGCCTTGATATTTTTCTACCTTATATTATTGGTGAAGACAGAAAAATCTAATTATATCACTTTTTTTTTAATCTGTTTAATCAACCAATTCGCTACCCTACTTACCACAAAATTTAAGTGAAACCATTAAATCTGCCAACACCAGATCAATCCACGTATAAACAGCTAAAAATAAAAAAAATACTCATTATGTATTTGACAGGAGGGACAAAGCTCCAGTGCAAATATCCACTATAACAAGACCCTTCAACAATTAAAGCAAAACAGTGAAATCCTACTAATAAGAGAGGTCAAGGAATTTTGGTGTTTGCGAACCGATAGCCAGTTTATGCTAGCCTTGGGGTAAGAGGTATTTTTAGGTAGAAAGAGGTCTAGATATTTTGGAAGTAAATAGGGGTAGGTTAGGGGTATGCAGGGGTGCGAGGGGGGAGTAGCCAGTCAGGAGCAGCTGACAGGGATTAGGGTGTTTTTACCTACAAGCTGTAGGGTGGCTATTTTATGTGTAGGTACCTACGGACTGTGTTTGGAAAGGTCCTAATTTTACTGGTTTGATATAGGTACCTATTAATATTATTGCTGCTTAATTGTTTTAGATAAAGTGAGTTTAATGGTTCTATTATATAAAATACCTGTGTGTGAAATAGAATTATTGATGATAGTCAAATGAAAGAAGAGAGATAAAAAATCGCGTCTATGGAAGACTTGTTGGTATAAATACATAACAACATAATAAATGTAATAATGTAATGTAATTTATAACGTTAAAGAATTTAAGGTTAACGCTGTTAAGCATAACAATAATATTTTTTATTTTTAAAAATTATGATGTTCTTACTAATAGTGGCTAAGCATTTTTTTTACACAATAGCGCGAAAACAAAGACAGTGTTAGATTTTTCTTGCGTATTTTGGTATGTGTGTTTGCAAAATTCATTCTACCCTTTAAGCATCTCAGTCTTACTGACAGTGGATATATTTGAACAGTTTCATGTTTCATAATGTTCATTATTAAAAAAAACTACCAAGTCCAAAAATGGTATTATCTTCCTATTCAAAGAAAACATCAATATTTCAAAATATACATGAATCAAATGAATTCAAATCGCATTTGGAGCGCTGCTCTGCAATGTCTATGGTGTACCATAGACTATAGACTGTGTATAGACAATGGCTGCCGCTCCCTCCTTTATTGAAATTAATGTTACTGCCGTGATAGTACACTTTTCCTTTTCTATGGACATCCCTATAATAACTGTAGTATGG
This sequence comes from Coleophora deauratella, assembly GCA_958295455.1. Classification (NCBI taxonomy): domain Eukaryota; kingdom Metazoa; phylum Arthropoda; class Insecta; order Lepidoptera; family Coleophoridae; genus Coleophora; species Coleophora deauratella. The sequence goes on along the minus strand of OY282404.1, from coordinate 1,650,323 downwards.
CCACACTTATGATGGGAAAAAGAGGGCGAATTCAAATTTTACGCTTTTCTTTTTTTTCTTTATTTGAACTAAAAAGATGGTATATATTTGTGTCACTGACTGCAACATTGTATTGTATTTAGGTATACATACATTACAAAAAGATTTTATTACATTAGATATAGAGATTTTTTAATGGCGGCTCTGAACATATCCAGGCTAATATTCAAATCTAATATGACAACTTTTCTACGATAGCTTCTTAAATACATGTCAAAATTTATGGAACTCTCCATACAAACCAATCGTTGGATTAACTATTTTTATATGGAGAGCCCAAAAAATCATTATTTACTTACCTAAAAAGTGGTAGTTAGAAAAAGTTAACACATTTCACAAAAATAATAGCCTGGATAATGTACACGGCCACTATTAATAATCTCTTTGTATTAAATATTTCGATTTCAGACATTGATTCATAAATCGAAACACTTGAAAAGAAATACACAAATCGTCACCTGAGTGCTTATTTGTTCAATCTCCTTAACCAACACTTTATACAACAAAGTTTTGACTGATTATTTCACGTAAATTAAATGATTTCTTACAGATTGCGTTTTCAACAGGTAATTATATTTTTAATGTTCTAAACGTCTAAATTATAAGAATCATACACCAATCGACAGGAAATTGGATATTATGAAAACTGCATTTAAAAGTAATTTTCGTTAATATGGTCGATTGGACAAATAAGCACTCAGGTAACGAAATAGTGCCTTCACAAACATGTAGGTAAAAGACACATGAAGTTTGAAAAACCCACACACAATCGTACTTGCAGTACTTATAATAAATTAAATTTTATAATCTACGGCGAATAATAACAAGTTAGGTATACCCTAATATGAGCCTAAAGCCATCATACTTAGGGAAGTTCTAGGCAAATTGCTTAGTAATTGTAGAGGTGGTAAGCGCTAGGACTTGATCGCAGTTAGTAAATGTAATATAGCGATATATTCAGGGGTAGGGAACCCTTGGCGATTTGTACTTGACAGGTTGATTGTACTGAATCATTCTTATCATTTTCAGTCTGTCTGGTCTGCAGTATTAAGTGAATTTCCGTATGGCAAAATTAAAAGGGCTGCGTCCTATAATCTTTTTGATTGTGCGGTTAATAGTTTCATTTTAAGTCCATTTTCGATATTATCTTGATCGATGAAAACGTAGACGAACGTGCAAAGTTTATTCAGTGTGTGCAACTGAGCAAATTTATTTAATAACAATGCTAGATATGTTTTAAGAAATTTAAAAATACTTACAAAATGTTATCGCGTGCGTATAGTGACAGTAACTAACCTACAAAAAGCATCGGTGCCATCACAGTAGTGATTCGGCCCTCCTTTGCAGTTTACAGAGCTCTTGGGTTCAAATCCTGGCAAATGTATCGATGACGTATTCGAAAAGTGGTCGTGGCTCAGTGCGACTTGCGTGGTGTCGATCATGCAGGTTAACTGACTACAGACACGGTCATAACCTGGGTGGGTTTTACTTTTAAGGCGGCTTGAAAACTTCTGACATCTCCGAAAAACCGGACTTGGCCCCCATGTGTGGAATATGGCTATGGCGATTACTGGGAAGAGATCCGTGCCCCTGCAGTGGACACTGTTCGCTCTTTGTAAATACATTGATGTTTTAGAAATCGATTTCAATTGGTATTTATCGAGCAATTTCTTGATCGATGAAAGCCTGAAAGCCTTGTTTATTCAATTTGTGCATTTGAGTAAATTTATTCACAGTATTTTAAAAATATTTACAATATGTCGTTACGCACGAAATTGCATTATTTAGATATAACATATGAGCAGATGCGTTCGCATCTTTGAAAAATATGAAACACACTTTATTGATGCATTTAAATACAAAAATAAACTCGCAAGGATGCGTGTTTGCATGTCCGCATTCGCTCTGGGGATTATAAATATTATAATAACTTACCCTTATTATGATTCATACGGATTAAAATGCAAAAAATAACGTATCGTATCAAAATAACCTCCTTAGAATAAGGCCGTTATATGTATGAATTTATTTATGCTTTTTTTGTAAAATTGTTAAAAGTAATGAATACAAAGTCAACGTATTCAACTTTTTGAAAACAATATTTTATTTAAATTAAAACGACACAATATTTTAATGCAAATTCAAAAGCTGTTTTAAAACTGACCAAAGAAAAAATATCAATGTTAATATCGTAAGAAAACACACTTTTCCTCTTAACGTGATCTAATCCTAATAATAATAAATAATCCTAATGACTGACACGTTCGTTGGGGAAACAATATCCATGTGCTCGAGCGACCCCCGGCGAAAGGGTTGTAACATTACTGGCCGTAATCTTGATTGATCTGCAACAAATAACACCGCGTGACGACGACGCGGTCGAAATGACCCCGAGATGTGTTGTGGTGTTCTGTTGTGTGTTTAGAACAGTAGGAGGCAGTTGAAGGGTTATACTATTTTTCGAGCGTGCACATAATAAGATTGATTTGAGGTTTAATTTTGGCGTTGTTGCAATTACAGTAAAATTGTTTTTAAAAGATAGTATAGCATATAGTTTCTTTAAACATTATCTACGAAAGTTTAGAAAAGCTTTGTATCTATTTCAAAATTATGTATCAAATTTATAAAACAAAGATATTGTTTTAAGCAATATATTTCACAAACACCTCAAAATTATTTCAAACAAATGAGCCTATATTTTTTACTAAAGTAATGTTCTTAGCCTTTATCGATTTTGTGGACCCCAAAAAAGAATTAACTTTGAATAAAAAAATTGCATTAACACATGAGAAACAGCCGCTGGTAGGTTATTAAACATTGCACCATTAAGCTTTAATATTCGGCGTTCGGGGACCGGGGTGAGGCCGGCTCAGGGATGGGGTAGATTTAAAAACAGTTAAGCGTGAGTGTACAAGTCTTTAGATAGGGTTCTGTAGAAATAGGAATAATTTGGTAATTGGCTATTTTTTCGATACAGCTATTTTACAGTACTTAGAAAATAATGTAACTGTCGATTATTCAAACTGTTTTAATATTTACTTTTTTTTTTATTAAAATTCAATTTTCATTTAATTTAATGATTATAATCCTAGTGGATATTTAAAATTATGCAATATTTTAAGATTTCCGTACCTACTTTTAATTAGGTACCAAGTAAGTTGTATTGACTAGAAAATGGAAGATAGAACCCTAAGATTAAAATGGCAGGGTAGGGTTGCGAATGTGTTTAGACTGTTTAGCTTTTCATAGCGAGCGTTTGCTTTTGTTTAAACAGCTATACAGTCCTTTAAATGGGTGCTTCGCGGTTTCAGAGACCTTCTAATACGGGGATGTGATGAATTTATAAGTGTCAAAATTTGCATACGGTTTAAAATTTTAAAATATTAAAAAATAAAAAAATAAATTTACACATAACTTATTATGCTGGCTAGTTTTCAATCAGAGAAAAATATGACAAAAATAACCTAGCCCTAGATAAGTAAGTAAATGTACTGCAATAGATATTTAGGTATTGGAAGGTTTCGTCGTCTCTTTTTAAATTACATATTTCAAAATTGCACTAGTGTTGCCATAAATTTGATTGTTACGCATTTTCAACCACAAAGTTATTATTTTTCTCGCTCCAAACATCTTTTCGGCTTGTTTATTTTTAAATGGTGTGTGTAGTGCTTTTTGGTTCTAAACATGGCCGCTTTTGAACAACGTTTGTGTGTTTATTGTGCATCTGGGAGAGCGATGGGAGTTTTAGGGTTAATAACTTATGGTACTCTTAAGAGTTCGTAAGAACTAAAATTTAAACTGTTTTATATATGTATGATGTAAATACGATTGGAATGATAATCACAGACAAAACTTCTTACGAGAAATTCATAAAAAAATTGTTATTTGATTTTCATTTGGTGACTTTTTTAATTTAAGATTGAATGAAGAAAAAAATATTGACGATTTAAAAGCATGTGTAAAGCATCTACTTAAATAAAAAAACATTTTGAGTTTGAGTTTGAATCAAGTAAAAAATAAACATATGATTCAATTATTGTTTCTTACCTTAGATAGGAATGCTAAGCTTGTAATTCAAATTTAAAAAAAACAAATTCATAAACAGAATAATATCTCACAGTAACCTGAATAGAATCTCCAAACAGCTGTCTTTTAATTTTTTTTTAATCCAAGGGTCATCCAAAAAATTGTATCGTGAGTGTTTTGTTCGACAATAGGCTTAAAAAAGTTTTAATTCTGCCGTTTAAATTCATGGGATGTTTTTTCTATATTTATGATCGTGTATCGTTTAGTGAGTGTCTGTTTTTGGTGAAAAAATTCGGGATGGGGATTAAAAATTTAATACTTTTTGCTTAGTTTGTCTGATGTTATGTCAAAAAAATTGGACCTCTGATTTCGGCGAAGATGGTTGTATGCAAGACGACAAACGTCTCGACAAAATTTGTTAAAGGTTTTTACTCGTAAAGCTGAAGAACTTCTTTAGAGAAAAGTATGCATGAATTGCAAAAAAATATTGGAATTCCCATATAGAGTTGACCAAGAGTCTCTATGTCCTATATCTAATATGGAGAGGATTTTAAGGCACTTCCGGACCACTATTAAAAAGTTCTATCAGAAGCTCGGTACCCGGCCCACGGTGCAAATCACATCACACGATAGTTACTCACTTAACTGGTCCCGTGGGGGTCATCTCGACCCAAAAGGTCAGTTTTTCGGCCATTAACGCGATCGGGGGGTTGGCGGGAATTAGTGTGTGCAATAAAGGTGGGTCATAATGACCCACCGTGGGGCTTTCTGGCACTTCAGGGCAATGTTAAACACCGTCTCAGCCATTAAGACATTTATACAAGTCGTTACACTGTTTTAATATGTGGGTTTTCGTCTTACAGCGCCTCGTCAGATCTTGAAACGTTTCAAGGGAACCGAGTACCAAAAATGTTTTCAGATGTGCAAGATATGTAATCTTTATATGTACTTTATAATCAGATTCCAAAATTTACTAGGGAACTACCTCTAATATTTAGTATATTAGATTTTTTACTTTAAATAACTTCTATTAAATGCTTGCATAACTTCGCTACAATGTCAATGACAGTTTTTTTATATATTAGCATGCTATCATTTTATGGCTGAGCTAAGCGGCTACTTCTATTTTGTACAACACTATCAATCATTACCCAGTTCCATGGCAAATAAATTAATTCTGAATCACTCGCCAGGAATAAATATGATTTGCTATTTAAGACCGTCGAATTCTTCAATAACTTGCCCACGAAAAATGAGGCGAAACACCGCACAGTGCTTTGAATACCGTAACAGACAAAATACCACCAAAAACAGTGACCCAACACCATAAACAATTTCTTTAATGAACTCCAAAAATATGACATATCATTTTGGGTAACGACGTGTTCCAAAAACAAAAATTACACGTTACTGACAACTGTCAAAACCGGATCACGCCTTCCATTTTGTAAATTAATAAATCAAGCTCCAGCAAGGTTTGTGACAAAACTCGCATCAGAAATTACAGGTCACAAATCGTCACAGAGCACGGCCATAAATCAACTTGAATTCTTTGTGTGATGAAAAAAAAACTAAGCAAATATCCCGGACCGGCCGTCTACCTGCCCTCGTTCGTATCTTTGAATACTTTTCTTGTATTAAAATAAAATTTCTGAACGCCCGGATTTTGGGACAAAAAATGCTCGAAAAACTCTCCTTTCATTCCATCTGTCCCTCTTTTACTTAACGATCGTCGTCTCCCTCTAATGGGGATGAAGCCACGAGACAAAACCGAAGCGTCACTGAGATATCTTTGGCTCGTATTAAGATTTAGTTTCCTATTTTGGAAGGCAGCACCGACATGTGGCCCTGAATCTAGAATGGACGCATTCGTCAGATGCGGCGCATTCTGAAACAAAACAAACATAGCAAAGGCCAGTGGCACGGCGCATATTTTTGACGGGACAAAAACAAACCGTAAAACATTTATAAATTCCTGTTAGTTATGAATAATTTTCAATAATTTACATATTTACGTTCGGGGACAACACGAACGTTGCGCAAACAAAGCCCTGCCCCGCGTCTAAGTTCTTTTAATTTCACCATAGAGCCAAACAAAAGTTAAACAACCAAACCTCATTTTATAGACCTACGTTTATGGCCACAATATTCAGTAGGAGCCATTTTGTTAAGAATATTTATGGCATTTTTTGTACGGTCCAAGGAGAAATGACTGATATTGGACGTTTTACAAGTATGCCATAAAGACATTTGTTCATTACGTCCCTTTATGGCGGGTTGTAAACGGACGGAATAAATATTATTATATTCGCACGTCGTTTTGTCAATGCAGGTGATTAACTCGACGTGGTTATGCTCTTGATTGCGGTCGTGTAGTCGGAGATACAGACTGACACGCTCTTTGAGCTGTGGTTGACATTTGCTGACGTAGCATATCAATATTCATCTGTCCAAATATAGCTGTCATCTCTTATAAAATCTGCTCTATAATTAAAATTCTGGTTACTTTTGTCTCTTATCGTATCGTTCAAAAACATGAAATTTTTATCTCAGCAAGATGGCTGTCGATCTCCATACTCGCCACTCAACGGTCCATCGTACATCGTCGCCGCACGCGCACACTATAAATAAAAATTTCGAAACAGGAACGTTCAATATTAATACACTATAATTTTAAAATTCGAACTACTTCAGTAGCGGGCGGCAGGTCGCTCGAGCAGCATTTTTTGGTACAAAAATTCTTTAAAAAAAAATCACCTGCCGCCGTCGATCGTATAAAAAGTTATTAAATAGGAGGCGACTTAACTAAATTACAAAACTCGACCTTTGCGCATTATAGAATAATTTACCATTAAAGCCTCTCACGTGGTGCGCTCGATTTTAAATCATATGTTTACGTGTGACAAGCGTCAAAATGGCTCGTCAGGACTGATTTATTAAATTCCCGGAGAGATCGATCGGCGGGCATCTTAGGTAGCGTCGCGGTGCTTTATTTTATCTTATAAATAGATTTTTTATCACAAATTACAGGGTACCACGTTTGGTAGCGATTTTGATGCCGTCCTGTGTACGGTGTCCGCTGCAGTAATAACCGCCGATTAAACTGTTATTACGTTGTGAACTTTAAATTGTGCTAAACAGGGCTTATTATTAATTGGGAATGTTACATTAGGTGGCGGGACCTGATATTTTTCTGCATTCAGGTAGCACTGGCCTTTAAGCATCTGCCATACTAATAACACACCCGCACACTGATTCTGTTCCTAATTCGCGAGGACAAAATAACAAGTAAATTGATTATTTCAAGTGCGTTTTGTGGCGATTGTGTATCCGCACGCATCCTTATACCCTTAGAGGGCTACACAAAAGGGCTTACATGAAGGCATTTATTCAATTACACAAACAATACACTATTCGCCTGAAAGTGCACAAAGAAGGGCACAATACGACGAGCCAGGTAAAACGCCATGAATGGAAAGAACGACAATTGTCGTCGGACAAAGATTTTTGGGGACGAGTCAAAAGTTATTTTTTTTTTTTTTTTTTTTTTTTTATATTTCTACTGACTGTTTATTTTTATGAGACATAGAGCACAGAACGGAAATAAAAACTCTTTTATTCTTTTTTTTTATGAGACAAATCGATAGAATACTCGGCGTGGCAGTGAACTGTATCGGTGGATCGATTAAAACGGGCATAAAAAGTGGATTCCACGCTATCCACTGCTGTAGTCTGCGACCCATAAAGCGAAATTTGGGGCCGGCATCGACACCTACCGTTTAGTCAGTTAGCGCTGCGAATTGTTATTGTTCTGCCAGATTTAATACGGACTAGACATTAATAATAATAAAAATTCTTTAGAAACAAGTCAAAATGTGTCATTGTCCCTATTAAAATTAGACTTTATGATATTCGGAACGGTGTTTTTAATAACACTACTTCATTAACAACTGCAAGTAGGTAAATTTAAATCAACAATTAAGCTAAATTCATACCTACTTATGTAATACTGTGCAGGCTCTACATAAAAATTCGGGTAATACAAAAATTGGTCGTTTCCACCTAAGACGACGTGATATCATTCGATCTTGGTACCTATTAGCATTTAATTCGTAGTTGTCCAAAAGTGGGGGCTTCACGGGTCGCTAGTCCTCAAAACGAGGGACTTCCTCGCCCCGGGGCGGGGGAGGGCGTTATTTATGTGCCCCGTATTTTTGGACATTCATATTGGTTTAGAGCTCCTCGGGGGCGATCTACTATTTTGACATTAGCTCTTCGAGCCAATCTCGTATATAGCACTTAGTGGTCGTTATTTTCAACCGACTTCAAAAAAAGGAGGAGGTTCTCAATTCGTCGGAATCTTTTTTTTTTTTTTTTTTTATGTATGTTCACCGATTACTCGAAGACGCCTGAACCGATTTCGAAAATTATTTTTTTGTTTAAAAGGGTATACTTCACAGGTGGTCCCATACAAATTTTATCGAAATCGATTCAGCGGATTTTGAGAAAATCAACAAAACCATACCAAAATTGGAGTTGTTGCGATTGAAGTCGGTTGTTTTTAACGTATTCAGCGTGGTCAATTATGAACTTAATGGCTTAATAGTGGCAGTACTGTGCAATACGGTCGTCCTCAAGTCAAATTCAAAGAGTTATACTTACAATTTATATTTTTTTTAAATGTTCTAATAGACATGTGTAGATTCGATGTAGTTTAAAACTTACGATGCAGATATTTAAATACATATTATCAGTTATGTTATTCTAGTATTGACATGATTTGTTTTTGCCCCCAAATTAGAAGTGGGTATACGACGCTCATGGCAAATGGCAAACATAATTTCTAAATATAAAACAGAGCGGTTTAAAATAAGAAAATTGCCACAGAGGGTTTACATTAAAAACTCCTTGTTTTTTTATAAACTCAGTAAAGTAAGCTAAACAAAAATATCGTAGAAGCTCTGTTAAAAATCTAAATAAATCTAGCGACATCTTGTATTTCCAATCCATTAAGTGGATTAGGCTACAGGCTAAAATATTCAGACAAACATACAACCCAAAATCATAACCCTCCTTCTGGGCACTGCGGGGTAGAACTAGTATAGTGTTGTTTTCCTTTATTTTACTAACAAGCTGCCTACTAAAAATGTCAAAGAATGAATGAATACATACTTCTATAATACAGAACCGGGTCGTTTATCGATTATTGTTCATAATCGATATTTCTTAGGCGACTTTTATAGGCCCTGAATCATAATCGATTCCATACATTTTAATGTTAGCTCCTCGTTATCGTTGGATTAAATGCCGAACGAATATTCATCTAAACGCGTTGAGACAGAGTTTTAAATGGCATGTTGATTTACTAATGCCAACAACTTATTATTTTTCTTTTTAATTATGAATATTTTGCTTAATTTTAATAAGACTTACATTTAAGTATAAGTTATTACATTTTCGATATATTTATAAAACTGATATTTTTAGATACTTAATAGAAACGAAAATTTTTGTTTAAAAGTACCCGCATGTTATAGAAATAAGTAATTACAGTGTTCCATACTCAATTAATTTTATAATTAACAAGAATATGGATTTAAAAAAGCTAATCTAATGGCTGCTCTAATTACACGTTGCGATGGTGCCATGTGGATACAACGCAACGGATTTAAAAAAAAAGTACCAACATACAAGTAAAAAAACTGAGGCTAGTAGTATAAGAGATAGTATCACATTTCCGGTCAAGCTGAGTTTTATGCTTGTGTCGAAAAAAAGTGTTTCTTAAGCGCAGACCATAGACTAAGAAAGTCAGATGTGATAGTTATACATTTCTCAAGATAGTTGAAAAGTCTATTTCTGACTATCTACATTTTACACAAGTTTATTGGGTGTGTTACTAAACGTCGAGAGTGGATTTAGAATTAATCCAATAACATTTAAAACTAGCAATATTTTGACTAGTTTAATCTTATTTAAAAAATACACAACCATTACAATTCATGAAACTACAAATACACATACCATTTCGCCTGTCTGAGTGCGTTAAGTGGGTAGTACAATAAAGTATCCTGTCTGTTTGAGTACTCTATGAAGCGTGCGCGGACGCAGCCAAGCGAGCGAGCATTTTATTAGCCACATACAAGCACCAAGGCCCGGCTCTGCTCGCCATCGATCTACTCGACAAACTGCCTATCTCAATACATTGTAAACCCTATGATTTCTATGTTGAACTAACGTTCTCTATAGTTATTAATGTGTAATTTTGTTTTGTTACAGATACGCCAAGAAAAACCTTATTATATAGCAGACCCAGAGGTCGATTCATTAGTAAGTATACTCTCTATTTTATTTTATTACACACCTCTGATAGCTACAGAGACAGATAAAATACTGAAGATCAGTGTAATGCGCCATAAAATAGTTTACATTCTGTTGGTTCACCTCTCGCAGCGACCAAACTAATTTACGATTTGATTAGTTAAAGAGCTGTCCGAAATCAACCACAGGCAAACGAGAAATATTTCTCGGAATAACAAAATAAACCCCTATTTTGTTGAGATTTAAAAAGAAACATGAATTGTCACTCATAAAAAGCTGAATCGCACCGTGTGCCTCCCGCAGCTAGCGCGGACAAAAAATGAAATAATAAAAATAAGATGGCGGCCACCCACCGAAGCCGTTCGACACGGATACTTAACCGATTTTTAACAAATAAAATCTAAGGCATTACGAATCGCCGGGCAGCGGGGGCGAGCCGAGCGGTCACTGTTTAACTTTGTTACGAGATACCTATTCAGTTCATCAGAACGGTCCGTCAAGCACGTAATCACTGCCTCTATTTAAAATTCCAAGTAGATTTTAATGAGTCTGATTTAACGACTTTGGTATGCTTTTCACACGCAGTCCTTGATTTCGAACATTCCGCTGTCAAAACATAATCAGTCGAGTCAAAACTTAAAGCAGAAACAGTAGCATCTGACGCCATAAAGTTACCTGCTTACGGCACTGATAAGAGAGCATCATTCATTCGCTCAAGTTTAAACCAACTCAAAGATAACGTGGCCAAACACAGCCGACGACATCCGGGCGAAAAGCAAACTTTCAGTCAACAAAAATGGGTAAATTATCTTGATGTTTTTGTCCACGGGCATGTGACATGTGCGCCACTGTGCGTGCATGTGTTTGCCCACCGTGTCGAGTTAACGTTTCTGATGGTCCAGTTGTTTTTACAGCATAAACCAAATGTTTGATCGGGCTTAAGTTGTGTGCTCATCAATTTTTAAATCTTCACACACAATATGACTTTGTCAAATATTATTTAGTTAGTGTTACTTCACACTTACTTCTGTGCTGATATGATTTTGTTTGAAGAATTTTAACGCGCTCTCGTTAAGTCGAAGAGACGTCGCTTACAAAAAGCTATTCATGTATAGCAATTGAGTTTTCAATAAGTGTTCCGAGGTGCAATTCACATCATGTTAATTAACGTTTCTCGTCGACATAACGGGGTACTTTTTAAATAATTGCAGAATACCTCCATACAGGAACGTAACCATATGTCATTCTGTTGCTTTTGCTAAATAGTCGTCGGTCGTCTTAATTTCTACCGTAAGCTTTGAGCTTTGGTTGTCTCCGAGGCCCGAGGCGAGGGCGCGGTCATGTTTTTGTGACCATCTGACGGCTCAACCTCGCTCCTTATGTTTGCACAGTGGGTGATTGTGCCGAGGACAATGCTCGGTTTCGCGAGGAGCATTATTGTTTAACGTAACGAGACCACTGTGCCGCTTGCAATGTGTCGGCCGGTGACGTCATCGCACTTCAGTACACTTGGGAACTTCGTTAATTTAAAAGCTTTTGTGCTCTCATCGTTATTTCTGTACCTTATTAAGGTTCCAATGAGTTCTTTTGGTTAATCAGCTGCCTTTGAGTATGATGATAATGGAGTTTAATTAAAAATTCTATTTTAGATATATATTATACCTACTTTGTTTTTTTCCAATGACTGTCATTTTCATAAAAGTTTTAAACTATTAATTATTAAAGATCAACGCCTGACCACCTTCAGAATAGAAATTGGCTTCAGCAAGCAGACCTCCTTGCACAATGTTTATTTAGTCTATGTTTTACCATTTGGTCTTTTTGGAGGGCAACTTTTTATTGATCCATTTGCTCCGATTAGTCGCGGTGTAGGTCGCTAAGCGTGTGTTTGCGTACTACCCAACTGTGTTTGACTGTCACAGTCTTTGGCATTAAACTCCTCAAACACAGAACGCTACCAGAACGTCAGTCAGCAAACAGTAGTTTTACAACGTGAACGTTAAGTGCAGTTGGTTTGTGACAGCCACACAAAGAGTTTGATCTTTTTGGTTCGACATTAGACAAATAGTCAAATGTGTATGCCATTTTTGTGTTGTATGTGTGCTGTGAATCTTTGAATATTGATTCAGATGCCAAAGATACGATACTATAATATTTGTTTAAAAAATCAAATAAACTGCCACCATATACTGGTAAAGCAACTGGTCATTATATCGGAATTTAGTAAGTACCTTTAGTCCAATGGCTGCACTTCAAAGATCAAATCCGTGCCTAACATTTATGTGAATTTAGAACTGTTAATAATCTCTGAATCTTTTTTTAATCTATGGATGGAAACCATTTGAGAATAGAAAGAACTCAGACTAAAGAAACCAAGGAGTTTATAACTCCGCTTACCAGGTTATCCGCCCCTTGGTTTCCTTAGTCACTTAGTCCATAGGACCGACAAACTTTTTCTGAGCGCGTGCTCCTTAGGTACAAACTCCTTGGTACGACCAAGGAAGGTATCTTTTATTTTTTTTAAGAAGGCTTGCATAAGGCATTACACCAGACATCTCCCCTCCAGACAAACAGCTCAGTGGCGAATGTACATAGAGCTAAACACATTTTTATCTGTGGTACGCGTCTGTGTAAACCTCGCCTGTGTCAATAGCTGGAGGGTGGCGCTACACTTGCTCCTAATTGATATTACGGCAACCTCTGCTGCTGGTGTGGGCGCCTAGTACATTCAGATTGATGGAGACGAATCTTATGAATGTTATTATCGTTTTCCAGCATTAGGGGGATGTCACAGATGTTTTGGAAATGTTTTTGGAGGGACCCGATGATCTTCTAATGACAGCGTTGCTAATGCTATCGTTATTCATAGATAGTTAAAATTGAAGATTTTTCAGAACGAATGGAACTTCCTTTTTAAGTATCCGAGCATTATTCATATTTTTTTACATGTGTTATAATAAAATCTCTTTAAGGTCGTTTTGTCGCAATATGTTAGTGTATTTTAGAGCATTGTTCGATTTGTTCGTTTTGAAATTTGTTAAGTTTTGGCGATGTTCTATAAAAAGTTAAATCAAACTGGTGCAGGGTTTAGGGTTTTCTAATGTACCTATTTACTTCAAGACGTCTGTTACGGCTTAATGACTGCGATCTTGATTATTATTTACAAATCCTCCCTATCCCTACTTGAAAATCTGAATCATCAATCACCAAAACTCACTGCAGGCCACGTCTTCAATCAGAATCAAATCAGAACTATTAAAACGGCATTACCCGGCCGTTTAAGATAGGTATCGATTCAAAAAGGTCTCGATTAGATCTTGGTATAAAATCAAACAATGTGCTGTGATTTTATCTGGCGGTATTATCATGTGGCGGGGTTGCTTGACTTTTTGAGTGTTTTTGGAGCCGTTTTTGAGTGGAACTTACGTAAATTCTTTGTTAATTGAGAGCCCTTTTCGTATAGGTCAATTGTTTTAAATATTTTTTGTAAATTATCGTTTGTAGTTATTTTGTATACAGCGTGTAACAAAAATGTGTGGTAATACTTCAAGGTGGGCTTCTACTCATGAAACTTTTGTTATATAACTTTTTGGACTTTTCATACAAACTTGGCTCTCCAGCTGATCAATTTGTATGAAAAGTCCAGAAGTTTAGGCGATTTCAACAAAGTTATAAAAAATTCCTTGAAGTATTACCACACCGCTTTGTTACAGCCTGTATAAAATATAGTTTCTGATGAATGATAAAATTATTGTAAGTAATGATTTCTTTTCTTTACAGATGGTGCAAGCGATACAAGTGCTCCGGTTTCACCTACTAGAATTAGAAAAAGTGAGTTATTTAATAATAATAATATATTTAAAAAAAACATACACTCAACAATCCAAATTATAGTAGGCAAAGAGTAAGTATTTTCGTTTTTTACGTATCATCCAAGGTGAGTTACAAACTCCTTGGTGTCGTCAGCCAAATGTGAAGTCGACTGTACAATTTTAAATTTGGAATACACGGAGCTCATTCGAAACCAGTTTAAGGTATATCGCCTTACTCAAAAGTAATATCGTCTCGATTATCGTATCGCGCGCTCGATACTGAATCGAGATTGTATTTTATATCGATCACGCAATATGATCACGCACCTCGTCTTTTAGATATAATAGGAAAATTATTTGAAGCTATTCTATTATTATTCGTGCATTATACCTATTAAAACTTATCGTAGTTGTTATGCCATGCGTATTTAATATCACGTTGTTAGATATCTGATACAATATATTTTCTTACAAGAAGTCCACGTTTTTAGTGATGGGGTTGCTTATAGTTTTTCTAGCAACCGAACGAAGCTACCTACCGAACTAGGTAGTTATATGTATTTTGTTTGATATTTCTAGATTAGGTCAGGACAGGCTATTTTCCGCAAGCAGTTGACCATTGTACAGTGGTCACAAATATTTTTTATAAATATTATCAGAGACAAGATATTATGTATGTAGTTTTTTGCTATCTTCTGTCATCATAGGTACATGTATGCGATTTTGAATCACTCCTAAAAACTATTTTTTACTCAGTTTCTTGGATGTATCTCAGACGCAGACGGATGAAGAACATTTCAAAATTCGAATGTGTTCGAATATCATTCAGACAGAGTTGTTTGTTTTCCCTTATCTCCCATTTCGGGGTTCCGTTCGGAAACCGGTCGCATTTCTTGCGTGTGTCGCCGTCCGATTCGCGCCATCGCGACAGTCGGCCGAATTAACGGTAACACAACAGGACGCCCTCTTTTTGCTATCCGCAATCAATTCGGACAATTTGTTTTAATTAAAATTCAAATATACATATACACATTCCACATTCGTGTCCACTAGAAACCGATTCTTGTCAATGTATAAGTATGTACAATATTTTTATTTTAAAATTACAGACACACTCAGAAACTAGTTTAAGTAACGTCTCTATCAAGACGAATGATCTCGAGAAACTGGATACCTCGTCGATCGCTCCCACAGATTCCATAAAAATAATCCGGCGCCGTTCGATCGTACAGAACTACAAACTCTTACGTTTAGAAACCGGTAAATTTGGTAAAAAAAGTCGTGTACCAAAAAGGTCTGTAACGAGATAACGTGTAATGCGATACCTCTGTACGAATCGTTGGCCGGAGGGCGAGATAAAGGCTATTTTAAAAATAAAACCACGTTCGAAATTTAAAATTTCAGCCAGAGGGCTAGCAATGTGATTAAAAGAGATCGGTACCTATACGTACCTGTCACGGTGTTACCAGTTATTAGCTTTCTGATAAAACATGATAGACAAGGCAACACTTGTTCTGTGATTTTTAGATCCTAGATCCGTAGCCACTCGTCTACCTGTCTCTGCTATCAAAGGAGTTTTTTGCTCGTCGCTCATATCCCATACACGTTGTCGGGCTCTATCTCGCCTAGCGACGGTTTTTGTCGAATAAAAGTAAAGAAAAAACACCGTTAGTTCGATCCATTTCCGCGTCACTACACACCGCTCACAGGTGATGGTTTTTTGAGCTTAAATAATAATTAAAAATAAAAAAGTTTCAGCCCGTCTCGAGCCCACAATGAGATCTCGTTAAGTGCACTGTTTTTTAAATACGTTTTTTACTACAATAGCCAGTTTTTCAAGACAAATTGTACCATAATTAAATTCATTGCATTTAAAACTTTATCTACGTATCTAACAAAAAAAGATAGGTCCAAAGGTTTGAAACAAAAAAAACAGCAGCTCTATCAATGAATTTTATTTTACACATAATAAAATAAATAAATGTTGTAAATAATTAGAAAATTTAAAATTCATAAATACATTTTTAACGAAGTCTAAATTATTACAACATTAAAATATCCAATAACATGTTTATGATTTATGCCTCAGTATTTTTAAATAGAGCCGGCGGCGGTCACACACATTGCTGAGTCCTTTTCGATCGGCTCTGTGATTGGTCATCACATCAGCTTTTTTCATGCCTTTTTATTTCGGTAGACGCACTGGCTGTCTGTTCCCTAATTACGTTAAGTGATGCAGACGCTGGATTCCTGCGGTAATGTCAGAAGTTTTATTAGATTCTTTTTTGTATTTAAATTTTTCGATTCGAATTTCGAACGCTCGAAGTAGCCAGGTGCATTTGTCCTTCCCATCCTTCAATTTGAAATCAAGATGGAAACTCTACAGAGTTTTATCTTTAAAAAGGCTTAGTTAATTGAATACATATTTTTACCCTAAGCAAGACATTCGCAAGAATACTTATATTTTCTGTAATTTCGATCATACAATTCGTTAAAAATGTAACATTTCGAAACCCTGTTTGTTTGTTTTGTTCATATTTTGTTTCTAACGCGTAAACGTTATCTGTAACAACGTGGCTAAGTGATTTACGATGTAGGTCAGATTTGTTGGTTTACGGGCCGGGGCTCGAACCTGGGACCTCGAGTTTATGACCCAACCGCCGTTTTATAACTTTTATACAACACTCCCGGCGGTCGTGTGGACTTCAGTTACACTTTTTTATTCAGTTAACAGAACGTTATCAGAATCAGCTGACTTTAGGCTCACTACGTTTTAGCTTATAATAAAACCAACTATAGTCTTATTTTAAAAACGTTTTTTAACTCATCAAACGAAAAAAAAAAGCAATCGCATTATATTTTTTCTTATAAAATAATGTAACTTGCCCTTCAGTCGTCCGTCACTCCACTAGCTTCATACGTAACGTCTCCTCGAGGCGCGAACCAATCGGCTCTCATTTGAATTTGGAACCGGTCGATTCTGATTCCGAATTGAAAAAAAAAGAAAATGAGAAAGAAAAAATAAAAGGGCAAAGATTCCAAGCCTGTCCGGTGCCGATCAGAAATGCCGGGAAAAATATGCGGCCAGTTTGCGTATAATGTTTTACCTCTATCATGTATATGTATAGTTATGTGCTGGCAGTGTGGGAATTTGGAACGACCTATATACAGCCGCAAGGCACAGACTATTTAGGTACGGTATAACCAATGGTAGACGGATCTTTTTTTTTAAATTACAAAGTATTATTTATTGCCATGATTAGAGACTAGAGAGGCTGATTAGCAGTGATCGGAATAGGTAGACTGTATTTATCTAAACTTCGAGGAACAGAGCGGAGACTTCCTTACGACAACATTGTTTTCAGCGTCAATTGTCCCGGGTTTCCGGACATCACATAAGTACATTACGAATTAATGTTATTTCTTTTCGCCTGCGACTTCGTCTGCGTGGAATTCCATTATTTTGCGTTTTCATGAAATAAAAATATAATAATAATAATATCTGGGACAAATCACACACGGTCATCTGGCCCCAAACTAGGATTCCCTGTATCTTGGGAACCAGAGACTGATATACATACACATATACATTTAAATACATACATATATAGATATAGTACACCCAGACTCAGAGCAAACAATTCTGCTCATCACAGAAAAGTTTGCCCTGTATGGGGATCGAACCCACGACTCTCGAATCAAAGGTTAGGATCGCTAACCACTTAGCCACCGAGTCAGTCATTATTATTAATAACTCGGTTTTAGGCGACGTGTACAGATGAAAAATGCACCAGATTTTAAGTATACCTATTTACTTTACAGCAATACACTGTAAAAACAGCATTCAATTTCGCGCAGTACATTTTGCCAAATCCCGGAAAAAATGTTGTATAAGGAAGTCTCCGAAAGACTACCTATTTTGATCACTGCTGATTAGATACTACGAGGGGCTATGTGAGTCGACACACACAATCTTAACTGATATTATAAATGTGAGAATGTTTATGTATCTGAACGTCTCAATGCCTTAATCCTGTAATATTGAGAAGGACACCTTATATCTCGATTTCTGAAGTGTTTCTCATGGGACAACCCAAACTTGATTGCAAGCGAAGCCGCGGGCAGAAAGCCAGTAACTCTATAATTGGCAGGTTTGGTGAATCAAGAAAATAGATTACGCTTTGCAAAATAAACCACAAAGTAAAGACAAATCAGTAAAACTAAAATAAATAACTTGCAAACTTCATACCAGGGTTTTATTCTACGTGTAATATTTATTCGTGAAAATTTTACGACGGTTATGCTTCAGTGCTTCTTTACTCTGTTAACCTATCCAGTACGAACGAATGCGTATAAATGTCTGCGTAAAATAATAGTAAAACCACTTCGCAGACAACAAAAGTACGAGGTACCAACCTGAAGATGCTAAAATTTATTAAAGGAGATGGATCTTATTTTAGCAAACATAAATTAAGTTGTTTTGTACGTAATTTAGTTTTACTTTCAAGTCACTTAAAGACTTTATTATTTAGATATGACGAACAAAAGTTATAATTAAAGTTATATTCGTGTATATATTTCTTTGATTTCAAAATTGAAAAGTAAGAAAGCAGTTTTAAGTATTGACAAATATTTGAGATTGTCAACTGATCACACTAAATAAGAAATATCCTCATATTTTTTTCATCCACTATTCTTCTAAGACTTGAAAAATAATAGTTTCTATGGTAACCATAACTAAAACTTTTACAAAACTGTTCTTAGAATACCTTAAACATAACTAAAGCGTGGGCAGTAACATACACTCTCGGTTCCAAACTCAAAAGAATAGCCATTCAAATATGGAACCTCCATACGTCAATGAACGGCCATTATTTCATTCGAAATATAAATAAAAAGTGATCATTTAGAAACACTCCATATCTCAGTCCGTGAGTCCCCCATTCCAAATTTAAATTTCCGAAAGGAGTTTGATGTTCTAAACGATAATCGCTCGAACGAGAGTTGGAATGCCGTAATATCTCATTAAAAGACATAACCATTTACTAAATAAAGTCTTAACAAGTAAATACTCGACAGGCAACAATAACTCTTCAGTCAATGGCCGGAAGGGTTGTATTCTTCTGTACGTTGTTAGTTTAAACACTCCTAGTTTACACGGGCAGTTCCAAATTTGAATCTCCGAAGAGTTACGATGTCAAATCTTTAGCTGGTGTTACTAAATTTAAAACAAACCTTCAACTGTCATCTGTGAAAGGACGAGGGATTAAAGTATTGAAAAATATTATTTTCTTAAAGTTCTAGACCCTTCGATTTATATCTATCTAATCTCAATAAAAGTGTCATATGTTATAAAGTGATTCCAAAGATTCTCTTAGGAAATAAATAATAAACTATTCTCGGTATACAGTATGTAGCAAAAAGTCAGGTGTAGCAAGCAATACTCTACGATTATGGTGGGCTTCTATAATACTCATGAAACCTAATATTATTATGTACTAGCTTCCGCCCGCGACTTCGTCTGCGTGGACTTCAGAATTGGGTTCACAGATATATAAAATGTTAAAGCAGCGCCATCTATTGACAAAGTAAAATTTCAGTTTTTAGTCCTTCCTCCGGGAACCCTCAAGTTTTTCGGTATAAAAAGTATCCTAAGTGTTATCCGAGTGCTTTATCTATTTACCTGCCAAATTTCATACAAATCCGTTCAGTAGTTTCAGCGTGAAAGCGGAACAAACAAACAAACATCCATACTTTCGTATTTATAATATTAAGTGAGACTTCGATGAAATCGAAGATATTTTTTTTATTTTTTTGCACAAAACAATTAGCCAACTTTTTATGGAAACCCCAAAGATTTATTTTGCGATTTCGGTAAAACTGTATAGTATTTTAATTTCGAGAGAAGCCCACCTACTCATTTTTGTAACATTTTATATTTTAAACAGCTATACGATGTTTTGAATATCGAACGTGTAATCAGTGACATATAAGCCCAGGATATTTTTTTCGACCGCCATGTTTACACTCTCATTCAAAAGATTATAAAAGCGCTCTCAATCAAGATTCTGACATTGACAGCGCATGCTCTGAAACCGCCGGCACCGCTCTAGTGTCAATAAAATTCACACAACCATAAATATGAATTTCAACGGTGTCGGTTGTAAAATCCAAATTATGATAAACAAACTACTGACATTACAATATTTGAGCCGTGTGTTTACGGCGCGATGTAAAATTCACAAAAAGCTGTCGATTAGGAATTAGTATCCCGAAGACTTAATTAGCTGTCAACGGCGGGTAGCGCTGTTTCCGGTTCCGGCGCTCTATTCTATTTTCAAATCCGCCGAAACGATTGGAGTCCCGCGTGTTGCTTGCTGTGTGTTCGATTTTTAGTTTCTTCCTTTTTTCATATTCCTCACCAACGAAGGAGGCGAGGGTCCTCAGTCCACCTGCCAGGATTTTATTACATTTCACCATGTAAACGCTATCTAAAAATTTCGTTAGCCTTTTTATTGCCTTATGTTAATTTCTAAGCTAATTATGCCTATGAAAATTTATAAGGCAGGCGCACAAAATTAATAAGCGCCTGGCGGGGTCCGTATTTTTATCGAATGAAAAGTAAAAAGTGGGTTTTGTGTTGTTTTTACGATTCATTTTGAGTTTTTAGTGGAATGTGTTGAGGCAGTTGTTCGCCATTCGGATGTGTTTGGTCCCTTTGTTTCTATTGTTTGTTGTTTTCGTTGAGCTTTGTATGGTGATGTTAGTTTAAAGGTCGCTTGCTTCAAGGTACTCAGAAGGTACTAAAACGGGTAACGAATTTAGGTGAAGTGGCTTAACTCGTATGAAATGAAATGAATATAATTTTGATGGATTGTTGAGTGTATGTTTATACGTAAATTATTTTGTTGTATTTCAGCTAAAATTCAAATTTTTGCATGAATCTTTTAGAATTTATATCTTATGCCAATCTGAGGATCAAGACGAATCAAACAAAATACTTCAAAGTCCAGTAAGCCATTTTGGCTATAGGCGGTGACTATGAAGCAACATACATACATAAAACTGAAAAACATAACCTTGCCCTTGGCAGTCGAGTAACTAACAATAACCTTCCTGTTTTCCCAAGAAGATTAGCATATAAGACTTTGTAGTGTAAACTAAACTATGACAATATTATTTCCCAACGTCCAGAACTCGAAAACTGCATAAGTTCACAGCCGCCCATCCTAAACGCAGCTGCAAATCCTAACCACCTCCTCTCTTCCAGGTCCACGAACTGTGCGATAACTTCTGCCACCGCTACATCAGCTGCCTCAAGGGCAAGATGCCGATCGACCTGGTCATCGACGAGCGGGAGTCAGCGCGGCCGCCCGACGCCAACGGCGAGCGCTCCGCCCCCGACAGCAGCCACGACGGCGCCAGCACCCCCGACGTCGTGAGTACCCCCTATAAACCCCATCTCATCCAGAGGCGCGACCACCAGCTAGCACCCAATTCAACCACGAGCTACCTCGTGCACCCCTGTTCTTAATCTGGCCATTGCAAAAACGAAGTACGTAAGGGGGTGCTCGCATATTAGTTTAATTCCCGCCTCCCCTCGCCTTCTTTTCGTGCAGTACTGAAACGTTTGACGAACTCTTTGGTTTTACTGGCCAGTTTTTGAACGAAAGCCATGTGAAATAAAAGTTTTGTTTCTTTATTAAAAACTTTTTCCGTAATGCGTGTAGTTCGAACGTTTCAGTACTGCACGATATTTTAAAATAAGCACGTCTCGTGTTCCGTTTTTTGTAGTTTCCCATTTTGTTGAACGGAACACGATCGCTTCCGGTCCTTCTGAGAGCTTCAATTGAACAAAAAGCTCGAGGAAGTGCCGCTAGTTTAAGTTCCTTTAGAACAAATCTTCGTTTTTGCAATTGGCCAACCTCTTAACACTGTACGATTATTAAATTAATCGAACAATCAAATCAATTGAGTCCCTTTTCAAAATTCGAAGATAAGCAAACGTTACAGTGAAGGGGTGAAAAGTAAAACGGGTGCGACCGGTGAACACCGGATGTATGTAATTTTTTAAACCGCGAATTTTAACTTCGCTTTATTTTTTTAAATTGCCGAAAAGAACACTGCGCCTGTGTTCGGAAACTATGTTTTGCATCGGAATTTATGTATACGATTAAAATACGTATAACGTTGATTGTAATATGTGTATACTAATAACTACGTTAAATAAAATAAGTAAGCTTACTTAAAATGACAATGTTTTAGCGAAAACAACTATTTTGAGAGGCAGTACGTCACTTAACATTGCCGAGCTATAAAAAAGTGAGTAAATGATAATCTAAAAAAAAACAAACAAACAAAACTATTGGAAAACGACGTATACGTAACAAAATACAACTTTAACTTGCCTAAGTGAGATATTAAGGATAAAAAGTAGAATTTTAAATTATTGTAACTATCTACTTATTTGGTTTTCGGTGGTAGTTGCTAGAGCGTTGTTTAGGAGATAAACGAAACGGAGATACGTAATAGTTGTAATGCCGATATTCGTCGAAATATATTAATATTCCTAAAGCACAAGAAAAAAACTAGTTAGTGAAAAAAAATACGTATAAAGTATACGCTAGGTGTAATTTTTTGTCCGAGATTTTGAACAACCTGTAACGTGAAATTAATTTGTGTTAAATAAAAAACAAAAAACACTGCGTTTCCGTTTTTTCCTTTACATATCATTTTTGACTTGTCTAATACCGAATAAAATTAGTATACAATTATATTTAAGATTGCCATCTAAAAACAAATATTAAACATTTTTTAAAGAATCTCTTTGACCCTTAAATAATAGCTAACCAGCATACAGGATGTTCAAAATTAGATGGATGTTATAATATATGTACGTGCGTTATAAATAAAAATCTAGATGCTTCAACAGAGTAATAATTAATTACACAATAAATATAAAAATAAATAAATTAGTCGTGGATTGTGTTCCGATTTTAAAACTCAATATCTTCTTTTCTCTCAAAATAATATAAAAATAGTAATAAATAACAATATTCTATGAATCTAATAATACAGTAATGTAAGTAAATTTTAAGATAATACAATTAATTTACTGCTGTATTTTTGTACACGGCATAAAACTATCTTTTTAAAAATTCGCAACGTTCCGTTGGACGTGCGACTCCTTTTTCTATTTTGACAGTTTATTCCCCCTTCGCAAATATTTTGACATTTCACATGACACTTGTCGAAATGAGGTACTTAACACTCCTGGCTAGTACTTGTTTTTAGTGATTTAAATGGATTTTTGGGCGTTGAGACTGACTTGTTTTGTTTGTGTTATTGTAATTATTATTTCCCGTAATTGTTAACATTGAAGCCATATGTTTTAAAATAATTTAAATAAGTAGACAGTGACTTCTCTGCGCACTAACCGGAAAAATGTTGACTTGGGGATAATGGAAGAACTAATTTTATTACGAACTAAAAAGTTATTTTTGTCTGTATATGAGTTTTTAACATTAAATTGTGTAGTTGAATCTTGACTAAGTTAGGTATCGTTTAGGAAAACGCGGGGCGTTGCGCGGCGCGTCAGGCGGCGCGTCGCGCGGTCAAATCAAACATATGGTAATCTATGTGAGCGTTCAGGAGCGCGCGTTGACGCTTCTACATGAACGCTCTCATAGATTACCATATGTTCGATATGACCGCGCGCGCGCCGCCTGACGCGCCACGCAACGCTCCGCGTCTCCCTAAACGATTCCTTAGGTTTTAGAGTATAAAGCGCGGTAGGTTTCTTATGATGTTCGGGAACTTATTTTTCTTATACTATACTCTAGTAATTGTATTATAATAATGCTGCTATATATTTGGTGTACGTCCATCTTGTATGTCAATGTGATTAATTTTAAAATTATTTTAATTTTTTGGACGGATAACAATAAAATGTTCTGTTTGAAATTAAAAAAGTAGTTTATTTTAAAACAAAACTGTCACATAATCTCACAATGATAAATTAAATTAACTTGAGTTCTGAAAGTATTGAAGAGAAAATATAAGAAGCTGTATATAAGCTTTCTATAAGAAGACGGTATCTTGCAATAAAGCTTAAAAATTGAATATCAATACAATAAAGTATTCCTTTTCCCATTCTTCAAAGCAGAATCCACATGTCTGTCTACCAAAGACAATGGAGTCGCGAAACTTAATAGAAAAATTTTTTCGTCGAAAAAAAAAACTCTAGTTAATTCACATTTTTATCATGTCGCAGTATTCCATAAACTTTGGGACTCCCCTGTGAGCGGGGAACGCGCGGAAAATTGTTTTTTGGCGACACCCCGCGCGCTAATCTTTTCTGCCTTCCGAAATCCTCACACCCTGTGTACAAGAATTGACGAAAAAAATAAAAAACGGGGCGGTTTTTCTTGCGGAGTTATTTCTGCGACAATCTTGATATTTTCATTTTTATTTTATGGGCTGCCATTGACATTTGATGGACGCCTATAGGGTGTTCAGAAATAAGATTAGGGTTCGGATAATTGATGCAAATTTTAGCCGGTAATAAGTATTTATTGACAGATGCTCGGTGGGATTCAGTTCGCGAAGGGTTTCTTTGTTTGTGGAGAAAATTGCAGGCTATCAAAAATTTTGCTTTGGATAATCGTTTTTGATTGTTTAATAGACTTGTTTGTGTTTAAAAAGCTTAAATAGGAATAGCAGGATATATAAGGGTCAGGCAGGTCTTTGAATTTTTATTAAAAATAATAATCTCTAGTAACCGCCCTGGAAAAGATGTGTATGGCATTGGATGATTAATTAATTATAAATAAATAAAAGAAAAAAAAACACAAATAGGTAGTTGTAATTGTATAAATTCAGTATTACAGGCAAAATTATAGTTCTTTCACTCTGGAAATGTGCCTGAAACATTAATGTTTCCATGAACAAGATAACTCTTAGTATTATTATTTATGATCTAATTCAATACCAGACCACGCCATAAGAATACCAACTAACAAATTCGGTGACATATTATTGCCAAAAAGGGCAATCTCTATGGATGGAGCTCTATGAATAATGCAAGGAGACACATCTAGGAGCGGCCATAGACAACAGAGGGACATTCGTCACGGATCAGCTGAGGATTTGCCGTGGACTTGTCTATGGCAGGATACAGGGTGGTGAAAATATATAGGGGTATTACGTAATATTGTGATAGAAATAGGGGACACCGAGTTGATGAGGACTAGGATTGATGGATTCAAATTTATTCAGGGAACCCTAAAAATGAGATATTTTTTATTGCGATAGCAGAAGTCTCTGTAAGTTAGGAAGATTAATTTTATTAGAAGTTTTTTATGTTGATAACAACCCATAGCGTCCCCACTGTTGGGGTATGGGTATCTTCCCATTGCTCGGGAAGTTAAGGCCATACTCCACACACGGGGGCCAAGTTCGGATTGGTGGAGATTGTGGGGCTATCGGCTAGCCCCAGCGTCAGAGGTTCTCAAGCCGCCTATAAGGCCTCTGACATGGCTTAACGACTGCGATCTAGTGATAGCAACTGGCACAAAAGGCTGTACTAGCGGTTACTAGTCTTATACCAAAGAAAAAGTATGTACTTTTTCTGATTGTCAGATAACGCACATCTAAACCAGAGAAGATATAAACTTGAAAATTAGAACACATACCTTAGAAGGAGAAGAAGCAATAAGGATTTATCAATTATCAAACCATAAATGGGTTTTTAGTTTGTGTGAAAGTTTGTAATCGTATGTATTTAACGGGCTGCATGTATTCAAAATCTACGAGGGCAAAAAGTATCACTTTATCCTGTATAAACAAACACAACAAAGATTGTCATATTTCACCTAAATAACAGCTTGGATATGTTCATATCGCCATTAAAAAATCAACTGATACACAGTGAAATCGAAATCGCGGACCAAATGTTAACTGTGGTTTTTGCTTTGATGGAAGTGATTCCTTAGAGAAAGTTGTTCTGTGTCATGTTAAAATTTGTTCAGCAACTTTAATATCAGTAAATTTTTTAATGGCAGATATGAACATATCTAAGCTGTTATTTAGGTGAAATATGACAATCTTTGTTCAACCACTTTTAAAATAAATGACAAAAATTTTGAACTTTCCATACAAATTGGTCAGTCTGACGATCGATTCGTATAGAGAGTTCCATAATGATTTGTCCTGTATCCAAAAAGTGGTAGAACCAAAATAATCATACGAGTATTTGACACATGTAAGAGTTTCTCGAAACAGATCGAACCACGAAAGACTCTGGAAAAAATTCGCGCCATGACAGAAACAGATCACCATAAACCATCTCGGTCTAATCTATTACTCGTACCTAGAAGGTACCACATTGGGATTGTCCCGCCATTTCTTAGATCTTAGCCGTCTCGTTAACCGTGTGTCTGTCTGTCTGCCTCGGCTACTTTATTACATTGTAAATCGCAAACCTCCCCCATTTCGCTAAGCAAAACGAAGGCCCTTCACATAGTGAGAGGCAGAAGCGGGAGCGAGCCACGGCCAGTGCCAACGGTTCATATTAAAAACAATCCGCTACCGCTTGTGGAGCCTTTATACAGGTTTCACATAGTTTTTGTAATGCCAGGCAGTAGTGATATGAATAGATAGAGGGAGTTTTTAATGGGCAAGGTCGTAAAAGACAAATTGTTTACGCTTATGGGCACCTGTCTAAAATGCTACCAATGCCTTTTTTTAGAACTGTCTTGGTGAGCTAAGATAGAACTCCTGCTATTGCGCTGGTTATCAAGAAAACAATACATTGCTTGGCGACATGTTATTGAGCGAGCTTGGAGATATGTCCTAATAGGATCTTGCGTGGATTCAACCACTGCACTGGTGAAATATTTCAGCGTTCCCATATTGACGTTTAATATGGCTAGAATGGAAAAAGCCACTTTGGAACTATCTTTTCAGTTAAAATATTTGTTTGTAAGCAGCACCATCATGGTCAATCTTGCAAACCATGTTTAGCTGTACCTACAAAACTCTACAAATTAACAATGTTTCGCTACCGCGACCGCTACCGCTTCCGCTCTGTAATGTAAGAGAGGCAATTTAGTTATCTACTAGAAGTAGAAACATAAATCTGTCTAATTAATCCTTCTATTAAATTTGTTGTAGTTTTCGCAGTATGTAGAATTCCTTTGAACTGCATTATAATTGGTGCAGCGTTTAAGATTAACTGCAAAACACTGTTGCTTATTAGATGGACACTTAATCCTATCTACTTTTACTTTTTGCGACTACTAATACTTATCACGACGAATCAAATGGAGGGTTATGATTTCATGTATTTAATGATCATGGAATTATGAATTGCCTGAGAGATTATGAAATGCCTGGACACATAGTTCGCGAAGCTTCGTTAACAAAACTTTTGGTTCAGTAAGTTATAGTTAACATATGCCTAGGCATTTCGTGATCTGTCTACAACATATTAGTGTTCCATTCCAAAATCTGGTAACGTTTACTGGATAAGAGTGAGTCCTTTTCACGCTCAAGATATTTACAATAAGCTAGTTATTACTTTTCTTGTGTTTATTACTCTCTCGGAATTGTTTTGGAAGGAGGGTTATGATTTTCGAGTGTATGAATGTATGTAGGTATGTATATTTATTTAGTACGCTCTATAGGCTAAACGGCTTGATGGATTTTACTTAGCTTGAGAGGTGTCGTTAGATTCGTCTTGATCCCGAGAGTGACATAGGATACATTTTAATGCAGTCGGGTATTAATTTATTATTAATTATGGTTAGGTTATTCATACAAACTGATTGTGTGTGGAGCCAAGTTTGTATGGAAAAAAATTGTTTGGAATTTCAAAGTTCTAGAACAAAAGTTGTTTAGTTGTGAGTAGAGTCAGCATTAAAGAGGTTTGCCGGTACATATGTATGTACCAGGCATACTGTATTGTATGTTATACAAGGTCTTTGGGTCAAAGTGAAGAAACGAAAGAGTGTAGAAGATTATGCTCTGGAAGAGTAAGTTATTTTATGAGATATACATACATAAACCACAAAGCTTTAAAGTAAGAGTAGCTAAGTATACCCCAGTATATATTGCGTAAGTAGGTATATACTACATGTATGGTACAGCTGCCTTATACTTTTGTTAATGCTTCGTCTCTTCTAAAAGTTACTTAGGCACAAAGTTAATAGCTGAGAAAATGTACTTACTTATCTTATTCTGAAAGTTGTGTAAAACAAGTGAACAAAGAAGATACAAATGAATTAAATTATAAATAAAATTATGAAATTGCGATAAATCTAGACACGTAGATAGAAGTCAAAAATTGTAGATTTGTACCGGTTCCAACACATTACTAACATCTAGTACTTAGTTCATAGTACTGTGACAACAGTTTTGACCTAAAAGCTTCCTGAACCATGGACTTAAACATGTCAATTTTGGCGCCAAAATGCAAAAAGACGCTGCCAGTCGGTCGTAAACCGTCGCTTTCAAATCTGAAACGTGCTCCCATTGGACAGAGGCTGACCAATCTCCGGTCACAGACAAATTTTATGACCATCCATTGGCCACAGCGCGGTTACTTATTTACGACAGACCTAAGGTTTACTCGCAAAAATTCTATTAATAAATTAGTCGTAAACGACGCGTAATTTATTATCTTTAGCTTTTAGTGCAATTATTTCCTTTATTAGGATTTAAACATTAAACATCATTATTGCAACGACGAAATAGAACGCCCGTAAATTTTAAATTCAGACACCTGTTAACAATGAGTTTTTATATCTTGTTATAAACAATTGTTTTGACCAAGGAGTTTATACTCTGACTCAAAGTAATGTAAACAAGAAGAATGGATTACGTTTTTTCAAGTTCCCGCTAAAATAATGTTATCAAAGAGATTGGATGTAATTTTTTCGGTGTAGAAATAATGTAGGTCCTGCTGTGAGGTTTCCTTTGATATGGCACGTTCCATTTGCAGACCAGCGGGGGGCCAATGTCTCCATCTTCCTTCGTGAAGTATAAAATGATTACTTCCTTATTAATGGAATATCCTTGTGTAAAAAATGAGAATTTACCTTTTTATTTTTGCTTGAAAGTCAGGCAGTCGCCTAACCTAACCTTAAAGGTAAAAGAGACATTTAAAAATTGAGCCCTGGTATAAAAAAAACTGTTTGAGTCTTCAAAATCATTTCGAATTTTGTTCAAATCTTAAGTTGTCATACGTATAATAAAAACATTTTTTTTTTATATCAAGTTGAAGAAGTAAGTAATGGATCATACGTCTTTATTGTATTACCAGAAAAAATGCGTATTGAAATGGCAAAAAAAATTAAATATTAATAAAATTACACGTTTTTGTTTCACAACTAAATAATCAATTAATATTTTCAACAAAAATTCTTGTGATTTTTAAGATTTATATGGATTAAGTATATTATATTTTCAGCACAGCCATTACAGTTACTATTTTAATAATAGTCTTGGCCATAGACAAACATACATTTTCATACATAACGTTTGACGTTCGTTCTTTCGAGAAAAAAAACATTTTGTGGTAAGACGCCTTACAGCATAAACAAATTAAAGCAAATCGAAGGGAGTGTAGGTTTGATGTCAACGTCCTTTGCCCTAAATTGGCTGCATGATGTCACTGCCATATGTTTCTTTCTGTACCGATATCCAAGCCAAGCTCCTTCATTTAAAGGCTCTGTATCATCATATCAGCGATTACTTTGTTACGCCCACTTGCTGGTATATTGCTTTGTTCGTCTCGATTTGGTTTGGTTTTCCTGATTTACGTATGTCGATTGCACTATGAACTGTTAAAAAATTGTAGGTGTTGAGTCTATGTGATGGTTATTTTTATTATCATTGTTATGTATTTCTTTAAAAATCTTAATCAGTATAATATAGATGGGTAAAGTAAAGAAATAATAGTATAATAATATCTGGGACAAATCACACACGGTCATCTGGCCCCAAACTAGGATTCCCTGTACTATGGGGACCAGAGACTGATACATACACATATACATTTAAATGCTATATAGATATAATACACCCAGACACAGAGCAAACAAATCTGCTTATCACAGAAATGTTTGCCCTGGGTGGTGATCGAACCCAGTGATTTGATTTTGTAGGACTCAGTTCAATATAACACTTGCAAGACTATGTTTGGATAATTTACAGTGAAAGTTGAATTTAAATCATGACTTATTGACAGTGTAGAACTTTTGGAAGCACCGTCATTGGTTAGCAAAATATGGCCACCTTTTTCCCACCCGCCCTATCTAATATCGCTGACAATTTTCTGTTCTGTTTAGATGTTAGTTGAACTATGTAAGTCAGTTTTGCGCTACTGAATTAATATACAGGTTGCAACAAAATAACTCTACGACTCGGTAACATGGGGTTTCACTATTGCAACTGAACAACAGTTGTTCAAAGACTGTTGAAATCGCATTATAAGTTTCAGACGTTTCATAGAAATCGATCAACAGTTTGGCCGATTTGATATGGAGAGTTGTTTTTTTTTTTTTACGATTTGGACAAAGACGTAGAACAAAAGTTACTCAGTATGATGAGTTTAAGCGTCAGTTAACACTATACTTCATTCCAGTAAAAAAAAAGCAAAACGTAAACAAACTTACTATGGAACTGACACATGTCAATGTCATCTGCATACTACGTTTGTTTACCTTTTGCTTTTTTTTTTTTGATTGGAATGAACTATACATCTATTATATTTTGTTACAGCCTATACAGGGTGTAAAAAGGTGTGTTTGAAATTTGAAGGGTTACTCAGAATCAAGTATATTGGGGGAGATGGGCCTCCTTAGCATTGGTCTGCAGCCCGTCTAGGAGAAGGGAAACTCCGAAATCAAACCTGGTGTGGTGGTCATCGTTAGGCGAAAGTAGGGTCCAACCCAAATATACGGCAGACCACCACAACAGCATTCCCAAGGAGGGTTAGCGTCAGGCAGGCGGCCGGCTGTAAAACTCGTGCCAAATCTGTAGCAAATGAATAGAGTGATAGACATGCGCGACAGGGTTAGGGCGTCCCCCGGAGGCGACGCGCAGGAGCAGCACCCGGCTCTTGCGACAAGTGGGTCAGGGTTGTCGCACCATCCGACGCGGGTGCGACGTAAGACGAGAGCTCGGAAAGGGAGGGATGTGAGAATAAGGTGTGCTAGTTGGAATGTCGGAACGATGACTGGGAGGAGTAGAGAACTAGCAGATGTTTTGAAGAGACGGAGAATAAATGTAGCATGTCTGCAAGAGACGAAATGGAAGGGTACGAAAGCTAGGGAGATCGGTGAAGGATATAAGTTTTATTATTGTGGAAGTGATGGTAAGAGAAACGGGGTAGGAATAGTGTTAGATAGTGAGATGAAAAAATGTGTGATGGATGTGAAAAGGGTGAGTGACCGAATTATTGTTGTAAAAGTGATGCTGGAAGATTTGATTATGAATGTGGTGAGTGTGTATGCCCCTCAAGTCGGATGTGAGGAGAGAGTAAAGGAGAAGTTCTGGGAGGAGTTTGACGGGGTGATGATGAGTATGCCAGATAGTGAAGACATATGGATAGGTGGAGATTTTAATGGGCATGTGGGAAGAATGAATGAAGGGCATGAAAGAGTACATGGTGGTTGGGGGTTCGGGAGCAGAAACGAGGAGGGAGAAGCACTGCTAGAAACTGCTTCGGCATACGACCTGGCCATAACAAACACCTGGTTTCAGAAAAAAGACGAACATCTCATCACATATAAAAGTGGCCACCATAAGACGCAGATTGATTATTTTCTTATTAAAAGAAATAAGATCAACTGCGTTAAAGACTGCAAAGTGCTACCAGGTGAAGAACTCGTTTCGCAACACAGGCTTTTGATCATGGAGATCCAAGTCAAAGTTCGTCCAGATAAGAAAAAAGAACGGCCCCCACCTAAAATCAGATGGTATTTGCTGGAAAAGGACGAGTATGCAGAAATGTTTAGAGAGCGAGTGGTGAACAAAATGTTAGAAATGGGAAGTATGGAAGGAAAATCGGTGAATGAATGTTGGAACGAGATGGCGGAATGCATGAGAAGGGAGGCGAAGGAAATTTGTGGAGAAACAAAAGGGAAAGGAATGATCGATAAGGAAACGTGGTGGTGGAATGACGAGGTGCAAAGAAGGATAAAAGAAAAAAAGGCAGCTTTAAAAGAATGGCAGATCGTATCAAATGAGAGCGTAAGTGTAAAAAATGCAAAGAGAGAAGTGTATAAAGAATGTAAGAAGAAAGCAAAGAAAGGGGTTGCCATTGCTAGAGCTGAGGCGCAGGACAATCTGTATAAATCTCTAGACTGTCCTGAAGGCCAGAAACAGCTCTATCGTATAGCGAAAGCAAGAGAACGGCACGCAAGAGATGTATCACATGTAAAATGTATAAAAGATGATGGTGGAAGGATTCTTGCGAAAGATGAGGAGATAAAAGAGCGATGGAAGGTATATTTTGAAAGATTGATGAATGAAGAGAATGATTGGAGTGGAGTACTGTTGGATCCACCGTTGAATCTAGGTATGGTAAGAGAAGTAGATGTGTCAGAGGTAAGAATGGCCGTGCGAAATATGAAGAATGGAAAATCGGTGGGACCGGATGGAATACCAGTTGAAGTATGGAAGTTATTAAGTGAAGATGGTTTTATGTGGCTTGCTTTGTTCTTCAATAAGTTGTTGCATGAAGAGGTAATCCCAGACGAATGGTGTAACAGCTTGCTGGTACCCATCTTTAAAAACAAGGGTGATGTACAGGATTGCAACAACTACCGAGGAATAAAGCTTATGTCACATAGTATGAAAGTGTGGGAGAAAGTGATTGAGAGACGCGTGAGAGAAGAGACCGAGGTTTCACGAAGCCAGTTTGGTTTTATGCCTGGTCGAGGGACGACGGACGCAATTTTTGGACTTCGTCAGTTGTGTGAAAAATACAGAAGTGTACACAAAAACTTGCACATGGTGTTTGTCGACCTCGAAAAGGCATATGACCGAGTGCCTCGGGAAGTGTTGTGGTGGGCCTTGAAAGAGAAAGGAGTGCCTGGGAAGTATGTGGAGTTGATTCGCGCCATGTACAAGAACATCCGTACACGAGTCAGATCCGTCGCTGGTACCTCGGAAGGGTTCGGAGTGGCGGTGGGCTTGCACCAAGGGTCAGCATTGAGCCCGTACCTCTTCCTGTTGATTATGGACGCTTTGACGTCGGACATACAGGAAGAGGCACCCTGGTGCATGCTATTTGCCGACGACATTGTCCTTGTGGGTGAGGATGGACCTGAGGTGCAGAGCAGACTGGCTGCATGGCAGCAAAGACTGGAGAACGTTGGCCTGAAAATCAGCAGAACCAAAACCGAATATCTGTTCTGTGATTTCGGCGGTCTCTCCAGTTGTACACCGATAGCACTGGATGGTGTAGCGCTACCGGTCTGCTCCGATTTCAAGTACCTAGGTTCACTTATTCAGAGCGACGGAGACATTAACAGAGACATTGAGCGCCGAATCAACTCGGGATGGATGAAGTGGCGACAGGTCACAGGGACTACCTGCGACCCCCGACTTCCCCTTAAGTTTAAGGGGAAGATATATAAAACTATCATAAGACCTGTCGTCTTGTATGGATCGGAATGTTGGGCCACTAAGGGAAAGGATGAAAGACGATTGCATGCTGCGGAGATGCGAATGTTGAGATGGATGTGTGGAGTAACAAGAATGGACAAGATTAGGAATGAGTATATAAGAGGAAGTTTGAAAGTTGCGCCAGTGATAGAAAAATTGAGAGGAAATCGTTTGTCGTGGTATGGGCATGTAATGCGGAGGAATGAAAGACATGTTACAAGGAGAGTGTTACAGATGAGTGTCGATGGATATAAGGGGAGAGGGAGACCAAAAAAGAGATGGATGGATTGTGTGAAGGATGATATGTGCCGAAAGGGTGTGAGTACAGAGATGACAGCTGAAAGGGATGTATGGAAGAAGAAAACATTTTGCGCCGACCCCAAATGATTGGGATAAGGGCAGGAGAATGATGATGAATATAGATGGGGTCTTGGTATGACCTCATCAGGATTGAGTGTCTCTAGACAACTTCTAAAAGCAGATGTAAATCTACTATTTATCTAAATACATTGTATGTACACTGGAAAGTAGATATCCGACTTTTGTAACTAGGTACAAAACTTCCTTGGCAACTAATCAGATGTAGACAGAATAAAGAAACTTTATTTCATGCTGTTATCCAAGGTTTTTATGACTTCACAGTTTCAATGGTTCATCAATCCTTCATATCGTACGTATATCCAATTTAGTTAAAAATAAAACCTCCGTGACCACTAATAATATTTCGGGGACCTGTAATCCAAGCTTTTTTCCCAACGCTATCATGGGTAATATCTATGGTGCTACAAAAGAGTCTGTATACCTATTTCAAGTTCGTTTTCCTTATTTTACCAACGCGTCTACAGTTATTTGTGCTTATTTTTCTCGTTTGTTCGGGACCATCGTGGCGTGAGATGGCTATGGGGGTTGTATGGGGTCGTAGGGGGTTGTACCTCCTGCGGGGCTATTTGTTGGGAAACCAGCGAGATTTCCGCCTCGAAGGGGCCGGCTTGAGTGATTTCCGAGACGCGAGTGATATGGACATGTCATGTTATGGAGGTTTTAGGGTGATTGTGGTGTAACTAGCCACGGTATTTATTTGGGGGCGATATAGGAATATAAGAAAAACATTTTTAAGGTATTAAAAAGAAAATGCCCCCAAATTTAAGTAAAGATTATGTATATAATTGTCAGAAAGATAATTGAGTATGAAATGATTGGTACTTAGACGAGACAAAAGATAAAAATGACAGAAATTTAAATTAAATTCAGTTATTCAAAATAGCGAAGCCCAACTCACAAAATATAATAGTCATAACACCCTCACAACACCATTTCGAATTCAGTTTTTCAAGTTTAATTACGTAATACCGACGACGATCGGCTTCCGTAAAGCACATCTTGAACTTCGAACACATTTCCTAATTAGCGATTGGTCACGCGCCCGGAGGCAATCGCAGCTTTATTCCAAATTAGAATAGGGCAATTTGAATTTGGAACGGTAGCTGGCTATGGCCGGTGATGTTATTGCCATAAACTTTTTTCTTAGACTATAGACAAGAGAATTTGTTTTAAATATTAAAAGTCATATGATTTTTGAAGTACAGTCAGTGGAAAAGAGGAAACATTAAAGAAACAATGAAAACAAAAACGTTAATGACAATGGAATCTTTAATCGTGCGTGATTTGAAAGAATTCTAAATCAAATATTGTCACGCAGCCATGGTCAGAACACTAAATAAAGTGATGTCGTCATACCAATTAAAAAAATTATCCCCCTTAATAAGTGTCAATTCTTAACGAATGTGTGCACACGCATGATTTTATTTCACACGTTCTTCCAACGCAAAATCACAGTTTTAACTTTCAACCTTATACATCTGATGTTAAGATGCGTTTTTGATTTCACCGAGAAAACTTTACGACTATTTTTATTGACGCTTACTCCCAACACTCAGATTAAGACTTTCAGAAGATCATAACGATGGATCAGGGAATAAATGAAAATGAGCCTTGTTGCTTTGTTACTGAGCTTTAATTGTGTTTTGATTGGACACAATTTAGGAGCAGTGGTAGTGGTATTCTTGAAATTGCAGGGATCGAAATTTGGAAGAAAGAGTTAGATACAAAATATTTCAATAAGTAGTAGAAGTTAATCAAAAGAACTGTCACTTTACAATAGCTAAAGATGGCGATAAAAAGAAAAATACCTTAACAGCCATCGTTAAAATTGAGATTGAGAAAGAACACAAAGAACAAAAAAGCTTTTCGAGTGAAACAAACTCAAAAATATCGTCCTGAAATCTTGAAGCATCTCTAACACGAAGATGAACGGAGTAGAGGCCATCAAATTTTAATTGTCCGTTAAAATAATAATCAATGAGGCGACTACCGCAGCTCCATTCGTTTTTGCAAATAGAACCGACACTTACCGACTTTCAATTTCGGAACGAATCGATTCCAAATTCGAATTTGAACGTTTCTCCAACGGCTAATTGGATTTCTGTATTGTTGTTACATTCCAGTAAGGCAACAGCAATAATCTTTTATGATTGATGTGTTTGCTTGTAGCGATCTTACGGTGTATTGGGGCTGTAATTCGAAATGAAACGTAAAGTGGCTTGAGGTGGAACTAAAAGCTATTAAAACACGATAATTTCTACACTTTTCTTTAAAAATAAAACGTTATTTTATTTATCTGTGTTTTTTTTATTCACAAAAGAGACTAAAACTTATATGTTATTGGAATGTCATATGATATTCACTAGATACTTAGGGCAATAAATTTTTTCTACTATAAAATTTGAAGCTGATGTTTCAAAATTTTAATTCATTCTTCTGTAAATTTTCTTCTGCGTCTTCAGCGCTCGCCACCATGGAGGTTTATTTCAGTTTGTATAAGCTGCCAGTTTGGATTCAGGAATGTCCCCGCACGTGCTCCACTATGATAATAATAAAATGTTGGCGCATTATTTATTTATAGTCCGTCTCGCGGCTGTCGCTCCGTCCGTCCGTCTGTCTTATTATCTATATCTGTGTATGTGTAGTCTCGGTTATAAATACTGTTGGTCTCTCTTCATGTCTCTTTGTCTAATTATGAATTTTGAATTAAGTTTCTTTTTACTGCTTTATTTTATTATTGTATTTAACAATCGTTACTCTTCGTTACATACTAATGCATCATGATTATTTTAGTGTTTTCAATTCTCATATATTTTGTATGTTGGTAATTGGTATTCAGTTTCAATGGACTATTTTATTTTGGTAAAACATACCTCAACTTCTTAGATATTCGTTTCTACTTTGCTTGTGATATTTTATTTACTTGTTGACTAGTTTTCCCATGCACAGGTTAATAAAATGAACAAAACTAAATACTACATCGAAGAATGCACTCGCATAACTCTCGAAAATATCTCAATTTTCAAATCCTCATAACTCGACGATGCTCTTTGCTCCGTAATATCATACCGGCATTGTTTTGCTCCAGGATGGTCGCTATTTGCGGACGTATCCCCGCTCTGCGCCCCCGCACCCCCTCCATCGCCCCTCACTACGGTATCCGTCTGAACATGAGCTATATTTTATCCCAAGTTGGGCTCGCGGCGTAAACTGTCAGAATCGGGCGGGATGGATGTTAAGGACGTTCAACTTTACGTTCAGAAATTTTGAGCGTTCTTTTTGTGTAACTGTTACTTTTGTTAGTTATTTCTTAGTTGACTACTTCAGTTTTCAGTTCCAAAACAAAGTTTTTACCAAAATGAAAACTAACGTTACCAAAAGCTTATAATCAATAAGAGCTTGGAATTTATAGGAAGAAATGGGAATAAAACATTAATTTAAATGAACCCGATGACTAGTAGAAATGTACCGTGAAATTAGCATTAACAAAGAGCAATCATTAGACGTAAATCATCGAAACCTGGCGACGATGCATTGATAAAGCATGTTCTATATCTCACGCGCGTGCGCAGAGTTATAGCTGACACGTCGCGGGTGACAGCCAGTTGGCGCGTTTGGGAATCGGTTAAATATGTGCATGATTGATTTTAGACCAGACTGTTTTAGTTTATGATCCAAATTCAGGAATGATGTAGACATTACGAAGATAGAAGTGTAAGACATCAAAGGCTAGGAAAATATTGCAAGAGGCTATTTGACAAAAATTAATTTTGATGTGAGAAATACTTAAGAGATATAAACCTTTATTACTTTTAATTTCAATTATTTGTTTTTTAAGCTATATTTAATCGAGGTACTCTTGTTTTATTTGTTGTCATCCTTTCTAATTTCAAATTTAACTTATGCAATCGGAACCACGTGTTTTGGATTAGTTACTTTTTATGTCTTCACCCTTCTACTTAAAACCAGTGTTTTATGATTATGAGCTACTGCTTAGTGACATCCGTTGTACAGATGTCATTAATAATAGAGCACATCTGATGTGAGATTCACTATTTGGACAAAAAGCCCATGTATCTCTCTTGATCTTCACGCAACGACAAATGTGTAACAAATAAATTATAGAATCAACTGGTGCGGTTTTTATACCTCACCGGTCACGTTCCGTCTCGCTTGCGCGCTCTGGGCTATCAATCTCGCCCTCTCTGTCTGTTTCGGGTTGTCACCGCGAGTCCGCAGTTTATCATCGACCGCTGTGTAATGATGACGTCTCTATTTATTTTGTGAGGTTTTAGAACATTTCACACGAATTATAGTTAGAAGTATGAGAGGTCAACGTTCGCTACTGTTATCATAGATGTCAGGTGTGAATTTTGGTATTAAATCTTTTGGAGTGAGTGACGTAATGCATTAGCTATCATGGTATATATATTGTGGTATCAAAGTGCATTCTTTGCAATAGATGTTAGGTTTGGCATACAACAGACAACTCTAAAAAAAAAAACAACTCTTGAAAAAAATAATTCATTAGATGTCGTAAAGATACTGAAAAGGAGAAATAATTATAGTTGAAATAAAGTAACAGTTCACTTAAATGTAAAATTATCAAGCATTTATGCTCTAAAAAACTAAGCAAAGTGGTTTGCTTTTGCGCAGCATTGATATCTAATCTTGCGCCACCTACATCAGTAGGCCTCTAAAGAGATACTAAATATTTCTTATCCGCAGCGAGATCACTAAAATTCCTTCACACAAAACGAACGAAACTTAACCCCGATGCAAAACAGGGTATCTCCCAATTAATTAGTGTGGCTATAATTAGACGTACCAGGCGAGCAGGAGGCGCAGGAGTTGACGGGTGACAGATGAGGACACGGCGCTGGCTGGGCCCGCTTCTTTGAACTATGGCATGCAGGCAAGGGAAACAGCGATACACAGCTTTAATTAGATGTGGATTTATTTCTTGGGTTTTGACACGGTAGTTGAATTGGGATGGGTTTGCGATGCGATGATGTGGATGTATAGGACATTGGTGGTGTATGAATTTTTGTATAGGATCATCGGACGTAAATCGTGAGGAGTTGCCAAATTGAGAAATTGAATAAATGAATGAAAACACTATATTGCACAACAAGACAGGAAAATACAATATAAGCAAAACATGAAAGATAAAAGAAATTGTTCGTGTATATTTTCTCGACTGAATGCTTACGTCACTTTGAATGTCTATTCTATAAATTTTAATAGTCTTGCCTATGAGATTTTACCAGGTATAGATACGAGTAATTTAGCATTGTTGTGGTGTTGATCATAGAGACGACTAATAAAACTAGCCAGTAAAAACAATCAGTCAGAACCTTAGGCTGTGAAGTTCTCCAGGAATCTCCCATTGACACATCTCTGCAGAAGTAAATATCACATCAAAGACTTAAAAACTTTTTGACACATAAACGTATATTTGTCTTTCGATCATGATTTATGCAGTAAATCGATTTCTTAGCCATTAAGCGATACTGTTGTCAAATGTAAATAGCTTTCTTGACACAACCGTGGCTGACACATTGCTGGAATGGCACGCAGTTGTCACAAACCTCTGTTTCGTCATAAAAACAGATGAAAACATGCTTATAAGCATCAAAGGCTCCAAGTAGAAGATTCCGATCTCACCAGAAAGAAATACAACGTGTGAAGATAAAGGATTCCTGCAGTCAGGAGATATTCAGGCAGGGACACACAATGGTCGGTAAACGGGTTTTAATCGCCCATCGGCCGGACGGGACGAGCATTTCAAATTAACCGACATAAATTCAAACATCTTCGAAACTGACCACTTCCTATCTCAAAGAATCAAGGTGCATAATCGTTAGTCTTTGGCCTTATCGGACAGCAAAGCTAAGCTTGTCAATATTGTATATCCGATTGACATATCGTTAACTCAATCTAGCGTTTTAGAGTTTTTTTAGCCACTTATTGCGTACAGATTCTGATTTCCCAACGATGTCGGCTATCTGCGATTTCGCAGATCTATCAACTGACATTCCTCTATAAGCGATTAATTCTCGCGTTCAAAAACAGCGACATTAAAAAAGTTTATTTTCAAAGAGTTTGCATTGCTCGGGATAAGATTGAGTGAGAGCTGTGTTTAATTGTGACGCTTTTTGCAAACGTACACGTGTAACTTGATATTCGACATGATTTGTTGGTGTTTTTGCCACATATTTCACCTCATTGTCGCCGGCAGGGGGTAAACTCAGTATCAAGTTATAAATGAGAAAGTAAGGACAAGGAACGTTGTTAAAATGATGTTTTGTTGTGACATTGGAGCGTAAAAGTTGTAAAGATCCTTCGAATGTTTTTCAAACAATTCCAAAATTAAATTTCAAATGAAATAAGAAAATAAAACTCAGCATAGGCTATTTAAACAGATAGTAATCGGTGATGAGACTTACATTGTAGGTTTATTTATAATTTCCGTTACTGATTCCATGTAATTCCATGGTCTATCATAAATGTAATGACTAATTCATGTAAATAAGTTTGCAAATATGCATTAGATATGCTAAAATTCCTGTTTAGATTGAATTTCGCACATTATCGTGTTTAAGTCATGTCTAGGTGATTTTGTGTATAAATTTCAGTAAATGTGTTACAAAATTAAAGAAATTGATAATATGTATTTTTACAAAAGTCGTCAAATATGTAATTGGTAAGAAAAAAATTCTAAAGATTTGCACCAATACTAAACAAAACCAATCAAATTTTTTCCAGAGTAATCTCTTTTTTAAATCTAACTTCGAGTAACGAAAAAGTAACGAAAAACAATTGTCTATGCCTCTTGCGCCTGTGCGCGAGATTGCGATCGCCTCGTGCGTAGAATTTCATATTAGACCAGCTAGCTCACACCAAATACATAATGCAACTTTGTTCTGAATTTGAAATTGATTTTCTGCGGGTTTCCAGGAAATAAGTTCAAGTGTGTGGATAATGCGTGAATTTGTTCTATCTGGTTTTGTAACTGTTTGTTCCATCTATTTTGTTAAGCTTAGCTCTTTTATTGATGTCTTTCTGGAATCAAACTCTTGGTTCTCATTTGTTTTTTACATAGAAATATATTTCTTTTCCCGGTTTTTATGGGCTTCAAACATGTTGCAAAACTCAGATTTGTACATCTCTTCCGGAATCACAATTTGAATTTTAAACTTAAATTTTTCAAGTCAGTTTATAAATAAGAGCGCACGTCACCATGTCATCTAAATTTGAAAGTGTAATTTAAACGTACAAATTGAGAAGAGTAAAGAACATACAGAGTTTGTTCTATGTTCTTTACATGTGAGAATAGATTAATTAACATGTGAGAATAGATTAATTTTTTTGG
Source organism: Coleophora deauratella (assembly GCA_958295455.1). Lineage (NCBI taxonomy): Eukaryota > Metazoa > Arthropoda > Insecta > Lepidoptera > Coleophoridae > Coleophora > Coleophora deauratella. The sequence goes on along the minus strand of OY282404.1, from coordinate 1,608,698 downwards.
CTGGATCGGATTTCGTATTATTTTTTAAAGAATTTATTACAAATTTCCGGCCAAAAAAATTTAAAAATCCAAAAAAAAATCATAACTCGAAAACTACCAAAAATCGCTGAACATACATGGGGGTGATTTGGGTAGCCCTAGAGTTGTTCTATCTCTGGACTTCCGCTTGACCATACTTTTTGGGACACCCTGTATAAGTCATACATAAGTGTTGATCCTTTATCTAAGTAAATTTTTAGAGAAAAATCATAAATAGCTAACTTAAAATTTCTTTTCTCTGACTTTGTCATCTGAGACTTTTCGTAAACGAATTTTACCGATCAATAAAAACTCTAAATTCAGTCTATAACGTAATGTCATATTTTAGTCAAAACCTACTTTTAATCATTTTCTTGAACATCACCTCAGGAAAGCTTAGTATCATTGTCGTTCGAAACCGCATCCAAAACGTCATTTGCACTATTGAAAACAAAGCAACCACAAAATAATATTAACATTGTTACTATTACTAGACCACCTATACCAAGTCACGCCTCCCCAATCGGCTGTCCGTCTGTCTGTCAGTCACCGATACCATCAGCATTAGCTACCGACTCGACTATAGGCACGATTGTAAAGTTCACTTGTTTTGTGTCTAGTGGAAATAGATCTAGCTGAAGATTGGTACAGATTGTGACTTTTGTTTCTCCTTTGATGTACTGTGCTTGGTTTTTGATATTGTGATTGTAAAAATTAATCTGTATGAATTACTATCAATAGAAATTGTGGTGTACGTTTAACGCAACTTTGTATTTGTATGATTTGTTGATAAAAATAATAACATATATACCTATTTTAAGAAAAGGTTTGTTATTCTTGCAGCGTTGCATTGTTCAAAGCTTAATCCAACTTAAGGTCCTTCACCAACATGGCGGCAACTTCCAATTTGAACATCCTTCACATAAAATAAAATGTAGTAAAATATTTGAGGCGATGCCTTCATTATATGCTAATCGGACTCATTATGTACACCGTTGCACCAATGAGGCCACTGACTGATCTCTGGCTTCAATATTTTTATGCTCTCACGCCGGCGGCGCAGGCGCTAGGGCCTCGAGCGCGTAATTCAAAATGCAAATAATGCACTTACAATACATTTTGTATTCAAAAGGCAAGTTTGTGCCCGGCTGCGTACGTCTCTCGCCAGTTTTACTGGAAAATCATGTAAAAATCCGCCATTTTTATTCTGTGCGGCACACACCTGATTGGCGGTTCCCATGACGTTAATTTTCGCGCGTTTAAAAATAAAATTGCGGCTTGTCTATGGCCAGTTGCAGCAAGAAAATGTTAAGTGTGTGAATACTGCCAACAAAACATTGTTCTGTGTTCCTTTTTCAAAATTTTAACATGATCTTTTTGAATCTATCTATTTGCACATTTACAGTGAGAAAACGGTAAGATCGTCAAAAAGCTCTTATTAAAATTTCATCTCACTTAAAGTTTAGACAGTGTGAACCGTCTTCGAGCTCGTTTCTATAAAAAGGCACTTCGTTACTATTCCTCCCTCCATCTCACTCGGCGGGTCTAAATTTACCGAGCACCAAACCCGAGACAGCACGTGTGTACGACACTTAGCATTAAGTAACTTTAAACTTACCTTAAAGGGCTTTAGTTCAGAATTTATTTTATTTTCTTCGAGCTACGTCTCATATATTTTAATTGGCGTAGAAACTCAAGGTGGTGTGAATTCTAATTAATTGGTTTTAAAAATCAATTACCTTTTTACTTGCCATCTGTAGATATACTTTTGAAGGGAAGATTTTTTTGTTTGCTGATTTCATTAATATGGATTTATTGGCGAAAAAAGTCACCGCTTCGCAAAACAATGTACCGTTGCACCGTTACAAAATTCGCGTAAGGATTTTCGATGCAATTAAATAACGATAAAAATGATCGAGGGTTCGGAAAAAGCGATGTATTCATCTTGGTTGTACCGAAGATGAAGGTCAACTCGACATATGAAATTAAAAAGTATAAGTGGCATCGAACGAGTTCCATTTATAAAACTTCATATTATCAACCTATTGGTTATTACAATTTCAAATTTGGAATGCTGGACCAGGACGCAGTCGTTTTGTCCTTTTTTCTTAGGCTAATACCGTTAACGAATTCAAATTTAAAATCAAAATCCTAATTTCATTATCATATTTCTGAAGGTACAATATTTTAACAAAGCAGTCAATTTTAACAATACATATTAAATAGCCTTCACAAGTCATAATCAACTTCGAACAGAACAAAGAAAAATTACCTTAACTCATCAGAAAATGGCGATATTAGAATTACCCCATCAACCATGTAAGCAAATATCTGAAGGTGCCATGAAGACGGCGGCGTCCTGAATGGAGAAGGAGGTTGCTAACGAAGGTATCGGTTACGGAGTCATGTTTCCTCGTTAACGAGTTTGATGGAGACTCCTTTGGCCCATTGTGTCCTGCTTTATTTAGATATTCATAATATTATCACTAAGAGTTTATAAAATGATATTTTATATCTTGCTTAATTCTATAATATAAAATTATATGAAGCGTAGAAAGCAAATGAACCATGACGTAATCAAAGGTCCGTGTCTGCTTCACATTATTACTTACTAAACAAATGAAATAAGATGTCATCGGCAGTGGTTAACAAGATGACATAATACATTTGTCATAAACATCATCTAAACGAATATTTCCCACCAACTCAGTATTCCACGCGAAGGTGACGGCGTAAAGAGATCCTACTCTCCGCAACGTATCGTTGAAGGCTGACAGTGTGACTGAAAACTGAATGAAAACTCCTTCAAGCGGCAATGCGTCAATTTGTCCACCATACCCCCACCCTGTCAGTCAGCGAGCGCTCCCAACCAGCCGCGGAATGGTCTCCGTTGACGGCACCCAGAGATTTACGAGTACCCGACACTCGGCGATTAGGCACCACGCCAAACCCGAGCCTGCACGATGATTCACGAACGAGTTGAACGAACTATCCCGATCGTGTCAATTGTTTTCTTAAACGGACATCACATGCGGGTGATGCAGGCCAGAATTAAACGCCAGATGATTCTAGCTAAGAGTAATTGTTTCGTCGTTTTTCAGCTAAATTGTCTATGGGCCATAGATTATGGGTCGGGTCGGTGGGCCTCGTCAACGAATTGCAATCAGTGAACATGGCACTAATAAATTTTGCAAAAGGATTGGCTCGTCGGGGTTGCTGCATCTCAGTACGACTGACACACAGTGATTGCCAATCAATATGGCGTAGAAATGTTGTTAAGTGTGAGCTGAATATCAAAAACTGATTCGTAGTCTTGCGATAGTTTGTTTAAATATAGGCAAATAACGGTTTAAAACTGTCTTTATTTTATTGATAAAAGTACACTATACTCACAGTATCGATATCGGTACAGCAAGGGGTTTTTCGATGAGTGATTTGTCATATGGAATGAGCTTGGGAAATATGACTGTTCGTTTCAGCGACGTAATGAGCTCACGAAACTCAGTACTCCATTAAGGATGCATAACCTAAACTTTGAATATAAAAAATAACACACTTAAAAGGGACAAATAAACCATCGTTAATAGTTATATGTATATTTATACGATCCATCCGTTGCTTGCGATACTGGTGCGAAATAGAGAAACAAGTTTTACCAACACAAATACCTAAATATAGTTAATAGATTGAATTAGTTTTTCTCATTAGCTACGTGTACTAATTTCCAATGCAATGATATAAATTTTGTTTAGTCTACAAATTCAATAAGAATGCACTACAGATCTTCGCTGGTCCAAGAATGTCTGGTATCGGTCTGGATTTAGATCTATAATTGCGAAATATTCTCTCTGGCAACATTTGTGGCGATGACACCGGCTTTGTCAATTATTTTGGCACACTATCGACTCACTCGCATTCTGGGTCACAAACATCGAGATCACCTTTAACAAAAACAGGTGATTCTCCTCCTTGACTCCATGAGATAAAGTCTGGATTCAGTTGTATTAGATTCGGTGTCAGATGTGTACAGAATGGTTTGTGCAGAGGCAAAATGTGGTTTATCACCTGGACTATTGCTGTTTCAGATGCCTCTGTCAATTCAGGTGCCTTGATATGTGACAGTATTTAATTTGAACGATGAAACTCTTTGCCGGTCTTCCGTGCTTATTGAAGCCTGTAGATCTTTCGTTACGTTTGCTGTTTTTTAATGCTAATCGAGCACTGTCCAGTGTCAATTTTACTTTGAGCACTTATTTGATATTTATCGACATCATAAAACAGTTTTGATTAGTATTAGTCGTTAGAATATTCTTTGAAATGAACTTTATTAAGGCTGAACTTTAAATTTAAGAATACGAGCACTTATAACAATCGTAAATCAATCTTTTGTATGGCAAAAGCTAGTTTCTAAATGAGTTTAGTAGTAATTAACATTTGAACGAAAATTTCATGAAAGCGACATTTGCAAATGAACAGAGAACGACGCCGGCGCGGCGCGGGCGCAGAGCAATATTTCTCTAAATTAGATCCATTCACGATCTCATCCATATTTGAATTTTGAGATGCGAGACAATAGCCTTTGGGTGTTCGGTTGATTTACGCGGAGTCGTTACGAGGACGATAATGAGCTGGCCTGCGTCGGCGCAGCGTTGATTATAACCGGCCATTTTTAAATTAAGAACGTTTTAAATTAACAACGAAATGATAAATAGAATAAGTTCGGATTTCTCATCAGCGGTTGAGTTGGGATGCTGGTTCTGATTAGATTTTTGTTTGTTCTTTTAGTTAAGTTTGAGAGCGTTAACGATTTATGTTTAATTTTGTTACAGGTAAGTAGAGATTCTAAAGATTTTTAGCAGTAAGAGGTTGGTGCCAGAATTTATAATTAGTATATCCACTTATGAAGATAAAAACAAAAAATATACACACAATACGTAAGTAAATAACTATAGTTTTACTGCCAAACAAAGCGGAATTAACTATACGACCTTCACTTACTTGACGTCCAATCTATGCAAATTGACGATGAACCGACCACGCCTCCTGAACAACAGTGACGTCATCAAACACTCGTTAATTACGAAAAATAATGTTGCCATAATCACTCTATAATAAAGCCAAGTAATGAACTAGAAATACCAGGGGTTCAGAAAATATAAGTGGGTAAAACGAGCCACCTCGATTTACAGTGTAAAGAGTCCCTCAGGGATCTATTCTGGGACCCCTCGGACGGATCTTCGTAGTTTTTTTTCCTCTTCATGTTTCTAAGTTAGTGATGTATTTATAGAAATAGACGGCACACACAATTTCGTAGTTCAAACTTTTTTTAAATATTATGTTTGAGTTGTGTTTGAGTGGTGTTGCTTTTCAAACTATTTTCATGTTCATGTTAATTTGCAGTGAGGTTGGTCTTTGGATAAAATATTTTTTGAATGTTTTAGATAATCTGGATATTTTAGTTGCAACCAAGGAAGGTTAGTTCATGTGGTATGGTAGATTATAATAACCCGATTATTTATTAGGCAGGACAATGTTTTTTGTTTGAACTTACTAAGTTACTTGTTGTTTAACTGTTCTATAGTATATGAATTATCTTTTTATTAAAACTCAATCATTAAGGGAGTACCGGTAGTGATTTAAAAATGTATTCTCGGCCTATTTAAGTTTATGTCTACGAATTATCTTCACTTTGATGATCGCTATAATTACAAATGATAAGATAGAATAGAATAAACCTACCTAAGATATTACATGGTTAATTATTAAGACAATTCTCAAATCACGATCCGCATTACATCAGAAATCTAAGCACCTGAAACATCATCTATTCACAGTAAAAACAATCCCATTACCACCACTGGCTCTCATAGCGAAAATTCATTAAGGAAGCGCCATTAATTCCAATGCACTGCCATTACTGCCGTTCCTTCCAAAACAAACAAATCTAGCAATTATTCTATCTCTGCAATGTTATCTGTACGTTTGAATCATTCAAAAATGACCTTTATGTCATCGATTTTAGAGTCTTCAATGAGTCCTTCAATATTATCGCTATCTTCCGCTGATGCAGCATTCCTTACATTACTCATAACATCACTACCATCAAGAATCAAGTTTATGCCGCAAATGTTAAGGTCCATATTGCTTACAAATTTACGAACCTCAAATGGTATGTGCCCGAATTTCTGAAGATATTGAAAGATTAGCAGTGGGTGCAGGATGTCCCTATAAATAATACATTGGTAGGGGACCTGTGATGGATCGCTATTCTGTCTATCCGCTTTCTATTAGTCGGAAATTCTTAAAGGGTGCATCTTTAGGGTGGATGCTATTATTAGCGACAACCAATGTTAGCGTTGGTTCAGCTATTCCTTCATTAATTCTGTCTTCGTGTATTACGGATGTCATGTAAAGATATTTCTGTTTATGTACGATTCTAAGGGTATAAAGGGTGAGACTTGAAAGGCTAAAACGATATGGCAGGCAATTAAAAATTAAATGAAATCACTTTTGTAAACTTAAACTACATATGTCTATAACTTTGGGAAATATCTAAGGAAGCCTTTAAATCACTCGACGTAGATTAAAACTTTTTAAACCTATCATTTTTAATAAGCAATAAAATATAACTCTGAATTTGAAATCGGTCTGTTCACTCGGTACCCAATAATAACACCACACTAACTATAAATTCCAAAATACAAATCAAAAAACTCAAATATTTACAAAACCGTGTCTGAAATTGCGTAGATATGGCGAAACACTCGAAATAATCTTAGTGTGACATGGGAACCTCTCTATCTGCCCGATATCGATAAGGAATCTTGTAATGTTTGTGAGTGTGACCGATAGCGGATATGGGGATAATGAAGAAAGGCAAATAGAAACACATATTGGCCTGTTTTTGAGGATCAAACTGGATATTGTAATGTTTTATAACTTTTTAACCAACTACAGCGAAACCACAAGGAAGGGTCATGAATTTGGCATATTGCATGTAAGTTTGTTTTTATTCAATTAACCCAAACAAGAAAAAAGCAGGTTTAGTGAATTACATGTGTAGCGTTTGTGTTTTTAAACTTTTTAATTTGTCCTATCTCACTGAAATGAAAAAGATGGATGTTTGTGTGTTCCATATTCATATCGAAACTGCTGATCTTGTAGGACACTTGTACTTATTAATGCATAGAAATAATTTAAGGACCGATTTCATACGTATGTTAGGATCGAAACGCAATTCACAGATTGACGTGATTTTTGCAGAGTGATCGTTACAGAGTGGAAAAAGGCATATAATACTTTTATCGTTCAAGGTTCCGAGGGATCAGAAAAAGTAGTAACCTTTAAATTTAATTTTACCGTGAGGACCCAATGTGGACCTATTTTCTCCTCTTTTAGACTCCTTTTCTTTTGATACCAATCATCGCACCATAAAGTACTTAGGTGCTTTTCTTTCATTTTTCTGTGCTTATGCTTTGCTTGCAACCGTTTCCTTTACCACAAGTTTTCTAATAAAAAAGTTTGTAACGTTGATTTCATCTTTAGAACGGTGCATTTGTTTTTTCACTTCCACCTCCGACCGCATGCAAACTCCTTTCTTTACGGCCGCCGAGGTCGTTTCCGTCTCTTCAGCCAGTGCTTCTATTCTCCATTCCCCCGGCGTGCTTATCATAATGTTCGCTAAAATTTTCCGCGTCGCCGTCTCTGGGCTCCCTCTGTCTAACTTCGACAACTTTTGGCGCGGTTTAAAACAAAGAGCGTTAAAGTCTTTTTGGTTTCCCAAACTGTACGTAGAAAACATATAAATTTTAGTACTCTTTTATAGCTTCTTTTAAAGCGTAGCTATTGGATTGGGTTATGTTGGTAAGAAAGAATAGGATTACTTAGATAGTTTGGAAATCATGTGAGCAACAAACTTAATTTAAAAATAGAAAGGTATATGAAAAACTAGATATCTTGCAAATTGCTGTAGTCTATGAGTACAAATACAACCATAGACAATAAATGCGGTTGCTTCTTAGACTAAAATATCTTTGGTTGCTTTAAAACATTGTACCGACATTACTCTTGTAACATAGACCACACAGAAAAAAAACTTGAACCAATACGAACTTTTTATTATAGTAAGTATTTATATTATTTCAGTGTCTCCTTTCAATTTTTGCCAAACTTTTAGGCGATTTAATACACTTAGGAAGGGACGTGATGGAAACTTCGACGGGTCTGTTTCAATCATCTTTTTTGTCAACTTTTACTTTGGGTATTGGGAAGATTTCACGTGGAGTGTTACGTTTTAGGTGAAAATGCATTTTTATTCATCTGATGTACAATTTCTCGTATGATTAATATACTTTGGTATTAGAGATATTAAAAAGTCTGATTTCAGGTTACAAATTTTAAACTTTCTATTCAATTTAATTGTTTTGTTTAACTGACAGTTGTTTAACAGAAAGTAAAAAAAATTGAACACACGTTCATTTAAACTAATAAGTAGAGTATAGCAGTAAAAAAAAAAACTAATTTTGAAAAATTGAAATTCAAACGGATTTGACGAGGATTTTAATTTATCTGTTTATCTACTGGATGGTTATAGCTTAGAACCGTGCTCATGCGAAGTGGAAATCTACTATATTCAATTCAGTTGTGGACTTCATCCGTCTGACATGATTACCTTGGCTTTTACCCTTGAACAATACAAAAATAAAATACGCAGACCATAGAGAAATAAAAATAAACTAAACAATAACATTGACGAAAAGTACGTATAAGTATATTTAAAAAAAAAACAAGTCGTGTGCTTGTTCATAATAATTTTGTTAAGTCCACGTCAAAACAGTGGGGCACTTTGTACGCAATCGAGCCCTAATTCAGTTACTTATATTACAACAAAAAACAAAACAAAATGTTGAAATCTTTATACAGGGTGCAACGAAGTAGGTGTATTACTGGCTCGGTGGCTCAGTGGTTAGTGCTCCTGACCCTCCTACTGATCCGAGAGTCGTGGGTTCAGGGCGAATATTTCTGTGATGAGCAGGCCACTTATACCTATCTTCTGGCACACGTATCCAACTGTCTATCTACTTTGTTAACTGAAAAGTAATTTGTGCTTCAAAAATGCTTCGTACAATTTAAAGTATACTGACTGATATCAAAACACGGAAGCACCTTAAATAAAAAAAATATAATTTACAAACTCTACTTATTAACAATAATTCCAGAAGTCACCATGGAGACTCGATAATTATACAAACAGATTTTGCTGCATTTAGGAAGTAAATATAGAGAAGAAACCTAATTGTAAATTAAAACTAAACAATACTGTTGAACCATACTGCCCTTTTAAGAAAGAAGGCCGCAAAGTAAACAGAAACTCCATATAAATAAATAATAAGCATCATATTCTCAGTACAGTACATTCCAAATAAAACTGTATTGTAGTTGCACAGTAATACGAAACCGCGGAGGGTAAGACAAAAGCAGAAATCTATCGCGGTGTCGGCTTACACTAAACACACAAATGTGAATGCATGCAAAATGCCCGATATTGACCCAGAGAGTGAAGATGGAAGTGTGGAGGTGGCTGTAGACAAAATTTTTGGAATAGCTGAAGGTACGATATTTGAAATAAGTTAACCAATGTAATGATATATAATAATAATATATTACTCAAAACGTTTATCCCCATAAAACGTTTTTGGGCAATCATGCAAAAAGAAATTATAAGTGGAGTAATACACTGGTAGTAATGGAAATATTAATTTAATTTTCAAAGTTAATGATGGTTATTGGGCGCTGGTAGAGGTGACAAGGTGCCCGTGAATTCATATGTCTTAAAGTCGTGCTAAGCAGAAGTCAAATGCTCCACAGTGGGGAGTCGAAATGGCTTATCAGGCTAGGTGATTTCTAACAATTATTATATTTAACTAATTATAAAATTGTACCAAAATAACGACAACATTTTCAACGTCACATTTTTTCATACATAATCAAAATCCCTCGTAGTTACCTCTTCTAGCTATTTTCGTAAATGAATGTTTGGTAAACTATAAAACAGACGATATGAATACCAACGCTTCGCCCCCACTTTATGTAGATGTGAAACGCACTGATTCGGAACCTCTCACTGTAAGTTCGAAGGGTAGATGGAAATTTTGATGTTGTTAAAGGAAGTTAGTTTTAAAACATTAGAAAAAGGACTATAAATTCGAGTACCTTTAATAGTTTAAAAAAAGTTGTAAAAATTTAACTAAACTATAGAAAGATAATTTATAAAACGGAGAAGAATGATTAAAACTTAAAAAAATAGTCATACATTACTGTCGAAACCATAGCAAGATAATAGAAACAAGAAAGGTACAGAAGTAGTAGCCAAAGTTAATTTAATTCTATATTAAGATGGCTATCATAGTTTACTGCTAGACCCCAAGACAGACAGACAATCGGAAAAACCAAAGCAGATTTATTTAGTTATAGATACAATTTTAATATTTATTACATGTATGATATAAAGTATGAATAATTCTAGACCATTATTATCGATGTTAAGAACTCTATTAATAGTGTCAACATGGAGTCTAGACACCTGTGCAATTATGCATTCTAATCAGACATGTTCATTAGAATGACAGCTACCTCTCAGAACTCTAGGCCTATCAGAAGGGCAGACCTAATAAATATTCCTTTAGGAGCTCTCAGACATATGGCAGACGGTAACTAAGGCCCACAATCCAATGCAAGAGAAGTACATTCGAGTTTTTTGAATCGGTAAAGAAAATCTTCAATACTGGTATCCATCAACATTTATGTTGAAAAGGATATAATTGTTTTCTTAAAACCCTTTGCTTTTATAAATTTTTGTCCTTAATATATTGATTTTTTATTGGCTTTATTATAACAACAAGATGAACTCTATAATACGTAAGTTTTTTAATTCAAAATGCAAGTGACTAGCAGCGTCTTATTATCATTGACGAAGTCAGGGAAAAGGACTAGTATCGAATATAAGTAAATATTCCAGCTGAGCAGCGGTGGGCTCCACATCATTACCCAGTCAATGTAACGGAACGCACAGACATAAATTATTCAAGCCCAGACTATGGTCAAGAAACCACGATTAAGAACCAAAGCTCACTTCCTATTGCGCTTCCGGTGATAATTTATTATTTAATTTTGACTTTGGCTAAACTTTATTTAAATGAAGTTAATTTGATAGGTTTTAGTGAGACGTTAACGGCCAAATAAGGTGGAGTGAACGACAAATGTATGGAAATTTGGGACGTTGGACAATACTGAATTAGGGTTAGGGTAATCAGTAGTGACAATTAATATGTCTTCATTTATTAATGGTTACGACAATTTTTCGCCTTATGTGTACGTTTAAACAAGGTATTTCTTAAATAATTTGTTCAAATTACAATCTAACATTTTGTAAAATACATTTTGCAGTACAATTTATTATTACGCATATATAAATATTAAAAAGAGAAAACAGCACACACAGACGGAACAAAAGAAGCTGAAAGTCAACAACGGAAACAGCGACAAATCCAATCAAAATTCAAATCCCATTACAATGTCAACGGAACAAAACAAACGTCTATATTAAAAAGTGTAGTTTGGTTCGTCAATAAACGTTTGAGACTGTTCAACGCGGGTTTTCAATAGGCTTTTTACAGAAAGCTCTCATTGTGGGCGGCTTAAAGGGTTTCGCGCGACAATACGGACGGAGTTTAATTAACCGGAGCTTAAAGCTTAATTGTAAGTGCAGTTAAGCCGGGTTACACGTGTCCGCCGTGCAGGGCACGGTTCTGGGCCCCGTGACTTTTCATATTGAAATTTTCTTCTGTGAATCGCGGTGGGATTAATGAATGTATTTATGATTGATTTTTTTACCAGTAGAGCTAGATTATATAAGTTGTGGTGGGATATTATTTTAATAAAATTGACCAAAAAAGAAGTCCTGAAGGTGTATTGACATCAAATTAAGTGTTTGTTTGTTTGTTTGTAAACTCTTTATTGATAAAATAAAATATGTACAAAACTAGTATTTCATTTATCATCAGCAGAAAGACATCCACTGTTGATTCCCCTAAGCATCTCCACGACGACCGGTCTTGCGTTGCTCGTATCCAGTATCTTCTCGGGACCTCCAGGTCACCAGGTCAACTGTTAAGCAAGGCGATTTCGGCAAAACACATTTGGTTAATACTAAAAAATAAATGTAATTCAAATCAAATTCATTCAATTCAATATTTTAAGTAGGTATTTTACAAAACGCAAAGCAATTTGTTAACCATGTCAAACAGACAAACAGATGCAAAAACTATCTTACCAACTTTCCATTGACACCAACTTTCACTTTTTGTGTGCATAATTTAAAATTGCCAAAAACACCGAAAATTACTATCAAAACAGTAGCTACCGTTATCGCCTGCACACAGACCTTCAACCACCTAAGTCTTTATTACACCATATTTACCGCAAGCAATTTGCAGGAAACCAAACAGCAATTACCAAACAAAAACAAATAAGAGAGGAAAAATCATTAGGGGTGCCCTCAGGGGTTGAAGATTGGGGTTGGGCATAAAGGAACACTGGATGGAGTGGTGTACCCATTGTTGGGTGTTTGTGCCCGGGGGATGCAGCCCACAGTGCCGTGAGATTACTCCTGTCCGACGTCAAAGTTGACGTGCTTTTGAGGGCCGGTATTGGTACAGTAGTGTTATGTTTGGGTAGCATGTGAATTGGTTTGTATGCAAAGCGTGAGAGTGACAATTCTGCTCTTTTTTATTCGAAAGTAAACAAACATATATGAATTTGATAAAGAAATATAGGGCTGGGTGAACTCGAGATATAGTCAAATATAATTTTGTTTTGCTTGTCCTGGTTAGCCTTTAACATAAATGTTCATATGTAGTAATAAAAATAGCAATGAACTCTCATAATATCGTTAAGAAGCTGCGAAATGGCAGTTTGTTTATTTTGAGGGGCTTTCCACATTTGATGTCCCGTCGCGTAACGCTATGGGGTCTCTATGATTTTAAATTTATTATAAGTTGCTCATTTTTCCTGCACAACACTTATAACCTATCTCTTGTTGGTATGTTGTTACAAGTAACTGATAGATTTGTTTTATACCAATTAAAGTTTGTACTTTTCAGGAAATTTGAGGCCAATTTTTTTCTTTACAATATTTGGCAAGTAAACATCGCGATAGTACACTAAATAATGTTAGAAAGATAAAGAAAACTCCCTCTCTGTGTAATCCATATGGTATATCTCACGTCTAACCCTCTAAGGCCGGCGGCACACGAGACGCGTCTCCGGTTACAGCCCAAACAATAGGAATCAAATCGCTATGATGTGACCCTACCACTTTCTATTATTATCTGCAACACAATTACTCTTGATTAGCTATTGAATTTTGACCCAATTTTCGTTACAAGTAATAATGCTGGGAACAAAAATGAGAGCAACGAGAATGATGTAGTTAAGGGCTGTTCCGAAAATTTTTAGCTGTACCTAAAATATACTTCCTACAGATTTAGTTTCTATGCCAATATGAGGGTAATTTAACTGTTAACTTGTGTGCGTAATTTCGTAACCTACCGTCAACTACTTATTTTTTTATGATTTTTTGTACTAACGTATCACTTGGTAGCTTGCATTCCGCCATGGAGCTGTCGCGCGAGTCATTCCGGGCTATGATCTACTATGATTATAAAAGAGGGATAACGTTTCACGAATCGTACGAAAATTTGAAGAGTGCATTTAGTGACTCTGCTCCATCACTGGCCACGGTTACATACTGGTATCGTGAGTTTAAACGAGGCAGAGATAGTGTCAAAGACGAACCTCGACCAGGAAGACCACCTACAGCAGTTACTCATGAGAATGTCATCAGAGTGGAGTGGCTGATTAAGGAACAAAGAAACATAACCCACCGTGAGATTCAGGATAAACTTCACATTGGATCCCAGGCAGTAGCAACAATTTTACACGACCACCTTAAGGTCAGGAAGGTCGCTTCTCGTTGGATACCACATTTACTCACCGACGACCAAAAAGCCCGTCGCGTCGATTGGTGTCAATTTATGATGGAAAAATTCGATGGAGGGAGTTCGCAAGCTGTGTCGTATATCTTAACTACTGATGAATCGTGGATATATTGTTATGATCCACTTACGAAGCAACAATCGGCTCAGTGGGTGTTCGAAGAAGACAGTTTGCCTACAAAAGTTGTTCGTGGCCGGAGCGTCAATAAAAAAATGATTGCTGTTTTCTTCCGTCGTAGTGGCCCTGTAGCTGTCATACCACTAGAAGATCAAAGGACAGTTACTAGTCTGTGGTATACCGAAACCTGTCTGCCACAGGCATTTGAACAACTTGGTGAGGACCGGCCCAAAAGTGGTACCCGTGGGATTTTTTTTCACCAGGACAACGCGCCTGCTCACACTGCTGCCAGAACAATGGATTTTCTGAACAATTCTGGTGTCCAACTAGTGTCTCATGCTCCTTACAGTCCAGACCTGGCACCTTGCGATTTCTTTCTGTTTCCTACAGTGAAAAAAATGCTTCGTGGGCGCACTTTTAGGAATTCGGAAGAAGCTGTAGAAGCATTCCGAACGCACTTTTTTGACCTGCCGCAAGAAGAATTTTTAATATGACTGGTTTGAACGAATGAAAAAGTGTATTGATGCTGGGGGGGAATATTTTGAAAAACAATAAAAAAATAATATCAAAATACTGAGTAGTTTTTTTTCAGCTAAAAACTTTCGGAACAGCCCTCGATTGATGAAACTTTTGGTGTCGAAGTTGGTGTTATAGAGAAAGTAGAAATGAATGAAATAATAGTAGTATAGTTATTGATGGAGATTGACATAGACATATTTGAAATATCGTATTTATTAATAATAAATAAGTTGTGATCAAAAAGGATGATGTGATCTAAGAATTTTATTTTAGAGAGATACATTTACATATTTCAAAATTCACAACAGTCTTGTAAAAGTAGTCGTTAATCTTACTTGTATAATTAAAGAAAACACCCACAAATCAAATCATCCACACAGCATGTAAATTAAAAGATCTATAATGCAGAATAGATAGATATAAATGAAGATTACTATAATGATACGCGAGAGTAATAAATCGAGGTACCAGGGCGGCATGAGCGGCTAGGAGCCGAGATCGGAGATAGCCGGCTAAAGGACACTTTGATTGAACGGACCGGACAAGCCAGATAAGGGCCCAACTATTTGCATATTAAATGAGACGATATTAATTTCGCAGAGAAACCCGCTTGCACGAGAGACGATTGTAGTTTTAACGTTTGATCTTCAGTTTTATAAAATCTTCATACAACTATGTTGATTATAAACTATTTGGCTTGAGATAGTTTAAAGATAATGATGAAATAATTAAATACACGATTCTACATTGACGCTTACCTATGTGGTCTGTTAAAATTAGATGAAACTGTCAACCCAGCTTCTATTCACAAAACTGAACAACTTTCTCTAAGGAACCCACAGTCACTTATAAACAAATCTTCTCTCATACTAATTTGGCCCACCAACCTGAATTTGTTTGATTTACGATATATAGTTTCATTCAATTGATTTTGTTGGATCTTATATACATCAGTTTTGTTCATAAACTCAACACATTTTGTTTTCTTTATCAACGACAGTATCTTCTATTATAAGGCCATTCATTGCATTACAATATTCTAGCACACGTTCTATTATTAATACAACTAATTTAATTTAATTAACAATATTAATATTATTCTAACTTCAGCCGCCATTAAGCGGTTGTGGTTTTCGCAATCTATAATCATTAAGAAATCGTCGGGAGTCCCTTTATTTTCTGCAAGCCTAGTACTTGGTATAGTGCTGCGAAATTTGCATAGGTTTTAAATTACAAAATTAACTTAATTAACAAGTCTTGTTTATAGAAATTACACATTTATATACTGGAAGGTGTGTCAGTCCTTATGTATTTTGCAAGATATTACTATTACTACATATTTAATGAATATGTCTATATTAAAATAATAATTTAATTAAAACACAATAAACAGGTTGTGTTAGTTTCGGTTAAGTATCATGACTATATAATTTGAACAACTTATTTACTTCACTTGCCCTGTGACTTAGGAGAGCCGTAGAACGTCTTTCTTGGCCTTTGTCAAACTTATTAACTCTATAACTGTGTCTTAAACAATTTTAAATATTATTAATTTCATTAATGTAGCTTTCACTCATTAAACTGAGCAACTTTCCCCAAGGATCTCCTACAGTACCTACCTTAATAAAACTGACAGTAACGTTTATATCTTTTGAATCCTTTCTTTTTTTATTTTATTTTTATTTACAGACATGACATGATAGAAATCCTCTCTTGACCTAGCATTAAGATGTAATAGAATAGAATTCAAAAAATGTGTTGGAGGGAGTTTCTTTGGGCCCGTCGTCGTTTCTTCTCACTCCGCATACGCTTCTCGAAACGGGGCGAGTATACGAGTTCCGAGTGGTAGGAACCTTGTATTTGGTAGATAAAAGAATGACGTTTGAAACTGTACACTGCTAGGTACCTACTTGGAATAAAATATTTTAATTTCATTTCATTTCATATTGAAATATGTATTACTAATTATGACAACGATTCGTCGGCATTTTGATAGAGCTAACAATGGTTTGATTTACAATATCCTGTCTTTCAAATTAAAGTAGCAGTTAAATAGTCGTATATTTTATGTTATCAAAAACTATCACGTTCATTACATACCGTAGTTTTTTTTACTTTCCCATGAATGTGGTCTTTGACCCTAGAGGCGCCATCTTTGAATTATCATTGTCATCACGCACACCATAAAACCATGGTTGACATTATGGCAGTTAAATAGCCATTAAATCTGACCTTGGACTGTCAAGAAAGCATTTAGTTTGATAACTTGATATGATTGCAAAATATATGATTTGTATCTTTTTGGTGCATTCAATAATACGTATTACGTCTAGATTTGTTGAAATAAAAGTTTCTTTTTAATCTTTTTTTGTTTTTGCTACATAGGCTGCTAAACACAGATTTTTTAAGCCTTTTCGCAAATTGAAATTTGCAATTGTAATTTGGATGGTCAGGTTCTGATCTGAGTACTGATAGAAAATGTGTCTCTTCCCCCTTCAGAATTTGAAAGTAGAATTTCATCTCACATTCAGAGATAATGTTTAAATATAATATGGTATTTTATTTCAAATAAATAATGTTTCATAATAATATTTATTTAACGGTGCTCATCACTTCCACACAATTAGAGCCCCTCGAACTTCAGTTGCTCTCAAGTACCTATGACTATTCACTAGGTACTTACTTTTATTTTAAATAAACAAACTTGCTAACATACGCTTTGAACAAAGTCTGTGGTTCAAAAGTCTATGGTCTGAAATAGAGGGTAGAGTTTTAAAGAAAACAACATAGGCACAACCCTAATATGAACGTCAGACGCACGCTCCAATGAATTAAATTCAAATACAGAATTCAAAACAATACGTAAAAAGAACAATGCGGGGGGATTGTTCCAAGTTTGAATAATTTCGAATTTGGAACAGATCGACGCGTGCGCACGATCGGGTTTCGGCGCCAGGTGGAAAAATGACGGTTGAGTCATTTACCTATTGAAATTTCACATTATTTCTCTTTTGTCTTATAGAAACTGCTTTGACTCATTCAAAAAATGTTTTAACATCAATATATGAGTTTCGGGATGCACGTTGAGGTTCAAGATTTGGTTCTAGAAAAGGATAAAGTTGTGGTGTAAGATTTTTTGCGGTAAATGAAAGGAGATGTATGTTGGATACATATGGCGTGTAGGTTTGGACTGTTGTCTTTGATAGAAAGATCAATAAGATTGATGGCCAGACCATTCGGCCAGACGCTCAGTCTGTGTCGATGGGTTAAATATTGTAGAACCTTATTTACGAGGCTGATGACTTTATTAACATTTATAATTAAACTTTTTGTATAAGTGTTTATGAGAGTATGTAATCACTAAGTTTTACTACATTTTAAGAGTCACGACTTTCATACTTTGGAGCTAATTTTTGATAATGTACGCAGCAATTTAAGTTGCCCGACTTGAAAGTTTGCACACGTTCATACATTTTTATATAACGCTTCTCATATTCCGAAATGCGTCAGCTTTACTCTATGTTGCATTTTAGCCCATGAACAGTAATTTCAAAAATTAAGGTTTGAATTTGGAACCAACTCCGAAAACCAATGTTATCGACTCCTATGTTAAAGTACATAAAAATTATTTCTGGCTGCACAGAAACAAAAAAGACTACAATTCCATTAACGTAATCAAACTTCTTTCGCACGCGCGCAATTATACGCGCGCAAATGCTGCGGTGACTTTCGCACTGGCGCGTGTTCGGTGTCGGATAGCATGGGAACGGAGGGCTTTGTCTATGGTACGTTGACATGGGAGGTGCACGTTACAGATGATTGATGAAATGAGTAATGAGGGTTCCCTATAAGTGTAGGGGTTTGGGAATCGTTAAGATCTCATAGCGTGACCACTACTGATGCACGGATCTTGTACCGTCTCTACATACGGCCGTCACATACGGTGTCCTAGTCTGGATTAACGGAGGTTGTGGGGCTAGTGACCAGCCTTAGTGTCAGAAGTTTTCAAACTGTCTATGAGTCCCCTGAATTGGATTTACAACCAGCGCTTGTGCTGCCTTGGAAACGGTCGAATTAAATGCCACTTACAGTCAAAACCTTCCATTTTCTGATGGTATTTGTTGTCAGTTTACTTGTGTAATCGACGCGACCCAGGTCTTTAGAATAAGAATTTTGTCAAACAATTGAAAACAAAGCAATATCAATGACTTCTTCTAACACAGAACAAAATCATCGGTCTATTATTGACCGCCTATTCCTTCGAGTCTAGTTCCCCCCGGAAGGGGCTCCGGGGTGCGGGGCGGAGGGGGCGATAACCGGACTTTTCCATTACCATTAATTTGGCCAAGGAGACTTTACTGTGGTGTCATCTTGAGTGGCGATACGTCTTAATGTAGCTTTCTTTTGTTTTGTAGTTTCTAGTAAGATTTTATTAGAGTTTATTATTTGTATTATTTCTTAGGAAGTAATTCTCAGCATATAAGACATGGTTTGCGTCAGTAAAATAGGTGATTTAGGTGCAATAAAAGTTTAGATGCTTGTTTCTCAGTTACACTAAAACGGCTGAACTGATCTGGATGAAATTTGACCCACAAGCAGAAAATGACCTTAAAATAAACAGTAAATTTTTTTTTAATTCCACAAAACTGATTGGTTTTTTTCAATGGTGGAATAATGTTTCAATTGTTATTTTCAATTTTTGCATTAGACTTCTGTTTTCTGAGGAGTCTAAATATTATTTTATTAGATACGTTACTAATGTCCCATATAAAATGTAGCTGTTCGACTCGTCAACAGGAGGTTGATGTATCTGACGACTAAGTACATTTATACCGTCTTCTTTGAGTGACCTCTTCGCACCCTTGTTAACTATGTCCATTTTAATTTCACACTAGGCACCCATATGACTGAGCGGTGCCACAGCCAAGCATCAACTTGACAAATTGTGAAATAGGAACATCGCGTGCGTCCACCAATTTGAAACAAACAAACTACCCGTTAAATTATCTACTAACAATTACAACGAAAGGTGTTTGCCCGTTCGTTATATTCGACAGCGAGCTCGTTAACAAGTACCACACTGACAGACAGGATTCGCTAACGATACTAAACAACTCCCTTCATAACGTGAATAAACAAAATTATAACAATAAAAACTCGATATAATGATCAACCTCGCGAACAAAAATAAGTCATTTCTGCTTCTCACATATGGTGTGAACGAAACGCATTAGTGATCTCGCTTCCTGCTACAAAAACGCTCTATATGAAAAAAAAGCTTCAAACTATTCCGTAATTTGAAAAAGGAACTCCTAAATTCCAAAACGGGGCCATCTAAAACAATTTTCGGTGAGTTTTTATTAAGAATTTTGTGGAATTGGATTACATATGGGATTAAGTTCTCGAAGGGGCCTTGTGTTTTCGATTCTATATTCAAATTAGAGAATAAGGTTTCTAAATTCGAACAACGTCAGCCGATTGGCGATAGAACATGACGGTGGACATATGTTTGAAATACAAATTCAAATTCGCCTGTCTGGCTCGGTTTCTATGATTATCGATGTGGCTAGTTGGACAGGAGGTCTGTTTTTGAATTCCAATCAAATTCGAATTTCAATCGTAACGTACAGACCTTCGTAAGTTAATACAGTGTTGTCATCTCTTTTAGTATTCTTTACTTCTACATCCGTTTACGCCATATTTAATCAAGCTACATGGTTATCATTACTCTAATTTGAGTCAATCATGGCGTAAGAGACCTAACGATCATTAGCTCCCGGTACTTGCAATCAGCTCCGCATCAAAAGTAAAAGCAATTAAAAGGTATTTCGGTAATTACCAAGCGTATTACGTTATAAATAATGACTTGGTGTTGATGAAGTCTGATAAGGCATGTGAGGATTAACCTATATTTGGTTCCAAATGATTCCATCACATCGGCTCGAAGTCATTTTGTGTTTCAAGGAAGACTTAAATAAACTTCCCAACACAACGTGGAATTTGATATCATCACACCTGATGGTATAAGATGGGCTACGATGAGATAAATACACCGAAATTAATAAAATAAAGAAACATTTAAATTAGGGTGTTGAAGGACTTTTATATAGGTTCCTTGTTGTTCAGAGAGAAAAGTAGTTCAGTTTGATCAGTGAATCAAAAGTCACCCTTTTTCATCCACAGTTGGTAAGCCCCTGGCACCATCTCACTCTCTCTATGACACTAATAATTATAATAATACTTTATTTAACTCAGACCAAAGATCCATAATATTTGTTAGTAACAGAGATACGTTAAAAACTATGTACTCTACTTATAATGACCACGCTGAATACGTTAAAAACAACCGACTTCAATCGCAACAACTTCAATTTTGCTAAGTTTTTGTTGATTTTCTCAAAAACCGCTGAATCGATTTCGATAAAATTTATATGGGACCACCTGTGAAGTATACCGATACCGTATACCGATTGAACGAAAAAAGAATTTTCCAAATCGGTTCAGGCGTCTTCGAGTAATCGGTGAACATACATAAAAAAAAGAAAAAAAAAGATTCCGACGAATTGAGAACTCCTCATTTTTTTAAGTCGGTTAAAAAAGGGATTAAGAAGTATCTAATGAGAGCTCTCAATCCAAAATTGATCAAGCTGTTTAGACCACAGACTGTGCTAAACAGACTTCACTACATACAGTTCTTTCGCAGTTCGCACAGACATCATATTTGCAGCAATAAGCCTTAATGATCTAATTTGAGGAACAGATTTCCCACTCCCACAACTTGGGCCATTTCATTGAACAGGGATGAATCCAGACCAGCTAGATTATAATGCATTGTTTTATTTGAAGAATCAGTGTTAAGATCTTTATCACTCGACCTTTTGTCCATAAGATCCAATGATTTGACGTCAAGGGGATGGTTAGGCCATACAAAACATTTGGAGGCAAAGTCTGCCAGCTATTGACAGTTAGTTTGTAAATTTACTGTCATCATAAGATATTAGAATTGACCGATCAATACCAAAAGAGATGCGTCAAACTAATCCATATTTTGCCGCCGCATGTGGGTGGAGTAAGACTAGATTATCTCGAGGTCATCACGAGAAGAGATCCGTTTACCAGTGGCGATGGCGGGGATGCAATAGATAGGGTATACGAGTTGGTAGAAACCTCGTATTAGGTAGATAAAAGAATGACGTTCGAAAAGTGTACACTGCTACCTACTTCGAATAAAATATTTTCATTTTCATTAAGAATGAACATGTTCAACACATTACACTACTACACTCTGCAAAACGTGTTCAAGGATATTACCTACCTATAGAACCAAATATTTTTCGGCTAACCCCCATTCTACCGACTGGATGTGCACAACCAAGGCCCATAAGGCAACTCGGCAGGTGTTTGCTGGCTGCTCACGCGCAGGTAATGGGCATTTGGCGTGCGCGTCGCCTCATTAGCGCCGATCGCCTCCCGAACATTACTGCGCAAGCGTTGCGTTTTTAGGACGCTGCACTTTGCTGGGATCTACTGTTGATGTACTGGTGAAGGGTTAAATCAAATCGTACTTTAACATCAACCGCTGTAACTCTATCTACCGTTAGGCATACGTTTGTAGGTGTCACTAGCAGGTGTTCATCTTAGCCTTACCTAGCTGTCTTCACGATCTTCGGATAAAGCGTTCCATTTATTAATATATCTAATTTTAATTTTTTTCATTTTTATGTCCTCAAGACTTTTACATTTCTTTTTTATACGAATTTTTTTAGGTAGTTTACTGTACTGCAAATAACGTCTGTTAGTCTGTAACTTTTTAATTCGGCAACAATTTCTAAATTATGGGCCAAAGAAATTTACTGAATAAGCCTATTAAAGTTCTGTTCTGATGTATCAATCAGATCTTACAGTTCCTCTATTTCGCCCCCCCTGGAGGCATTACTTTCCGCGGGAGACCTAAATGGTCATCATCTCAGTCGTCCATCTCGTAGCATTTCAAATGGCTATAAAACAGCAGCGCAAGGTAAATAATGGTAAGGTAAATATTATACTACCTGTAGCAGAAGAAAGTTTACTGCTATCAACTAATGAAGAAAATAAGTAGAAGTAGATAATTATAGAGGTATCGAATAAAAGGCGGCTTTTATTTGACAAAGTAACAAAGTTATACTTGCAGTATACATACATCGAATTTGACTGAAGGTGACACCTAGATTAGGTGATGAAAGTATAAGGTAACCATAAAATTGGGAGTGTGCTGTGGATAGAAGTCACTTCCGTCCTCTGTTTCGAGGTCGGGGATCTTTCAACTTCGAATTTGATGATTAAAGTACTAGTTTATCATAAAACGGAAGTGTAGCGGCAGAGACCGACACCAAACTCTCTCTAGACCGTTTTTGGTGCACTGATCTGAACTGAGGGGGCCTGGGATCATTATCATAGATTAGGCGATGAAAAACTAGGCAATCATAAAGTTGAAGTTGTGTTGTCGACAGAGGCCGCCATCGTCCTCTCTCTCGTATGGGGGGGCGGTGAACGACGACGTGCGGTCGCCGGGCTCCGGCGGCACTCCCGGCCCCCTCAGTCAGCCCCCGCCGCAGACGCTCGACGCGACAGATCCAGGTGAGTTTATATACCTCTAATGACATCAATAATCCTCATAAAAGTACTTATCGATGGTAGCGAAAAAATGCGGTGCACGTATCCTGGGAAAAGGTACTGAGATTTAATGACAAACTTGCTAATGGTGCTGATCTTTAGAGACTTAAGTCACAAACCGATTGTTGGTCGATGGCAAAGGAAGACATGGTGGGAAAACTTAACCTTCTGAAATTACCAGACTTGTATGATGGTTGGGAAGAGGGGAGGGGGAGTTCTGAAGGTGTATCATAATGCCCTATTCGTGGTGATGATCAGCAAAACATCCCCTCATCCCCCATCCTATTTCAAAGGTCGACAACGCATTTGTGACTCCTCTGGTGTTGCGGGTGTCTATGGGCGGCGGTAATCGCTTACCACCAGGTGATCCGTCTGCTCGTTTGCCACCTATCACATCAAAAAAACAATAAAAAATAAAAATGAGAAAGCGGCCATTTACATCGTGGGATATTAGGGTTAATGAATATGATAACAGTGTCCAAAACATCGCTGTAATTTATATTATGAAAATGATATCGTAATCCAAGAAACACATTAGGTCAATCTATCCAACTTCATTCTCAATTTCTCAGCCAAAATACTTCCACGACTGAATAAAGGCAAATGCTTTGATTATTTACTGTCTAGATAGAGCGTCGCCCTGTAATCACTACGACAAAACCGGCCAACTTTTTCAAGCTTGTGTGTGTAACAACCATGTGATAGTCACGTGACAGCTTTGTCTTACGCTCGCGTCATGTCGTTCAATTTGCCTACGTGTGCGTGCATGGGGATAATAGGTAATGCCATATTTTCCCCCAAAATAAGTAACTAAGGAACTTTAAATAGATCATTAGTGTTAGATTAAATTTCTATTTTTAAATAATTTGGTAATCAGTATGTCTGAATGTACTATATAGGATGTTGAAAAAGTGTTGTTGGCAGCATTTTTTTAAATTGAAATATAACACATTACATTACATAGAGGGAGTGTTAAAAAAGTGCGTATGAATTTAATAATTTTGAAGGGTTTCTTTAGATCAGGTCTAGAATACAGGAAAAATATTAAAAAAAAAGATCTAATTTTTTTTTAGTTTCCCATACAATTTCATGATTCACTATTTATATTTGGTATGGCAAACTGCAAAGAAAAATTGAACGAATTTATCATTTATTTTTGTATTCTTGACTTGATTCTGAGTAACCCCTTATAATTTTGAACGCATGATAGTGTTTTTAGTAGTGATGAAACAATTACAATTAATTGGTATCTAAACAATTAATTGGCCGTAGTTATGCCATAACGATCCAACTGACATAAATTAAGTTAGAGATAATGTACTTCGTGTCATTGACATACATTTTCGAGCCTCCAATATGTTTTAATTTGGTACCAGAATTATTATTTTAACTCAAATTTGGAGGAAATTTTGCAGTGAAAAACTGGCAACACTAACAAAATGCCAAGTGCGAGTCTTTAAAAATTGGCTGAAAAACGAATTATTTTCTGTCAAAATACGATGAATCTGAATTGCTTAGCGATGGTAGGTGACTTTATTTGTTGTTTTCAAACGTTCTTTGTAATTTCTGCACACTTTTATTGCACATTTCGTCATTTTTACCACCTTTTTTTTAAATTCGTGACTTGAGCAGGGGTGTGCATCCTTTGACGTCAAACTGGACACTAAGGAGCGGGTAGCGGCTTATAGGCCAACAGTTGGCTGATAATTTTTTGGACGCATCTGCGCCACCAGCGCACTATCTAGACAGTAAATAATCAAAGGGCAAATGTATATCTATAATAAATATATAGTTCATATTCATAGGTTTCACAATACCCCTTGATAGCTACAAACAGAAACTTTTGATCCTGCGTACTGCTCAATCAACTAGAGATAATTATCATAATTTAACATAATTACTACACGTTTCCCATCTTTTTGCTTGTGTGCAGTGAGCCAAGTATGAAATCGATTATTTTAATGCAAATAACGCGTTGCATATACATCCTGCTTCAGTTACTATGATTTCAGTTTAAGTGAAAACTATCGGAATTATAAAAGGTTAATAAAGTATATGATAATATTTATTTCTTTAACTGTCACTAATACAATAGGCAGTCATTAAGGTGCATCCTACGCGGTTCGTACCTAACAATTAACATGTCGGCACTGTGATCAGATCGGACAAGATGCGTCAACACCCCTTCAAGAGCCGATTCAAAAATGACAGGAACCCATCGTCACATCACATATCTACCGTCTTCTATAGACCAATGTTCTTTAAAGAAATTTTAAAAAGAATAGAATGCGCCACGCGCCCGTGCGGTTGTCAACGTTCAGAAATCAGTCGCTACTTGTCAAAATCACTCGACACGTCAACTTGATATGTTACGTTCTGAATCTCGATCGATTGTCGTTCGCCTTTCGTTCGGGAATGACGGATGGTCCTGTCTCCGCTGTGGAGTTATGGCGTTTCGTCATCGCAATCGCGGCTGTTACAATAGGTATTGAAATGAGGCGAACGACAGAATTGTGATGCATGTATCGCCATCGCATCTACAATGATTATCGCTTTCATATTGCCATGCGCCTGGTAATTTGTGTGGGATTACAATGTGTGTTATTCAAATTGGACTGGTTGTACAGGAATACGCCGTTGCTGTTCTGATTGTGAAAAAAATGCGTTCCCAACTAAAGAGGGAAACGCGGCGAAATGACGCTATCACAGGAGCTCAGCGTTTGACAGCTGTCAGAAAAGGCTGACGTGTTACGCGCGAAAACTAACGGCGCGTCACTTTTTTGCAGATTGGCGCGTTTTTTTAGGCGGGAAAAATTATGCTTTCGGCACACGTTGTGTAATTGTTTGGTTTCGCGCTGGACTATCGTTCGCGCGGATAGCGGAATGTGGAAATTGAATTTTGTGAGCTGCGGCCTCGCTGATCTGTAAATAAAAGTAAAAACTTCAATTTAGTTTGTTTGTGTCAAATTTGTTTTTATTTTTTATTATCGATTTCCAGGACCAACTTCTTTACTATACCTATAAATAGGTAGTTCAATACATTTCATTTCATTTCTGTAAAGTCTATAACTTTTTAATTAGTAGTAGTGTGAGGAATCATTCAATATTCCTTTTTTTTTAAAGCTGAAGTTATTGAAAATTCGAAGGAAACTTTTATGTTGTTTGATATTCAAACAAAATTAATCTTTATTATGTTTATGACACCATTATTTTTTCTGCACATTGTGTGCTGAATGGAGAACAAACGCGTGGATAATTTTAATTAAATAAATAATTAAAGCTTAATTTAAAATGTAGGTATATGTTTGATAATTTGGAGATTTTTATTAAAGTAACATTCAAATTTTATACTCTGATATGTTTTTTCGAAATAACTGAATCTAAAATGTATATTTTATTTTTGCAAATTTGAAGATAGTTAATTAAACTAAACTCATTTATTTATTATTGTGATAATCATATCTTTATTCTTTGCATTTGGCACATTCATTCGTAAGAAGCAGCTCTTAGAAGCTAGGAAAATATAAATATCAATATTGATATATATCAAGCATAAATATCAATTGATATATATCATGATAATATATCCGATATATATCAATTGATATATATCATGCGAACCCTGGTGCTATATTATCTTAAGAAGAAGAGGAAGAAGCTCATGCAACTATACAAATCTTGTTCTACGATATTTATCTTCAAATGACTGATATACCTATATGATAGTACATAATACAGGGTGTTAAAAAAACTGCGTTTGAAATTTTAAGGGGTTACTCAGAATCAAGTATAGAATCCAAGAAAAATATTGAAAAAATCCGCTCTTCAAAATTTTTTTTCAGATTCTTGTACTAAATCTGATAGTGAATCAAGAGTTTGTATGAAAAACTGTAAAAAAATTTGAAGAGCGGATTTTTTCAATATTTTTCCTGGTTTGATTATTTGATTCTGAGTAACTCCTTAAAATTTCAAACGCACTTTTTTTAACACCCTGTATATTGTATTTTATTTTACCGCATTTCGTAACGAGTAAAAAAGAAACAACGACACACACAATTAATAACGCATTTATAATTTAAAAAAATATGTATACCTACCTACCCGCAAAATTCCAAAGCAGAAGTGTCACTCGAAACTCCCGTCCAACTGGCGAAAAGGGCTAAGTCGTGAATTATTCAAAATTCAAAATTTCCATATAATTCAATCAGGCAGGGCCGTCCCCGGGGTGGGGGTGTTTCTCCCGGGGGGTCCGATTATTTGCGAATTTAATATTAATTAACAACCGCAGCCGGATAATTGCGTTTTTCAATTACACCTGACGCGAGTTGACGCCACTAATTGTGTGACGGCCATGCTCTCATGGATCTCTCGATGGCTCATTGTTTTATATTTGGACGTGGTAATTGAAAAACTGAGCGTATCGCCGATATTTTAAGGTAAGTTTACAACTGGGAAATTTGGTAAAAAAGGGAAATCGATAAAACTATTTTTTTTTAAATTAGGGGTATTGAAATCTCTGTTAAAAGTTCAAATATATTTCTTTAAATAACATTTGTTTTATTATATAATATTACACTGAATGGACTTAAATTATTTGGGTAGGTTTTATTATATGAAAAACGCTAAAAAAGGTGGAACGTAAATATGATTTAATTTATGAGGAATTGTTCTTATTTAAAACTTCGTAAACTAATTGCAAAACCATGAAACTCGTTAATTCGTAACCTTAAACTAAGTAGATTACATTACTCGTATAAAATATGACAATTATTGTATTAGGGAGGCAGGGCGCGTGGAAACCTAAATAAAATTATCGCGGAGCGTTGCGTTCCATTTTCGTCATAACTCCCCTAACTTTTCTGAAGCTAAGGCATGCTGCAGAGTTGCGACTGATTTAGAAGTGTTATTCCATTAAAAAACAACAGATATGAGTTCTAATGAGGCAAGTGTACTAATTATGCTCTTTTCTTGGGTTTAACTTGCAATGCCATAACAGATTCTTAGTATTCCTATTTAATACGACAGGTTTTAGAATTTTCTGTATATTAAGGTCACACAAAATCAGGTTAAAGTATTGAAAATGGGGCTTCTAGTTACTTATGTAACTTATCTTTTGTAAGGAACTCATTGCCAATACGTTACAATGTTGACATTTCTAATATGCTGTTCGTTCTATTTAATATGGGAGGTCAAAAGGTTTTTCGCGATTTGAAATGTGTTTATTGAGGAAAGTTTTTCAGTTTTATGAGTAGAATATCCTATTTTAATAGTTTCAGCTGATTTTGATTTTTGCCAGACCTTATGTTAACAAACCCATAACGTCCCCACTGCAGGGGCACGGGTCTCTGTATATCTGGGAATGGTTAGGCCATAGGTACTCCACACACGGAGGCCAAGTCCGGATTGGTGGAGATTGTCGGGCTAGTGGCCAACCCCATGGCTTAACGACTGCCATCTAGCGATTGCAGTTGGCACCAACGGCTTAACGTTCCTAGCGAAAACGGAAACGGTCGAGATAAATGACCCATCCAGGTTATGACCGTGTCTGTAATCAGTTAACCTGCATGATCGTCGCGACCACGCAAGCCGCACTGAGCCACGACCGCTTCTTCTAGCTGTCAGACCTTATATTACAGTAATGTTAGTTTTTGGTAGCTTGTCTGCGTTGCTCCTAATTCTAAGTCCATTCTGATCACGCGCCTACTGACCGCCGTAATGTGCTTTGAATTCTGTCCAGTGTTCGAGTCCATCCGGGTCGTTAGAAGTGTATCTAGTTTTTTGAGGCACTATCTATCTACTTCTACTAGCCTAGGTATACTGTGTGAATTTGGGAGTAACTGTGTAAATATGAGACGTAGAAACCATATTAATAGAGTTTCGAGACCTTCCGTACGTTAAATTAGATATTTTTTGAAAAATTCTAATTGGAGTGGGAAAGAGGTTTTGAACATATTTGATTCGAATAAATTCCTTCGAAATTCTAGTTTTTGTTTGATGTTTAAAAAAATATTTTATTGAAAAAAATGCAAAAGAATTTAATCTCGACCGAAACAGATCTTCCACTAACAGAATAATAGGTGTAGTGTGAAAAGAAAATTGCATATAGGTAGGAACTCGTAGGTAATAATTAATTCGACTCTTGTACGCCGATTGCCGAATCGGCCACGGCTCTCCTCCGCGACGGAACGAATATAAGCAAATCGATTAGGATCTTTTTGCACGCCCGTCTCTTTGATTGTTAATGTTTGTTACACTGATTTTAGTTCTGGCTGCAATAGTCGTACAGGTTTTTATTTGCATGCGATCTTTTTGGGCTGTTGATTTTTTTCTTGATTTTTTTCTTCCTCATATTGATGGAAATGCCGCCGATACATATCTTCTTTATTTATGTAAATTGGAAGGATCTTACGTTGACGTAAAAGAGTTAACATTGCGTTTCGAATTTTGACAGACGTAATCCAGTTACTTCGCGATAAGCTTGTGATTTTACCTGTATTTTATCGTATCAATTTTCTTTATCTACTGAGCGATTTGTTTCTTTCTTTCAGTTTTGTCAATTCAAAACATACTTATGACAAGGGACCTTAAAATGAACAATGTTCAAGGATTTATCCTAAGCTTATCGGCCTCCCTGGACTAGCCTCATCAATATTTCAGGCACAAAATTGAAAATTACCGGCCCCCCACCAAACTCACATAACTCAAACCTATCGAAACCAATAAAATATTAACTGACAACGATTTCCCGCCATTTTTCACCGGCTATTCGGTTTTCGCGTCACGTCTAACCCGCACTTACACTTACAGCTAAATGTAATCATAAAATTGTTGTTAATAATTCATGTTAGACGGAGACGCCGTTATAGGGCAGAGAGGGATGTAGGGATAGGTGTGGGAGTGAGATTATTAAATTCTGCGAATGCTCACTTTGTATCTAATATCCGAATGTGTTTAATATTAGATTAGTCAGGGGCGAAACGGCGCCTTTTCCCCTTGGGCGTGGTTTTGGCCCGTGATAGATCCCCGTTACAGGAGTTTCCACGTATTTTGATTGGTTGATGGGCACGCTCATTTGGAAATGGAAAATTTGTGAGTTATTGCGTTTTGGCTTTCAACCTTATTTATAGGTAGTTCGGGAATATTTGGAGTAGCGAGCATTACAGCCAACCAATAAAAAAATTGCTAAACTTGGGTGCATTTTCGAATGTTTCCCCGATAGTCATAGAAGTAGGGTTATGTTTTGCAGATGTGTTTTTCCCTGTTGTTAGGCTAAGTCTGTGGATTAAATGGATAAGCAAAAATGTGGAATGCAGGGTGTCTCAATCCATTAATCTAAGATATATATAGGGTGACTTTAAATTAGTTCTTGATACGAAAGGCTACGGATGTGCTCATTATAACAAACAACTTTCCCTAAGAAACCCATAGTCAAATCGCAAAAAAAAATTTTGACTCTCCATACAAATCAATGAACTGACCGGCCAAATTAGTATGAAGAGTCCAAAATTTTTTTGCGATTTGACTATGGGTTCCTTAGGGAAAGTTGTTCGTTATCATGAGCACATGCATAGCCTTTCGTATCAAGAACTAATTTAAAGTCACCCTATATTTTTATTCAGATAATTGGGTTTTAAATTTTCAATAAAACTTGTTAGATAATTAAGCAGTCCTGGCTTAAATAAGAAAAATCTATAAACTTTCCACCTTTTAATAGAAATGTAG
Source organism: Coleophora deauratella (assembly GCA_958295455.1). Taxonomy (NCBI): domain Eukaryota; kingdom Metazoa; phylum Arthropoda; class Insecta; order Lepidoptera; family Coleophoridae; genus Coleophora; species Coleophora deauratella. The sequence continues at coordinate 1,577,615 of OY282404.1, read as the reverse complement.
GCAGGCGTCTATCGCATAATTTTCGTTTAAACAACAAATCTGGTCCTTCGAGCCGGATAACTTTAAACCAAAAACCTCACCCCATACAAATAGTGTACCCCATAACGTGACTGTTATCCTAACAATTACTGGCAACTAAGCTTTTGAAAAAAGAAAGGGGTGACAGAAACCATCACCATGTATAATCCCTTTGTTGAGTACAATCGGCCGAACGCCACTTTGTAAGAGAATTTAAACTCTAATGCCTTTTAATAAGAGTGGGAGAAAAGTTGTTAGAGTTACGGAATGTTTGTGCATTTTAGGGATGCGTAGGGACGCGTCAAATATTAATTCAGTTATTTTATTAGGAGATTTTAACACTGCTAAAATTTTAAGTAAGGAACTAATTTATTTGATGCACTAGAAATATGTATTTATTGGAACTGCTATAATAATAATATCCAAATATAATAATATCTAAAACTGTATACAAAAACATAACAATGTCTTTTTGTCATGCAGCCGTGCAGTCTGTTAAAGAAAAGCAAAAAAAATATACCCAGACAGATTATACCAGAGTTTTTCAGTCTTACCAGATACACCTTTCACTACTACCCTTCAAACCATCAAGAAAAGAGCGTACTCCCATATCAAAGGCCGGCAACGCACTTGTGACTCCTCTGGTGTTGCGGGTGTCTATGGGCGGCGGTAATCGCTTACCATCAGGTGATCCGTCTGCTCGTTTACCACCTCTGCCATAAAAAAACACTCTTGAAACGGTGCAGCTGAAAATGTGTACATTAGAAATGTATCATAAAGTTTTGCGAAGAACCCTTCAAAACAGATTTCAGCTCACACTTGGCCACTCTCAATTGAATAGATCGAAATGTACAATGGTAACAAATATGGCGGTAGATATTATTTATAGCGTCTAGTTCTGCTTTCGGGTAATTTAATTTTAGTCAATGGGAGACAAAATTTTGGTTCAAAAGATTATCCCATGGATGAATGGGGTAAAGAGTGCTCAGGAATGCACGCATGCAACATATTAGAAAAGACTAGTGCATACCTGCGACTTCACTTCATTGGTATTAGTTGATGTGAATTCCTACTTTTATAAATTACTGTATGTCTAATCTAGAAATAGAAAAAATAAAATAAATAAAAAATTTTTTTTTCATTTTAAAGCAACAATAAGTATCCTAACTTGATTAATTAAAAATTTAACTGCTTAAGGTGAGTGATGGGTCGACAGTGCTGAATAGTGGGCGAAACCGCAGGCTCAGCATCACATTCAACTTTTTTTTCAAAATCAACATTAGGTACTTCGACCAGTTTTGAATTTTTAATTCTTTCTGTCATTTTTGTCACCCATAATATATGCAAGTGTACTGAAATAATAAATAAAATTATACAAGTGAAGCGTAATCAAATCAAACAAATCGTAAATTTAAAATTCATTTGTATCGCTGTTTGTCTGTACAATGTAATACGAATGTATGAAAGGGGGTGAGAGTGAGAATTACAGTCGGCCGTACAGAGAGCTGTCAAAAATGACAAAGTGATTCGTCATACGGATGACAGCTGCGAGTGTGACAAGGACAGGGATAGCACAATGAGGGAGAGGAAAAATAAATACAATAATAAAACTAGAAAGAATAAACGTAACGAATTTAAGTGTAAGCATTCGAAAAGTATGAACTTTTTTAAGCGTTATTTTTAATTTTTGTACTGTTTTGTATTTTGTACAGACTCGGTTTGGTAATGTCTCTACCTTAGAAAAAAATAGGCGTTCGAGTAGCCTATTCTCAGACGCCGTTTTTGTTGTATATTATTTTTTATTATGTTAAATAAATCAAAACTATACAAGCTCCTTGTTATTGATTAAATGTTAAAAAAAAGAAAAATTTCACTACCTATGTTATGTTTAAACTTCCATATTATACAGGGTTAAAAAAGTGCGTTTGAGATTTTAGGGGGTAACTCAGAATCAAGTATAATAATAATAATAATATCTTTATTTCAGATCAGGTGATCCAGAGAAATGTTAGTAATAAGACAATAGGTACAACTTAAAGACTATGTTAGTAAAACACAAATAATAGTAATATTACATAGAAGAAATACAGTTTCATTTAATTATACATATGGATCGCTCCACCCAATGTTTTTGGATTGGGCAATCCACCCGTTCAGCTATCATTTTCAGGATGCTGTTATTGCTGCCCCTCAGTCTGAACAGCAAAGAGGTGGCTTTTTTCCTCATTATGGCAAAGAAATCGTCGGTATAAGCCTCCGCGAACATCGCCGATGCACTGCAAAATCGGGACAGCCTCAACAGCATCCTGAAAGCATTATTATATTGAACACGTAGGACGTTGTAGGCTCGTTGCGTATACTTAACCCGTGTAACCCCCAGGCCACTCGTGTAGAAGCATTGGCAGTAAGCTTTAAAAAGCGTTATCTTAACATCCTTTGTAGGATACAGGAAAAATAAAAAATAAATCCGATCAACAACTTTTCTTCAGTTTCCCGTACTAGTGAATCAAGAATTTGTATGGGAAATTGAAAAAAAAGTTGTGGATCGGATTTTTTTAACACCCTGTATTAAAACAAAACGAACGAAACCCAACAATAATAAAATTTAAATGTTTACCAGTTTTGTTCTTGCATCTCATCTAACAAACAAAAAGCTCACATTTCACTAACTCATTAACTAAACGCTACCGTATTAGCTATTCCCATGAAATCCATCATTTTTTGACCTCTAAATCTCACTGTTCTCCATGAAACCATACAATTTTGTATAGCATTGTTTATTAGAGGTGTCAACGTATATTGGGTAGTAGAAATTAGCATTTCTTACGTTGAAAAATCTATTTAAGTAGCCTATTTTAAGTTGTTTGTCTTCTGTAGCAAAGGGCTCGGAACGGTTGTTGTAAATCATTTAAAAATAGCTCTAGATGCAACAAAGAAATAGTTTTGGTAACTGCCTTCGTAGCCTAGTGGTTAGTCTGGTCGCTTCACATCAGGAGGTCGTCGGTTCGATTCCCGGTGGGGTCCAACTTTGTAGGACTCGGTTTGGTTGGTGGTAGGGCATTTTCTGAGCCCGCCTGGCTAGCTATCACCACCTTATCTAAGTCTTGCCGCCAAACATCAATGTTAACAGTATTGATGTGTTCCATCCGGCATGAAGATAAGATAGCCAGTTCCCCATTGCGTTGGGGAATCTTGGTAAGCCCGCTTCTATCTTCGGCTATCATCATCACTTAACGTCATGTGAGATGATGCCAAGGGCTTACCAATTGAGACTAAGAGTAAAAAAGGTTCTACCTTCATCATCATAAGATTTATTAAATTTTCTTGTAAAATGACTAAAACTTCCACTGTTGATCTTGCACTTCGAAGGCCACAAGCACCAACCGGTTAATTTCCTGCAAGATTCCGTACATCATCAGTTTTTGCTTTGCCAGTCGAAAAACCTTGTTTTATTCTTTGTACTTTCCGTTGTTGTCACTAATTTGAAACATTATGGTAATTTTAGATATAATGATGAGGAAAATCCAGAAAATATGACATTTTTCGTTTTGTCGACAATATTTCTTAAATATTACATTTAATATGTATACCAAGCATAAAATGTAAGATTTTTCCAAAATAGATCTAACGATGTCAATTATAACAAAAGGACCCATACAATACATAAGCCTAGATTTTGAAATTCGTGCCGTAGACCTTTCTGGTATATAGACCACCTTACGAGTAAGTGACATTCTCCTTATTCTTCTTTATCTTACATCGCCTAAAATAATTTGAGCTTACCAGCAGACCACAGACAAGTTGACTGACTCGGGGGATCAGTGGTTAGCGATCCTGACCTCTGATCCGAGAGTCGTGGGTTCGATCCCCAGACAGGGCAAACTTTTCTGTGATGAGCAGAATTGTTTGCTCTGAGTCTGGGTGTATAACATCTATGTATGTATGTATTTAAGTGTATATGTGTATGTATATCAGTCTCTGGTTCCCAAGATACAGGGAATCCTAGTTTGGGGCCAGATGACCGTGTGTGATTTGTCCCGGATATTATATTATTATTATGATTAAGTACTTGTAATACCAGAGGAAAAAATAACAATACCAGTTACACATATCGTCAATATGACAGCTGCATTAAGCGTAGAGACGTCCCAAATGCATCCCCCACTCACACGAATGCTCTTTTGACAATAATGGCTTATGGCACGTATAATAATGTATTCTGTGTGTCGCATCTTGTAATTATTGGGGTCATTCAGACTTATGATGGTCGAAACTCTGAAATTCAAAATAAAATACTTATAAATAAAATATACAATAAAATACTTATTTAGGTTGTAGGGATACCTACATACTTCAATTATTCAACTACCTTCAGAAATGTGATTTTATGTTATCATAATTGAATACTTCACCAATTGTGATAAGCAAATATTGTATATCAGTCTGGCAGGCAAAATCAATAAAATAGTCAAAACGTTGGATACTGTACCACGGTACTTTATACGAAGAACAACCTCTTTTATTTCTCCGCTCCACCGATCGCTCTTGATCAATATTGGATTGACACACACATCCAATAGGGTTATACCATACTATAATTATTGTATGATGTGTTAGACTGGCTATATTACTGTTTGGGCTAAATTTTAATAACTATGTGTAGAGGGGCACTCTAAAAGTTTTGATAAACTTAATTTTTATTTAAGTAAATATGGGTAAATATGGGTGACTAAGGATAGGTGAATAAATTATGCGTTTAAATATATTTTATGAATTTATCGCAATGACAATAATTTAAAGATGGAATAGTTCTTACGTTCTTATTTATTGAAAGTAACTAAAAAAAATAACTGAAATGATACGTAAAATTACATTAAACTACACAGTACACAAAAACGCAACAACCATAAAAAAGACACCCATAAACCTGGTTACACCAGCATCCATTCATCGGATTGACATCTGTCACCCGAGTCCTATCGCTTACGAGGGTAGACCCCATGTACTTTTGGAATAAATTTTTAATCAAAATATTTTCGCGGCCGTACCCTTCTGCCGTTAATTTCTCTATTGTCAATATACAAGTTAACTTTGGGTGTGGCCTGACGTACTGACGGACCCATGAATAAATTATATCAGGAGTAAATAAGATTTTCGTTACGTTAATAGCTTTTGGTCGAGTAAGGGTTAAATAGAAAGTCGGTTTTAAGTGTGTCAATATTTATGCAAAATAAAGTTATACTAACAGGTTTTTCTTGATTTGATTTAGATTTTCACCAAACTACTTCTGAAACGGAAGTGATGTTTTCGGTACTATGTTTGTATGCACATCAAGTGAAGGAATAATATTTTTTTTATAAATCTATCACATTTAAAAAAACATGGCATAAAAAATTCGACAGAGCGCCTTTTTCGATTTTTTTTTACTCTTTGGAATTTCACCATTTCAACTGTAACTTTGACACATAGACAGAATAACGCATTACTTACAGATCAGTCTTAAAACCGTACAAAGAAGATCCAACCTAGAAAAGTATGAACAGCAAAACCATTAATTTTGACTCAAAAAAGATTTCAGAAACAATACCCCCACTGATGCATAGAAAAAATTCTGCATAGTAATAGGCATGAAAATTATGTACATATAAATTAATATATTTGTTAAACTATAGTTAAAAACAAATGGTAATTTGCGTGGATTCGACTCGGTTCTCTTCTAGCTAACCTAAGGTGTCACTAGAGAAAGATACCATTGTTTTAGGTTTGAATATTGATGGGAATACATGTCCGAAATATGTCAGAATTTGTTGCCACCCAGGCAGCTTAGGGCATTTTAGTTTTTAAAATGTATTGGAAATTTCGATTTTTTTTCCAACAAACTGTAACTCTAACTATACCGTTATAAATAATTTCAATAAATCAGTCATTTTATTTTTGCCCTTCATTGATTTTTCTTCATTTTAATTTTATTTGTTATTTATGGGTATATTAGATGAAAAAAATATATAATTTTCAATTTCAATAGGTAGGAATTTTTCTTTTATTATACAGGGTGTAACAGAAGTGTGTGATAATACTTCAAGGTTGGCTTTTACCCATTAAACTGAACAACTTTTGTTCTACAACTTTGTTGAAATCGCAAAAAATTTTTTGGACTTTTCATACAAACTTGGTTCGCCGGCTGATCGATTTGTATGAAAAGTCCAAAATTTTTTTTGCGATTTCAACAAAGTTGTAGAACAAAAGTTGTTCAGTTTGATGGGTAAAAGCCAACCTTGAAGTATTGTCACACACTTCTGTTACAGCCTGTATATTTCTTTACATTATAATTTTCAATCTCTATTTTGAATGGTTTAGTTAGAGTTATAGCCTAACTGTAAGTACCTAACAGTCGGTCAACAACGTTTTTTTTATAAAGATATATATTGTTTACATTCTATTTAGAACATCAGTTTAATTGTGGTTATAAAACAAAAACCAAGTAGAACTAATTGATGATAAAAATAAAATTGCTTCGATTAACAAATATACAGCTCATAGCGCAGTCTAGCACCAAAATGTCTCTGATATTACCACACATGCCTTCCTGGAATCCAGCTGGATATTGCAGCTGAGCCTGCGCTTCCAGACGTGGAATGTGGAATTAAGATTGTTCTAGTGTTAAACGTGCATTTTCAACTCTGGAAATGGCCGTTGCATTTTACTAATTTTTGTTCGTAACTTCTGAATGGTTAAACTCTTGCTGACGGAGGATGTAGTCTAGTAGTTGTACGTATTTTTTTGTAAAGAAGAAAAACTGGTCAAGTGTGGGTAGGTCTTGCGAGTCGAGGGTTCTGTTTGTTCCATCACATAACAATGTGTATTAACAAAGCAATTGTTTTTTCTTTTTATTCAGTTCGGTAAAAAAAAACATAATCAATTAATCGGCCTATATTTGAATAGAAAGTCCAAATTGTTTTCCGATTTCAGATAAGTTGTAAAACTAAAGTTGTCCAGTTCCATTAGTAATGTAGAAGTTCATATCAAAATATTGCTATGAATCTTTTTTATACCATGCTGTACTTCCTTTCTTTCCAGTAAACGTATTTTACTATACTACGTTTTACAAGAACATTCATTAGAACATTCTGTCACGCCCATTCTGTTTCTATTCTGATCGCAGATACGGTCGCGTTTTTTCGCTAAAATACGAAATACTTTTCTTGTAGGTACATTTGACATATGGACCTACATATATGTAGGTACCAGGCATTGGGGAATGACAGGGAGAGGCCACGTTTCCCCATTTGTTGAAATTCCTCGCGACCGTTTTCGACCTCTTATTAGCAATAGTTACAGAAAAGAAAAATTGTTGTTAGCAATAGCCGCTGCGCTGTGATATGGACGACGAGGTGGAGGGTCGGCAGAAAAGTCGTGTATTTACGTCATAATGACATTTGTGGCAGAAAGTGTCATTTATGAGATTTTTGGAAAAGCTGTCTTTTTAATTTGATAGTAGTGATGGTAGGTTTAATCATTTGATAGTTATAGGCCGCTTTTTTTCTATGGTAGGGCGTAATTGTTTTTAAAGTGGTACGGGATGCTAGCTAATAAATAAATTTAAAAAATGGATAATTTTATGTACTTAATAAAAAATATCATAATTTAGATTTTACACCTTTTTACAAGCTTTTATTTAACTTGCAATGTATGTATGTAACTACGTTTGTTCGTTTGGAATCTTCAACTCAATTTTGAAGTCAACCGATTGAGCTGAAATTTTGTATACACGTTTTTGCTCTACTATATGAGTATTTTTACACTGCGAATGAGAAAGGTTCCATGATGCTAGTTATTAAACAAACCATGAAATTATTAATACAATATTATACATAATATTATGTATAATTGCTACACCAAATTTATTATTTAGCTGCTATTCGTTTTAGGAACACTGTGGTCACTTTCCGAAAAAATTTTAGTATCTCTTTTGTGTTTTCACTTTGTCCAAAAAAAAATTGTAGCCAGTAGGTAAATATAATACATAGAAAGGACAGACTTTTCCACCTATAGTTTGAATGGGTCATCGCTTTGAATGAGAAGAAACGCTCTTTTGAGAAAAAAAATCAAAGTCTACAAGTAACTTTTGTTGATTTTTTCTTTTTATTTTTTTGGAATAATTTCATTGTTATGGATTTTTGTTTGATTCTTTTCATTAAGTACTTAATTTTTCTTTTTTTTCTTACAGGTAAGCACCAAACTGAGTTACAAAGAGGAGCCTTGTGACGGTAAGTCCAACAACAAAGGTCATTATTAGACTTGCCCCCATTATTCACAGCGACACCATTAAATCAAGCTTCTGTTTAGAAGCTTAATACGAATGCGCGTCACGTCCCTCCCCCCACAGATTCCCTGCCCCTCGGACACCTACCAACATTTTATTTAATCAGAGAAGAATTTTTAGAATTCCCTCGACGTTGTCACAATTTTTCTGAGTGTACCTTTAAAAAATTAATGGCAACATTTTACTGAGAAGGTCAATTATATAGAAGGACTCTTTTGTTAGTCATGAAAATGAATGCTGGCTGGAATTTTTTTCGTTAAAAAAATACAGTTTACAAAACATAGACAAGTACTTTTTTCTTAGGTATAAAAACTTTTTAAACTAAAGCAAAAGGACAACAGGCGTAGTGCGTCAAATTTTTTTATAACTTGATCGTATCACCACCGTGAAAAAATGTTAATTAAACTGATTTTCATGAAATATCCTGCACAAGAGCGGTGTTCTAAGCTTTTATTGGGTCGTAAACATTTTTTTCCACTGTCCTGCCGCACAGGCATAAATTTGGGATTTTGTCAGATTTATTAAGTAAGTCCTGTGTGAATTTCTCGTAAACGTCCGACTTTATTTTACGGCTATAAGATTATTGTTATTTTATATCGAGAAAAAAATATTGTTGCGACAACGAGGGAGTTTTTAATTTTAATGTTTTATACCTTTTTCGATCGTTAAAAATTTAATGCTTCGGGGTCAATTAGACCTATTCTTACGGTGACTGTAAGATTTTTTCATTTATAGATTTTATTGGCTCGTAAAATTTTTGATTGTAATAAATATTTTTGTACAGTTTTACGTTTTCTAATGATGATGAGATGGTGACGTCGTAAAAGTTCGAAATATAAAATGTCCGGCACCCATGTTAAGATGCATATCAAAAGACACCAAAAGAAGCTCACTTTAAGTATCCTTATTTGACTTCATACCATATTTCATTTATAAAATATTTCATTTATTTTAAGTCTTAAATATTCGATCTGACTAATTCAAATGCGAAAACGGCTGAACAGATTTTGATGTAAGTTCTAAAATAGTTCTCGATTTTCCCATTTTCTTCTTATAGTGTTTCCTTGCAAATATATATTTTTTCCTATTCGTACTGCATAGATAAATTCCGAATACCATGAAGATGAAAGTGCAAGCCAGGTAGTTTCTATTACTATTTATTCAGTCCTAAACCTTGTTTTTAAAGTCTTTAATGTTGCAATATTTTTTACTCAGCTACTACTTGTCGTGACAATTTTTCATTATATTTTTTCTTCGGAAATCCAATAAGATAGGTTAAAACATCGACTCCATTTCATATTATCAGATTCCAATCAGCAGCACAGTCCCGATTCTATTAAAATTGCATTTGTGCATTCCCGCCATTTTTATTTTTTCTCTCTCCCTCGCACTAATGACTGAAGGCATTAGTTATCTCTCAAACGAATTCGATAAGTAATAGATAAGTAAATTTTCTTCGGTTTTCTTTGGAAAATGAGCGGGACCTTTGTTTTTTTTTATATTTTTTTCTAGGCGTGTTACCGAAGCTCTAGCGGCGTAGATTTTTAAAACCTGTATTTCTCAGGAATAGTATAGATTTCCATTTCTTTACTTTAAAGTAGTTTCAGTAGTTTCAAAGATTACTCCTACATCGAAAAACTAGGTCTATTCCTATATACATACAAACTCATAGTTCTTTGTAAAAAATACAGCGAAGACTACTTACAACAGTAACACTGTCTAGTTTGTTTTGTCTTTGATATTTTGATTCAAATTTTACAAAAAAATTATAATTAAAATGAATTCTCTAAAAGATAAATAAATTTAATTTCCGCATTAAAATTCTCACCACCCTAATTTCAGACATTAAAACAAAAACTCTTTATCAGTAAAGTCATGTCTTTCAAGATAAACAAACCCCAAAAAATAAATCTAATTTTACCAATTGTCCCCGAAAAAAATGTTATTAAAATGGACGCACAATCATCTGCAAATAATCTAACGTTAGGCTAATGTAGAATATTCGACCCCTAGAGAAAGAGAGGGCGGTATGGAGAAACGCTATTGTGAGAGAGAGATGGCATGTGCGGGGGTAGTACGCAAAGAAAGTATTGTTTTAAAGACAGTTTTAATTTCCCGAAGGTGATTTATCTCTGCAGTCGTCCGCTTTGAAAGGGGAGATACAGAAACACAGAGCGAAATAAAATATTTCTGGTAGGCATTTAGTTACCTAACTTTACGATCACCTTAGTGACAAATAATAACAGTATGCAAAGTGCAATAAAATGATTTTAGGCATAAATGCTCGAATAATACAACTTTTCATTTTTATTAGGTATTTATTCTGTGATAAAAGTATACTTTTTTTTTGAAAATAGATGTTTTGAACCGCATCTTCCCCCGCAACGATTTCAAATTTAGAATCCGTTTTTCGTTTTTTTTTTAATGAAATGTTTTGTTGTTAGTTCTTGTCTTTGCGGGTGAGCTGGGACTTCGAGAATTATTTAAAGTGAATGAGCAAGCAATGACTCTATGGTACATGGTAAATAGTTATTTTCAATGATAAAAATCAGATCGCAACGTGCATCCAAAGTTTCAATGTTGTAGTTCACTTTATTACGTGGGCAGATCGCACCTTACATACTACCATACAAAAACTCCATACAATGTACATACAATCACCATACAATCGTCACTTCTCACTGTTTGCAAATCAGGGCGGGAAACGCCAGCTTGATTAGCATTTTATTTCTTTTTAATCGTGTTCTAAATTTAAACAGAGCAATGGCGGCTGTTGGTGGTCTTTTTATTAGAATCTTCGTAGGATTATTTGTCAGTTTTTGGTTATTTTATTGTTCATAAAAATAGTAAAGTCTTCTTAGACCACTTTCTAAATGGTAGCTAAAATAATTTAGAATTTTGAACGATCTTAGATTATCTGCTTGACGGAGCTCAAGAATCCAAGTTTTCGCAAGAATAATGCTACCATGCTTTTTGTATTTTTTGGAATAATGAATAAATCCAATATTTACAAGAATTTCGCGTTTTATTTACTTGTGTAAAGTTTTATTCGATTCAGACTCCTCAGTTTCAAGACATTGAAATTATATTTGAAACTTTTGTAGCTATCTAATTATTTAAATGAAACATATTGAAGAATGTGCATAAAATGAATATTGAAACATCTATTAAAAATAACAATGATAATCTAACCATATTTAAAAACAAATTAATACCTGACTGCATTAAAATGCTGCTATATGAATCTGGGGATCAAGAAGAATCTAACGACGCCTCTCAAGCTTAAATTCATCAAGCCGTTAAAGCTACAGAGCATGGCAAAGAAATATACATACATATATTATACACTCGTAAAACATAACCCTTCTTTTGATGCAGTCGGGTAAAAATAACAGCATTTTGTCGTCTTCATTCTTTCAACAGTTTTAACCATCACAAAATTCCCAAAGCGACATGAAAACATGCGCAACCTACATTAAGACGGAAACTTCGATCTTTGCTTTTAAAGTAAGCTCCTTTGCGCCTCAGGGCTTTAACTATACTAGTGCAGACGCCAGGCCTCGCTCGCACCTCCCACACCCTCTTAGTTGGCCCAACTATGCGGAAAATGTTACGCTTGGCTATAAGTTTAAAGTTTTTAAACTGCAAACTTGTCTATACAAAGATTTTTATACAAGTGAAGTGTGTTTATTCTAGGTATATAAATATTGAGCTATTTAAAATTCAGGACGTTTTCTTTAGGTAGTGTGTATGAACATTATAAAAATAATTGTATATTTTTAAAATATATGTAATACAGGGTTAACAAAAAGACACCTAAAGGAAAGTAATCAATTCAAAAATGATTGTCTCACATTTCATACAGATCAGTTGGTTTATTCCCCAACTTTGTATGAGAAGTTGATTTTTGCGGTTTCTTTGAAGAAAGTTTTTCATTCAGTATGATGACTAAAATAGTATTTAAATCCCATAATATAATTGTTTAAAGGAAATTAGCGGGGAAGAAAAACAAGTTTTCGAGGCGTAAAATCGTTCGAAAATTTTATCCGCCACTTTTTATGTGAAACATGGCAACCCTATATTACAATCATTCGATGATGTCGAGTAGAATTATAGAGCATAGATGAGTACAATCTTTTTTCAACCTCGTTTTTTGCACGGTGTGTTTTTCCAAGCATTTAATGCGCGGTTTCGTTCGCGGTTTAAAATTTATTGTCTATGGATACTCGAGTTACCAATAGTTTACGATTCCATAATTAACTTGTGGTTGAGGCGATGTGTGTACTTAAGTGCCTGATTATAGAAAATTGAAATTTCACGCAGTAACGGAACCCTGTGGTTTTAAATGAATACTTTTTTGCTCAGCTTTGCTTTGTATTTAATATGGTATGAAATAAAATTTTCTAAGACAATTTGTAATAGGTGTCAAAAATAGAGTAGTAGTAATTTATCATATTTCATTTATACGTATGCACATGTTATTATAACTATAAGTACGAAAATGTCCAAGCTATTAATCAAGCACTTTTTTATGTCACGTACATTTTTGTACAACTTCTTCTTCTATTTGAGAGCAAAGATCGGTTTATTTTTTAATGGAGTGTTAAAGTTAGTAATTATAAAAAAAAACAAAAGGTTCGATCGTACACGTGTATTTATGTATGCTATCCACCCGTAGCCAAAACTGGAGTAAGTCTTGATCTTTAGATTGATATGGGACACATTTTTATGCAGTATTTTTGTTTTGTTTTTATATATTATTTATTTTGTTAGGTTGTTATGAAATTGCCTTTGTGTTAAGACCTTTAGTCTTTGTTGAATTGTTTGAATGGGAGGTCCGTATTATTAAGTACTTCTAGCTAACTAACCAGACTATTAGACAAATTTCTTAACAGTAAATGCAAGAACAGTAGCCATTCATTTCCAAATTCAAACTCCAGTAGCAGTACACACAAAAGGAAAAGAAAAGAAGCCATCTTTCTTTTCCGTTTCCATCGCGCGATTACCAGCAGCGCATAAGGGACACGAGGTGGACTCATTTGCATACATAATCGCTGAAACAAAGGCTCGCTCTTGCCTCGCCATGCTTTGCTATGTGAGACCCGACCGCGCTTCTGCTGCCCTAGTACCATTGTACTAAATGGTAATGAAATATTTAGAATGTTACGTAGAAAATGAATTAGTTTAGACTACCTCTAGTAGAGTGCACGTCTTATCCCGAAGCAGTTATTACTACCTAAATAAACAAATTCAGAAAGCCAAAGTTGTGGCTTATAGCATAAATTGAAAAAGTCAAATAAAAACTCTTTTCTCGTAGATATAAAAACTTATTTTATATTATAAATTCTTATTTTCTCATCTGCTGCGATTGTCAGATCTTCAAATTAAAAAATATGTTCTATATTCTCCGTAACAGAATTCTGATTTTGTTTTCTATAATTTGTATTCTTAACTAAGTTGTAATACGATGGATGTCAGTTATTTGCTAATACTATTTTCAGTTTATTTTTTATATTTAGGTAATTTGTTTGTAAAAATTAAGTTTCAAAACATAAAATTACATAAACTAAAGCTAATCGAACGGAATAAGGTCGTCACTCGTTACCGAGCTCTCATTATCATGTAAATTAGTTACAGCCCACAACAATAACGTAACCTAACCAGGAGAGCGCAATAATAAGGCGTTTTAAAGGATGAAAATGAATACCACAGAAACGGGGCGATTTTAATTAGAACAGTCCCCGCCTCGGGGCGACCGCAGCGGCCCGTAAACTCGAAACTACCATCCAAGCCGCAACAACATTAAAAAATTACCTCCAGTTTTGTTTTAAATTTCATCTTTCGAATTTGCGTTTCAAGGCAATTTCCACCGCGCCTATGCTGGCTGGTAATTAAGACGCTACACCTCTTATTTACGACTCATTTCTTCGCCTTATCGTTTGTGGGTGTGCAATATTTTGCGGTGTGCCCCGCGCGGCTGCCCCGTCCATATATCATCTCCATGCACAGATTTAGCCCCCGAAACAAGACCGAAATCTCCATAGAAATTGTCTGCGGGCAAATATCACTGGTTCTGTTTTATCATACGAATGGCCGGACCTAAATAATACCACCCTTATTTCCATATATTTGGGCGTAACTTACCGTGCCATGCCGTGACGCGTACCTTTCCACCATGTTTTTCGCTCACGAAAAACTGGGACCAAGAATTTTGATCAACATTTTCTTTTGAATGTCACGTTTTACATAGACGCTTATATACGGCTTAAGCCGATAGTGCGTAAGTAAATTTTCCCCGAGGGATGGAGCAGAGGGTTCGAAACCGAAAAACCACAAGACAATCCCGAAATTCATTACACGCAGTACGGGAGCATCTACGGAATTCACAATATTGAAATCCTTCGGCCTCCCCGCGCCGCTGCCTCCCTGGTACCCGACACGCTAAGATATTGCTAAACCCCAACGTATGTCGCTATGTTTACTGCAAACTAACACGTGAACTACTTAACATAATAAGCCCGATCGCGTACCGAATACATAGATAGTTTGTACAGTACAAATTATGGCCAATATTTTCCGTACAATCATCAGTATATCAATAACACATTTGTGTCGTAAATAATGAAAACACGGCATAAAACAATTTAGTAAGTAATCCCTCGTATAATTTACGATCGACAGTATCGAGTGAGAATCAGCGTTAAATCATAAAAAGAGCACTAAACCTCGTATTAGCTAACACTGGCAGCTGGATAATAACTATTATTAAAACTCTTGACGAAAAATTCCTCAATAATAAAATTTGAGAGCTCGTTACGTGTTGTTACGCTTCTGTTTTTAAGTCCTTCAATCTGGACAATTGATTGTTTTAGATAGGTACTTAGATCTCATACTTTCATTTTATGCTGTCTTAGTACTTTAAATAAATTCTTGTGATCTCTTTCACTTTATGGCACCCTAGTACTCAGAAATATTTTTGCTTCTGCTTTCCTGGTAGCTACTACGTATGTAGTGAACATCTCTGGAACTTCTGGGCTGTTGGTACCGTGAACCGCAACCAGTGCAATTATGGCAGATGTGCCTTTTTCTCCTTTGCTATTTAAAACTCCTGGTACTTCTAGCAAGTGGTGAACTGAACTCTAGTTTTACAGTGACTGTCAATTGTCATTGTCACTTTTCTTCGAGGACGTTAAAGGACAATGGTCAAAACATTTTATCGTTTGATGGCCCAAAGAATAAGCATATTGGATGTTTATTCTCGATATTGATGGTCAGTAAAGTTTGCGGCTCCATCCCGTGATACACTCGCGAGATAAAATGTGTATCATTCGTACATTTTATAGGCGCGCCAATCGTAAAGAGTGCATCAGTTCTCCGGGCTGCCACCAGGCGAACACGCGTCGTAAAGAGACCTCTTCGGCTAACAATTTCCTGATGGTCTGTAAATAGTAAGTTTATTGTCTTTTTATGAGGTACTCGGACCGTAAAAAGGAAATAAAAGAGCACCGCCGATGGTGATAATAAAAAAAATAATTTTCGACTCATCTTCGTGATTATCCCGCTCAGTTTTACGAGGCCTCTGCGGGGAGGAAAGAGACGGGGATGTTTTACAGCGTGTCGTGCGTATGTGACCCTTTCGACTCGATGGGGGTAAAGGTCGTAAAATGGGAGCATAAGGATAATGTTTTGGGTTTCCTATACTGCGCTTCATTCATGATTTCGTTTTAGTGCGTTCGGTAGACATGTAAATCGGATTGCTTTCTCGTCGATACGACTCTGTATTGAGATCGTCTCTCCCCGTTACGGCCTGTATTACATGCGTAATAGAACATTTCCTTTCTCGTTTTATTAGTAGCGTTACTGGCAACACAATGTCGTTTTGTTCTAAATTTGAAAATTTTAAACAAATAAAAATAAATTTTAGTGCTTTAATTTAAATTTGGAACGCGTTAAAAGCGGCATTAATTGCGCATAGGGACGTGATACCAAGATCCCGCATTCGCCAATTCCGGGATTCGGCTAAGTTCCGACACTCCATTTGTTCGGCTCGACTGAGCCCGCGCCGACGACGGGACGCATCCTAATTCTTAAGGGGCCATCACCAGACCTTTATGCGTTAATAAAGTTGCGATATAAAAAGAATGGAGGCGTCCGAGGGTGAAATACGGAAAGGGTACGGCTTAAGTGCGCGTTTAAGACGATCTTGAGGGCGTGCGAATTTGTCAACCCATAGACTGTGACGATTCAATTGCTATGATTAAATAAAGACAAGAGATCTGCGGGCTATTGTGGTCGCTTTTGTCTTCCTCCCAATTGTTCCTGGATTTGTAAGTGGGGAACTGACATTGTTCGTGGCCGTGTTTTGGGTGTAGGTAACTGAGCCGTTGATACAGATGTGACGGTGGATAGCCATGGAATTTGTAAACTCTGGCAGAAAAGAAGTTAGAGGAAAATAAAAGGTCAAATTGTGCTAGATGCGTCAAGATTATGTTGGATGGATGAGGCCCAAATTGGGCTGGGTGAAGATCTATGGGAGAGCACTATGGTCAATACTGCATGTAATGAGAATGATGATGACGTCAAGAGTCAGTGACATTAGCAATTCGATGATGCTTCCTAACCAGAGGTCCTAGTATCGAATATCTGAACATTTAAAGAGTTTTTGAAATCTTTCTTGCGTCAATGTGCTTAAATACCTTATAAGCAGATTATTAAAATAGTTTCAATGCACCAGGTTGGTCAGCTGGTGGAAATCTGTATTGCTATAAGCTAGGCTTTAAGACACTTATGAAGACTCATGAAACTGAATAACTTTTGTTTTACTATTATGATGACATTAAAAAAAATGGTAAATTCTCTTTATACAAATTGATTAGCTGGTTGACCCTTTTTTGCGATTGCAGTAGAGTTGTTGTATCATGAATAATTTCACTATGCAAGACGATATCAGAGAGATGAATGATCACCTCTTTGATATAATGATAGATTTTCTTTCCAACATAATATTACTAATTATTGTAAGACACGAAGCTTTTTGACGCAACTCTCGCTTTGGCTAAGATCTCCCGTAGTGCTGTCAGCGAAATCCCTTACTTCTTCTGTCTCCTTATAGAATTCACCAAAAGCAACCTTCCCATGACTGTTGTACCAAACAGTACCAGTAGCAACATTACTACACCATAGACTAAAGATCTGCACTGAATCAACCCTCGAAGACATTCCCGCAAAAATGTTGCATCAAACACAAAGATAAACCTAATCGCGATGGGCCGCTGGTTGGCCCTAAAATAGCCCTAAACAAAGAGCTGGGTCGTAAGGGCCTGAGTGTTTTATGAGTCGTTGGGGCTTTATTTAACGTGTTCTCATACAGATTTTATACATTTTATACACACCGGGGCGTCGAGGCGTCTGGTGCCCCGTGAGCTCTCCAGACAATCTTCAGCTGTGTGTCAATATTCTTAAAGTCTTAAAAGTTACCAGTATTCTTTGCTTCGACGTCTGATGTTTCATGAGAGGGAAATTTCCTTGTGATTTTTATGAGTGATAAAGGTGCTCTCGGTGCTCGGGTGTAGGTGGAATGATGGTTGGCGGGAAATGTTTTGCTTTCGGAAATTGAGATTGGTTGTCAATGATTTCAATGCCTTTATGTTGTAAAAATGACTTTGTTGGTTTTGTTGATTTTACGTGAATGCTAAATAAGTCTACATTTTAATAATAATAATAATATCTGGGGGAAATTACACACACACATTTGGCCCCAAACTATATAGGATTCCCTGTATTATGGGAACCAGAGACTGATATACATACACAGATACATTTAAATACATACATATATAGATATAGTACACCCAGACACAGAGCAAACAAATCTGCTCATGACAGAAATGTTTGCTCTGGGTGGGGATGGAACCTATGACTCTCGGATCAGTAGTCAGGAGCGTTAACCACTGAGCCACCGAGTCAGTTATAGTTCATGTTTTACATTTTCAATTGTAAAACAGTCCACTAGTAATTTCATGTATTCCATTCATGTCAAAATCGTTTTAAAAAAAAGCTGCCAAGTGCGAGTCGGACTCGCCCATGAAGGATTCCGTAGCAGCAAGTAACATAATATAAAAGTTTTTGTAGTTCGTTGTAACTTGAATGAAAGGTAAATTGCGGTTTACGATTTATGACGTATTAAAAAAAAACTACTTACTAGATATCGTTCAAACCAATTTTCGGTGGAAGTTTGCATGGTAATGTACATCATATATTTTTTTTAGTTTTATCATTATCTTATTTTAGAAGTTACGGGGGGGGGGACACATTTTACAACTTTGGAAGTGTCTCTCGCGCAAACTATTCAGTTTAGAAGAAAATGATATTAGAAACCTCATTATCACATTACACACATTAAGACCTATCCATAGATACCCCACACGTATGGGTTTGATGAAAAAAATTTTTTTGAGTTTCAGTTCTAAGTATGGGGAGCCCCCAAAATTTATTGTTTTTTTTTCTATTTTTGTGTGAAAATCTTAATGCGGTTCACAAAATACATCTACTTACCAAGTTTCAACAGTATAGTTCTTATAGTTTCGGAAAAAAGTGGCTGTGACATACGGACAGACAGACAGACAGACAGACATGACGAATCCATAAGGGTTCCGTTTTTTGCCATTTGGCTACGGAACCCTAAAAATGTACCGAAAAGTCTCCAAATCAGATTCCATGAGTGAGTGACACTCACCATTGTGTCCTCCCTTACCACTACCGGTAATCGAATCCAAGACCGCCACTTGGTGACACTTGAGCCAAGTGTTACTTTGTTAGCCGATTTTGGTGAGGGGAGGTTGTTCTGGTCTCAAGGGCACTACGATTATGCAGAAACTGGCAACCCTGTTTAAAAGTTGATAGTAGAGTCTATTTTTAGCTTTTTTGTGGGTAAAGGAGACTTTGCTCTGGTATAGGCATTCGTTCTTATTGTTACAAGTATCTATCTTTTAATATCCGTAATTCTTCGAGAATTATATAGTAATTATGATGCTGACTAATTTGAGATAAATAATTAATTTTATCTTAATGAAGTTAAGGAACTGACTTTTTTTTAAGTGTCTTTTATGGCATAGTATTTTAGCTGAATTTAATTTTCTGGAACCTTTAGAGTCCAATATTAACGAAGTACTTAAAAATAACAAACTTAACAAAGTTATATTAAAATTAAGCAATAAAAGCACTACCCATTGTTTAGGCGACAACATTGTTGTGCGGTTTTTTTTTGGGGTATTGCGTCTTTGACATGCGCCCGCGCCTCGAATATTAATCAAAACATGTTTTTTGTCGTCTCATTTGACGGTAAGGCAAAAAGCCTTACCGTCGAAACAGCCACACGTTTAATTTTAGACAGTTGTCAAAAAAGTGTCATTGTTTAGTGGGGATCAGATGATAAATGTCATCTTTAGGTCAGTCTCTGACTGCCATTGTAGATTTAAAATATCTTTATCTCAAATCGAATATAAACGTTACAAAATAAGTGATGGTACTGAATAAAGGCTTGAAAAGTTTGTGAAAGTTTATCGGCTAAAATTAAAAAAAGATTATTAATATCATACCTTATTGTGATGATAAGAGATTGGTAGACGTAGGAAGTATGGACCATCTGACATCTTTGTCCTTCCTGCCCTGCCACCTGTTCGCGGGAGGACACCGAGAATGCTATCCGCGTGGCAGGATTTTGGGAGAAGTCTATTTGATTTGCCAACGACCCCCGAAGAAGACGAAGATTATTATCATCATTTATTAATACAACATCTTTGAGTTGAATACGTATATAATACAAGTTGAGCTTTAATATAACGTTACCAGTACCTTTTTTGACTCCCCATAAGATCTACATATTTGAAAACATGATCGAATTTAACACTTATAAGTAGTATAACTTTAACTATCTGCACTAAACTTAATCGCATCATATTCATTCGTATTCCGATGTCGGACAAATTCAATTTGAATACATCACTTGACGAATGCTAACTCGATCGGCAGTTTAACAAATTTGTAGTCGGTTACGATGTTTTATTTATAATGGTGAGTAACTATTGCAGATTTGATTTGTGTTGTGAGGTGTTAGAGATATTATTTTTTTGACAATTCAGCCGGAAGACTTCAACTGAACAATAGGCCTTATAGCGGTACGATTCAGATTCATTTTGACAATACCAAGTAAAAAAGAGACGCAAAATGTAGGAAGCAGATCAGTATGGAAATCCTTGGGGGAGGCCTTTTTCCAGGCTGTGGACGTCTTTTGGTTGATGATGATGATAACGATGATGTAGCAGAAACAAATCTACACAAAAGATGAGACAAAAATAGCAATAGTCCAGAGCCACACGAATCCAGCGGCTTCCTTTTTAAAAGTTTATAATTTCTCCCAGTGAGGGTTGTCTAACACAGGTTTAGAACCTAGTTTCGAGTTAAGTTGCGATACACGCTGTGGTGAATTTCCAATGTGGTACGCTAGCTAGGTCGAAAAATGATTACATCGAAATTCAAGAGATCGATTTATTTTGATTAACAATGGAGAGACATACTTTGTGTTTTTTAACCTATATCCATAACGTTTTAGTTTCTTACGTGTTTGTGTTTGTTGTTGACACAATACCTAACTATGATTTTTTTTTTTTTTTTTTTTTTATGGCAGAGGTGGCAAACGAGCAGACGGATCACCTGATGGTAAGCGATTACCGCCGCCCATAGACACCCGCAACACCAGAGGAGTCACAAGTGCGTTGCCGGCCTTTGATTTGGGAGTACGCTCTTTTCTTGAAGGTTTGAATGTCGTATCGGTCCGGAAATACCGCAGGCGACAATTCATTCCACAGTTTGGTTGTGCGAGGCAGAAAGTTTCTAGTGAAACGCACAGTTGTGGACTGCCAACCATCTATGTGATGGGGATGAATATGTTGTCGCGTAGAACGGTGGCGGAAAGAGGCGGCAGGGATCAATCCGAACAATTCCTCGGAGCACTCCCCATTGTACATGCGATAGAGAATGCAGAGCGAGGCTACATCTCTACGCAGCGCCAGGGAGTCAAGCCGATCTGAAATATCCTGGCAGTCGACGATTCGAGTTGCCCTTCGTTGAATGCGGTCCAGAGGGAGAAGCTGGTACTGGGGTGCCCCTGCCCAGAGATGAGAACAGTATTCCATATGAGGCCGAACCTGCGCCTTATAAAGTTGCAGGCGATGCGCCGCAGTGAAATACTGTCTCGATCTATTGAGCACACCAAGCTTCTTCGAGGCTAATTTAGCCTTACCCTCTAGATGGCCACGGAACTGGACTTCACTCGATATGTCGACACCAAGAATTCCGATACTAGCTGAGGCATTTAGGGGAGTGTCCTCAAAACGAGGTGATACGACAAATGGCATTTTCTTGGCAGTGAACGCGCAAACTTGTGTCTTAGTGGGGTTAAATTGGACCAAATTAAGTCGACCCCATTCTGAGACTTTCTTTAAAGAGGCCTCAATTTCCGACACAAGTTTGTTTCGGCTCTCGATGACGCTTTCCCGAGAAATATTGGCACGGCCGGTATAGAAGGCATCACCTGTGCTGTCATCCGCATAACAATGAGTGCTGCTGATTTGCAGCATATCATTGATATGCAGAAGGAACAGTGTAGGCGAAAGCACACAGCCTTGAGGGACACCAGCATTCACAGACATAGAATCTGAGCATGCACCGTCGACTACGACCTTTATGCTTCTGTCTGCAAGAAAACTAGTGACCCATTTGCATAATTCCTCGGGAAGCCCATAAGAAGGAAGCTTCGCAAGAAGTGCTTTGTGCCAGACCCGATCGAAGGCCTTCGCTATGTCCAAACTAACGGCCAAAGCTTCCCCCTTAGTCTCGATCGCCTGTGCCCAACGATGTGTCAGGTAGACAAGAAGATCACCAGCGGACCGGCCCTTACGGAAACCGTTCTGTCGGTCACTAAGCAGCTGGCGGTCCTCTAGGTACCGAAGGAGCTGGCTGTTGATAATGGACTCCATTATCTTTGAGAATAAGGAGGTTATGGCTATCGGCCGGTAGTTGGACGGATTCGAGCGGTCACCTTTTTTAGGGATCGGGTGCACCAAAGCTGTCTTCCATGACTTCGGGACTACGCCAGTGGAGTATGAGAGCCGAAAAAGGCGCGTTAAAACTGGAGCCAACTCTGGAGCACACACCTTCAACACGATAGGAGGGATTCCGTCGGGCCCACTCGACTTATGAATGTCGAGGGAAAAAAGTGCTTTACGCACTGAGCGTTGGTGGAACCGGATATCCGGCATACAGCTCGTGCACCGCGGTATGGTCGGCGGCTCGTTTCCCCCGTCATCCAACGTTGAGTTGGAGGCAAAGAGTTTGCCTAGAAGATCGGCTTTCTCCTTTGCGTCGTGGGCCAATGAATCATTTCCCATGTGCAGTGGTGGAAATGATGGCGTGCAGAAATTCCCCTGGACAGCTTTGGCCAGAGACCAGAACGCACGAGTTCCCGAAGGAAGACGCTCTAGTCTCTCGCCAATTCTGCCTATGTGCGCTGACTTTGCCCTGGCAATGTCTCTTTTGAAGGACCTGGAGGCAAAGTTAAACTCCTTTTTTAATACGCTGGTCTTTTCATCCCGTACCTTCGCCGCATTTGCCCAGGCTTGGTAACATTCCTGCTTTCGGCGAGAAGCCTTTTTGCAGGACCGACCAAACCAAGGCTGGGATTTGCCGCCAATGGGGACCACTGAGGATGGGATAAAAAGCTCCATACCCTGCAGCACCACATCAGCGACAGAATCGGCAGCGAAGTTGGGATCATCCGGCGTGAAGCAAACCTGCCCCCAAGGGTAGGACGCAAAGAAAGACCGCATCCCATCCCAATCTGCTGACTTGTAATGCCACACACGACGGCGACAGGCGACTCGCGGTCGCGGCGGGCACGTGAGTGGCACCGTACTCCGGATAAGGCAGTGATCCGAAGAGCCGAGTGAGGCGTCAACGGATACTTGGTAGCCGTCCGGATGAGAAGTCAGCAGAAGGTCCAACAGTGAAGGTTCATGGTTCTCCACATCTGGGATTCGCGTGGGCGTAGTAACCAGTTGTGTCAAACCATATGCCAGGGCGAAGTCGTGAACAGTTCTCCCCGCATGATCGGTCTTGCTAGAACCGAGCCATTCGGCGTGGTGGGCGTTAAAATCGCCGAGTACCACGATCTCAGCGGATGGGATCTGCTGCTGCACAGTATCTGCAGCCATTTGGATGTGCTCAATGAGTCGGTCAGTTTCGCCATCGCCGGTATGGGACCTATATAGGCACGAATAGACGCGGGGATGGTCATCGCCGTCTACACGTAGCCATATGGTGGAGAGGTCCCTACCTTCAAGGTTGCTGAGACGGCAAGAACTGATATCGTCTCTAACGTACACGCACACTCCAGCCCTAGGCACGAAGGAGTGTTCCAGTCCATACCCAGGGTAGGAGAGGTATGATGTGTCTGCTGGGGACGATATCTGTGTCTCGGTCAGGAAGAGCAAGGCCGGCTTTGCTGTCTCTAGGTGGTAGTGAACAGCATTAATGTTTGAGTGTAAGCCCCTGATGTTGCAGAAGTCCACGGCCAGCGTGGCAGGGGGTGCCAAGGTGTTTTTGCCCTTCCCTTGTGCAACTGGATGATGGAGCGCTGTTATTGTGTGATTTGAAGTTGATTATTATTATTACTATTCATGCTAATAATATAGTTTGAATTATATTAAAAGAATCTGCTAATCGTACAAAAAATCATAAGCTCTCGGTTTCTCTTTTAGGCTATATAGCTATCATTTTGGATCGTAGCTTCTATTCTAGAATACCTTACTTCATTTAATCTCTTTAATTAATTATATTTGCGCTGCGTTGCTCATTCCCACGCGTCCAAAACTTCTTCACCTGATAAAAAATGTCATTTGTAACGTTGCTGTGACATACCCATTTAAACTTCATACAATTCCATTCATAATAATAAACACTGCCTAGATTCTATTCCAGCTTTCTCGTAGTGCGTCAGTAAAAATTAATTAACAGTCAACATGTGACACGAGTTTTGGCAGAAGAAAAACTTCAAGTTAATCGGAAATAGGAACAGATGAGTAATGACATGATACTGAATGGATGTCGTGTGAACTGTCACTTTGGTTAATTAATGTTGCTTTCCACAGTCTTTCTGACATCGAAACGAACTTATTATGTTTCGTAATGGCGAAGACACGCCGACATTTGTACTTCATTATTTTTGTTGCCCGAAAAGTTTACGTAAACTTTGGTGACGTTTCAAAAGTCATCCTTTCATTTTTGTTTGTTTGATTATTAATATGATCGCCATCTTTATATACTACTTACATCAAGCAGATGGAATTAATTTGTTGTTTTTTTTTTCGCTTCCAACTGATTTCGTAAGTCGCCGTGAGAAAGACTAACATTCACATCCATAGACATTATTTTTTTATTTTTTAAGAAAACATACAAGTGTTTTGTACTGCATTCGAGATCTCGCCGGATACAGAGATAAAGCCCTCCATGTCAAGATTAGATTTTTCTAAATAAATACAACTGGTGGGTGTTATTTACCAAGTGAACTCGAGAGGCTCCTATCCCCATCTCAATGGTGTTTGTTTAAAACCACTTAAGAAGTGAATGGCGTCGACAAATAAATCTACTGTAGGTAGAGCGTATAATCTGTAATAACAATACTTGAGGCGAAAAACGCAAGTACTACACTCTTAAAGCAAATTCGTGTATAAATCCCGTGTAGGTGGCACATCTCTAATTTTACTTCCTGTTTAAAATCACGCCGACTTCCCACTGAATTTCCAAGTAGGTCGGTAAGAACTTTTTGCACTTTTGAATACTATTGCTGTTTCAGGCTTATAATATGCATTAGTACTCTTTGGTTTAGCGGCGCCAATATATTTTTATCAGCTGAAACACGTGATTGTGTAATTGTAAGTCCACTGCATGACATACCATAGAATCAGCAGCTTCGATACACAAACCGAGGCGTATCTCGGTGAATTTCTTTGCCTTCACAAACACTGACCGAAGATTAGATAACGCCGGATGTTGCTTCTGAGATCACGTCTGCGTCTGCGCACTTAGCTATAGACAACATTTACACACAGCTACTGGCCCTGATAAAGAATCTGGGTCCTTTCCATTGGGCATAATCTACGAAAATATTTGTACTAGAAACGAAAATAAATCCCGGAAAATTTCTAACGCGCCCAGCACTATTTGGAACGCGTTTAAATTTTGAATTTAAAATGGAATTCTGAACATGTTGTTGTATATAAGTGCTTTTTAATGAGATAGAAATAACAAAAAGGCGCGAACACCAGATCCTCCTATTATTATTTGAAAATAATCATAACGCACCGATAATGTGCTAAATTCGAATCACCAGGCGGGCATGACGTAATTGCTGGTCGCACGCGAAGTGTCTATCAAAATTATTTTTCGTTTGGGGTGTTTTTTTTCTTATGGACCCCAGCAACATGGGGTGTGTGGGATCTCGCACCTACGAGCTTTGGATAGGCACGCAAGCCCTAATAATTATTTCATTATTCTTCTATTAACTTCACTCATGCAGTAATTTATCTTTGGTGGGTTTCGCATTATTTCCATCCTAATAATAATAAGAGCAAAGACGTAGGATCTCCTTGGTACCTCACGCAGTTTTTAAATTTCGGAAAAAATCTTATATGTAATTTATATGACGATTTTTGAATTATTATAGACACATTAACATTATTCTAGTTTTCGAACATGATCCATAGAAGTAACTTGCACTTCGAGACAATTTCAGAATGAATGCAAGAATAATGAGTCATATTTCACAGAAAGTAAATAGAAATGATAATGAGAGAGTGAGATGAAAGAGAAACAATTTATTAGACTTCAACATTTGCAGATTTTGAATATTCTTCGAAAGGTGTTTTTAATGTTTCCTGCCAATGATGGTCTGCAAAACTAATTTTGAAAGCTACAAAATACCAGGGCGACACAGGTCGTAAAAGGTGGAAAGCTGTAAAGTCCTGCAGGCAGGCTGGGCGTGGAGGCACGCCCCGCGTTTTAGCACGGACATGCGATGGCTCTTGTCTTTATTAACATTGCAACTAGGTACTCTTTGCGTTTGAGCTCTTGAACTATCAATAGACTGGTCTTGTAGTTAACCTTATCTACAATTATTGTAATGTACCTGGTTAACTAATTTGCTTCACTGACTTGCATCAAATCTATTAAATTAAGGGTCTCTACAAGATGTCGTCCGTCTCCCATAATTCCAGTGAATATATGATTTTTCTTTTTCCAGATCCTCTTAATTCAAATCATATAAAAAAATAAAGTAACTATAATTAAGTGACACTCATTAGTACATATACTCTTTAGGATTTTCCCTATGTGTGTATTTAAAGTTTCATTAGAATGGGCTTGTTAATTTTCTAGAAATGTCTTCTACAAGAAACCTCTTAAAAACCTCTTAAATTAGATATATCGTAGTGCCTCTACCTTAAGAATTCAACAACTTTTTCTGCTACAGTCTCAGTTCTTGAACTATCCTTATGCGACTCTTTAATCTGTGTTCTTTCCTGATTTGTCTTGATGATTAATCTAATCAGCTAATATGCAATCAGTTTAGATTATTTTGTTCCCTGGAGTTCAGTTTATAGTACTTCTAGTGGTTTTAGTTTGTAATCAGTGGATCTCCTGTTCCTTTTGGCATTAGCAATCAATCTTGAATGTATTGTTTGTTACATTGCGTGTTTTGATTTATTCCAAGAATGTTTTTGTTTTGTACCTATCTATAGCTAAATTCAAAAAACATATTTGTTTTATAATATTTATAACTTCTAGAATACAATGAAACTGAACAATATTTAGAATCTGGTATTGCCAACAACAGTCTAGATTTTATCAGCAAAATTTGATTTGTCTTGTTTCGCAAGTTCCACAGTTACCAGAGCCACACCCTCCTGTTAGTTTGCGTGCATCGCAGTAATTGCAGTCCCCCTGGCATCAGTCAGTTCCATCTATTTATCAAATTAATCAACAAAGCTTCCTCGTTTTGATTCTATCTCATTCTTATAAGGTTTTAAAATCTTTCGTCCGATTATATCCAACTAGAGTTTTCTGTTTAACTAACCTGGAGTCAGCATATTGTTATCATGTTGAGCAGTATCATCATCATTATTAGCTGTATTAGTCCACTATTGGGCATAGGCCTCCCCCAAGGCAGTAAAGTAACAGTAAAAACGGTCATGTAAACGAACTACTTCACTTTTTGAAACACTCTTTACATTGACCAATCATTTTACAGTTTGAAATAAAAGTAAGTCATGAAATCCTACATTCGATACTAAAACTGTCACTCAACGAGGTACGTTTTTTGAATGTTGTCACTCTTCATAAAATTTTCGCGTCACGCCTGGTGCTTTCGTCAAAAATATCAAAGTTGAAATAGATAGAACACCAGGATGCAATAGACGTCAAGAGGCGCATTAATTAGACATAGATCAAAGAGTCAATAAACAGGTGGCTGCGTGCTATGGTTTCCTGGTAATTGTGCGGACACCGTGGACCGTCTGACAGCAAGACTAGACAGGCACAAGACAGGTGATCTTGTAACTAAAATTTTGCTCTTGTCAAGAAGTGTCAAAAGTTTTTATGTGTGTCACCAAGAAAGAAAAGAAAAAATTGAAATTTGTGATAAGTTAATAGAATTCTCACAATTGTGCGGTTTTCTATTTAACGATATATCATATGATCATGAATTCTTGCGTTTTCATTATCTTATTACCATTTGCATTAAGTATCAATCAAGTAATATAGTAATGTATTTTGTCTCCAATATTATTTTCTAAGCAACCATTTATTATAGATGTATGTATAATCTTTTTTCTTTCTGTTCTTCAAAAATCCCATATGTCTTTCCATTCCAAAATATTTACATCCTTTCTCTTCATTTTGCAATTGCCTTCGATTTCAAGAAAGCCGATAACTTCCCCTTCAGATTTTAAATTTCCTCCAAGAATACTATATGTTCACTCAGCATCGGCCAGTTTATCTAGCTACTATCTATAGTTTCCCAACGACTTGATTACATTGAATATAGGAATGTTTGCGAGCCACTATCAACAGATTATCTTCTATAAAGATGCTGTAACAATGCTGTAAAGATAACAGCTGGCCTGACATGTATTTTAGGCCAATGTTTACAGTGTCTTAGGCAGGATTTTTGTAAATTGATAGAGACTAACTCTAGTCCATTTTATGATGAAATAGCACAAGAAACAGAATGACCGTTCACAAATAAAAATGATATGAATTTTGATATATAGAATTTAAGAAAGTTATAAGATATTCTTAATTTAAACGAAGCAATTCTTGCAAAAGATCATTATAAGCTTTATCTCTAATTGAGTGTAACAATGACTGAAAATTTACGTTTAATTAAACGGTGCATTCAATAGAATATATAGTTCTCAACTAGCAATAACTCAATTTTCTCATTTAAAAAGACATTAATTATATGTTTCCCTAGAGAAATCAGTTCCATACTATACTTTACAAAAACTTCTATTAACGTAGGATTAGTGTTGTTCTTATCTCGAACTTTTTCCCCTTAATGCGTTTGCTATCGCGTTTTTTAATTCCATTGTTCTAACAAGTCGGTACTAGGGCGGAAGCATCTTGCGGAGGTGTATTTATTGTTAGTGAGAGAAATCAAAGGATAGAGCGGCCAAGTTCCCAGAAAGACGACTGCGTTCCGTTTCTGCCCCTTTGTCTTGCCCGATACATTAGCTGTTGCTATTTACGTCGTTTGTGATTAATACTTTATTTAAAAAGGAATGTAGAAATTTGTGTTCATTTCCATTGCTAAAAGTAGAAAATATTTTTTCACGAATACAAGTAGTAGCTTAGCTGTAGTGAAGTTTTACTCTTTAAGAAAACACAGTGAATGAATGAAATATTATTCTTTTTTATGGCATAGGTGGCCAACGAGCAGACGGATCACCTAAACGATTACCGTCGTCCATAGACACCTGCAACACCAGAAGAGTCACACACAAGGGCGTTGCCGGCCTTTGAAGTAGGAGTACGTTTCTTATAAGACAAAAAGCTCACATAATTAGCAAATATTATAAATATTACTGTAAACGCTGCTTTTAAACTTATTAACGGGCCTTGCGCGTCAAATGACTAGCAACCTATATAGATACACAATGTCTTTCTACCGGCTCACATAAAATTAAATAATAATGAACTAATCGGACCCCGGAGTGAGGGCCTACGAACAATACAGCGCGTTAATTTCATCCCTTTGTCCATCCGAATAGAAAATTTCATGTTTAACCGCCAGTCGAAATGGTGGCATTATCGTTTTATTTCCAGCCAGTGTTTAATGTCGGATAGGGATATTAGCTAAGCTAAGCATAAAGCCTGCATATTCTGTCACGAATATTCATTCTATTTTTTAAAACATATTTATGTATAAAGACTTTTTAGTGGATACAGATGCATCATTGTGTTTTATTTAACTTCAAACTCCATAAAGAACAAATAAATGAACAGAAGCAGAAGATAGATGCCATAGATAAAATAATCACTTTGTTGCAATGAAATATTGGTTATTGTGTTTCATTTAATTTATTGTTACGAAATTCATAACAGGTAGACAATTGATTGCAATGACAATAGATAAACCGCTTCAGAAAGTAAACGGTGTGTAGCAACATTACTAGGAACTGACGATTTCGGTCTCTCCTTTGATAGTCCAATGCCTGGAACCCTAGTGTTTGTTTGTGAGACAGTAAAATAGTTGGGAATCGTAAACGTAGCGTGTGTGGCCAGCCCTTACGACGAATTTCAACCAGATGGATCGAGATCAAAAGACTGGCTGGTGATAAAAAAAAGTTAATGTGAATTAGAAGTAACAACTTAGTACTGGTGAACTGACGTGTGGTTTGGATGAAAGAAACGTGTAAACAAAGTTAGGTGATGATGGAAAATTTGCTGATAGCTCAGTAAATACTGTGTTTATAGACGTTCGAAAGTTAAATGAATATGTTAAAGAGGTGAAATGTGATAGCCATAACGAAAAGAAAACGTTGAGTGGTATGAACTTTGTACTAGTTAGAAAAAATACGATTTATGACGAAAATAAAATTAGACTTCCCATATTAAAATTATATTTAGCTGATAGATTTGTATGAAAATTCCAAAAATATTATTGATATTTCCATTTTTTGCAGCAGTTTCTTTAGAATATCCTGTATTTAAAAGGGGCGTGGTTGCACTCTATATTATGGACTGCTTCTGAGATACCTATGAACATCCCCAACCCTAACCTATACTGAATTCACAAAAAAGTTTTGGACGATCATTTTTTTAAGGACTGTACTCTATCTATTCTCCATGGTGAACTGATCAATTTCATGAGTTGTAGACATAATCTTCTTTTTAATGTATTTTAAAATGAACATACATAGGAACTTCCCTGCCATAGCGGCGTAGACTATGCAGATCTCGTATCAGGCTGTAGAGTCACCAAAAGCAGTGCATCCGCGACACCAACTAAATCGTCTACCATAGATATTACAGGCCAATGATGGTTATGATAATAGATAGGATATTTCTGAATTGTTTTTCGATCAATATACCATCTTGATCGAACTTATCGCATCATGTTTCTCGTGATTCCTTTCTCGTCGCACTCCATACTTAAACGTAACGTATGAGGGAAGGGAGGTATTCCTATTTTCCAGGTATTTTCCGCACCCCATATTGGCGGGATTTGTTGAGCCTGCGCAATCATTAGCCTCTGAATCCTCCATAGCCTTATAGCTGGTACGTATGAGGGAACTATTGCCGAATTTTCCGGGATTTTTTTCGTATTTTATTGTTTGTAAGTATATTTTTATACGGGGGAAGAAACAATGGAAATCTTAGCTGTTTCTCTAATGTATTTGAATGTTTCACTATGTCACTTGTTGTTGTCATTAAAGTGGACTAACCTTTCATCTACGTATAACTAGTCACCACTAAAGATCTGTTTGGTATTCTTCTCACCATGATCCAGAACGAGTACTTCAAATTCTTTCTGTACTTACAAGGCTTTCGAATTGAATATTATTTTCAATGAAATAAAATTTTGTTGTTTTGTATCCACAAGTCCTTGGGCATTATTATGTCACCTGATGGTAAGTAATGATGCTGCCGAAATGTTATATGAAAGCGAGCCCACTAAAATTCATTAACGTAATTCTGTTTTATCCTGATATTTTTCGTTGTTCATTCTACTCCGGTATTTATATTATTTTAAGTAAAATTAGAAATTTCGGATTAAAAAAGATTATTTAAAATCCTTTTAGGCGATAGAGAATTCCATTGAAATACCAAATTATACATCAAATTACCCTGTCAAATCTGAATAGTAGAATATCCGGGTGTAACCGGCTATAATAACCGAGCAATTATAACTCTTGCTAATGCGTTATCAACGTCTGCAACGCGCGGGTCCGGGGCGTTATTAACCGGGATTACCAGATCCGTCCGGATCTATACGGATATTTCCGGAGTTTGTTCTATTTAGCTCTAGAGTTACAATAAGATATTACTAGTATTATTATTATACATTTATTTATATCTAGTAAGTCTTCCAATGACTTATAATTCTGCCCACTATACAATTGGGATTATGGTCGTGAGTAGGTAGATAATTAAAATTTATTGAAAAATTGACAAATAGGTACCTATTTCACATTTATCTGATATATTTAAACATACACAACAATTCTCAAGAGATATAACAGACACAAGACAAAGATACTTTTAAAACTTCTCGTTAAATGAAAAGAAATGGTACAACACAAAATGAGCCTTATTGAGAAAACTGCAGATATTCGTACTCGGTGAGAGGGGGTGTGCATCAGCGTGATAAGTCAGGTTATTTGCTGTCCCCAAATGCCCTGCCCCACGGAACGAATTTATAGAGCCGAGTAGAGTAAGCCATTCCTGGATCCCAGGATACGGGGATTCGCCCGATGGCGGGGGCAGCAACGATAGGATATATGCGGAACGGATTACCTCTTTTTGCACACGATCGGGTTTCGCTCAACGTGTTTTTGTAGGGAGGCAACGGTTTCAGAATTTGGTAAAAGAAGGTTGGACCTCTTTTGTAAATACATATATATACCTCTATATTGGATTTTGTCGCAAAATTAGATGTCTTATGAGATTAGACCAAAATTAGTTTTGTTTGCGTTTAAAATGCGTTTTTTTATGTTTTGAGCACAGTTTCACGCGTTAATAAGTGCGGAGGTAGCTAGCCTTGATTCACTAAGAGTTGTCATACTTTTAGTGGTTTCGTATCCAAAGGAAACCAACAGAACTTTATCACTTAGCATTGCTAAGCAAGCTTCATGAAGGATGAACCGAAACACAGCTTCGGCTTAAAACATATTCATAAATTATTGGAAAGCAAACATCCCTCCGTCATTAAAACTCCTTGTCGCCAAATAATGACAAGGCATCCATCCCATCCTCGTACATCCATCCGTAGTTACCAGGCTTTCAGAACACATGGATAGATAGCCAGTCCGAATCCCCCCGGTATCGGCGTACAAGCGATCGCACTTAGCCGCGTCACCGGTATCATATCGCGCCGCTATCACTCAGAGCCGCCCGCTGCATTAGTGCTGTCGTCTCTTCAATAAATTATGGGATGGGACACCTCCTTGCGATGCTGTGAGCCTGGTACTGCGACCGCAGCTGATATGGAAAATGATTACAAAATGTCGTTTCGTTTGTTTGGTAGAGTTTGTGGGGTGCTAGCGTTTGTCTGTGACTTCGCTTGAAATACTAAAAGTCGTGTAGGATCTCAAAGAGTTTCTGTCATCTGACTGTTAGAAACATCCGATAACAACCAATAGAAATTGGAAATAGAAGAAAGAGAACATGTAAAAGTGACAAGCAGAGACAGAGTGTAACGTTCTGAATTCAAAGACACACAAATTTAATGGTTTATCTTCTTAATCAAAGAGTTTCTTTTAAAAAAGATTCCACTTGAAAACACTCAATCAGTTAGATCTATCCAAAAAATATATTTCTGATTACAGTCAGAAACGCCCTAAGTCTTATACTTGTGGTATTTTCAATAATGTAGAGAATATTTGTCCAGAGTTAAATGTCAAAGTGGAGATGGTGGGTCAAAGTATAAATAGCGGTGTGCGTCAAGCCGGTAGTAACGCTGTTGTGCTAGCTATTATTGTATATAAGCTGCTTATTAAGAACGACCCCCACTCGCAAGCGGAGCGAGGCACGCAACGCCATAAGAGCGGTATCACATAGCGAAAACTGTGATTTAATTTTACCGAATTAATATGTTTTTATCATTTTCATGAAAATCACAGAATTTTCATGACCGATACTAAGATTGCCCAGTTGGATATTCCTTTGATTGATATAGTTGATAATTTTTTGATAGTATTATACTTGAGGAATAATCTTAAAG
The DNA here is from genome assembly GCA_958295455.1 of Coleophora deauratella. Lineage (NCBI taxonomy): Eukaryota > Metazoa > Arthropoda > Insecta > Lepidoptera > Coleophoridae > Coleophora > Coleophora deauratella. The sequence goes on along the minus strand of OY282404.1, from coordinate 1,543,719 downwards.
GAGTAGAAGAAACTATACTTGCATTCAAAGTTCTTGATTTTAATCTCCACAACAGTCATCAGCTAGATTAATCTTCGACATTGTTTAGTATAAATTTACTCATGAAAACTTAGAGAAACAGTTTATCCAGCCCAAAAAAACTGGAAGCGAAAACAACAGAAAAAGTGAGTTAATTTAATATGAAATTCCGCAGCTGCATGTAAGCCAGCGCGCAACGAGTAAGTGGAATCAAACGTACATTTCCAAGTATTCGTACGTCACAGGACCGGTTGCAGTCGGCTAACTGTTGTCTCTGAGTAAAGTTAATCGCCGAAGTCGTTTGTGGAGAGAGCAGCATTGTTGTTGGTGATTACGACTTAAATTAAGTAAGAGTTGGCTTGAGAATTTTGTTTGTTGGTTTTACTCGTGAGGCCGATTAGGATCTAACTCTTATATCTTGTTTAAAATTTTCATTGTAGTGTTTGATGGCCTTCAGTGATGATATCTTTATTAGTACGAATCATTATTACAATATATCTAGGTATTATATAATACATTATTAGATTCATATCTACTTTGGAATGCGACATTTAGAATGAGAGGAGTTATTCTTTCTTCTTCTAAACAATCGATACAATAAATAACTTCCACTGTATGTAGAGCTTCATAATTTGAGACTCTTTTAAACATAATACTTTGAACATTGTCTTTCATTTAAGCTACTGCACCTGCAGTTACATTTACAAGATTCTCTTCAACATTTAAACCTAAAACTTCACAAAGCTTAGTTGTTAGCTAATCTTCATTCACCAGTGCCACTGGCCGGTCGTGCCCCGCCATTCGCAGCGGAATGTAAACAGAATTAAGTCTACCGGCAGAAACTACACGCTCTTCTCTACTGGCTGTAGTTTAATTATTTATCTGAGAGCTACAGTACTCCGGCTAGATGGAATTTCTTTAAAAACTGTTGGGTTACTTAAAAAATATCGAATACTCAGGTATTTAGTTCTTCAGTATTCAGTTTTCATTTAAAAACAATTCTTTTCACCAGAAAATTTATATACCTATCGTATCTGCAATATATTTGTTTTAACTACAATCTTCTATTGTTTTCTCCTTTCCTTTGAATATCATGTCAATCATCTGTCAAACCGACTAATTTTGTCAAGTGTATGTGCTGTCAATGTGTCAAATTTGTTATGATAACAGTACTGTAAGATAACTATTGATACTAGGCTTATAGTCGTCGGTTTTGAGATTGAGATTCGGCAATATACCTAGTTATATATTCAGTTGTGTCTTTAATATTTGTTGTTTTTTAATTAAGGTTAGGACCATAGGAAAATAGGTTCAATACTTTTAGGTTTAACTTTGTAAAATGAAATAAAATTATTTTATTCAAATATTATAACAATTTTGAAGGTAATTTTTTAAAGTGTATTTCCCCAAATTTACTTCCAAACAAACTTCCTTTTATAATCTGATATTTAAATGAGAATTTTAAATTAAACATTAATTTTAGCCTCAGTATCACAAAAGATTTTATTGCATTCTCACATTTCCATTGCGAGAATAATCTCTTTGCTTTGACCAAAGATAATATAATAACGAGTACCATCTCTTTTGTTACAGATGCAATGGGTGAGTAGAGAAGTGACAGCGCATCGCAAGCGCAGGCGCATCAGGAAGCGTCGTAAATCACCGCCGACCGTAAAACCCGCCATGTTAACAAAAATTCCAATCTTCATAAAACTCGAAAAATAATTATGTCTACCAACAGGCCCACGCGCCTTTTTTAACCAAATAAGTCAATCGGCCAACACTAGGAGTCCTCGGGGAATTCGAGCCGCGTCATAAACTTTGATTAGGTCATTAAGGCATGCTAATTTATTGGTTCTCGAACAACTCTCATTTGCCATAAAATACACAAAAATAGCGCATAAAACTTTAACGTTACCGTTGGTAATGCGGTGCAGTTTCCGCTGGCTTTTACTACCTTTTTTAAGTTGACCGTCGCGTGTAATCGAAAATCACCTTTGCAGTAATTAGCAGCACGGTAGAAAATTGTTAACTTTTGAATGTGTTCAAATTTAAAAAAAGAACTTTAAAAATTCACATGCAATCATGTTCATAACATAACCCATGCCAGCACTTACGCGTATCATTCGAATTTCAAAATAAAAGTAAGGTTGGTTACCTATATGATTTTTTGCAAGAGTGAAAATAAAAGATATTCGTTCGGAAACCACGTATTCGTTTGGCGGGTATGCATAAAATAAACGCTCGAGCAAAATTCAGAGGAGATCACTTCACTCATTTCATTCATTCATTCGTTCTTTTCATTCATTCATTCGTTCAATTTCAAGGTCACGATACTTACCATTCAGTCATTCATTCAATAATCGTTCAATCTGCTGTCAATGTCAATAATTTTCAGAGCACTTCACTTCACTCATATTTCCGTTCCGTTCCAAAAACAAGAGTTACCTGACCAGACTCTGTCCCTTTCACACTCAAAAGATTTATAATTGACTATCCTCCTGAATAAGTATCACGAAAGTAATTTGGAACATCTTGATCTTGACATTGACGAGTTGGTTCTATGATGGCAGTTTAGTTTCTGCAAAGTAAATAAACGTAATATTTGGTATCCGTGATCAGTTTCTACGATATTATTATACAATTTATCCACATTTGCGTCAAGATGAGCTCTGCGTTTCGAGATAGGACTCCTGTCCTGCAGGCTACTGTCATTTCGTAGTGTTTAGATCCTTTCAGTACTTTATCGCTGAAATGGGTGATAAAGAACGTTTGGAGTAAATGTTTTAAATGTGGCAGTCCTATAAGGCAGCCCTCCTATGTGCACGCCAACCCATAGGCCGAATACCATGTCACACTATAACTATTCACGAAATCTGGGAATGCGCAATCTTCTTCTGTAAGTATAAAGTTACTGGTTGTTCGGAAGTTGCTGAGTGGGATTAACGAGGGACCGAGGCAAATGGAGTGCACAAGTAGCTACTTGTGCACGCCTATGTAGCAGGGAGCTAATGTGGGTTGATTATATAGATAAAAGTACCTAAAAGCTCATTTATATTCAAAGGGACTTTGTAAAGGTGGGACTTTGATAGGTTGTGGTGTTGAGTAAGTGAAGCAAGCGTATGCCACAACAGCGGCTGGCGAACCACTAGAAAAAATTGGTCAGCTTGAGCTGGTTGACCACCACACTCCAACGATTGCTGCAAATATTTCATAAAGGTAAAGGTTCTTTATAATATAACTTTTTATTCTAAACTTAAAGAAAAATGCAAATTGAATGTGTTTTTCACTAAAAAATATCCCATGGTTCAGCATGCCTCTTAGTATAAGCCTTCTCTAACATTTTCCACTGGGTTCTGTCTCTAACATTTTCCACTGGGTTCTGTCTCTGGTTCTTTAATCTTCATCAACTAAAACTTCAGACTCACACTTAATAAGTATTTCTTTCTTCCAGATGTCAATATAGGCAAAGTAGATTACCCATGACAACTTTCCAAGAAACGCTATGAAAAAAAGCTACACAGTGAGCACCAGATGTACTGAACAATCATTTTAAAGATATATGTAGACTTCTATGATATTGCATAAAAACTATTAAGAAATACCAAATGATGTAAGTATGGAAAATGTACTATAGAGTCTGCATTTGTTAACCCTTTGAGCACCACAGTCGGCTAGGGCCAACAACCGGTTTCCATGCCATAGGCACCAGCATTTGAGATTTTCATACATTTTTGTCGGCTGTATGGCAACAATGGCTTGTTGGCGCTGGGGGCACAATTTGTCAGATAATACTAAAGCGTTATTATTATACCTATTATTTTAATTTCTGATTGTGACAAATGTTCATCAGGAACAGACAGATATTCATTGTTGAGCAATGTCTGATTAATTACAGTGGTTAGTATTCCACTTGTTGATCGATTGAGCCCTGGTTGAGACAGCTATTGCCAAGTTATAGAAGTTTTTGCCCAGCATTGGGATCTATCTAAGATCTAAAATATCCTTACATTCATACTACCTGAGTTAAATTCAAAGAAAAATATATTCGAAAAAGAAATGTGCTCTATTTGACCTTTTAATTTTTTTTTTCTAGATGAGTTCAGATTCCAACATTACCAGTTTTGCATCAGGAAGCTCAGGCTGGTCCTTCAACACAATTTCGCCGTCCCCTAAATCATACGTTCTTTGTGAAGAACCTGCTTATAAAACAATTAAAGAAGAACTTGATATAGCTGTAGATCTAGATATCAACAACGTCCATAATGGAGAAATGCAGGCGTGTGCCTCTATATGGTGAACAACATTAATTGGGACTGTAAAAATTGTTCAAATATACAGCTAGATAAAAATTGATTGTTAAGGGGTTACTGAAAATCAAGTAAAGAATACAGGAAACATATTGAAAACATTCAGTCTACAGTACAGTTTATTGTATTTTTAGTAATTATATTCTAAACAATTTTTTTTAAATAAATCATAAAAATCATAAATAATTTATTTTTGGCAGTGTTGGGCGAATTTTAATTGCAATTATCAATTAATAATAATAATATCTGTGACAAATCACACACGGTCATCTGGCCCCAAACTAGGATTCCCTGTATCTTGGGAACCAGAGACTGATATACATACACATATACTTTTAGATACATACATATATAGATATAATGCACCCAGACTCAGAGCAAACAATTCTGCTCATCACAGAAAAGTTTGCCCTATGTGGGGATCGAACCCACAACTCTCGGATCAGAGGTCAGGATCACTAACCACTTAGCCACCGAGTCAGTCACAATTAAAGATTAACAATTGATTAATTGGAAAATATACAAATTTGATCAACTGTAATTGTGAAAAATTACAATTAACAATTAATTCATTGTTAATTGTAGTAGTAGCAGCAGTTAACAATTAATAAATTTTCAATTGTTTTATGAATTCTAATTAAAACTAACAATTAAATGGCGCCAAGGGGGTACCAAGGGGATGTTAAGGGGGCGCCCTAGGCCCGACAAGGGGGCGTTAAGGGGATGTTAAAGGGGCGCCCCAGGAGCGCCAAGAGGATGAGAAGGGGCGCCCTAGGAGCGCCATGGGGGCGTCCGGGGGCATAATGGTAGCGCCATGCGCCAAGGGTATGTTAAGGGGGCGCCCCGAGAGCGCCAAGGGAATGTTAAGGCGGCGCCCTAGGCGCGCCAAGGGGAAGTTAACGGAGCGCCAAGAGGATATTAAGAGGGCACCCTAGGGGCGCCAAGGGGGAGTTAAGGGGGTGCCAAGGGGAAGATGAGGGGGCGCTTAGGGGTTGTTAAGGAGGCGTCAAGAGGTGCCAAGGGGGAGTTAGGGGGCGCACCGGAGACACCGAGGGGGACCAAGGGGATGTCAAAGGGGCGCAAAGGTGGTGCCAAGGAGGAGTTACGGGAGCACCAAGAGGGCGTTAACGCCTCCCCCCTTGCGGGGGCGCTCCGGAGGCAAGGGGGGCCAAGGGCAACAGCTAGTTATGAAATTAAAATATCCAAGTACTTATGCACAAATCCAATATTTACCTATTATACTCTGAATAAAGTTCCGCTAGATTTTCAAAACAACACTCTGTGCGCCCGCGCCCGCCGCGCCCGTTTTCATTGAAAATTCTTATCTGGCAACACCGCTTCTAAAAGTTTGCAGAGTACTATAGGTACCTGCTTCTAACTTTTTGTTTTTCCATACAGTTGCAGTAACGGAAAATCAGTTCCTTTTCTTTTTCTTTCTGGGCGCTTGGCATCTTTGGTAGCAATGTTGAAGCAGGAACGCGTAGAAGATGGAAGAAGTAAGTACTTTTGCACTCGTGCTTTTCTCACACACGTACGCCGGCGGCGTCCCGCCAGCCGCCACCGCAGCGGCGCACGAAAAAACCTGCTTTGAACTTGTACTCGACGACTTGTCCCGGCAGCAACTGTGCCCTCACAGGGTGAGGCGTTCCCAGCAACACCTGTGCCCTCACAGAGTCAGGCATTCCCGGCAGCAACTGTGCCCTCACAGGGTCAGGTGTTTCCGGCAGCAACTGTGCCCTCACAGGGTCAGGCGTTCCCAGCAACACCTGTGCCCTCACAGAGTCAGGCATTCCCGGCAGCAACTGTGCCCTCACAGGGTCAGCTGTTCCCGGCAGCACCTGTGCCCTCACAGGGTCAGGGGTTCCCGGCAGCACCTGTGCCCTCACAGGGTCAGGGGTTCCCGGCAGCAACTGTGCCCTCTCAGGGTCAGGCGGTCCCGGCAGCAACTGTGTTCTCACAGGGTAAAGTGTTCTCAGCAGCACCTGTGCCCTCACAGGCTAAGGTGTTCCCGGCAACAACTATGCCCTCACAGGGTCAGGCGTACCCGGCAGCAACTGTGTTCTCACAGGGTAAAGTGTTCTCAGCAGCACCTGTGCCCTCACAGGCTAAGGTGTTCCCGGCAACAACTATGCCCTCACAGGGTCAGGCGTTCCCGGCAGCAACTGTGTTCTCACAGGGTAAAGTGTTCTCAGCAGCACCTGTGCCCTCACAGGCTAAGGTGTTCTGGGCAGCGCCTGTGACCTCACAGGGTCAGGTGTTCCCGGCAGCACCTGTGACCTCACAGAGTCAGGTGTTCCCGGCAGCACCTGTGCCCTCGCAGGGTAAGGTGTGCCTGGCAGCACCTGCGCTTTCACGGGATCTAGTGTTCCCGGCAGCACCTGCACCCTCACAGGGTCAGGTTATCCCGGCAGCAACTGTGCCCTCACAGGGTCAGGCGTTCCCAGCAACACCTGTGCCCTCACAGAGTCAGGCATTCCCGGCAGCAACTGTGCCCTCACACGGTCAGGTGTTTCCGGCAACTGTGCCCTCACAGGGTCAGCCGTTTCCGGCAGCAACTGTGCCCTCACAGGGTCAGGTGTTCCCGGCAGCAAGTGTGCCCGCATAGAGTCAGGTGTTCCCGTCAGCACCTGTGCCCTCACAGGTTCAGCTGTTCCCGTCAGCACCTGTGCCCTCACAGGTTCAGGTTACCTCAATCTTATTATTTTCTGGAATATGATTACCTAATTACGGAACGTCAATTAGTGAAACAAACAATCATATGTCGTAGCCAAATTATATGATGCGGAAATTGCAAAAAATTGATATGACAGTAGATGCAAAAAAAAGGACAAAGATCGAATTTCTGTTTACTATTTTTTTCTTAGGGTTTCAAAGTGTGATTTCTAAAATGTTGCAACATAAAAAAATATGTTTAGAATTCCATAGTATTTGTGGTATTTTCTTGTTAGATTATATATATTTTTTAATTGACGGCGTAAAATGTATGCAGTGACTTCAAATCGACGCTATTTATTTTATGAAGCGTTCTCGGATCGGCTCCGCGAAATTCTTTTCAAACCTCAATATTTCGGTGAATAATGGTGATAACGATTTTTAAGCAAGTTCCACATTAGCATCAAGGGAATGTTGGCGCCCCCTTAACATCCCCTTGGTCCCTCTCGGTGTGTCCGGTGCGCCCCCTAACTCCCCCTTGGCACCTCTTGACGCCTCCTTAACAACCCCTAAGCGCCCCCTCATCTTCCCCTTGGCACCCCCTTAACTCCCCCTAGGCGCCCCTAGGGTCCTCTTGGTGCTCCTAGGGCGCCCCCTTAACCTCCCCTTTGCGCATCCGGGGCGTGCAACTAAAAGTTTAATTACAATTATTTTTTTAATCAATTAATAATTTAATTGCAGAGTGCAACTGAAAGTTTAATTGTGATTAATTTAATTTCAATTATTTTTTTAATCAATTAATTAATTGATTTATACATTAATTGACTAACGCCCAACACTGATTTTTGGTTATAATATAAGTGAATATAAATATGATCTTTAATAGAAAAACATAAGTGCTTTACAACCAGTTACAGTTTTTTTTAAGTCAATCAGTTACAGAATCTTCTAAATATTTGATTTCCAAAAAATCTGCATCTGTATTATCAGCTTGACTTGTGCCTGATGCTTCAGACTTCTTCGGACTCTATCATGCTGTCATCACTGATGGTACTTGTCATCATACAGTGTGCATACTCTTTCATAATATCCTTTTCTAAATCGATGACGAGTTTGCGTGATTTTCTCTAATCAGTCACACTGACTTCTTGGAATGCACATGCAGTTGCTTCCTTAAATTAATAAAGAAAATAAAAACAAGAGTTATAGATTTGAGATCAAAAAAAAGTATATGAGTATTTCTTTCTTTCTTCTCAATACGCAAAAAAGTTTTTGGACCTCTCATACTAATCAATCAACTTATCTGCCAATTTTGTATGGGAAGCCCAAAAACTTTTGCGAATTGAGTATAGGTTCCGTGGGGAAAGTTGTTCAGTTTCATGAGTAGAACCCACTATAATTTTTTTTAGATATTTTAGAAGGACCTATTATCTGTACTTTTATGTCAAAAGAACCCATTTCTTTATTTATTTGCAATTCTCCAAATTAATTAAATGGGGTTAATTAATCTCACAGTGGTAAGGGTAAGGGGCGTAATTCGTTAACAACCCATTACGTCCCCACTACAGGGGCACGGATCTCTTCCCATAACTCGGGAATGTTTAGGCCATACTCTACACACGGGGCCAAGTCCGGAGGTTGTGGGGATAGTGGCCAACCCCAGTGTCAGAAGTTTTCAAGCCGCCTATAAGGCCTCTGAAATGGCTTAATGACTGCTAGCGATAGCAGCCGGCACCAACGGCTTAATCGTGCCTTGCAAAGCACGGAAACGGTCAAGATAAATGCCACTAACAGTCAAACCCATCCATCGAGGGGAGTAATGTTGTATAAAAATAACAAATGAAAAGTATAAATTTACATTAACACACCTGTTTTCTCACAGTGTAAAAGAACTGCACTTTTTGTCAGATTGCACACAGATCAAAATTATCTAATTCTTTCCCGGGGCGACCTTTTTTAATATGCTTTCCAGGATTATGAAAAATTCCATTATTCTGCATTACTTCTTCTGCAATGCGCCTTATGGTGCTGATGGATTTGCCTGAATAAAAAACAAAACACAGTTGTAGTATCGTGAGCGTCAAAAATTATACTATTTCTCCACAAACATAACCCAACATTCGAATTATCTGAGGCGAAATATCACTAAATTACTGCAAATAAGCGCTTTGATAAGTCTCTTAAGAACTATATAACATAATATTTGAGCTAAAAGCATGTTTAACTACAACAAACCTGAAATATCGGCGGTTCTTCGATAAACAACACTGAGTTTAGACAAAATTGTTCCAGCCTCATTTTCTGCGAGACATTGCTTGTAGACGGCAAAAATAACTTCTCTTCCAGAACTTCGTATAGTTTTATTCATTTTATTAACGATTCTGATCAAACAACAAATACAATAGCTTTTTATAAAGTTTTTTGACACTCGACAGCCAGCCATTACGAATTACGATGTTGCCAGTAAAAGAAAAGTTTGTTCTATTTCTAGACTTTATTGTGAGCGTTCATTTAGCAGCCTCATCATAGAGTTAGAATAGAAACTGCAAAATACAGTGTTGGTTGGTATTAATTAGTATTTAGTATAAATAAATCAATAATAATTTTTTAATCAATTAATTAATTTGATTAATTTTAATGAGGTTAAATAAAAAATGATTAAAATAATTAGGATTCAATCACTTTGATGTTATATTCCGTACATTTTTCTGACCTTTAAACCTTTTAAATGCTACAATGTGGTATTATTTTTGTCATATCACTAAATCGGTTTGGGGATTTGATCGGGTCACTGGATTTGTTTAGGGATATGACAATGGGGTCGTTTCATTGTTTTAACATATTTCGGGATTTAATCAGCTCCCTTGGAGATTTGATCAAGTCACTGATTTTATCATGTGCCTGCGACACACGCAGGCACATGTCATGTCAAGTAAGTTATATAAGTTAAGTAGGCTATGTCACGGAGGAAGTAACACGTGCCCGTGACACAAGTATTATACTAGCTTCCGCCCGCGACTTCGTCTGCGTGGACTTCAGAATTGGGTCCAAACAAAAATAAAATGGTAAGGAAAGCGCCATCTAGTGTTAAAATTTCAGTTTTTAGCCATTCCTGCGGGAACCCTCAAGTTTTCCGGGATTAAAAGTATCCTGTGTGTTGGCCCAGTGCTTTATCTATCTACGTACCAAATTTCATCCAAATCCGCTCAGCAGTTTGGGCGTGAAAGTGGAACAAACAAACAAACATCCATACTTTCGCATTTATAATATTAGTGAGATGAGATGAGATTTTTCTAGTCAGTAAAATTAGGCTTTATTTAGGAAAAGTTTTTTGACATTAGTTTGGTCTTGAAATTCGCTGTAGTTTTGTTGGAACCATGAAAGAACGCGTTCATTTAGCAGCCTCACCAACCTACCGTTATATCTGTGTACGTTCACTTGAAATCCTCATGATTGAATATTGATATTCTGATTATGCCAATATTTAGTGCCTAATTAATGTCAATCAGTGCCCAAAGGCCCAAAGAATAAAATTAGTGCTATCGTAGTTTCAAAGAAAATCGAGGTTTTTACTGAGGCTGCCATCATCATCATCATCATCTCTGGAACCAAGGAACTACTGCCTTTTTGACATTAGTTTGCTTGAAATTTGCTGTAGTTCTGCTGGAACCATGATGAGGCTGCCAAAGGAACGCGTCCCTTTAGCAGTCTCACAAACCTACCGTTATATCTTGGGTGTTACTGAAGCATTTATTCTGAAATTTTTCATGTGGGAGGCACTATTTTAGCACTAATTTTTGACATATAACACAGCATTTGGTGCAGTAGTGTCTTGGTTCCAGAGATGAGATGAGGCTGCCAGCAGAACGTCCCAATTTTCTCTGAAACTACGATACCACCAATTTTTTCCTTTGGGCACTAATTGGTGCTAATTAGGCACTAAATATTTGCATAATCAGAATATCAAAATTCGACCATGAGGATTCAAAGTAAACGCACACAAAGTTTAAAATCACAGCACCGCACTATGGCGCTCGATGCAGTGTCTGGGCTCTGGACTGGACTGGACCATGCATTGAGAGTCTAACAAATGAAAGCGTAACCTGAGAAAGCGCGGCAAATTCAAAAAATCTTGATGTGGTATCACCAACCTATAGCAGGAAATATATATTTAATACTTGTGTGATAAATCTTTATTAAAATTATTTATACTACTTGAAATTACAATTTACAATTCGCTTTTTACAATTTTATTGACTCCTTGTAAATCTTGTTTATAAATATAAACATAAAAACAGTCTACTTCATAAACTGATTTTGATAATCTGCAGTTTATTTCTGCACTGAAAAATCTGAAATTACAATAAAATCTATCATTTACGAATGGCCATTACAAATAATATCATTATATCATTTCTTACGCTCAACAATACAATAAATAATAAACATGAATATTCAGCCAACAAGTATCAATAATTGGCAGTCATACTAACATTCAACAGTGACAGCCTCTGACAGCTTCTTTTTGTTGCCATCTAAAAACTTTAAATAAAAGGCCAGGTTATGCTTTCATTTGTTAAACTCTAATTGCGAATGCGATATCCGCCGCGCCGCGCCGTACCAAACTAGAAGTTGGCAACACTAAAACATGGTACTTTTTTAACTTTTTGCATTTCAACCCTAAATAAATGGTAACACTTACTTATAACTTCAAAGTGAAACGTCAGTAGTCAAAAATGTAAATATTGTCCTACCTAACCTCTACATTTTACAATGGCAATGATCACGTGAAAAATACAAAATATCCATAAGAAAAATCCTGAATGTAGTTGAAAAATTGAAATCAAACTCGCCATGTGATCTCCATTATGAAAATAGAAAACTTCAAATCAAACTCAAATTATGGTTTCCTGCAGGTTAGCTGAGCTCGCTCCAGTATTGGCTTGCTTGCAAGGCCTGAATTTCCCTTACTACTATGTCTCAGTACACTGTCTGTAGAGAGGCCACTCTACTCGGCTGCTGCGTGGATGACATGGGTAGTGGTGGCAGTACACTGTTTTTCTCCAAAAGACACTGCACTTTACGCAGAGGTTATTGATATCTGCGTTCTAGCCTATGATAGAGTGTTTCAAATTGACTAATGTTTGTTGTTATAAGTGAATAGAATTGTGTTGTTCCATTTAAGGTTTTGTGTGGTATGAGCTGACCGAGCTCCTTCCTCACGCCCCGTGCCAGCAGCTGACAATAAAGCAATTATAAACTATACAAATATAAATGTGTTTGTTGTAATCTCTCTTATTTATGTCATCTCTTCACTCATTTGATAAAACATAAGTCTCTTCCTACCGCATTTTCCTTTATTTACTGGCCTCAAAAAAAGTTACAAAGAAGACAAAGTCCGTAACATCAAGAAAGTAACTACTGCTTGAACGGCTTGCCCGCTCCGCACATCTGCAGAAGAAAATAAGGGATACCACCAGTATATCAAAGCAGTACAAAAAAGTGCTTCAGTACAAAACATTACTGTTTTTGAAATAGAATGAATAATATAGATTTGTTAGGTACCTAGCAATATTTGGAAAAAAATATGTAGGTACATAAATGAATATAACTCATATACCTAATACTGACTTAAACTTTACATCTGCAGGTCGTTTACGGATTTTATATGTTCCGACACGAAGATAGCCAGTTATCCTCCGGTTGCAAAATATTGGTAAAAACCCACTTCCATCTTTGGCATCATCATCACTTACTATCAAAAATATCTTAGGACCATTGTTTGTCATACACATACTGACTAAAACTGACTACAGAGATAATTTTTGGATAAAATTGGACAAACAAGTGATGAATTTATAATTCAAAAACTTTGGTTAGTATTTCTCGAAGTTTTAACTTTGTGAAATCTTAACCAAATTTTTAGAATGTAAAGACCAAAATTTTTTTAAGTATTGTGAGAAAAACAAAAAAACAGCCTTTCTGACATTAGGATGTCTGGAGCTGGAGCAGTTTAGGTATCTATCGGCACACTGCTTTCAATTCTTTGGTCTAAAAATAACAGGTTACTCTATTACAGTGTTTTTCAACCTTTTTTTAATATCCGACCCCTTTTACAAGTTAAAAAATTCTTGCGACCTCCCGTAGGGCCATAAACATAAAAAATGTTAGTGATTTGAAAGACTATGTTTATATGGTGGGTCGCGACCCGGCACCAGGCCACGAAAATAAAATACCGGATCGCAGCATTGTCTCATTGTTAATCAATCATACTTTATTGTGTCAATGCAAATGGTTGCTCCACTGTTGCACTGAGGAGTGATTGGTGGTCGTCACACGTCCTGTGTAGATCTTGTTTTACACGCCCTGCGCCCCGCGCAGTGGCTGGTGGGTCACAATAAATGTTTGGGAAACGCTGTATCACAGCAAGATATACAATAGGAGGTAGACACACTTTAAACTTATTAGTTTTAACTATCTTCTGTCTTGGTCCAATCTCTTGATTGATAACATCTCTGACTAGCTAGTCTACAAACCACTTTGCTGCTGATGAGAACACACAGCAACACGCTTGCTCTGCTGAAGATATGGTATAAACGCAGTACCTAACTCTGAGGTCTGTATGGGAATTAGTCGATGAAGTAGTAGAACTAGCAGATTCCACGTATCAAGCACGTAGGTAGGTCCTTTGCAACTTAGAAACTGTTTCGAAAAGCAAGGCATATGAACCCGGCGGCGGTACGCCTTCTCTGAATGTCGATTTATGATTGCTTTTGTATTGGAATATGTTGGTTCACTTCTCGATATTTGATAGCTTTCTCTCTGTTTTGTGGCGCAGGCGTAATTTCTTCGCTTTATCTTAAAATAATTCTCTTTTTATTTGTTTCAAGAAGTAATAGATCGTCAAGTCAAGCAAGACGTCAATTTGACATGAACGAAGTAAAATGCTCTGTGAACGAATGATTTGCTGTGAACGAAGTGATCTCCTCTGAAAAAAGCATTTTTGTCATTCACTTTAGGTCACTGCGGTCCTGGTAAAATCACAGAATTTCAAATGGCACGAACTGCATGACCAGGAGGAAAAATTAAATTTACAGAAATGAATAAATAAGGCTTCTAAATGGAATATGATTGGCCCACGAACTGTCAAATAACTGTTTTTGTGTTTTCCACTCAGGTTAACAACGCGGATAACGTTGTGCGCAAAACCTAGTAAACATACATGCCATTTGGTACAACCGTTGACATTCTTTTCGTGCTTATTGACACCTGTTTGGAATGAAGTTTCTCTATGGTTTGATCCACTTCTATAACCGGAAGTGGTGTCTATGGTAACCGGAAGTTGCTCTGAATTTAGACTCTGCCTAAAATAAATTAAATTCAAACAATATCAATCGGACACGAGAACACACTCAGGCAGTTTCGCTTTGCTATTTATCATAAAATACGGACGCGGCGCTGAAATTGAATCCATCCGTCCTTATTTAATGACACACGAGTGACTGAAAGGGGTATAGTTGCAGCTTTTTGCTTTATTTTCAAATCGTGTTATCGACTTGTCCGTCTGTGTGTTGGTTTGTTCGTGTCGATATCGGCGCACAATATTAATTACTGGTATAATGAGCTTTGTTTCTTTCGTCTTGATTGCGATCTGCATATTTCTCATTATGTTTACAACTGAAAGCTTTCGTGTGTGACTAAAACATTCTAACTCATTTACTACTGACATTATTTCGTTTCGTTTCTGTATTAAGCTTGCGTATTTAATAAACTTTTATCGTATATTTTTTTCATATGGAAGCTATATCTTTCCCCTTATAAGAAGATAAACTTGATCGGGTATAGGTACTGTGCTTTCTTTCGTAGACAATAAATTCAAACGGCATTCGTTAAATTACTTTTCCCAAACCCATTAGTTGAGAAAAAAAGGTAGGTATATCACACAATCATAGACAACCGCTACTCGACCATTGTCTTCTGTAATCAAATCACAGCCCACGGAACCCCGAAATATGATTAATGTTCTGTAGCAAAACAGTATAATATTACACCGCCATTAATGTGAAAGGTTATAGTGTGTATCGTTAAATTGTTAATTAGAAGTCGATCGATTACCAAGATATATCGTTGAAATGTACATACTACTATTGTTACTTTCTGAACGCACCCGCGTAGCGGTTACAACGAAAAGGTCATCTACGTATGTAATGGAAACTTTTTCATAAGTAGATGTTATCTCTCTTTTTTTTAGGTACCTTTTTCAGTTAATTGTGCTTACAATAGTTTATTTTTAAAGAAAACTGGTATTATATCTACTAGAATAACAAATAAACATCACGTAAGGCTTAGGAGCTATATTTTTTATGGTCTTGTTAAAAATCTGATGGTAGCAATTAATAGGATTAAATCGGGAAATACTTAATCGCCCATCCAAAAATATTAAATCGCACCACTAAACATCTAATTCTCCACTCCACCTATAGGTTAGGTTACGTTAGCAATTTCGTTAATTTGATGTAAAACTGGTATTTTTCTAGTGCGCGATTAAATACTTTACAGTTTCCATGCTGCGGTAAGATGCATAAATAAGATTGAGATGCAAAACTGTTGAAATGATGTAAAATTGTAAATTATTTCACAAATTAACGACCAGCTAATTAAAGCGAAGAAAAGCGTTAATTGTGCGTTAAAATAACAATGAGAGTCGCACACATTGTAATTGCTGTAAACTGCAATTTGTAAAAAGATGCGAGATTGTGCAGTCAGATTTTATGTGAGATTACTTAAATGGCTGTCATATACTTAGCATAATGTCGCAAAACATAAAGCAAGAAACTATGATGAGGTTCCTGAAATTTAGAAATAGGTTGAAAAAGTTTCGACAAGCAAAGAACATTCGGATATTTTTGGAATACAGAATCTGGATTCGACGGAGCTGTAAAACCTTTTAACGATTATTATTCTATTAAACCGATGTCAAAGTCTCAAATAACGTGCAAACAGAAGAAACCCCGTCAAAACACCGACCATAACACGTACGGAAACAACCCAATCGAGTGGAGATTCAAATTTCGAACACAACATCCAAGATGGCGACCTTCGCAAGTCGTATATCAATCGTGATTTACGCGCCACGGTCGAGGTCGACGACCGCCCGAATTTCGTTCAGAAATGCACTCGCTGAGTAATTTATTTGTGACCATCTATTATTTTGTAGACTCGCGAGGTCCTAAACGCAGCTGACATTAATATATCATTTTACGCGACGGCGAGCTCACTCGCGCTCTGTCCCACTCTAGCACACTCCATTCAGGCAAGCGCAAGAGGGACAGCTGATTTAGGGGCAGAGTAGTTTGCGTTTTCACTTTTTATAGTAGCAATATATTTGATCAGCTGATCGTCATGACGTTTACAGCTAGTGTATAAATGTTTTAGTAATTTATACTATATTACACTTGTTTTAGTTCTTTGTTGGCTAAGGTCACGGTTTATTTATAATGCCGAATATTTATTACATCGAAAAGTTCTTTATACTATATTATGTTGGTTGGTGGGTTACTGATGTCAAATATGGCAGTTAGTGGTATTGAATTCAATTTGTAAAAAAGCAACAGCATTCGCTTAATTCTGTAATCTCGCTTTTTGAAAATTAGTTTTCTTATTTTGCAACTAAGTACCTACCTAGTTATGTGTCATTTTATCATTTTTGACTTCATTACTGCTCTTTATTTCAGTTATGTTTTCAACATCTTTATCATCATTAGATGTCACGTCAGTGGGTACAATATTTTCAACATATTTATTTATAATTAAGGTTTTATGCTATTTGCCCTTCAAAGTATTTACTACCCCTACTAGTAAAGTTGTTTTGGTTCACTTCCATAAAAAAACGAGATTTTTTTTTTTTTTTTTTACCCTCAATTGATAAGACCTTGGCATCATTTCACCTGATGGTAAGTGATGATGATGCCGAAGATGGAAGCGGGCTTACCAAGAATCCCCAACGCAATGGGGAACTGGCTATCTTATCTTCATGCCGGAACACATCAATGCTGTTAACATTGATGTTTGGCGGCAAGACTTAGATAAGATGGTGGTAGCTAGCCAGGTGGGCTCAGAAAATGCCCTACCACCAACCAAACCGAGTCCACAAAGTTGGACCCCGCCGGGAATCGAACCCGCGACCTCCTGATGTGAAGCGAGCGGCAAGCCACTACGCTACGGAGGCGGTTAATTATTTTTTCATAGTAATTAATTATAATAGTTTATCGTTGTTTGGAAGTAAGTTTTATACTACTGCGATTACGATTTGGCGATATGCCGATGATAGGCGTTCTAGAAAAAGAAAAGTATGTATGTACTTATTTGATTTTTTTGGAATTACTCCTGACTCTTCGCCATCTGCTTACAGTGCAGCGTTGTGACTAAAGCTAACAACATTTGGTGATGTCTGAACGCACGTGATACTCCTGTAAATATTTTTGGAGGCAATCGATTTCCGAAATCCATTCTGTAGCCGCGCGCCGCGCCGCCGTAGCGGCGTTGCTGTTGGGATAACGTGGATAAGTCTAGTTGATTTCTTGATCAGTTTTGTTCTTAATTAGCATAAGGTAGAATAAAACAACATAAATTATTCCTATAAATTAACAATAATTATTCAAGTTTACCACAAGCTTGATAACATTATGGATTGAACGTTGAAAATAGTTTTCTTTGAATAATTCACAAAGGTAGAGAGATTTCTGCAGACTGCTGCAAGAACATAACACAAATGCCCATTCACACAACTCATTTATTCAACAAAACAGAGTCTGTCTATTCATCACGATCATTAGCACAAGACAAGATAGCCAAAAAATAAAATTACAGCTCTTATGTCGAAAAAGGCAATACAAGTCTTATCCGTATTAGCCTTGTGTCTCGAACGCGTATCGCACGGGCTGGCATCATTAATCTACGTGACAGTTCAAAATTTAGTTACAGAGGGTCCCCTCGCCCCCTTCGCCCCCTCATGCCCGTTTCCACCCCTCCACTCAAACGTAGCAAGTTTTTGAACGCAACCTAAACACGGTTCAGTTCGAGTTCTAAAACTGAAATTTTTGGGGGTACCACTTGTTTTCTTTCGGTCATTATTCAAATTTGTTCCTTTTTTTAGGAAGAAAGGAACTAATTTCTTTTTCCCATTATTTGAATAAAGCTTCTTTTTTCAAGTTTTCACTACTAGGAGAGTTATCAAATCAGTTAGTTTTAATAATAAAATGACCGACGCATGACTAATTATATTCCTACTACTAATCATTCCATGCTATCAACAACAAAACATTTGATTAATAGGTTACGAAAATGGCTAATTGACAAAAATGGAGGTTTTTCTATGGATTCTGAATAAATATAGTGATTGACGCAATGGGTACCTAAATGTTTGCATGCCATATTGTGGTGGAATATTCTGAAACTTTATAATAAGCAAACCATCTGTGTATACGTGTTTTCTTTGCAAACAAAAATATTCTATTCTATTATATTTGTCTATGTACTACAAATTCAGTTAATTTTAACAACCACTGCATCACATACAAAGCCTATATAGACGAGCACCTTAATAGGTAACTAACAGGCAAGTAGCGAAGCGAGGAGTTTTGACAATGCTCATACAGGGTGTCCCGAAGACGCCCCGCCGCGCCTGCCACCGCCAGGCGCGTCTGCGATGTTATGTTGCTAATTACTTTTACATTAATCTCCAACATTTCTGTGCTAGCCTGGTACTTATAGATGAATTGAGGATCGAATTTTAGTGAATACCCTATATCAGATTACAGTAAATGAAAGTTTTATATATTATTCGTATTGTAATATCTGAAACAATATTCTGTAGATATTTTTAAATAAAATTATTTGTCGAGACCAAAATCATTGGAAAGATCAATGACCTAAAACCCGTAGCTAACTCCATACATTCTTATATCTACACTACATCACCATAGCATAACCCCGTGTCATACTTGCTTGTAATTTTTCTACCAACTTGGCATGAATAATCACATTTTTCTATACGTTCCGCATTTATTCAGACTCCTTTTAAAAACAACTTAACCGGTGATCGTGGGCGGAGAAAAAGACTCCCTAAGTTAATTGCGCTATGGATTGTTTTCCGATGATTTTTTTTAGGGTTGTGAAAAATATGAAAATGCTATATCGTCGGCAGTGCGTCTGACCCCCGTGACTGGCACATTTTTTGTATCGGGGAGTGTGTTTTTACTTTTTTCATGGGCTCTGTAGTATTAAGTTCTATTTTTTTGTACTCGTTAGCATTGGATGAATAATCCTTTGCAGTATCTTCTTGCAGGTGTAATAGTTTTATTTTTTCTTTAGCATTAATATCCTTATCTTGCAATTTTATCCATGATATTAATATAACAAAATACAAACAATAATGGTTCTTGTATCTTTTTCTAATTGTTATCATCATCATTTTGAGACCTGTCACCATTCAGTGACAGTTTTTTTTTATTATCTATCGGTCTTTTCATTAAGTACTGTCCTGTCCACTCCCCTGCAATCTATGGAGTTCTAAAATCGCCACTTCATTGCCAATCGCATTACAAGCCTGCGCCTTCTGCGTGACTGGTACATCAAAATGTCATTACCAGACACACCCTTGGTCTTTTTTCCTTTTTTTATTCATAACATCAAGTGCCCCATGATCTGTAGACTATGAAATGATGCTGGACTGTGTTGCTTTATCATTGTTAGTTCGTTGTTTACTTTATATGTTGAGTGAATTCTGTCTTGTGATATTATTTGGTAGAATAGTAACCGTAAAAAAAATGAAGATGATTATCTTGACATGACAAATGTTCATGTCGTTTTAAGAGTAAATCATCAGCTGCTCCAATTTTTATTCTTGCAGACCAAGTTTCAAGAACGCACGAATACAATACAGATTACTCACCTATTTAGTTACTTCGCTGGCTCAGATAACTAAAGAGAATCCCAAAAAAGTGGCGGAATTAGAAAACGAATATAAGAGACAAAAAATACAGATATAGATATCATCCATAAGTTAGTATTGATCAATTTATATGAGGCGTAAGAGCATTGCCAAAGCTAGTTATCCCTACATTTAATCAGAAAAAGAATACTTGACTTCAATTCTAAGTCTTGCTACCAAATATCAATAGTGAATAGCAGCATGGGATATTCTCCCATTGCGTGGCTCAGAACAATGCTGGTAGCCCTCAATCATCTTTGGCATCATCATCACTTACCAACAGGTGAGGTAATGCCGCGAACTTTCCAACCACTAAAGAAAAATCAACTTGAACTTAAAGTTCAAACTTGAGATCTCAAAGCCTAAAGAATCATTGACCCCTTGACCGTATCTATCATGACGTCACAAGACTGCTCCACTTTCCGCGATGATCGATGATGGACCGTCAAGCACTGTCAAGGTCGGCTATGACAGCCGCTGTCAGACGCACCGACGGTTTGACAGTCGGGTGGTGAAAAACGTGGTGCTGTCAGCTAAGTAATGGATAGCCTGCCGGTGATGCCGCCGCCATGTTTGTGGCGGGGTCGTTGAACTGTTTCGTTCCGTTTTGGAATCGGGGGTTTGTTTTGAAATGAAATGTGTGACGTCATCGCTTTTGTGTTTTTTTTTTGAGATGTGTGCCAGGATCTTGCTGGATATTCATCGAATGGTCGAATTATAGGTAATATAATTTATATCAGATTATTTCTTTTATCCTGTTATCTTACCATTATATTGCTGTTAACGCTCCTGTCCGTCCTCCGTAGAGACTTTTGGTAATTCACTAGGTAAACTTTTGCAGTTCTCAAATCTAAATCAAATTATTGTATTTAATCACATTAATTTATATTTTAAATGTTTTATCTTTAAGAATGTAGTAAGAGAGTAAAAGCGAGCGTGATAAAAAGGAATCAGAATATGTCTAAGCAAACAGAAATCTTGATAATCGCTACACTTGTTTTGGTTAATTGTTCATAAAACTCTATAGAAAACAATAGATGAGGCAAGAAAATACCAAAATAAAAAACTCAATTCGCTTTTTATACAAAATACAAAAGCTAAATAAGAAACTCAAAGATTACCACAATTAGCAAGACTTAGTAAAAACAATAACCTCAAACAGACACGCGGATAAGAATAATAGAAGCAAGCATTAAAACAACTACCACAGACAGACACCTTAGTCATCCATAGTCAAAAATTAAACATGTATTTTCAAACATCCCTCAGCGAATACCATCGAATCGAACCCGAAATCGCTACACATAATTACTCCAACAGCCCGTTATAGTACACTCAGACACCTCCCAAAAACAAATAGGTACCTATACAATATCGATCGTTACCTACAGATGAGCTATACCCTCCTACGCCACCCCTCTCTAACCCCTCCCAGCCCCCACGATCCGTTTTCCTTTGACAATCCAACTTTTTCTTACGTCGTTTTTCTGTCTACCCTCTTTTGCTGTTAAGATTTTCAATGGAATTTGACCGTTATTCTATGAGTTGTAAAGGTTTGAAGTTAGCATGGTTTTTGGAGGGAAAAATCGCAGTTTTTTGGTTACTAGTTACTTATATTATAGCTTATGGCTGTGATAATTGGTGCTAGGTGCGGTAAAGCGGGGTTTTTCGTGACGGCACAAATTAGTATTGAATTGAGGGAGGGCAGGAGGAGGCAGCTAGAATAGAAGAAAGGACGGTTCTTTTTACTGTTTCTTGAAATGATTTACTTGTATTTTCTTTAATTTGGATACCAGTTTGTCTGTTTATAATATATATAAATTAAATATACTTACAAAACAAAGTACCTATAGCAAAGGATTGCAAGGAGGACTTATCCCTGTAACCAGTTGTAAAATGTAAGTTTAAAATGATCAATCAATTAAATTAAAACATCAACCAATACATTAGCTGCGCCTATACAACAGCAGTTTGGCCTTTGTATGCAATGCCCAATAATTGACCACGCTGAATACGTTAAAAACAACCGACTTCAATCGCAACAACTCCAATTTTGCTATCTTTTTGTTGATTTTCTCAAAAACCGCTGAATCGATTTCGATAAAATTTATATGGGACCACCTGTGAAGTATATCCTTTTAAACAAAAAAATAATTTTCCAAATCGGTTCTTCGAGTAATCGGTGAACATACATAAAAAAAAAATATAAAAAAATATTCCGACGAATTGAGAACCTCCTCCTTTTTTGAAGTCGGTTAAAAAATCGATTTCACAAAAATCGTGAAACAAAAACTGTTGAGTGCGTTGCGATGAGTAAATGTTACTGGACACTGTATAGGTACAGGATGTTAAAACAGTGCGTTTGAAATTTGAAGGGGTTACTCAGAATCAAACATAAAATACAGGAAAAACATTGAAAAAATCCGCTCTACAATTTTTTTAGTTTCTCATACTAAATCTGAATAGTGAATCAAGAATTTGTATGGGAAACTGAAAAAAAGTCTGATTAACCCAATAAAATTTTAAACCCACTTTTTTAACATCCTGTATCACCCTTCTTACATATTATACCTTTAGCTATAAACGCAGGGTACACACCATGTATATCGAGTCAGGATCTCGCGGACTTGGCTAGGTACCATTAAGGAAATTGCTTTATGGTCCCAGTCGAGTCGCAGGGACAGGGATATTGGGCCACGGATGTACTCCTAATAATAGGCTTTTGTCAAGATATAACGTATATGTAGGAATTCCACTGGCCAATAGGGTGGGGCCACATATTGATGGGTAGCAAATGAAATCGTTTTTGTTTTTGTTTTTAAATAAAGTTTAACGAAACGTTTGAAATTAAACAAAACCTATTTAATACAAGTCCAAAATATTTCCTAAAATTATAAACAAATCTTAAAATTTGTGGTATGACACACTTCTTATACATATTTTGTACTAGACTAGAGTAATAAATTACCCTTAATTATTTAATATGCCTGATAAACAAAAGTTCTAAGACGGTTGACCCAAAAAATAAGAAAAATAGGGAAGAAATAGCCCGGAATAGCACTAGGGTCCCATAAAACACAACGGGAGTGCTCGCGAAGCAGAAAAACGCGGACTGAGTGATTTATCGTGAGAAGAGCGACCAGGAGTCTTTGTTGTGCGGACTGAGTCGGTCTCCTTGGATGATGTGGACCTGGCGCTCAAGAATAAAAATAAAAATATATTTCGGTTTTTTTGTGTCTAAAAAGATTACTACACCTTTTCTTGCCATTTCTGTATTCCGTTAAGAAAATATAGTCAAGCCCCTACATAATTCGTAAGTACTGGCCAGTCGGAACGGAAATTGATGCCACTTTGGTGAAACCTAGTTGGAGCCCAAACTTGTTTTTAGTAGTACTAGTAGGCCATATTCCATAAAAATCATACTCAGGTATACGAAAACTTTTTCTGCCTATTATCGGCCATATGGCCTTGACAATGGATACGAAAACTTTTTCTGCCTAAGCGGAAGTCAATGTTTTCAGATGTTGTATGTCCAGTCACTGTACCCAAAAGTAATTAACATAAGACTAACACTCTACACAGTCTCGAAACACTTATTATTTAAAAATGGAAGTTTCGATTATTCCTACTCTCTTTAGAACATTCATAAAAAGTAAAAGGGTAGAAAAATTTAAATGAATCGAAGCGAACATTTTCCTATTTTAAAAATATGATTCATCCTTTTCCAAACACATACGAGCCGACTGTTTATGTAAAAGAAAAAAAGAAAAACCAAACTCGAACCGACGCAAAAAGAGCAAACTCCAAATCCTCTGTGGGACCAATTTAAAATTCGAACCCGAAGCTACAATGGCAACTAAAAAGCCGTAAACTAAAAACATTTCATTAACCGCGATTATCGAGTAAAAATAATTGTTGGTTACAAATAAAATTATGCGTTTGTGAGATTTCATTCACAACCACTATGATTAAAGTCGAATCCAACAGTTTCTTTGATACAAATCAAACTGGCTGGTTATTACGAAAAAGACTCCAATTGTTTTAATTCGGGAAACGGGTGAAAAGAAATATGAATGTGTAATTACTGTGTTTTTGCTATTGTGCTTGTTGTGTTTCTGTGTTTTTGTGGTTGTGAGTAATTTGTGTTATTCTAATTATTGGTTTCGTTTTAAAAGTTTTGGTGGGCTAACACCCACAAAGACTTAGTGGGATTGAAGTTTTTTTTTTGTAGTAGATAGACAGAATCAAATATTTAATGAGTATCAGATATATTTAATACAATGTTCAGGGACAAATGGCACACTCATTACATAAATATTTGCTCTGATGCTGAATCCAGGATCCTCGGATCAGAAATCAGAAGCGCTGCTTAACCACTGAGCCAACCAGTCAGTTTAATGTTTTTTTTTTTAATTACAATCTTATATTCTGGCTACTAATTTCTTAAACTAAGAGTAATACAGGATACTACATTAAAGCGTATACAAAATGTAACAAAATCGGTTACGGATCCGTTTACTGGGGCTTCTTCTCACCATACTGAATATCCAGTTCCCAAAAAAACTATTTTGACTCCAAAAACAATTTACCCGACAGCTGATCGATTTTGTTTAAGAACAATTATTTTTCTTTTGAAGATTTAATCAAAGTTCAATTTAAATAATAGATGTTTACACCCTGTATGTCTCGCCTTAAAAATAGTAAAACAGGCAATCTTTTCTCCTTGTCTTGTCTCTTTCGGAATACATTACTTGCAGCGCGTCACACATGAACGGGCTCGAATATAACGGGCATATTTAGACAATTTCCTTAGCCCCCTCAGGGCGAGCCCTCATATAAATATTACAACGTTGCCACCTCTCCCTACCGAAAATTCGCCAGGCCAGGTTATTACAATTTTTCGCGTTATGAATATCGCGAGGAGCCTAATAACCCTCACGCCTAGGGAGTCACACCTCAGCAATTTTACTTTAATTCTTATTTAGAGTGCCGCCTTATTTCGGTTACAAGATTTTTAGTATTTGTTTATGGTGGTAACTTTTCCGCGGTGTCGTTAGGGCGCAATTTTCGCTTCGCGCGGCGATGTAATTTTACGTTTATGTTTAGAGGTCACATTCTACATTTTTGAGGGGTTAAAATAACGAGGGCACTATGACTGAATAACTAGAACTGGGTTAAAATAAATGTAAATGTTAATAAACTGACAAAACCGAGGTCAAGGACTTTTTATTTTTCCAAAATCGAATGTTCTACCGCTCGCGCGCGACGTCATTGCTCCGCTATCAATCATGCATGCACCATTGCGCCGGGCGCGCTTTTGTTCGAATTACGAATTTCGAAAAACGAACATAACGCCGCCACAGAAAATTATGGTGGTTGCGTTCTTTTGAAAATTTGAATTCGGAATTCGCCCCCCGCGGTGTTGCCTGCTGCATGCTGTTACATGGCGCACTATAATATAATTAACGTTCAAACGACACAACTTAAAAAGAACATCGTATGTTCGGCTAGTCTATGAAATCCCGCATCATTGTTAGCCTTTTTAACCACCGTTTTATGAATTAATGGATACGCCGCCTTTTTACTCGAATACGCACAACATGTATGAACGTTGCGCATCCATTATAACAATAATATTATACGGTGTGACACCGTTAAAAAGTAAGAAGATTGCTAATGGTGTATGATATTGCCTCCCCTATTCTGGGGTAAGAAAAGCTTAGGGTGGCAACACCTTCGTTCTCCCAAGAGGTTCTTTTTTGAGTCGATAGTATTTTTTCTTATTTTTTTCTGTGAGTTTTTTGCGTAATGACGCCGAGGTCCTGGGAGAGTTGGCCGAATCCATTAGAAAGGCGGGAAGAGCTTAATGTAGCAGTTTTTTCTTTGCGATCGAAATTGGTTGTAAAAAAAGCGATGTCACATGTGTCGCCGGAGGACATTAGTAGGAATTGTAATGGCTTTTTCTCTGCCGAGGTGGGAGGGTCCGCAGATCGTTCGTTTCTACTTGTTACTGAAATATAACTGCAAATTATCGTCAGCAAACTCACTAGCTGTTACTGCATTTTTTGCGACTTCTATATAAGTCGTATAACAAAAGTTCCAAAAAATGTTGCCTTTACAAAAATTCTGTCCTGAATTTATAAGCACCATAAAATTTATTTCAATCATCTTTTAAAGATTTCTTTTAATGATTTCATCTTTTTTTTTCAGGCAAATGGTGTCCGTCGCGGCGCGAATGGTCCTCACCGCCAGACGTAGCGCGGCGGGTATATTCCTCCGTGTTTCTGGGCAGCCCCGGTGAGTACCCAGGTAAATATGGCCACCCGACAGATGAGCAACTAAAAAGTTCCTATATTTAATGAAAACAGCAAAGAGATTGACAACTTAAAAAAAAAAACAAAGTAAGAAAAAGTTTAACATCGAAAAGTGTATTGTTAATCTCTCTTGAATTTTTTGTTATAGGAACTCCATTAGTTGTTTTTTTTTTCTTTTTTTTATACTAAGATTACTATAATACGCATATCTTTAAGTTTATCTATGTCTGCTAAGGTAAATCTGTCTAAAGAGTATTGAAAACTTCCAAAACGAGTATGGAGCTTAAGTATACCAACTCAAAATGTTTTTTCGAATATCACACAAGGTCACGTTTTGATTTTTTATACAGGAAAGTAATTTAAATGAAAAATAACTAATTTATCAAACATTATCTTTTGTCACTGGCTACATTAATGGACAATATTTCAAGAAATCACAATAAACAAACACACGAAATAAATTTGACACTCCTGTGACACCCGGGTGACACTCTAAATGCTTGTCGATGACAACTAAATCGATTCTTGGTAATGATTCGATGAAAGCCCCCAACGAAGTGACGTAATGTCTTCTGACATCATTTTTAATTCTGTCAAAAACGATAGGTTTCTGGTAAGCTTTGCAACTAAATTCACTGTGTTCCTAATTAAATATTTCTGAATCCCTTTAAGAAATAATATAATATATATTCATATCTAATTTCATATTATAAACTTAGTTGCTAAATGAAAAAAACAAAAATGCAACTACTCAAGCTCACGGTTAAAGCAAAAAAATTCTTTTTATGAAAGGAACCGATTTAAAAATGTGAAAAACAACCAACATACTAATCAAATTCTACTTGCACATTTCAAAGAATTTTCCAATCTGCCCAAGTGCCAGCTTATCTGTAACCCTTGTTTTTGAATATCGAACGCTGTGCGTACGCACTCGAGATGACGGCTCATCTGTCATCCGCGCTATCGCGAGATCTGTGTGTCATCCAATGTTGCAAGGTCACGGATAAAAAAATGGTTTTCACTCTTTTTTTGTTTATAATATAAAATTACATATTATAGGGTAATTAAGATGTCATAAAGAATAATAGTCATAGCATTATTATCACAGATCGGTTTTATCGGAAGCAAGGAAATATAAAAAAAAATCTTGAAATGAAATATTTTCATTTGAAAATTGCTTATAGAAACCACGAATTAACCCTAAAACTACCAAGTACTTTATTTTCAACAACAACGTTCCAAAACCAAATTCTGCATCACAGCGCCATCTACCCCACAGCTAACGAACTACTTTCTTCCTCAGTCAAGATGAATTACACTATATTACCATCCGATAAGGTGTAAATCGCCCTAACGATTACATGCACTTGCAACATCACCACGTGAAAGCTATCCATTTCATTCCCACGCGTGTTATTGTCATACATCTATCTTGCTCTTGTTTTAACACGTCACCTCCATTGCCCGTTTCCATTGCACTATATCAATTACTTTGTATTTTGAGTTTGTTCAGTTTGAATTCATTCATTCAATATGGATGAAATGAAACAGTCTCTCTATTTTATATCAGTTGTTTTAAAAATAAACAAAAGTTTGTTAGTTTCCTGTAGTCGTCTTGTTATTTTATTGCTAGTATGTATTTAATTAAATAAAACCTAATCGTATTAGAGATTTGACATTTGGCTTGAGATGTTTTCTGAGATGCCTTGATAATAGAATAACCATAGAAATTAAAATAAAAAAAGAATCTAAATAAAGCAGTGAAATAAAATAAAAAGGCAAAAAAATATTAAGTCATTTGTTTGTTACAATTCATTTTTCATTTAAAAACGTTCATGATGCCGTCTGACGGATGTAGCAAATCAAAAATCGTAGAAGATGGAAAGAGACACTTGTGGGATATCGATTCAGTCCTCAATAGGAAGGATTCAACTGAGTGAGAACGTGCTATGCCATATTTACGACGTGTGAAAGAGATAAAACGATTCCTTATGTAGCTATTCTTAAGTCGTTTGCGCGTTCAAAATGGCACTTTACTTGCAGACGTTAAGGTCGCAGTTTCATTCTTATTATTGCGTATTGACGGTTCTGGCGTCTCGTAGCGAAATGTTATAACTTAATTTGGGTTTGTTCGTGATTGAGCCCTTGTGTAGTGAGACATAAGGTTGTAATTTGTTTGGGTGTCGTGTGACGGTTGTTGTATGTGAAGTGCGGCGGCGGTTGCTATGGTTACCGGCCGCGTTAGAATGCACAGACTGATATGTTACGGGGTTGCTAGTGTCAGCTGTGTTTTTACTAGAATTAAAAGTAAATATACTTTAGTGATTAAAATTATATTCTTCTTGATCTTACCATTTGCACAGTGTCAAGTATTGCTTTATACTAATTTTAGATATATTATAGTGCGATAGAAAGTATTTTTTATAGGTATCTTATTGTGAATATTGTTTGAATAATACTATACAAGTTACGTTATCTGTGTGACAGATAAGATCTTAGCTTTATCTTTATTTTGTTTTAACGTTGAATTGTTGATATTGAATCTACTTTGTATTAGTAACATGAGTATTTGAATTTTATAATTAAAATAGGATAGGAATGTGCAATTCTGATAAATACTTAGCTTACCATTATTTATTATTTCTAAATATGCGTTTATTTAATAATTTATTAGTTTTTCTCTACTCCTACTTCTAACCCTCGTTTGTCATTTCATAAAGTACCGTAAAATTGTATGCCAACTCACGCCTAAACATGAAAAACGAACAAATTTTTTATAATCTCATTTAAAATTCACGTCCAAGATTCAAAATTAGAAACCGAGGGAGATGGCCAGCCCAAGATACGCGAGTGCGAGCGGGTAAGCATTAAATTGCTCAATTTGTGCCCGGCGCATAAGGTGCCTTCGTTCCTTTTTCAAAAAATCCAATGAGATCGATCGCCGGGCATGTCCGCAAATTAGACCTGGAATCGTTGTTCGTTAGCGTCTCCCTCGCAACAAAATGACGTAACTTCCTATCAGGGCGCATTGCATTTGTGTCGTTGTTACTTTAATGTTCGAGTCGTGGCGCCCGTGGTTTATAATCTCTATCTACGTTTCAAAGCCGCCGCCTGGAGTGCAGAAATGCATTTGAGTTGTGATGCGAGTCGATCTTACCTTATGCTTATTGCGTTCGGACCTCTGAAGTTCAGCGCCATCGCGTTGTCGATCGCTGTCGGGTCATGCGCGTCGAAAATTGCACTCCGCTTCGCTCCACTCCAGCTTCATTACACTTTTACACTCCGTACAATGACCAAGCGGTTATATGCTTTATTATGTTCGTAAATGGTGCTATTAAAGTCGAGTTGGTACCTATACGAGATACAAGATAGTAGATAGTACATTTTCACTTACATTAAGTATAATACAGCACAGAACAGGTTTTTCTTGTGTTAAATTACTGTAGTGTTGAACAGTTTAAGTCTAGTCATTCGTTTAAGAGTTTAAATGCGAATAGCGTTATTCGAATATATTGCGTTAAGTCTATACGAGTATTTAAACAGACATGTCTTATTAATTCACATGTATAGGGTCAATATACTGTACAAGATGATTTCATAATATTTAAGTTTAAATTCCACACATTTGTACCAGTCAATACGTATGTTTGTCATTGTTCCATAGCTTGAAGGAACTCCATGTGTTACATCAAGAATGAAACGAAATTAAAAACCTTATTTGCAATATAAATGAGTTAAAATTACAATCATAAAACGAGGAATGTTGTATCAACTCTGTAAAGCGTCATATTCTTTACTTAAAGGCATTAGCCCGATCATAAAACCGAAGTCAGATGTCACGTCTCAAGTCACTTATTCATAGTTCGCTATCTCAATATAGGTACTTAACATTCTACACGAGACGTAAAAATGCAAGAATCTATTTCGCATCATAAAAAACACCGTAAAACTGCCAATATTTATAATGAAGCGTCCATTCTACGCTTTTCTATGTAAGTATTTGTAAGAAACACTTTTATTTTACGCGTTTGTATCAAAAAGCTACTTAATTTAACCCAATTTAATGATTGGAGGTCCTTTAAAATTTATCAATTTATCTTTTTCTTTTTGTGGTGAGTCGCTACGTGAGAATGCAATTTGTACCAGCTCGTGTGCATGTGACCTATAACCTGTGCACTTGTGCAGGTATGCGACCAACAACCGATTATATGTTAATACAACAGCGCAATTTCAATTTATGTAAACGATCTGCGAAGATATAATTTTCACTATAAAAGCCACATGATTTTATAAGCAGGCTCCATGGACTTTTAAATATTAAGGAAGCTAAAATTGGTTCGTACATAATAGCATCTAAAAGTAGCCGCGAAGTAGCCATGAACTCTAAAGCGCAAACTAAAACGGGGCACACCCACGTCTTCATTAAAAGCGCGGCCTTATCGTAAAAATCGATCTCGTTACGAACAATGAAACGCGTCGAAACAAAAACTGGCCGACCGGTAAACGAATACGAGAAACGTAATCGGTCCGAACGTCGTGCCAAATAAAATAAAACCTCAATCAAAAATCTAAAGGCATTTCGGTATCATAACCGGAGCGGCCGGTGCGTCGACCTGCCGCATGAAAATACGGCCGTGTGGGTTACACGCCCGCGACTCTACAAAAAAACTATAATAATGTAACGCACTAAGTATCCGTCTTAAAAATACGCCTCGATCTCTGTTGCGCATCGTGGCATTAACGCGTCGGTGAAACTGATCCCGGCGAGCTTTACAGTAAACGGAACCGAAAGCTCAGGGGCAGGAAGGTTGAGAGTCGCTGGGTGGTAGCGAGAGGAGTCCTCGCAGCGGAGGGCCGCAGGTGCGGGCGCGCGGGGCGGGGTGTGATGGATGGCCCAATCAGGCGGCACGGCGGCGCTGGCCGCTAATCGAGCAGTGCGCCCCGAGAGCCGGGCGCACACAGGCGCGGCACGGCACCAGCCTCCGGCGGGCGCCCTCAGATGAGGTCCCGGCGATTATACATAAAAGCGCATCCACAACCTTTTCGGAGATAATACATAATACTGAACGCTTCGAGCATCGATTCCGGTGGACAGTTAACCTCGCAACGACTAGACCGGGGAAAATCGATGAAAAACAGCCGACCGTACAGAACTGGGGGTGCCATGCAAACAAACGGGCGTTCAGTCGATGAATAACGCCGTATTTACGTCTATATCCGGGCGGGCGGATCGATAGCCACCAACTGTTGTAAACAACCGTACGGGAGCTGGGAAAAAAGCGAGCGCCACCCTCGCGGGACTATTAACGGCCACGTGACTAATTTCGGGAGCTGTCACGAGCAGTGGCCCAGCACGTGAGCGTGGTCTGGCCGCCGCCGCGCCACGCCGCCGCCGGCCGCCGCCGCTCAATGGCTGCGCAAACAACCCGCTCGCCTCAAAAAGACACAATTGACTCGTTAACCGGCTCACATACGCCAATCTATCCACAGTCAGAGTCACCTGCAACAAAAACACGCATATAGATCACTGAGAACAATTAATTACGTCGAAACGGAACGGAGAGGATCTTTATAAATCAACGGGCATCGCATTTTATCCCTAAGAGACCTTTCTCCGACTAATCCCGACAGAATTGAAACGAATCTAATGAAACGGGGATACGATACGATGAGAAAAAAAAACAAGGCAACATCTCTCGATGCCCTACAATCATTTTAACTTTTTTCCGACGTTCGACTCTCGAGGTGTATTTTTTATTATTTTTATTCTGTCTCTGGACTTTGTTTTTTTCTCCTCTTTTTGTGGTCTTTTCATAAATATTTTAAAATCGGATTCAGTCGGAGACAAGCGAGGCGAATGGATTAGGATTTAGATATTTTCGGGGCGCGTAATTTATGCCCGTCCTTTGTTGAGATATGAATAATGAGAGGGATAGATAAATCTCTCCCGCTATCGGCGAGTGCTCACAGACGTCGGATTTGACGGCGGTTTAATAGTTTCCGCTTTATATCGACTGTATCTGTTTGTTTTGGTTTTTAATCTGTTCTGTATTGGAGGTCACTTGAAGAGTGCTTGAGTTTAATCGCCAGTTTTATCTGTATTGTCCCCAACTTTCAACTTCAGCTTCTATCACACTGATGGCTACAAATATCATTATGATCCTCTCTATCTCATAAATTTCACCTCCGATTTATTCCGACAAACCGTAGGTTTACAATAACTTCTCTAGCAGTATTCGAATCATTCCTTTGACATCTAATCGTAGCATCACTGTAAACTATAATATTACTTTTAAAATGGCCCATTTAAATTCCGATACAAACGATCCTACCCATAAAGTACCAACGCTATTCCAAATATGTGCTCCATTTAAAAAGCCTTTAACAAAATTGTTAACAGCCACAAAAAAAACGATCGTCAGATGATTTACTGACGTCAATTTTGACAGGTCATAGTTTTGTTTGACCTAAATTATAGTAATTTGATAAAACACCGATCTACTTAAAATAAACGGCCCAAAAGGTGAATGGTAAAAGGATATCTTGTAATAAGGAAAATATTTGAGGAATGTAGCGCAGATGGGATGATTGAGATTTAATTTATTAAGGCACAGTAGCAGAGGAATCATTAAATTTATTTAGAAATCTGCATCAAGTATTTGGAAACTTTAAGCAAAATCATAATAAAGGAAACTATTCCAGCTCCTCACAAAGCTAAGACAACACCCGAAGGATTAGTAAAGAATACTGTATTATGTTCATATTTTAATAAGATTCCAGAGACTTGTTTATGACAGAGTCCATGGAGCAATATTTTCCTTGATATTATGCCTTCATGCATCGGTGACAGGACCCTCAGTCGACTCTCTCCGATAAAACTTTTTTGTCCACGAACAATATTTTGGCATCAAAATAAAGACAACTTCTTATTCATAAGCAGCCATTTCAAAAATAATAATGAGTTGGTTATAAAATCGCGAATTTATCTGCAGGCTAACCCTCCTGGGATCGGGACTTTAGTATGATTTCTTACAGCCAGAACTTCTTATTAAATAAACTTTGAAAACGAAAATTATGTCCTCCGCGCATGGATCGCTCGGTCACAATAAAAATGAGGATTTAACAAGATTAAAATTGTAATTCACGTTATTTTTGACTTGCGTCTTATTGCTTTTTAGCTACGGTCGTGTTAGGTTTTACTTTTTGCGGTTGGAATTATTATTATGTGTAGACCGCAGAGATTTGCAGCGAAGCGCAATAATTCTCATTTTACAGTTAAATAAAAAACAAAAGGCTAATCAAGGAATGACCCTCCCTGCAAAGAGCAGTCCTCAGTATTGACTGAGGTAATAAACGAGTACTGTATGTGCGAATAACTGCGACAATGCTCTCGCGTAATTTGAGTATTTTAAAAATAAAGAGCGTACGTTGATACCGATCGGGCATATTACCTTGCCCACAGTGACACTTTGATAAAAAGAGTCGCGGCGTCATGGCCGCCACCGAACTTTCCCGCGTCGCTGTCAATATCAATTTAGCGTGCAATGCAACCATTTTTTTATAAAGCGAAATAATTAATGTAATAAATTGTGCAATGTGAGCTATAATTGTTCAGTTTCGCGCAATTTGTGATCATATTCACAATAAGTTGAATGAAACTGATTTATTTAATGCTTTTTGTAGTTAAATCTTAAAATGATAAACGTACAGTCTCTTTTTGCATGATTGTTATCTACTCAATATTCATGGTTCCGAATTCTCCCACGCTTTAGGGGCATTATCATAAACTGGCAACACCACCATTGCGCCGGCTTACCGCTAATGTAATGTGGCGACGATTTGAAATAATCACACGGATTACTATTCTGAACGTCGAAGAGCTGTTTAATCAATAATCTAATGTTTAGAAACGTCAAATGAGTAATTTTGAGTAGAGAAAATAAACTATAAATAGAAGGATTGGCATAAAAGTTTGGAAAAATGCAGTTAGGTAATAAGTTGGAAGCGTTGATTTGAGGCAAAACATCTCAAGAGGTTAATATTAAGTAATACCTAAATAACAATAAAACAATTATACTTAACTATTAATGTTCAATCATTTCGGTGATTTCATCAATAAAATCGGCCACTAATTATTGAATATATTTAAAATGTAATGTACAACATAATTATTATAATCACTTCAAATTATGTCTCATTCAATATTGATTTCTGTTTCAAAGTTCCGCTACTCGCCGATAGATGGCGCTTATCAAGTTAATTCACTTTAAGTCGTATTTAAATAAGTTATTTATTATAAATATACAAGCCAACAATTAATTATAGATAATGCATATTGTAATGTAAATAAACTATTATGTATGTAAGCATTTCATGAATAATGACTGCTATTTTAACTTGGTATAAGATGAATTAAACTGTAATAATGGTACAACATGAATTTTCAAAGACGACCTAATGCTGAAGCAGTAAATATTTTTATTTTCGATACGTAAATATGTTTACCATTTTCTGTGCGTAAGTATGTATCAATTACAAATGTGATGTGTTGACACTATTTTTACATTTCCCGCTAAGTCAGACGCGCGACGTATCACCACGCCACTAAATCAGGCCGTCATTGCTGACAGCAGAGACAGTGTAAGTCGGGCGTGTTCCATCTCGACTCGCGTCTATTAATCAAGATTCAAGGGGGTACGATGGACGCGTGCGTCTGCGTTTCGACGCTCGATCAGGGCGCTGACGCCACTGGACGTCATGGGAGTTGGAGGGTTAATACTTCTATATTTTTTTAATTAGCGTAACTTAAATTTTGGGTGGTGGATTACTATTTTTATTTTTAATGAATGCTGTATTAATATTTAATGTTTACTTATATCAAAAATGTATTAATACCTAATAATTAATAAGCACTCAAAAGTGTTAAATATTTATTGGTTCGTCCAAACTAGACGTCTGCTTGTCATTAACCAGGAACAATTTACGAATACAGTGTTGTTTTGGACATTTGCTAAAAAGTTAAATAATCAAAAGCTTTGAGAAATATTTGAAATGCAAAACTTTAAAACATTAATGGGAGAAAAATATTAAAAGTTCAGTACCTAGTTAAATAGTTTAGACCTACTTACATGTAAAAATAGCATCGTATGTAATGTATCATTCGCAAGGTAACTCTAGCAGAATTAGAAACGTAAACAAAAGTGCCCGTGGCC
Organism: Coleophora deauratella; assembly: GCA_958295455.1. Classification (NCBI taxonomy): domain Eukaryota; kingdom Metazoa; phylum Arthropoda; class Insecta; order Lepidoptera; family Coleophoridae; genus Coleophora; species Coleophora deauratella. Next base: position 1,508,222 of record OY282404.1, on the reverse strand, counting down.
CGGTTATTTTTAAAAAGTTTTTAATGCTTTTTAATTTCATGCCAGTATAAAATTAAAAGAAAAACTGGCTATCCTTTTCAATATGAAACTAATGAGATTATATACTTTGCTTAAGCCTATTTGGATTAGTTACATAAATAGGTATGCATTAATGTTAATACTAACGCAAAAAAAAAACATCACAATAAATACTTTTTTATCAATTTAATCTTTCGCGAGTAAACCATATTCATGATGTTAATAATTGACACTTATTTCTTGTTAATAAAGCAAAGAGTTTTTATAACTCGAAAGTTAATCGTGTAATTAACACTTCGAAACGTCCTAAAATATCAAAGAACATATTCAGTGCGCATCATCAAACGTTCAGAAGCTGCGGCCATTCAATATATCTTCGATATTCGTGAAATGCTAATTTGGTTGTCAACGACGCGGCGGCCATGATGAGCCAACGGACGTCAGTTGGCAGAAGACGAGGTTTTTGTGTCTAATGCGGCATTCGACGTTTGAATTTCGTTCTTTTGCAGTTCATTGAAAGTATACTTACTCATTAACAGGTTTTTAATTTAAAGTATGAAAAAATTATATTATATTTTTTTACTCTGATGCGTTTTAACAATTCTGGCAGGTAGGTACTAACTTATCGATTTTATTTCAAATTAGGTTGTGAAAATTATGTGAGCTGATTTTGATTTCACCAACTCGAACAAATTATACAGTAATGGAATAGACCATACCAAAGATGTTATAAGCTACAATAATCACAACCTATGGTTATTTTTTTAATAGATTTTATTGAATTAAAATTGGCGAAGTCTTCTCTGGTATTTTACGTAAATCTGCTTCCCTACATATTTTACTGAGAGTTTCCTTATCTTCATATTCCAAGATTCTATATTTAAAATTTCGCGTCCGCCATACATTACGCACGTAACAAGGTGGGCGGTATACGCACTGTTTGTTTTGGCCGCGCGTTTTTTGTCACTGGCCAGCGGTAGGTGGGCAAGCCATTTGTATCGACGATTACAGTTTACGCCCACGAGATCTTATTGACTCATGAGATACCAGTCTCTTTTGTGTTTGCAGTAAATGTATGCTCGTAGTTTTACGTGAAGAGATTGGTTTGGTATCTAAGATTTATTTCTATTTTTTATTTTTTTTATTTATGTCACAGATCATATAATATGGTGTTGTTCCAAATATCAAACTAATTTACAGCCATTTAAGATAATAATATATAAAAAGTGTCTGCAAAATTTTATATTATAGTACGTGTTACATTATTCTGAGCTACAATTTTGACACAAACCTATTTGCAAGTGCGACGTCTTCATTCAGTGTATCCATGCACTCCAGCCAGGACAGCACCAGGATGTCACAGCTTATTAGCAATCAAAGTTTTCCAAGAACACTGCGTTACGTTTCAGACTACTTACGCAGGTTATTTATGCGCACGCGACGTGTCGCAGTCGGACCAAAAACGCGCGCACATCAGTCCTGCGTTAATCCTCAGATTATTTGCGAGATGAGCGAAAGATGCTTTTATAATATCCGACAATGGGAAATAAATCATTTATGAATGTGTAAAGTAATAAATGACACTTATAATATTATATGACGTCATTATAATCTAGATATCTCATTCTACTATTAAAATGTTCTTAAATTGTTACATAAACCCTACTGCTCCATGGCGTCTAGTGAATGATGGAAACTCATTTAATTCATCTGATTTTAGCCCTGGCTACCTGACTTATGTTGTACGATAATTCGAAAGGATAACAAGTCTTGGTGACTTTTTATTTTGTGACATTTGTGTCAGTTTACTTCTTTTTTTGTGTAGTTGAATCAATTGAGCGAGCAATCCCAATGTTGTTTGTATACGGGTACGACCAAATACAACAGTCTGATCGTAGTCGGATAGTTTAACCAACCCTAACTGCACTTAACGATGCATAGCTGCGACGCTTTATTTTCGGCCCTAAATAAACGATTGCAGATTCCAAGCCCGTTTATGACTCCTGCTCACTGACACTAATAATTCTGTTGCGTCTGATTTATTTTGCACCTACGGCCACGGGACACGCATAGTAAGAAGTAAGACGAGTCTATCGTAAAACGCGCGTTTTATTACAGTTAGTCAGGAAATGGTCTTTAATTAACATATCTGAAGTGTAGTTCGAAGTTTAAAAATTTAAAAACTCGACAGCCTCTCATTTTTTTTATTGTCTTTGGTTTTACATATCTATCGCTTTTACTATATTTAGTAAAAGTTTATATAGAAAAAAAATACTCATTGAATAATAATATTGATAAAACTTTAGTTCAAACATCAGTGAAACTTCATAAACCCTGTAGAAGGTGTTGCCAATGCGCAAAAATTTTTGGCGTGACGCCTCTAAGATTTGGCGAGTACTTATAATCTCTTTTCGTGTGCCAAGTCTGTGCATTACCATAAATCATATTTAGGATGAGTTTTATGACCGTGCGTGTTAATTATACAGAGTGTAACAATTGGCGCGGAACCCGGGTTCTGAGGCCTCCACACAACTGAGTAAATCATTCAGGTTCATATCAAAACTTTTCGATCCTTGAGAGCTTAGATGTAATACTTCGTATTTCAGTAAGGTACCTACATGACAAAAAGAAAAAAACGCAGTGAGACTTCTAATGAGATAGTCTGTCTGACGAACTGTTTACCTTAATTGGAATTTCGAACATTCTATATTTGAAAATTTTCAAATCTAAATCATGGCATGGATTGTAAGAAAATGGCAGCTTTGAGAAACCATAGACAGGAGATTTAATCATTTATAATATCGAAAAAAGAGCGAGCGTCTTGAAAAATTGTTTTTAGTATCATAATTAACTGTCTTTAAATGACCTTCACAAAAGATTGAGTGTCTGTTATTTATTTGGCAAGTAATTGCCATTTGGATGATAATACGCGAAGAATATGAAATTAAATAATTTAAACGCTGGCAACACTACTCGCCCGAGACGTTTATAAAGTGACAAGTAGAATATTTAATAGTCTGGACAATAAATCAAAACGGTACGGGATGCTTAATCTACTATGAATCGTCTAGCATTTCACACTATAATAGTTACTTGGTATCAACCCAAGCAATACGAAGTTGCAATATGGCTTATATGGGGTCCTTATGAAGTACCAGTTTTTTTAACCATGGTTTCTACTCATGAAACTCAACAACTTTGCCCAAGGAACCTATACACAATTCGCAAAAAAAATTTTGGAGCCCTCACACTAACTGATCAAATTAACCGCCAATATTTTATCGGAAGTCCAAAAATGAAATCCTTTTTTCAGGTAGATATTTTAGAAGGGCCCTGTATACTATACATATAGCTAGCAGAACTAGTTCCCGACACTCCATACAAGTCAACCGAAAGATGCGCCTACTACTTCTCTTTCTTACATGTAGGATTGGATTGAGTGGGATATCTTGTGACGACTGTAAAGTCATATCAAGCCTCTTTCGCAGAAAGCAACAATATACTAGGACAAGAAAGGTTCTCAAGTAGCGCCAGCTCAGGCCGACAAAATGAGTGTTAGACGGCACCGTCACTTGTAGGACTGATGCACTGGTGAAACTTGGAGGAAGCCGCTGGATGCATGGGAGTACCCTTCAGGATCTTTCTGAGAAGAAGAAGTCTAGGACTCTGTTCAGCTGGAATTGAACCCGCGACCTCCTGGAAGCGAACGAACTAGCCACTAATACCACGGATGTGGTTAATTCTATATAAAAGAACACAAACGTACATAGAACGTTTGTAATAGTTACCTCCGAGCTCAGTAAAAAACTATTTAGTTTATGCTGAACAGTTAAATACCAGTCAGTAAATGACAAGACGAAATATTGTAAATAAAATCAAATCAAATCTTTTTGCAGAACATAAAACAGTTCTCAGAAAGCAGAACTGTTAAACATTCCAGGACGCTAAAAGTAAGGTTAGCTTGAAATCAACGCTATAGCTTATACAGTGTTGGAACTTGGAACGTAATGTCTCACACCGCGTCGCATTTCCACGAAGTGCGCGTCGTTAAAACAAGCTCTTAAAATACCTATCTTTATCTACGTTTATCCATTATTGATTTTAACATCAACATCAAACCGGACTGATCCCCATTTGCAAAGTACGAAAACCGAAAAAAATCCGGACTAGAGATTCGTATTATGTAGTATGTCTAGACTCTATACCAAATAATTTTAATATCGTCGTTCCGGTGTGCAAAAAGTAATTGGTAAATTATTTCTTCTACGAAATCTCAAATAATGAAAATCCTATAACATTAATAATTTGACAGCTGTCATTTTAATCAACACAAAATTATTTTGGTAAGTAGGTATAGCATTTAGAGAATATTTGTATTTGGAAAATTAAATATTGTCATAGCTTCTGGTATAATTGCTAAAATATGGTTTTAAATAAATTGTGTACTGATCAAAAATAATGAAGATAATACAGGACGACCGCTTGCACCGTGGACAAACGCACAAAACCTCAGATTAATTACTGGACATGTAGGTGTAGTGTTACTGAGGCATACTCGAACGCACTTGACCAGCAAACTTTGACGTTTCCTTGTATGAAGCTTTCCTTATACCATGGTTCATGTAACACTAGTTTCTCTGTGGTTCCCGGCACCAGGCGATCATGAAAGCGGTGGTGTTCATAAATACGCGATATGAGAAGCCCACACGCAGCTCTTAGATTGATGTGGTCCTGGTACACGTAGCCAGTTTTACCAGGTCTGAATGTTGGTGGACATCGATAACCTATCTACTGGTAACACCGGTTGTCAACTCTGAAATAAGAAAAGAATGCAATTTAAAAATCTAAGAAGTGTCATTGTCAAAATGGTTTTAAGTGTAGCAAATTTCTCGTCAAAAAAAAGGAAAACCTGTACCGTCAGTCGTTAACACAAATCGCAAAACGACAAAAAATTAAAATGCGCCTTAAATCACAAAGGTACGAATTAAAATGATATCTCGCAATCAGCGAGTACCTACTGAGAGCAGTTTAACCCCCCGCCGGCGCTGGGCCTGTGCGTCAACTTTATTCCCGTCTCTCTCCGATTCCTCCAAGATTGGTTTTTGATTTGATCGGACGTTTCGGAACGCGAGATCATTTCCAAAGCAGCGGGAAATAATAAGTGAACGTAACTTTTTAATATTTACGACTTAGCGTAAAATATGGCGTTTTTGTTTTTTTTTGCGTAGCGATTTTCATTCTCTTTTTCCACATTTTAATTTAGTAAGTAATTATGTTGTGAATAATTTATCAAATCACGTTAGTTGGACTTGATTAAAAAGTCACCAGTTTGTCGCACGCATAATTATTAGGGCCCCATTTTTGCCGTTTAACCCTATTTAATGCGATGCACCGACCACGAGTAAAAAAGTTTGCATATTTTATCGCCAGATTTTTTTGGTTACTGGTCTTAGCTCTAATTAAACTTCATATGATCAAATGCGGTCTTTTTATCATAAATATTGAACATGTTATGGGTAAAGTAAAAGTATGTCATAAATGCAAAATCTTAGCAGTATAATCACTGCAAGCGTTTGTCTGTTTCTTTTTCATATGTCTTGAAACACAAGATATTAATATATCTTTTTCAAGACCATGCCCACAAAGATGTGCATTAGCCTTCATGTATCACATTAACCTAAGTAAAATATTTTAAGCTAAGATAAGCTGTAATTTAGGCTTAAGTAAGTTTAAATAAAGTTTTATTATTATTATTATATTATTATTATAGTTATCAACGACAGTGAAAAATAAAAATTTCTTGCAAAATTCAAACGAAAAGTGTAACACTATAAATAAATGTCAGCAATAATTGACTTGTCCCATAATAGCGTCTAAACATTTTACAGTTAATTAAGTAAAATCTTTAGAGAGAACGGATAGGCAATAAAATACAGCACCTATCTCGGTCGTATCGTGTTTAATGGAACGACTATCTGCGAATCCGGCCCTCTTAGTTAATATATGCGATTTTTATCAGTCCCTCAGTCCCTCCCGGGCAACCAAGGGTTAAAAGTATGCAAAAATCAGCGCCCGGGGTGAATATTAAGCAATGTAATTTTGTATAATATTCCACAATTAAAATTCAAATTGAAATCAATGCTCGGATGAACGGCCATCTCGCCCCTGCAATGTTTAGCTTAATGTGCTCTTGGTCATAGATTGATGGAGCATCTTTTAAAGAAAAACATGATTTGTTTACTTTAGGTGCATGAAAAATGTTTAATATTTTTTTGTGCTAATCAGGATTGTGTGATTTTGATTTTCTTCTCGATTTTCGGACATCAGATGCGCGAGAGTGCAGAGTGAGAGAGAGTAGATTTGTTTAGGATTATTAAAGAGTATCTAGGAATAACATAAGGATAATTTTAATAATTTTATAAAATACAAAACCTCCTCTTTTAACTAAATCATTTTAATAATAATAATAAAAAAAATGTAACCAAACGATCTCTTGTAACAAGTGGCTCTATGACCGAATAACACTATGACTACTTTACACCAAAAACAGGGTGTTGCCATTGTGCGGGTATTTTTACGTACCAAAATGTCCGTGTGATGAGACATCGGATTTGGTTAAAAACCGTGAAATGGGATTACCAACTTAGTTAAAATAAAATGTGTCATGTCACAGTTATTTTTAATTCACAAATGACATGATTAATTTGAAGCTAACTAGTAATAACTGATGGGGAAGATAGAATCTTGAGTGTAGTGATGTGCGCTGAACTAAAAAAAAACCTGGTGCTGGGACCTGCCCCCCGAAAACCTTAAAAAATCTGGACTTGACCTTCATGTATGGAGTATGGCCCTTTCCCGAGGTACAGGAGTCCGGTCCTACCCGTGTCCCGGCAGTGGGGACGATAAGGGTTGTATATAGGACTGCGCAGGCGACAGAGAAAACTGAAAGAAAAAAAACCGCAAACGTATTATTCACCGCGCGCGGTATTGACGGGTGACGGGGAAGTGGTGATTTCTGTTGGTTGGACAAAAACCGTCGTCTGCGCAGTGTCTAAACGAAGACCAGGTATGGTTTGTATTCACTTGTGGATATTTTCCGACTCAAAATAATAATAAAACATGTCCTGAAGTAGAGACCCCGTTTTGACAAGCGTTGTATTATGAAGAAAACAGATTCTGAACTGTGCAAAGTAATTGCATCGATTCAATATAAGCGTGTTTTTTTCTTAAACGAGAATTGAAGTATTTTTTTTCTAAAATATAATTACATAATTTTAAAAATACAGCAAGATCATCTAACAGAAGAATGAGACAAAATACTATCAAGATATCAGTACTAACGTTACTCCTAATACGATAGTTAAAAAAAATAATTAAATAGCTATTATAATAAATTAATGTCTATCAGTGTGGTCCAATAAGGCGAAATGAGCGTAATCGCGCTACAAAAGCTGCATAATGGCTCATCAAAAGCTGTATAAATGTCATAACTATCGTTGTAATTACCCATCAAAATAGCTGTACAGCTCTAAACCGCTTTATATTTGATGCGACAAATAGGTATTAGACAACTCTAAATTCTAATGTTTATTATACGCAGGAGAAGCTCTAATTATTCTAAGTAACGTATCTATAGAATCTGAGCGTACGAGGCGAATAATGCAATGTATCATAAATCATATTGTTGAGCTTATACAAAATACAATTTTTAATTAGTAATTTCTTTCTACTTATTAGTAATTAGGAATATGAATTACAATTTCTCCCGCTAGAGTCACCACTACGCTCGCACGCACTTTTAACGAATAAATAGACATTGGTGTAAAAAAATTGTCGCGCAATAGGCTTAGTGTCATGAAAATATGGGATTAGTTTTTTTTTTTTCGTAATAAGCGTTTTCAAGAAGATATTCTATCTACTTACTGTTACACATTTTAATAGCTACTACAGACTGTATCTTAGAATAATTTTACAGAACCCCACCGAAATATTCGTCAGTCGTCGCGAAGTTACAGCTCTCTTAATGGTCTATAAAGGCACCCCATAACTCGGCTATCAGGCGAATCTTCCCACTGTTATACCCCTTAATTGATCCATCCGAGCAGAATCCTCAATTTTGGATATTAAACTAATTTTCAGCGCCGCGTTATATTGGCGACGTGATCACGTTGAATACAAGACCTTTATACAAAAGACTAGTGCTTTTCAGTTTTGACTAATTTACTTTAAACAAAATGCACCTCGCCTCACCGTCGCCTGAGAGTGAAAACCTCGTATATGCGTAAAGGGTAATTTTTCAGGAGGAAGGGAAAACCTCGTCATAAAAATTTTGTTACTACTGCAATGTGTCCCCTTAACTGTGTATTCATTAGCAAATTTGATGAGGTTTCAGATGCTTCTACAATTCATTTCGATTTGTTGTCTTAAATTTGTTAAAAGCTACTAATATAGTTGTAAGAGATAAATTAGCAATTTTGCGTTCCCAAGGTTTTACACTGTCAAGCGACGCTGCGCCGATAATAGGATAGTCGCAGAATGATAGACAGATATGCTGTGCTATAAAAATATAGACTTCAGATGAAATCCACTCTATGCCTTATAATATTCTAGTAGGGTTCAATTGTGCCACACGATAAGGAGAAGAATAAGCTCCATCAAATAATTGTTATTATAATACGTAACGATTCTAAGTCACATCGGCTTTCTTAAAGTTTCACCAGATCATAGCTCCATCATTGATAGACAGATAGATAGAAAGATAGATAAATAGATAAAATGATTTTTTTCACATATCCAAGAATAACTGACATTTGGAGTTTACAATAACGCTAATGCAAAAAAAAGTAAACAGACTAAATAATACATAGGCTAGTGAAAATGGCCTGGATTCAGCATTGTGTTATGAGTACGTATAAGGTACCCACAACGCTGATGATTCTGCCCAGCCTATAGACAAGATCAGTCATGACAGTCATGGGCGGTCAAACTATATCTTGTTCTTCTTTTCATTTTGATAGATACAGACATCTTTGGTACAATGTGTTGCTACTTACCGCCTCCGTAGCCCAGTGGCTAGTCCACTCGCTTCACATCAGGAGGTCGCGGGTTCGATTCCCGGCGAGGTCCTTACTTTGTAGGACTCGGTTTGGTTGGTGGTAGGGCATTTTCTGAGCCCGCCTGGCTAGCTACCACCATCTTATCTATGTCTTGCCGCCAAACATCAATGTTAACAGCATTGATGTGTTCCGGCATGAAGATAAGATAGCCAGCTCCCCATTACGTTGGGGAATCTTGATAAGCCCGCTTCCATCTATGGCATCATCGTCACTTACCATCAGGTGAGATGATGCCAAGGGCTTACCAATTGAGGGTACAAAAAGAAGAAAAAAATGTGTTGCTACTTCAATGGCTCTTTGGTTCAATGAGGTCCACCAACGTGCCAGAGAGTGGACGGAGTAGACTGCAGGTGTGGCATGGTCTACATGGCACCTAGAACACATTTCTCGGTGTTAGAAAAACTCCATCTTTGTCTGTTCAGACCACATCTGCACCTGAATCCTGCGCGGAGTCTGTTAAGAGACCAGCACACAGCTCAGAGAAGGTGTTGTCCTAGGGGAAACTTTACGTATCTCAAATTATTTATCTCGTTTTAATCCTTTAAATTTTGTCTCTTTCACGGAAATCGAACATAATAACTACGTCAAGTCATCAAAGCTCGTCAGAGACCGTCAAAGGTTTTGCAGAATTACGTTTTTGCTATAATTAAGCGAGCGCAGCGTTTTGGATTTTAAACGGGGTGAAAATGACTCAAAAATTGTAAATTGAATTTCATTATACAGGTACTGTAGCATACTCGTAACTGGAGATTCTGCTCATTTAACTGAACAACATTTGCTCTAGAAATTCGTGCAAATTGTATTTTTTGTATATTTCTTTTTTTGGAGAATTGACCATGAATCAACGGAGTGAGTGAGGAAGTTGGAGGAATTTGATCCTCTAGCTTAATTTAATATCGATACTTAAGTATAAGAATATTAAAATTACAAGATAAATTAAAAAATACCACTTATTTCCCACGCCATTCCCATATCCCCATACAGCACAAGACCTATGCAACTCTATACAATGCCATTATTACAAAAACTACCCTTAAAGCAAATATTTAAGGGTGCATTTCGCAATTGAGGCAGGCATCAGCGGCAATTTTAATTAGCCCCCCTCCTCTGCCCTTCCCCCTCTCCCCCTGCTCTCAGATAAGGGTATTTGCAAATAGAAGGGACTCCAAAGAAGCCAATCCATCAAATCGGTGAACGCATTACGACACCACGCTTCTAGTGATATAGGGATGGGATAATAAGTGCAGTCTGTCGATGCGTTTAACTTATCGACTATCGATAAAGAAATAACAAAAAAAGTTACGCTCAATGTAATTAATTAATACCCCCTCATCATATTTAACAACTTTTTCTAAGGAAGCGTATAATTACATTAGAATCTCAAAAAGTTGGCCAAACTGTTTATTAATTTAAATTGAGTTCAAAAGCTTGTTCTTTTATTGATAACGGATAATTCTACAAAAACAAACTGCAAATAAATTAAATGTAATATTTTCACTAGAATCTATGAAAAAATAGGTCCTTTTCATAAATTATGTGTAGGCAATGTTTCATCTACACTTCATTTGATAATATGCTAAAGTCACGTTAAGTACCGTAGTCACAGCCCATCAATACGATCAGACAAATACAAAAAGTATAAGCTAAGCCATCGATAACATCAACGTCCCATCCCTAGCAAGCGTGTCGCGTGCTTTCAGTTGATTGGCGTAACTCGATAGTCAGCAGTCATTTGCGCCCCGCACTAATGCCGGGCGATAAATCTCGCGGGGCCCCTTCAGGCGCACTCCTGAGCCCTGCCCTGCGCCCCTGGTGGCCAAAATATGGGATCCTAGTGTCTGAGTTGGCTATTTTGGGAAAAATTGGTTAGACTAGACACTACGCCATAGACAAAGGACACCATTGCATTTAGTGATAAAAAGCAGCTATGTAGTAAGTAATTATGCATTGGAATTGCGTTGGAGAATCTTGGTAATGGCAAGTCCGCTTCCATATTCGACAAAAAAAACAAACGTAGTAAAAGTATCTCTGTTTCTTAACAAAAGTATTAATAAACCATACAAATACAGGATTTCAAAAAATAGGTCCCGTTAACTGATGCAAATCCTTATCGTCATACTGAACAACGTTTTTGAACTTTTCTTACCTTTGTTAGTTCACAGTCTTCAAGAACATCAAATACAAAACTCGTGCTGTACAAATTCAATGTTCCCAAAAATCCTACTGTTTCCTAACCACATTTAAACAAGAGGGTTATCCGTCCCCTACGACCTCGTGCCCGCGTCACAGGGGTAGCGGGTTCGGTGTCGGGTTGCGGCAATCGGCTTACACGGCGCCGCCATGGGACCAAACACCAAGGATTAGCTGGCTAATGAGCAGTTTTGTTAGCTGAGTTTGTTAGTGACTGTATAATTGAAATCTTAAAATTTTCTGGCATGAAGATAAGATAGCCATTTCTTCATAGCGTTAGGGAATCTAAGACTTAGAGCTAAAGGAATTCCCTTTGACTTATCGTATAAAAGGATTTAGTGTATTTTACGACGAAAAACAAACAGTAAGACAAGGAACGTAATTCTAACCAGCCAGGTGGAAAATTGGTTATCAAAAATAATGTACATATATCGAACATTTAGTAATCCCGGTTCCGTCATTCCACATCATCGTCACTTACCATCAGCTGAGTCACTCACCATTTATTCATTTTTGTTCTTTTGAAATTCAAAATGTCTCTACATGTATTGTATTGTAGTCACATCCATAATGTGTCAGGTTGGAATTTTTTGCATCGAATCAAAAGTTACGAGTGTATATTACGTTATTATTCAGTACATACTGTAACAGTATACTGTAGCCATTAGCGAAAGGCTTTGGTATTTTATATGCTTGTAACGAACGAGATAGAATCAGTACATCCTTAATGATACTTAGGTTTCCTAGTGTTCCTTAGCTAAGCACCGCTACATTCTACCTCAAGGTTTTCTTTAATTTATGCCTTACTAGCTCTTGCCCGCGGATTCGCCGGCAGATGAAAGTTGACGGTTGTGTTGTTGTGTCATCGAATAAGCTTTTTACAGATCCCTAGATGATAGACCTGCAGGAAATAGTTGGATGAAGTAATGCGGCACAAAACTGTGAAATTACTGTATTTGCATTAAATATGGTACAAATAAGATGTCATATTGCAAGCAAGAACTTCATATTTAGCCAATCTAGAATCAGCAAGCAAACATTTATAAACCATACATAATTATTGAATAAAATAAAAAATGTTCTCAAATATTCAATTCACAAAACAAACATAATGTCACAAAATCAATTAATTTAATTAAATCTACAATTTCAAGATAAGAAATAAATTCACAAGCAAATTATGTCAAAGTAACTAATGATTAGTGCCAATGCAATACCGAAAACACTAGGCTGGAGAAATGGCTGTGCTATGGGGAGGAGGCCTATGTTCAGCACTGATGGTCTTACGGGTGGTATGATGATAATAAATAATAATAATATCCGGGACAAATCACACTGTCATCTAGCCCCAAACTAGGATTCCCTGTATCTTGCTTGGGAACCAGAGACTGATATACATACACATATACATTTAAATACATATATAGATATTATACACCCAGACTCAGAGCAACCGATTCTGCTCATCACAGAAAAGTTTGCCCTGTGTGGGGATCGAACCCACGACTCTCGGATCAGAGGTCAGGATCGCTAACCACTTAGCCACCGAGTCAGTCAAATAATGATGAGATCCCTTAGGAGTAGGTGGCGCCTAAGCATCAAGGAAAAACAGATCGATAGACAGACACACTATCGGATAAATATTTTTATTAGAAGGATTTTTTGATATTTCTTAAAACTACCATTGATTTTCTGTATAACTACCTTTTTATTTTCCATGACTGTAAAATGTTTTATAATTTCCGGTTTTACGCTGTGTAATTTTTTAAGTAATTTCATTTATTCATCATTAAAAGTTATTGCTTTTTCAGTACTTTTTTATAAAATTCATTTTGTTTCACATAATTATCTTCTTACCGATGAATATCTATTTCACAATTACACTACCAAAACACTATAACTGCACACTTACCTATAATCATTAAGTTAATTTGGAGTACCTCTTGACTTCTCACGCGTGGCATTGCGTTTGTATGGAAGGCCGCGTATGGGGGACACACACCACGCGGGCGGCAGTGACGCGAGGGTGGCGCGCATGTGTGCCATGACCCTAAGATGAATTAGGGGATTACATACACTGCATCATGCAACTGCACTCTGATTTTGCACGCTGATACGTCTACAGGGTGTTGTCAGATTACTATAGTTTTCGATAAATTTCGTTAGGAAATGTATTTTTTTTATTCAGAAATTATTTATTTTTATGTAATCGGTATTTAATATAAATTATTTTATTAATGTAATTAATATTGCTTTTATTACGGCTTTAAAAATGAAAAAAATAATGCCAACCTTGTATAAGTAATTAAAACAATGAAGTTGTCATTTCAAGAAACAAATAATGGTGATAATTGTCACGTAAAATAACAGCGTTTTGACAAGCAACTTAAAGCACATCAAAACGTAATTAATTACCCTGAAAAAGCCTATGAAACATTACAGAGTTTAAAATGCCATTCAAATAAATCTCAGTTAGCACATAAAACAATTACACAGACTATAATCTTTATTTTTGTTATATTGTTACTGTTTTATCGGTGTCTTTCGGATCGCCCTGTAGGCGGAGGGGTGCGGGTAATGGCGTAAGAGTAATTTTATTACTTTGCCCCTATTACCATCACAATGCATGCCACCGGTAGCCTCGATACGCCATCGCCACCCGATGCGACGACGCGACACTGCGTCAACGCTGCGACATTGTTAATTTTATCGATATTGCTCTGCCCCATCACTATTCCAACTTACATTTTAAAATATAAAAAAGACACTTGTGTGAATATTTTCACATTTTCGATATGCATAACAAATAAATATCTCAATAAGTATGAATTTATTTAGTTTTTCTTCGACATACCATTTCACTTTTGGCGAGACGCGAAACCCTCTAAAAGCTTTTTTGTTTTTAGCGTAAATTGAAAGAAATATGATCGCTCTCATCTTTGTTTGTAAAATCGCACTTTTGTTCTGTGAAAACAAAGGAAAGTCTGCGGGAAAGTGGGCGAAATAAAAGAAATAAAGAAGGATAAACAATTGAAACGCGCAGCAAATTCGGTTTTTTATTATTAACGGCGTACAATGTACCGACTAGACTTTGCAGGCAGAAAGACGGTTCACACTCACACCCCGGCATGTACTGATTCGATTTGTTCCTTCTGCGATGAATATTTGATAAGGCTCAGTGCACACTAATTTGTTTATCGTGCTGCGCTCTTATGGACTTCGGACGCGACTTTAAAACGAGACACGCTTCAATTATTCACAAGAACAAAGCAAAGTTTTGCAAAACGGTAAAGCTGCGTTCTTTCTTTTGTAAAAAAGCGTTTTGCCAAAACAAACTGGATACGTTATCAGCGCAAAGTATCTGTAGGTAACCGCGCGATTAATATGGACGTAGTTTTAATGCAAGACGCGGTAAGAATTAATTAAGCGTACGTATATCTGAGATAGGAATCAGTGGTGTGGCAGGTGATTAAATAAATACAACTTGGCGTTTCTAATTAATATGCCAGACGCAGCCGCGATAAGTGAGCGAGCGCTAGACGCGACATCTCCTGCGATTCCTGCCCGCCTGGTACTCAGCGATTAACACATTATTATAATTATGTAAAATTTGTCTTGCGTGCTCTGATTTTCGTTTATATCCTCTCCCACCTTCATTTCATTCGAATAAGCATTAGGAAGCATTTGAATTTGTCTTACAATCTGTCACGTTTGCAATTCTCGTAGACATTTTACCTCCACTGAAAATAGATTTTTATTAAGACACACATTAAATCCAAACTAGCTCTGTATAAAATGTGGAATCCATCAAGATTACAGCTAGCATTAGCTTAGCTCTCGATGGACATCATAACTAAGAATTTTCTTCGTTCAGCTAAATAACAATCTACCATTGGAACTCGATTCGATAGTAATTCACTTGTTTGTCACCAGGTGACGCGAGCAACGCGAGTATCGGGTCCGGCGAGGGTACGGGCGAGGAAGACGACGACACGAATGGCAAAAAGAACCAAAAGAAGAGAGGGATCTTTCCAAAGGTGGCGACGAATATACTGCGGGCGTGGTTATTTCAACATTTAACGGTAAGCTGCTTTATATTTTTTGTTTTTAGTGTACTGAAGTGAAAACTGTTACAACAACCGGACCTCGAATTCGAGATTTTTAACAATGCTTTGCAATTCTTCAGTAAATGCCGCCGATACTTTCCGGTCACAATATTTATACTGACGAAAAGTAATATTCCTGAAATTCTCTAAGCTACATACCTGTTAGTATCTTATAGCTTGTATCTCAAACTTTCATGTAAAAGCTATAAGAAAATCACATAAAATTTTTATTAAAATAGTTAAACTAGGGAGAAAAAACTAATGTTTAATAACTTTCCCCAAGAAATCCATAGTTCGCGATTTTTTAAACTTCTAGCGCTATACCAAGCTAGCGATCAGCTATTCGACTTGTTAGGAACTCGGATAAGTTGTTCATTTTCACGAGAAGAAGATTTCAGCTGATTTTGTTAGACCTTATCACACATACAATACAGTATACATTATAAAGTATTGTTCCTTCTATACATAAGCAAATTTAATATAAATCAAAATTCCTTCCAAATTTAAAAAAAAAACACCAACAAAAACCATGCCAATGAAATTGCCGTTAACACAATTACAAAAATACGTCCTGAATGTAGGTCTGACGTCACAGCTGAACAATTGTGATTGTGACGCAGACTGGGCGAGAGCTTTTCAATTAAAATTTCACACCGAAGCAATAAATTTTTCGTTGCGTAGACAAAGCCGAGTTTGAAACGTGAACTCGGGGTACCACCGCAATGGCGATGGTGTTCTTATAGAGTTATAGGGTTTTAGTAATGGAATTGAGTTTCGATGTTTACGACAATTTTATTGTTGGACAGCATTTGATGTAGAAGATACTGCGAATAAAAGAAATGTGGAGTAGGTACCAATGTGAACTAATAATTAATTTCTTAAGTTAGTAAGTACCTTGCTGTTAAAAATTTTAACAGGTAAATATATGCCAAGATCTCATATCGAAATCATACAAAAAATAAGCAATTTGACAAAAATATATACCCTATAGCAATTTGACAAAAATATATAAACTAGGGTACAAGGCGTATTGCACTCCAAAATCCACAAGCCGTTTTGGTTACAAGCTGTAAAATAACTTGGAAATACTCGCTGTTCAAAAAACATTGCCCTTCGTTGGGTCTGTCGAGTAAAGAAGGTAGCTTCATCAATCGGAAAATAATTCAGTAAATACTTAAAAATACCTGACTGCTAAAATATAACTGTAACATCTCGACATTTCAGTGAAATAAAGTACATTTTCCCTTACTTTAAATCAATTGGATCGTTATGTCATAACTATGGCCAATTGACAGTTAAACTGAGGAACTGAGAATTTTACGTATTTATTTTTTACGACAAACCAATCTAATGCATTACCATAAGGCGTTACCGTTACCAAAGAGCCAAGACAGTGCAAGCCTCACTGTTGCGTAGTAATTTCTAGAATGGCTTCCAGTAGCGCGGGGGGTGCGGAGAAAAGGGGGGTGCAATTTCATTACTGGGCCGGATCTCGCCATAAATCACCAAGAAGCGGTGTTCGCTCAGCTCGCTCAGGTGACGCTCGCAAAGACACTGAGCCCGGTATTTCTGTTTCATTCGCCAAAAGACGAACAGAATCCCACTTTCTTTATGGCTATGAATTCCGCGAATTTTCAACTCGGAATTGAAAGTGCTACTTGTAATTAGAAACTTCGGTAATGCTATTAGAGTGGCCTCCGCGTTCCTGGAATTCGTTCCAAATTGAAATTTGAATGTAGCATATTTCAAATTGTGGCGACTCGGTATTTTTTTTTGAATACCAATTTTAGGAGGGTTTATTTCCGACCTGTATTTTTCAGTTGAAAGTTTCAAAGTCGACAATCGAATTAGGGAGCTTTTAGCGCGTCCCGTTTAGCGCGTTTTTGCGCTTCGCTGTCCGCGCCCATTACCGCTCGCCAAATTACTTATAATTGCTTCGCTTAGCGCTAAGTGCTGTCATTATGGGCTCCCTATAAAACAGTTCCGGCGCAGGTCGGGATGTGTCAAGGCTTAAAGCTGCGTCTGCCAGATTTAAACAACGTTATTCAAAATATGCGTAAGCGATCTATCAAAATTTCATATACGCGCACATAAATTGTTTGTTAAATCGCATAATCGGATTTGCGCCGATACTGAAATGCGGACGGATGTAGACAATGGTTTAAATTGCCGCGAAAAGAGCATTCGACCTAAATACCAGGCCTGAAACTGCATAGCTGTCAACGTGACGTTTGTAATATTCATTCGATTACGTTTTGCGGGAAATGGAACGCGCTTCGATGACAGCGCGCCACCTGCTCTACCACTATTTGAATTCAGAACCACGCCGGTGATTGGTCGGTGTCGGTTGCCGTTCCGGAATGGACACTGACTGAAAATGAAAACAGAATGAACACCGTGTTGCACCTTCACCGCAAAACTTGATCTGAGATTCGAATATGGAACGTGATTTGCGATATCGTGGATTGGACGAAATCGAACGTTTTGAATTAATTTGGAATTGAGTGAGAACCATGTGAGCACTCGGTGTCCAAAAAGATTCGTTGATTCTATTCGGCCATTAGGTCGCAACATTCGTTCGAAATTTGAATTCAGCGCAGTGCAGGCAATATCGGTAACAGTCAGAGGGTACACGAATGGATGTAACTGAACTGGTTGGAATTTTAAAACTGTTTGTGATCGCCGCAGATACGGGAGACTGCGTTTTGAATTTGAATCGTATTGATACAGCGAGATTGTCGTGCTGGGTTGTTCTCTGATTTCTCAATGAAGCTATCTGAAGGGAAATGAATTGAATGGAAAACAGAGAAAACTTCACATAAGTTTAATACAGTTTCACTTCTTACTTTTTTAGGATATGATTATATTTGTACTATAAGTACATCATGTTGTTCTGTATTTTTTCTGAAATCTCAAAAAACTACACCGTGTCCGTGTATGTATATCTCGCTCACTAACTAAAGTCTCCTACCATACAAAACTAAGAAATACGTACTTTATTTCATTACAAATGTAAGCTCATAACCAATGTAGACAGTTATGTTCGCGCTTAGAACTTATGATCCCGCGATTAATGCAAGTTATAATAAAACAACAAGACTGTCACTTAACAAATCCCGCGCCATCATTAATTTACCGCGAAACGAACGCACAACACAAATCTCTTAATACGCACCTGAACGTGCTCCCAACTCAAGAAATAATATTGAATAATGTCTTCGCGACAAATCCCGGCAGAGCCCCGCGGAGGGGGCTAAAATGGGGCTAAAAATAATTATAACGCCCAGTAATCCCAAGACAGAATCCCGTCGAGCCACGTTATATTGTTTTATACATTCTTAGAGGAACAATAAAATATTTTCAATGCATAGAACTTTTACTCAAAGAAGGACCTTGCTAAGTGTGCTTTGAAGAATCGTAACAAAAATATTTAATTTTGGTTTCAAAATATGATTGCCAGTGTTACAGTTGCAAATTGTATCGAGAAGAATATAACTTCATCTTTAAATTAATTAAAAAATATATGTATTCCTTCAACTGTTCAACCAAAGATATATATTTTTTTAATTTATTAATTAGGTATTTCCTATTTTTCGCAAGGTGGAAAAGGCAAAGTTTTGTCTATGGACAGCCTTGTCTGATTTAATCCCACAATCAGTCTAAAGAGTATAGTATCTGGATTTAATATACTTTTAACGATTTAATATACTTTTTATATACTTTTACTTTTAACGAACAAAATTTTGCAATTGCAAGTTCCCGCCAAAAAAAAAATACCAAAGATAATAAAATAAAATAATATATTCCTGGCTGTCATAGACTACATCATAGAAGATATCGAGGAACTCAGGAGATGCCCCGCGTTCAGTGTTGAGTTACGTTTGGTATCATATTCTATTCGCTTTGAAGAGCACCGCGGTGGAATGCAAGTCGCAATAATCGCGAGAGAATTTATACTGTATTTTATGCGACATTATAATACTGCGGTAACGTCATGCGCGCCTGGTACTTTATTACGCGTGGACGTCAAAAAGCTAATGGAAAATCGAAAAGGCAACGTAACTTTCTTAAAAGAGTATTTATAACATACGCCATTTATACCTAGTTTCTTTTTAACAGTAAGTATATCATTATTCCTGGTAAATACATATTTTTTTGAATACATAATTTGAAATATTTAAGGATCTACATCAGTCACTTATAGCGTTTTCGCTTTTCACTACCGATTTAGTCAAGATTGGTTTGGATCTATAAATAGCTACTGAAACTGTATTATTCACATTCATCCCAATAATAGTGAGTTCCCTCCAAAATATGACTCAATTTTCTCTGTTTTCGGTCGCGTTAAAAATCCCGTGAAAAACTTGGTGCCCTTATTTAGGGTAAGGAAGGGCGAGTCGTAACTTTCACTCGAAGGAGAGCTGGGCAAATTGCCGGCGAATCCTGGAAATGAGAATTTATTAATATTGGAACTCAGAGGCGACCGGGGACGCGAATTAAACGCTAAAAAGGTTCTTTATTTGGCGACGATGTATAAATAAATATGTAGTTGTTGCGGTGACGAAATTGGACGGTTTATTTTTGTGGAGATTTCGCTGTATTTAAGTCGGATTTGTTGGTTTTGGGTGATGTTTCGCTAATATCGTTGGTGTAAAAGTTGAAATAAGAAAATTAAATGTTATAGTAAAAAAATATTGTAACTAGTGGCACTTTTAAATAATAAGATATAATTCTTGCTTGAAAATATTTTATTCGAAGTAGATCGCAGTGTTCACATCAGAAGCAATTTTTGAGTTTCCATCTCATTTTATAGTCAGCATTAAATCTTTGATATTCCAATATTCGGCCAAATCCATCCGCCTTCTTCCCCTAAAGGACGACAGAAATCATTTCCGTTCATCCGTTGAGCAGATTTCCGAAAACTACCCACTTTTTAAGTCGACGACGTTTAATGTCCCTACACTGCCGGTCGGACAGGAAATTCGGATCTGCCGGAAATAGAGTGTGTAGGTGAGACGACATTATACCAGTGCATCATGAATCAGAGGAGGATGGATCGACTGGTTCAGTGCAGTATGAAATCAAGTTTTGAATTTAGAAAGGTTCGTTTGAATTAGAATATTCTGGGTTCCGCAAAGATTTCAGCTTGTCGACATGTTCTATTTTCAAATTAGCAGTGCTCCTCATAAATACTCCTCATAATTCATGCTATCCTGGTGCCTTCGTTTGTACTAAATTGACAGGAGAGCAAGATGGCGTCGAATTTCGTTTGTCTAGTTAATTAATACTGGGTCATTTGATAGGCGAAGAGTTTGCCAAAAGGGTTGCCATGTTTGCCGGGTCGCGTGTTTGGTTCCTGTGGATTATCCAGAGTTATCGTATTCCTTGGAGTTTGCTTAGGATGCTTGACATTTCACATTATCGTGGCGGTCCAAGCTTTCTGCCATCATGCATCGACCCCCACCGCGCGAAGTTCCGAAATGTATCATTACATAACTGAGTGATTTTGTCGATATTGTACATTTATTGTATTTTTGGTAAAGAATTAGTTACTACAACCACGTATGTTATAATTATGGTATATCTTAGGGCTTAGTGGTACACGGCATAACTTTGTCTGTCAACTTATAACTTGACCCGACTATGCAAAAAAAAAATGGCAACTTTCTTTTTTTAGTTTCCCATAAAAAATTCTTGATTCACTATTCAGATTTAGTATGAGAAACTGACAAAAAAATTGTAAAGCGGATTTAAAGTTTTTAACACCCATTTTTCTATAATTTGTATTGTGGTACTACTGTAAAATATTATAATAGCTAGCTTCTATATATGGAATGTACAGTTAGGAATAGCTCCATAATAGTTATATTATAATCAAACCTAATTAAAGAACATGGTCGTAACAACAATTACTTACGGCTAAACAACAACTGTCGTAAAAGCTGGCCAGCTAACTGAGTTGACCAAAATCGCCCATTTCATATCTGTGGGCCGTATCGGGGGGTTGGGGGTCGGGTCAGTGCGACCCCCGCCTGGGGGCCGTTAAGATAAGGTGATATCTCCCAAAGTGGACCGTCCGAGTCTCAGGTTACAGGGAAGCATCCCAGTGTTGCTATTTTATAGATAGTTAAATTGGATAGGAGGTATAAGTATTATGTTTTCATAACACTTTAAAATACTTTGCATCTGACAAGAAATAACTTCGAATATTATTATTTGAAGAAATATTTCAATATTGGTGTCGTCTGAAATAGGACGTTTGTAAATAAAAAGAAAAAAAAAACAGAAACAATGTACAGAGCAGACCAGGAGTAACCTACCAGGGCCAAAAAGAAGACACCCCTACCAGGAGAACATAATCTACAGCCGAGTGAGATATTAAGCGCTACCAGGACACCATAAGTTAGCAAACGCAATATCCTCCCAAAAATCCCTGAACCCAACGCCGTTTGATTAATGTATTCCTATGTCACAGTTATTGCGAAAACCCTTATATTCTTCGCCTAGAAGGCCCCTATATCAGGAGGTGTTATGCCAAATCTAGGGTATATTAAAAAGGGCGAAGCGCGCCTATTTATGTGACGGGCGTTACACCTGCCGTCCCTGGGTTTTGGTTCACGGAGATTTAGACACGGTTTTTCGGGAAGAGATACGATCTCTTTTCGCATTTTACATCCTTGCTTTCTTTCTTATAATGTTCTAAATTTAAAAAAAAAACTTTCCACTTTTTAGTGCAACGCGTTTTTATACATATAAAATTGTAATGTAAGTAAATCTAAACCAATTAGTCTTTTCTTTTGGCAATTTTATTAGAAGATCTATTAATTCTTTACGAGGTGCGTAAAACGTAAAAAATGAGTTTTATGCGGTTTATGAACTGAAAATATAGTTAATTAATGTCACTGTAGAAAAAAATACTTTTACATCTGTAACATTTTTTAACTAAACTTAGTGTGTCAAAACATTCCACAGAAGAAACAAAATGGAACCGATACAAGTCGTAATTTCGTCCAAGTTACAATCGGGGGGTGGTTTAAAAATTTACGTCACCGCAACCCTTGGCCCATCGCAATAGACAGACGGCCAAAGTGTTTTCCTCGATGAATACTTGATGGCTCCAGCCCTTCTGCTAAGTTATGCTGCCTTGGTAACCTTGGAATAACAGTTTGTTATTTAAAAGGTCAAGTCGTAAGTTCTGTTGAAACCAAAGAATAGTTAGTTAAGTTAAATTTCATTGGTTGAAATACCTTGGTCTTACTGTGATAACATCCTGGCACTTATAAATTGCCCTTTGTTTTTTTTTATTATTATTACATATTTGTCGAAAAAAATCAAATTTTTCTCTGTGTCAATTTCCATGGCTGTAAGAACGTAAGGTGTCCATGCACACGGGGTGACCACAGCTTTAGAAAAGTTTGTGAACTCGACCTGATGAAAAGGCTTCATACTCTATGTATACAGCCTAACGCAGAAACATATTTGAGAAATATGAGTTAATTGCAGTTTTGTATTTTATACACTATTATTTCCAACTACTCTTTATTTTCCAAAATCATCAATAGACTTTCTCTTATCTAGACGTACGCCAATGAGTCAGCCATATCGCAATTTGTTTAATGCAGAAACACCATCAGTTTTCTAAAACTGATCGACAGACTGTAGTCAATAATGCATGAGCATAGAGAGAATCGTCTATCTATTGCATCTAAGGAGTTTGCATTACTTTAAGTTCCACAGATACACCACAACGAATTTTTAAAAAGTCTACCCCGAAAATATTCAGCATGCGGCCAGCATCCAAGTTGAGCAGTAAATTTGGACCAAACTGAATGGGTTAGGTACACGCGGGAATTTTTCCCCGGGAAAACTCAACCCAAGCCCGGGAAAGTCGGTAAAGTTGGTGCAAGTAATCTAAAGTTAGGTACCGGGGCGGCAGAAGCTATTTAGATGCACATCTTAACTCTCCCATATATCTAGATTGTGCCAAGTTCGCTGGGAGCCCGGCTAACTCTGAAAGTGTTTCCTGTGAGCTTTTTTCTTCAGTTTCTTCCAAGAATTCAGCTTTAAAAGTGTCGACGTTGAACAAGAAGTAATCAAATAAGCCTCGCGATAAATAATTACGGCCTTTACGTCAAAGTCTGTTTTCCTATTAAAAGTAAAAATATACATATACTGTTGATTTTCGTCGATCGCTAAATAAATATACAGTTACGAACTACACATTTTCTCTATGTTACCATAAAGTCAAAGTCAAAATATTTTTTATTTAAGTAGATGCTGTAGGCATACTTTTAAATCGTCTTTTTTTCTACCTAGTACAAAGTTCCTACCACGCAGAACTTGTACACTGTATACATATTATACATTTAGTACTACATATAGTATTTAAATTATGTACAAACTTCATATTATTTTTATCTAATAGTAGTGTCCGAGGAGTGACAGCCACTCTTGTGAAAAGCAACTGTTAAATGTTTCATTGGAGTAAAATCTAAAACAAAACGTTGGTCAGTTTAATGTGTAGAGACAGTTTAAGTACTTAGAACTTAATTGGAGTGTTTAAAAATTAAAAAGGAAAAGTTTTTCAATTCGGCTCTACATGTTGTTTTATGTGTGTATGATTTAACCGTTTGTGAACTAATTTTAATGTCCCATAAACACTGTATTAAAATTGGTTCAGTATATTTTTTAGCTAATTACCAAAAGCAAAAACGAAACAGCAAAATTGTAGTTGTTAGGAAGTCTTTTATTTAACGCGGTTACGAATATCGCTGTCAATTCTGTTACATGCCGTTCCAGTATATTTTCCAGCATTCGCAGTGGTACCTCTGTTTATTTAATTTTAATAAACAACGATTTGCATAGCCAAACCCGCCGTCGGGTGGGGCTGGCTGATAATGCGGACATTTGCATCGTCCCATCGTCCCCCGCCCCGGTGAGTTATCACACAGGTGCCAGGCGGACTCCACACAACTCTGCATGCACTTACGATAGCTTTCCTATCTTTTTTGTTGACACTTTCTAATTAGTTGCGTGAAAGAGAGCTTGAAGGTAGCAGATGTTTTCATAGCGTGTGGAGTATGAGCAAAGTTAATCGAATTCGAATGGTTTGGTTAAAATTCATATTCAGAATATTGTCTTAAAACTTGTTGGTGACAAGTACGTTTAGGTCGTTTAAAAGTAGATAGCGCTATCGCTATAAAATAATAAAATTACATTTTGCTAAAAGTGTGTTATTAACAGGTATGTAATAGAAACTTATGGATTTTTATCCAGACCTCACTCACATAACATTTAAACCCTGTTTTACCACACTGTAACTCATTACATTATGGTAAAACAGGGTTGAAATGTTATTAAAACATGTAAAAGTTCATTTCTTACAGATAATAGGAAGTTTAAAAGGTCTTCGTTAATTGAATCTCGCAAATTATCACCTATAACGATTATCAGTATTTTTTCAAATGGTCTTTAGCATGACACAAAAACAAAAATAAACCGTATTTCATTTCATTTAATTAAATTTTAAATGTCTTATTTTTAATTAATAATTTGCATGCCACCGTTATATTTATGTATTGAAAAACTGCTAATGTCATCTCTGAGAAAATTACATACGTACACTGCGCATATTATAAGAAAATAAAGGTACAGACTGATTCAGTCTGTACCTTTATTTTCTTCAGTCTGATTGAAGTTCTTTTCCTTTTGTTGCTGTCAACTGTGTGTCTTTCAACCATAAGAGTCAAAAATTTTCCACAAGGAACACCCATACAATAGATACGAGCAAAAAAGTCGCCCCATACAAAATGCATCACGTTCACAAATAAAATTTTCTGAGATTGGTCTGCAATTTAACTAACAATGGTGTGGATTCGATGTTTATGTTTATGTTTTTGGTACAGAAAGAAAAAGACAGAACACTTAAATTAAGTTTAATCCTGTCAAATTATTTTAATCGAGAAAACCGAATCGACACCATTATGTGCCAAGCTAAAATATAAACGGAAAATCAAAGTTATAGAACCAGAGTACAAGGCAATGCAGTGTGAAAATCTAATGACCATTAAAATATTCATCGGCTTAAAGCCCTTCAAAGTTTCAAGTCGGCTTGACTGTCAAAACTACCCTTTATCGGGTACACCAGAGGTCAGCAAGCCAGTCGCGCTTGCATAATACTTGTTTTGTACCTGTTTATGTTTAAATAGTACCTATACAGGCCTGTTCGAAATTTATGAAAAGTTTCAAATGGTAAAGATACGAGTAAATAAGCAAATTTAGCAAAAAATTAAAATGCGGTTGCTTTTAAAATGTATTAATTATATCAACCTAGAGATTTAGACGAATATAATGACACCATAAAAATAGAAATCCATCGAGCCTTTTTTTGCTATGGTAAAGTCAAGTAAGTCGATTTAAGTTATAGTTTTTTGGAGAAAGTTGTTTAGAACAATTTATTTTTATTTTTGCAAATCAACTGAACAATTTGCATAAATATCGTAAAACATGTTTATTTTTGTCGAAACGAGATGTACGTTTGGGAGATTTTTTGACTCCAATTCTTCATGTTCGTTGAAAAAAGTTGTTCAGTTTAATATTATATTTCTCTAGTAAAAAAACATCCTGCAAAATACCAAGGGGCCAGCGATGCAGGGAGCTCTAATCAGCCGACGGCTAAGCCGAGCCGGCAGCGGGCAGGCGATAATGCCTCTCGCGCGATTAGCCACGCTGACCAGTTGACCACCCCTGGACTCCTGAATGCCTGGTATCTGCCTACTTCCCCCGAGGCCATATAATCCCGGTATCGCTTATTTATGTACCCAACCAGGCTGACAGGTGAATTAAAATGAGCGTGTACATGAGGATTTAAGGATGCCTCTCAAATCGTCCATTACTTTGTTCCGTAATTTTGACGTTTTAAAATATCTATGACAGTTAAAAGAGGGAGCTTTATCACTTAAATAAACTTAAGTACCTTTTATTGTTATGTAAATAAAAATATGAAAATAATAATCAAAAAATCTTTTGTTTCAGGTAAGCAATTTACAAAGATAGGTACAATGACCTAAATGAGGAATGACTGTAAGGTACACTTATTACTTTGAGCATTGCTATTATCACATCCATTCTGACATCATTAAATTAAAAAAACTTCAAGGTGAAGTGCATATATTTCCGTTGGTATAATTCTGTGCGCTCTATAATATTGGCCAGAGATAAGTAAAGTTTAGCCGCCATTAGCGGAATTGGACGCGCGTCAGGTTGGATTTGCGCGCGCCGGCGCCGCGCCTGAGTTGCGACCGAATATATCGCGCGAAAGCCTTAAAATATGGACGCGGGGCCAATCTCATAATGTTTTCATTATCCCACTCAATTTTGTAAAATGCCATTTTACAAAATGCGAAATGCGAGTTTTACATTGCAAACCTATTTTATTTTTTGAACCTGCTTTTACGAATTATCATTAATAACCATCTTGTAGAAGGCAAATAATTAAATATTTAAAATGGAAATTCAACTATCTTATCTTCTTCACCTACGCTACGATTAAATTAAACTCCGTAAAACGTATTAAGTACCCAAGTTTAAAAAAAGAACAGAAAATACATTTGAAAAAAACTGTTCGATTTTTTTAAACATCGTTTCGAAGAATTCAATTTGCTATTCAAATTCGAAAATAGAACCACCCGTCTATGAAACAATTACTTCGCTCCGTCTTCCAAGCCTTTAGAGGTGGGGGTGGGCAGGTGGGGGAGGGGGTCAGGAGCCATTTTCATAATGCACCATGAGTTCACTTCTTCCAACTTTACACTTTAAATAATTGCGCCAGGACTATGGCGAGCGGACCAGGTGCCTCTTGCTAAATTAGCCTTTTTAATTTTGTGGAAGGGTTGCGTTTGGTACCGATGTTAGAGGCACAAATAACTGGTAATACTGTTGTAGATGTACTTTTTCTGTTTTTCTATTGAGTGATTTAACATTGCAGTAATATTTTGCATGTCTTATAGCAGATACGGTATTCAGTTTAACAGGAATTAATAAAAAATAACTTTTTATTTATTGACGATCATTAATTTAAAAGTTTGAAATTCAAATTTAAAATTCTGATTAATTAAGACAACTTCAAATTCAAATTTTAAATTATGAAACTGCAAGAATGTCCACTCGACGTGTACTCGTTAGCGACAAATAATGAAATAGCTAAAGTTGATTTTTGTTTTTTTTTTCTGAAAAGTAGAAAGAAATTTGTTTACAACAGAATAACGTCCTTATAACTGCAGGGGCACGGGTCTCTTCTCATACATGGGGAAGGTTAGGCCATACTCCACACACGGGGGCCAAGTCCGGATTGGCGGAGGTTGTGGGGCTAGTAGCCAGCCCCAATGTCGGATGTTTTCAAGCCGCCTATAAGGCCTCCGACATGGCTTAACGACCGCCATCTAGCGATAGCAGCGGTTTAACGTGCCTTGCGTTGCGAAGCACGGAAACGGTCGAGATAAATGCCACTACCTACAGTCAAACCCATCCAGGTTATGACCGTGTCTGTAGTCAGTTAACATGCGTGATCGACGCGACCACGCAAGCTGCACTGAACCACGATCGCTTTTTTCTGAAAAGTCGAAAGAAATTACTGACCTTTAATGTTGTATTTGGACCTTATGCCTTTGACTGTATCGAACCTTCAACCTCTCCACA
The DNA here is from genome assembly GCA_958295455.1 of Coleophora deauratella. NCBI lineage: Eukaryota > Metazoa > Arthropoda > Insecta > Lepidoptera > Coleophoridae > Coleophora > Coleophora deauratella. The sequence goes on along the minus strand of OY282404.1, from coordinate 1,480,096 downwards.
CGAAAGGGCGTAACTGCACCGGAATACATTACTGCACCGCCATACCTCACTGCACCCCGATGCAATCGCGATTGAGTCTTCAAGATACCGCCTTTCGTCTGCCCACCAGTTTTGCCTCGAATTGAGACGTTTTTCAACCATTCCGTGGTTACCGCCTGATGGTAGAGGAAGATAGTGTTTGCGAATTTTGTCTGCACTTGTACTGCTGAATAACGAAAATTTGTCGGAACTCGAATGTACCTACGTAGATATTTAACAAATAATCTAGATAAGTATGTTTTTGATCTGTTCTCAAAGAATGTAATGAAATGAAATGAAATAATATTTATTCGAAGTAGGTACCTCTGTACACTTTTCGAACGTCGTATTTTTTCTACCTAATACGAAGTTCCTACCACTCGGAACTCGTATACCCAACGTTTCGGGAAGTGTTTGCGGAGAGAGAAGAAACGTCGGGCCCTAAAGAAACTCCCTCCAACACATTTTTTTAAATAAAATTCTTACATGATATTACATAATTCAGGTAAACAACAAAGATATAGTTAGCTTAGTTGCATATCTAGGTATAGATTATACACATAGGATCTACTCCGTCTTTGCAAAATAGTTTTTAGTTTATCACTTTGTCAGATTTGAATACTCGCATATGTATATCCTGTGGTAACGAATTCAAGAAAAAAAATGTTACGACTGAATTCGGTTGTGTTTGATTTTACTTTTTGAAATTGCTTCCATAAGCTTCCATAAGTAAATACGAGTGGTAGAAACTTTGTACTAGGTAGAAAAAAAGACGATTTAAAAGTATGTGTAAATCATCTACAGAAAGATTTTGAATTTTGATTTTTTTTGGACTAAAATTTGCACAAATCAAAATGACTGACCAGTGACTAATATTATAGGTCTAGGTCTAGCCAGACACGTTTGACCAATCAGAGCAGGCACCTGCCTGTCACGCAGCCAATCAGGTGCTGAGGGTCTCCGCCAAGGCTTCCGAGAAAATGTTATCGCGATCTTGGCTTAGCTACATCGCCGTGTTAGGCAGAAATGTAACCGCGGCATATGATTATTTTTAGATGGTTACAATTGCCGTGAGTAAACGTTAAATAAAATTTAACTTTCAAAAGTTTTTTTATATTTATTTATCAGGGTTGTTTCTAATTATGCTTTTTCATTGTTACTGAAGTTTGTTATTCTCATAAATGAGTTTTTATTCCATTAAACCATTGAACAAAACCTAAAAAAAAGAATTCGACAAATTTCGCGCAGAAGAGACACACATTGGATATTTATGTTGCAATATTTGCAATAGTGCTGTTAATATTTGCAACTAGTTAATCCGAGGCTAATATTTTTAGGGTGGGTATGTATGTATGTCCGGTCGTTTCATTGATATGATAACACTTGTAGCCAAAACGGATTTTGGATTGCGAGGTCTCGTTAGATTATTTTTGCAATAATTGGTTTGTTGGACAAAAAATACATTATTTTTGCAATAATTGGTTTGTTGTACTTTGTTGTAGATATATTTTTCATCTGGAGCGTAGCACAATTACTTCAAATATGCCTAAATTTGATAAAGACTACTGCAGCATTTTCATCAAAACGAATTTCCTATAACCAAACTAAAAGACCATTTAAAACCCCCAAAACTTCCGATTAAAGGAGCAAACAAAACCGTTCTAAAATTAAAACCGTTCGTTAAAACAAAGTAAGGGAGCGTGCACACCGGGCGGGCGGGCCGCGGCGGCATGAAGACGTCGAACCGCGACAATGGAGGCGGACAATGGCGCAGATAACCGCACCACTCCGTCACGCGGCTGACAGGGTTATCGGACGCCGGCACAATGAGACCGGGGTGGAGGTGTGGTGTAGGGGGGAGGAGGTAGCGGGGTTACAATAATTAAGAAACGTAGTACAATAATTAAGGATACTAGAATCATTCGCGAGGTTTCTCTGGATATTCTAATTCAGATTGAGAAAATCCACTGAGAAAAGAAAGTCAAGGATATCTCATAGAATCGGAAATTTGAAGAAATAGTAGTAATAAAAAATAATAGTAATTTGCTTAGGTTCTTCCTTAGCAGCTAGGTTTTTGAGTGGCGACCACAAACAAGTAGATCCTTCGACGTATGATATGTTAACTTTTAAAGTCACAGTAATTGAATGGTCGTTTTCTTTAAATACGTAAATATCGCTCCCGCCACACGCTCCGTTCTTGCCGCTTAGGCCACAACAATTGCGGGGTGTATTGTTAACGTGCTCGTGAATTCCGGGCGGTGAGCACGCCTCTTTATGTTTTGTCTTCTGATTGGGTTTATCAGTGTTGTCTCGTCTACAGTCTCCTCTACTCTATGGTTGTGCGTAGTTTATGGTCTGTCGGTGTTATAGTCTATGCTTGTTTATCTCGTGTTGGTCCCATGTATAATCTGTATGTGTGGGTTCACCAAATTTAAATTACATATTTGACAATAAAATCGACAAAAAAATATCAAAATATTGCTGCTATCCATTGCTATCTGACGTTAATTATTATGAAGATTAGAATAAAGCATTTCAAAACGCTTTTGAAGTTAATGACTTTTCTATCAATCTTACTTCTGAAAATGAAGACACAAAAATACAAGTGTATTTTGAAATTGTAGTGTACGTAACTACACAACACAGTTTGAATTTCAGACGCGTGCCAGCCTTACCGTTAGTTTGTACGTAAATTGTATTTGACAGACACACAAACATCTGAGACTACATCACAAAGTACCCGGGCGTCATATCAACGTAGAGACTTCAAAGAAACTAGAAACAAAGTGAAAACGCGACGGGTACATTTGATTAGGCGCGTTTCTTACAGCGCCGCGGGCCACGCTTTGTGTTGCCAGCGTTTAGACGCGTTTGATATTTTGATCTTGTATTTTAATTTTGAATATTTGAGCTTTTGTCGATTCTCGGGACTCTTGTACTTGTAACTTCAATGCTCGGCTTTGGCGTATTTTCTGTAACAATATTTTAAACCAACAAAAAGAAGCAACGAACAATTTGTATTCCGAACTACTGAACAGGAGCTGAATTTCATTCTTCACAGCGAAACAGAAAAGAAAGAAATAAATATTATTCATAAAATAGAAAAAAGAGATTCAACATTAATTCCAGCCATCACGCAACAACGCGTCCAAAGAGTTTTATTTATACAAGAAAAGTAGCGGGCGAACGGAAAATCATGCATTCATATTCATAGTGCGGGCGAGGCTTTCACGAAAATGGCTGTACGGAGACGGGGATGAGATGCATGAATATTAACACAGACCGCTGTAACTATGTTATGTACGTACATATAATATACAAATTTACATACACTAGGTACATAGTCATGAGAAAGAAGAGCTAGAAGCTACAATCGATCTAGACTGAACTCGGAGCAAATAGAACAACTACAAAGTTTGAAAACGTAATTATGGACAAGAGTTCAAAAAAGAATAAGCATTTTAAAATATATAAACTCTTTCGCTCTTCTCTGCTACTGGTTAGGAAATCCGAAAATAACTTTTTATATTTATCAGTGGATGCTGTATCTTTTTTTTACTAACAAGCCAGTAATTTTATGACAATTTTCAAACGCATCTCGATTCTTTATAAATATAGTCGTTGCATTCCTAGCCCCCGATACGTACACTGCATGCCAACATTTAGAGCACGCCTCAACTTGCTCGCTCTACGTCCTGAAATTTGACATTTTGACAGCCCTCCGACGTCTGCCTCCCTCCTACCCACCACTGGAGGGTATCTCCATCCCGCTCGCACGATAATAACATTACCTATATGAGATTCCTGCGTCTGCTGTCTGACTTCTGATATGAATTGTTAATGCATCAGTAATTGATATTATAATTTTGATGGGTCGTTTTGTTGTGGCTTTTAGTGTAAGAGGTTTTAGGGTTGTTACGTCATTGTTTAGCTGGTTTCAAGGTGTTTAAGTTCATTATCATTATTGCTACACCTTAATACTTTAATGGTCACAAGGTATGATACAAAGAAAATTATAAAAGACATGATACAATGTAGATTTTCGCTTTAATTTGGTGTTAAAAATATAGTGTCATTACTTTGAGGTAAGTAGAAATAAGGCAACATGAAAAATTACATCGACGGTTAGAATATCAAAAAACGAAGTATCTATTGAATGGTTATTAATTATTTAGAAATTAACATAGTTTCATCAAAAGTAAAATATTATGATACTTTACCATAGGGATTGATTCGCTAAGAAGAAGGGTTCATGACTGCTAGTTCAATGTCTGAGTGACTATTTATCAGTAACGATATTTTTAGAAATGCTTACAAATGTTTTAAATGTTTATAGAATGATTTCCACACTCATTTTTAGAAATTAAATATTGCAAATGATTAAAGAAATTAAGAGAGTAAGTTTTTCTAAGATTTCAATAAATGAGCCACATATTTCAAATTTTTTGTTGATGTAGTCAAATGTACAATATCTGTAAATACATATTTTGACTAGATCATAAAAATGTATAATATACATGCAAATAAATTGTCTTTCAACACGAATACAACAATAGTTATAGGCAATTCTTCTTATAGCGAGATAAAATGTAACAATTTGATTGCCTTAAAACGCAGCAAGACGACCCTTTGTTACTTAATCAATGGTCACAGAAATCGTGAGGCAAATAAAATTTGTACACCTATCTAAATTTATATTTATTTCTGCGTATTTTTCTCTCACGCAAAATAGTGCAGTAAAAACGCATGCGGTTTTTTTTTACCGCGCGATATCGTCCCGCGCGTAAACATCAATTTTTATTGACGTCCGCGGCGCGCCTCCGCTTTTTTTGCAATGAAATGTAATTTTTTCCCTTTTTTGTCCCTTTTTGAATATACTATTTATTTATTCTTTAATCATTGCCAAGCTTAAAAATCTTTATGAGTAACATACAAAGAGATTGGTAAGGGATGGGACGCATTAAAGGAGGTGAATTGTTACCAAGCCATTACGTCCCCACTGCAGGGGCACGGGTCTCTTCCCATAACTCGGGAAGGTTAGGCCATACTCTGCACGCGGCGGCCAAGTCCGGATTGGTGGAGGTTGTGGGGCTAGTGGCCAACACCAGTGTCAGAAGTTTTCAAGCCGCCTATAAGGTCTCCGACATGGCTTAACGACTACCATCTAGCGATAGTAGCCGGCACCACCGGCTTAACTTGCGAAGCACGGAAACGGTCGAGATAAATGCCACTAACAATCAAACCCATTCAGTTTATGACCGTGTCTGTAGTCAGTTAACCTGCGTAATCGACGCGATCACGCAAGCCGCACTGAGCCATGACCGCTTGAATAACGAGCGTAAATTGAAAAAAAATTCTCCAAGAAATAGATGCCGTTTTTTTATTAAATCAACTCGGAGAGGTTTTTACAAATTGAATATAGGTATACGTATTCTCGGAGAACGTTGTTCAGTTCCAGCTTCTTATCGGCTCCTTAGATTCATTTTGTCTCTCTAGACATGGCTCTTCGTGGTTGGACTCTTCCAACCCAGTTGTCGTCAGGGATAAACGGGAGGAGTCATTTGAGAGACTTTTATATCAAAGTCAAAACGACCTTTTAGTTTGAAATTGTTTGTTTTACTTATGTGTGACATTATAGAATTTGTTTGGTGATTGTAATGAATATGCCTACCTATTACATCAAATATTTAATGAGGGTTTTTGCTATTTTACGAGAAATGCTATTTAGCAAATAACGTTTTACAATTTCTTTTTCATACTGTCAAATACCCTATTAAATTAAATGAAGCTGTTTTCGAAATTCAGATACCAAAAATGAAAACGAAGTAACAATATTTAGACCGACACAGAGACGTGCAAAAAAAAATGACCAGCTGAAAAAATGAAATTGCAAAAATTCCAATTTTGCATCCATTTCCTGAAAACAGGCGGTTTTTCTATTTCGGCCCTCAAAACCGGTTTTGCGACGGCCGGCTGTCCCTCTCATGACATAGAGGATATTGGAACTCGAAAATGAGAAGGAAAAGAAACACTGATGTCTGACGTTTCAATATGCACCCATCTCGTTCATCGAAACCGTTTTAATTAACATTCTACCTCGAAGACATGATGCGAAACCGCTTTCAAAAGTGCCCACTCGAAATTGTGCCTTCAAAATAGACAGGCGGAAAATTCATCTTTTTATCTTGTGTTCGTTTCTCTATTATGTTTTCCGTTGACATTTGTTTTTATAATTTTTAATTAATACTTCATTGTACGCAAAACAGAGACAAATACAGACAATATAAAGATAAGAACATGCAAAGATACAGCTTATTTTCTTTTGTAAGACCTAAGACTGTAAAATTTTCAAGTAAAGAGCAGAAAAACGGGTACAAAAAAAACATCGTCGCTTTAGCTGTTTATTTTCGAATACCTTCGTATATTTTCAGATAAACATGTTTTTCCAAATTTACTCGCATACGTCGCACACCAATACATAAGACCCCGTTAAAAGTTACCTACTTATATCTTCACTCACAGCATCTCACTCAATTCACGAATGTCAATCACAACTGTCAAATGTGACAGTAGTCAAATCCCGCCCAGTAATAACGACTAAGGACGTTCTCAATTTGAAAAACACACGTTCAGAAATCGGCGCGTGCTCGATTTGACGATTAGTGTTATTTTTGAAAATGGAATCAGGGTTCGTGTCGCTTTCGGGTGTCTCCGCCTACAAGATGGCTGCCTAATCATTGCAGCGTTTGCGATCGCGGGAAAAGAACGGAATGATATACAATTTATTGGAGTGATATGTTATTAAGGAGTTGAACCTATAATTACGGCTGAGTTTAGCGCGTGGGAAGGGTCCGTAAAAAGTGTTTTAGAGCGGCTCGTGCTCTTCTAATTGGCGATGTTGTTACGAGATTTAAAAGCCATGGGCAATATGAACTTTGGAATTAACTGATTGATAATAACAATAATATGGCCGTAATTTTTCATATTCGATTATTTTTATTGTAGCCAATCGTAATTTATGTATTGTTAAATTCAGTTTCAATCTAAAAGTTGTTCAATATTTTTACGACAAACCAAAATATAATTCGATCAGCAATATCAACCATCGTAAAACACAATTTACACAATTTGCAAACAAATCAGTCAATATAGTGTCAGGATCATAACAGAACAAACAAAATCTAGTTATAGAGCTGTGTCTACACCATCGGGCGCGATCTCGCATAAACAGGCGAGGATCGCGACCGCACTTGACAAATTTCATATCTAACAGATATCGAAGCGGCGTAAATCATCGCGTGGTCTGCGCACGCCTTTATGTCGCGCGTGAGTTATACGTGTGAACCGGGCTTTATTTTACGAGCGTCAACAGATGAACGATGCGTTGCGCTGTGTTTGTGCAGTGGTTTACTTATGATCTATCTATACCTATATTGTTGGTTAATCTAAGTTCTAGCTAGAAATGTTTTTTATCTTTTAGGTAGGGAAAAATCATCGTTCAAAAAGTGTAATATTTTACCAAACTTGCTTCGTAATTTTTACTTTGACCTTTCATTTCAATTGCAAGATTGTAATGATGGCGCCCAAAATGTGACTCTTTTGGTTTCACTTTGGTTCAGTATTTAACTGTACTTACAGGTATCTTACCTTTATATCACTAATATATACAAAACTTTGACATAAGTCTAAAGACGTGAATTTTAATAAAAATAACATTTGCCTTTAAATTGGCGCCCAATGTGTGACCTCAAAGTCCTTTTTAGGGTTCCGTAGCCAAATGGCAAAAAACGGAACCCTTATAGATTCCTCATGTCTGTCTGTCTGTCTGTCCGTCCGTATGTCACAGCCACTTTTTTCCGAAACTATAAGAACTATACTGTTGAAACTTGGTAAGTAGATGTATTATGTGAACCGCAATAAGATTTTCACACAAAAATAGAAAAAAAAAAACAATAAATTTTGGGGGTTCCCTATACTTAGAACTGAAACTCAAATTTTTTTTTCTCATCAAACCCATACGTGTGGGATATCTATGGATAGGTCTTCAAAAATGATATAATATAATAGGTTTCTAATATAATTTTTTTCTAAACTGAATAGTTTGCGCGAGAGACACTTCCAAAGTGTGTGTGTATTGTGTATGTGTATTTAGTGACAATAAATGTACTTTCTTTCTTTCTTTCTTTCTAAGTGGTAAAATTTGTGTCCCCCCCTCCTGTAACTTCTAAAATAAGAGAATGATAAAACTTAAAAAATATATATGATGTACATTACCATGCAAACTTCCACCGAAAATTGGTTTGAACGAGATCTAGTAAGTAGTTTTTTTTTATTACGTCATTAATCGTAAATCGCAATTTACCTACAACGAACTACAAGAACTTTTATATTATGTTACTTAATGGTACGGAACCCTTCATGGGCGAGTCCGACTCGCACTTGGCCGCTTTTTTATATTATTTATTGTTTCTTTGCACTTTCGCAATACACTCATTGTACCAAAATAAACATAGAAAATAAAAAACATAAAATCTGTAGAAAGTTAAATAATGCAAAAGCGTATTTTTTAAAAAAACGTTTTATTTTATTTTTAAGCCTGATCTAAGGCCGCCTATTACTGAGCCAAATGTAAGTTGAAAGTTGACTAGATTTTAATCTTAAAATAAACCCTTGATAAACATCCAAAGATATAGTGCCTAGTCACTGTGACCCCTTAGTTCCGCTCCGCCCAAGTCCTCGGCCTCTACGCCGACGACACCATTTTGGCGGGGCCGGTTTGTAGCGAGTGTTTCTGAACGTGTCCCATTGATTTGAGGGCATGGGTGATCCTGATTTTAAACACTTCTCCATGTCATGTCGAATTAGTAGAACATTGTTTTAATGGTGACGTTGTGTCGATTATAAATAAGGTTCAGAGATTGTTTGTTAGTTGAAAAGTGTAGAGAAATTATGCAGAAAAAAGAACAGTTTTTTTTTTTAAAGAATGTTTTTAAAACTCGCAATTGGCAAACCCTATCTTATTACATCTAAAGGTGATAATGATAAAAAAAAAATCAAAAAAATATTTATTTCATTAACAAACTTTATAACATTTTAGTAACATGGATGGGACCTTCCTTTTAAGTATAAAAATACTTGTATCAGGAGGTCCCGCTCTTCCATAAGATAAGTTAACAATAATTTATAACGCAGAAAAATAAACATTTAAGTATATAAAACGAAAATTTAAAACATAATATCTTATAAGTATACAATTATATTTATCTTATATTCTAGCTGAGTATGTGTTATATAAGGTGTGTGTATGTGTGTGTGTAATGATGAAGATAAAAGCGTGCAATTCTATATAGCGCGTGCTGTTCTGTAACATAAAGGGTAGGTATTCGGTGAGTTTATATTAATTAATACGTAAAAGCTTCAACTGGGTGTCAATATAGTACAATTCTAACTTAATAGAACAAAGAAAAGAAAAACTAAGAACCGTGTGCTACGTTATGGTGCAAGAATTCGACTCGCACTTGACAGGCGTTTATTTAACATGATCTTATAAAGGGAAGAGGTACGTTCTTTGGTAAAAAAAAAACTTTGGCAAGTATAATGGATTTCTTGAATTCGTTTTAGTATTATCAGGTCTTTGGCTGTTTTTTTCATTATTTATCTCTTATAAAGCAGTAAAGTATCTTCAGTCATTCCATTTTCGGCTTTTTCTTTAGACACAAGTCCACAAACAGGTGTGTTGTGTCCATTGTCAATCTTACCTCTTTATCAACGAGTGCCATCTTCAGGCACAATAGTCCGGCCTGGTTGTTCAACCCTGCCGCTTGTTTCACTCAGCCTGTATGCAAAAGATGCAAACGTTTTATTGTAGGGTTGTCACAAACTTTCCTATAAGGATAACATAATTTCCCCAACACTTTCAAAAACGCCTGGCTTTACTGTGGAAATACTTTGTATATACATTAAATTCATACTTTGATCATATTTTAAAATGATCACCTAATAAAGTAGTCATGTTGTCTCGTAGAAGTTGGTTGAATGCTGGAGTTAGAATTTTTATGTGATTGCAATTACAGTTCTTTTTTATATCCTTAATTGGTAAGCCTTTGGCATAATTGCAACTGATGGTAATACTTTATCCTTGTATCGTACTTTATACCTGTAGATCTTTACTTACTCATACCAAATCTCTTGTATTTTGAATATGATCAATACAAAGATCACACAGTTGAATTTGAAACAGTGCTCTTAGCTATTACCAACCCTGTACCCCATTCAGCATCCGTTGCCATGAATATTGCTTCTTTTACATTTATTTTACATATATTGGCGATCGTTTGATCTCACCGCGTGCGCCCGCGCAGTCTCTCCACCGTAATGACACGGTCTCCTTTGATGTCGCGATTGATACGCATTTTAAGGCCTTTGTGTACTTGTATCAGAACTTTTTGCATTGAAAGAAGCTGCACGTCTGTTTTAATTGAAAAAAGTAGGCAGGTATGCCATCTCTTTGGAATCTTTTTGTGACTTTTAGCGACATCACTGTCACTGTAACTTTTTGTTTTCGGTGTGACTCTTTTTGCTCTAGATTTCAAATGCCTTTCAAAATTAGTCAGTGAAGTCTTTTGTCTTGTTAAGGATAGCTGAAACAATGACTATGATGGCCTCGTCGGTTCAGCTTTCACGCACGTCACAGACCATCCCAATTCCATCAAAGCCCACACAACTACCAAGCTCATATAAGCGGCAGGAGTTGCGAACTATCTCATTTCCTAGCCCAGTTGCGGTTTCCGAACGGCCGTCAGCGCGCCGCTTCCGGCTCCCGAGATTAGTATCGAGTCTATTTACCGTCTCACCGCCTTTGTTTCTATTGGTCCATTCATATTTCGAACAAACACGAGCGCTGACAGTGCTCATCATTGGCTAGATTGAATTCGAAATTCCAATTTCGAACTGCAGCTGTGTGCTCAGACTAAAACAGGCTGTGTGTATTTTTCAGATAGATAGTATGAACATAGCTTTTGCGTAGAAATAGAGTGTTACTTTTCTCTAAAATAAATGTGTCAAATTTTATAGACATCAACAAATGCTGAAAAAGCACAACAGTTTATTTTTTTCAAAAAAATTCCTCGACCTATCCTGGGATACGCTGTCCATTACAGATCTGCATAATTTAGCAGCTATCCTGCCACGGAACCAAAACGGCGGTTTGAATACTTTATTCAACCTATCGAGTATGCGGTTTTGGCAAAAAAAATATCTGCGAAAAATGTAGTTACTGACAGACAACATTGACAGATGACGTTCAAATTAAGAATATTTTAGACATGTAGTACGATCGAATCTATTGTTAACGCTTTTCCGGTGACTGTTAATAAGAATCTAACATAGTGAAAATGAAAGTATTTTATTCGAAGTAGGTATGTAGCAGTGGACACTTTTCGAATTTAATTTTTTTGTCTACATAATAATTGTACAATAAAAGTTGTTATTTTATTACACAAAAAAATTTTTTTCGGACTGACATTCTGACCTAGAAATTGGCTGGAAACTCAAAAAACTCAAAATATTTTTTATTTAAGTAGATGCTTTACACATGCTTTTAAATCGTCAATATTTTTTTCTACCTAGTACAAAGTCCCTACCACGCGGTACTTGTACATCAACGTTTCGGGAAGTGTTTGCGAAGCGAGAAGAAACGTCGAGCCCAAAAGAAACTCGCTTCAACACATTTTTTAAATAAAATCTTAAATTCTATTACAATTCATCTATTTGCATTACCTGCATTCGAGTTTTAAAACTGAAACGAAACTCCTTCGAAGCGAAAAAAGAAAAACACTCCCACATAAACAAAGCATAAAATAAATAAACAAGTGAGCAGAACACTGGCTAGGGTCTTGATAGGGCTATCCATCAGGCGGTCACATATCCTCGATAGGGTTAGCGCCACCTCCGCACCTTTATGGGTCCCCAGTGGGACGTAAGCCCCACCATAGTGCGACCCCTAGTTTTTTGACATCTATTTGTGGTCCGGACTTGGCCGTAAGTTGCAATGTTACGAGGAAACTTGAACTAACCTACCTACAAACGGATTTTAATTAGGTAAGTAGTTTGATGGAATGAATGGAAAAGAGGATTATACAGGTGAAATAGGTATAGGATCTGTTAACTGCAGCTTCTAATCTTTTTTTTCTTTTTTTTTTATCATACTGAACAACTTTTGTGCTACGAATTTGCTGAAATCGCAAGAAAATTGTTAGACTTCCCATACGAAAATTGGTGTAACAGCTGATTAGCTTATATGGCGAGTCCAAGTTTTGTTTTCGTCCAGATGTGAAAACAAAATGTTATTGTACTCGTATTTAATGCAGCTGAAAACAGTAACGTGGAAGAAGATGGACTTATTGTAGATGATTTAGAGAAATGTAAGGTTGACCTGTACAGATGAGTTACGCATCTAGCATGTGGTGAAAGAAAAAAGAAATTTCATGTAGTAAATAGTTAAAAACCATGGACCGTATTTTAAACTAAATACCGATCTGATTCCACTAAATGACTACGGGTTTTTTGGGAAAGTTATTGAGTTTCATAAGTAGAATACACTGTTATAGTTCCCGAAACAAAGTGTGTTAAATTTCTTTTTACATCTTATACTCAAAAAAGTGCGGCCGAAATTTGAATTTTAAAGGAGAATGGGCGCTTTCGTCCCATATGCTGTAACACATTGTGACCTATATCATTTCATAGGTCTCACAACAGAATCATATTTAAAAAAATACATCTACAACTTTGATTTTCAGTTTTCCATACAAATTCTTGACACACTATTCAGATTTAGTATGGAAATCTGGAAAAAAAGAGCGGATTTTTCAATATCTTTCCTGTATTCTGCACTTGATTCTGAGTAACCTCTTAAAATCTCAAACGCACTTTTTTCAACACCTGTATACATATTTGAAAACAATAATATGTCCTCAGACATGTAAGTAGATCGCATACCTCTAAAAGCGGAATGATTTTTACGACACACGTGGAAATCACCGGGGCCCTGAATATATTATTATTGTTATGGCAACACTGAAGGCTGGGAATATTGTAAAATACGTCGTGATCCTGCCAGAATTACGAAGCGCGCGTATCTTGAGGGAAATACAGAATATACGCCGGCACACTTTCAGATCGCATTTTCTAGTGAATTTTTCATCGTAAAAGATGTTTTGATATATTACTCCTGTGGTTTGGAGGGTGAGCAGTTTGTTTATGGATACAGCGACGAGGTGCGGAGTCGTGTGTGTGTTTTTGAATTAAGAAAGTTCTGTAAATGTCAGATTTAAGATTTATCCTCTCTATCTCAAAGCATCTGTAGATGATAAGATTCTTATTGTCACTTAGTGTCTTGGTCAATCTGCTTTTAGCTATTTTGCGATTAAACTTGATTCTGTAAACTTGAAGTAGATATGAGTGAAGAGGTATAAAAATATTTTATTCAAAACTAAATGTGTAAATATATTTTTTCATTTTGTTGGCAGATTTTTTTAACTTACCTTAAAAAAGTTTTCACTACTTCAGAATCTTTACATAGTGTGTTTGGTGTTAAAATTAGATTTAATAAAGATGTGAAAATAAACGTTAAAGGAGATACCTGCTTACTTACATAATTCAAAATTACCTACCCGTGCAAAATTATTATCCTTTATCGACCTAAAAACCAATTATTTCTCGTTTCGTGAAAAATCAAGACATTATCCTGATCTTCAGTGAGCGCCGCCGCGCCAGTCCCACACCGCGCATTTACATATCCCCATCCAAAACCCCATAGATCTAGGCGCCAACAAATGGATTGTTTCTCTTCTCCACGCGAAAAACTAAATTTATTGTTACGTACGCCAATTTTTCGCCCCCTTTTGCCCGCAGTCGACTCCCGATTTTCGATTTATTGTAAACTTATGCCCGGTATAATCGTGATTTTAATGCTCACGTGATTTATAACGGTCAAGCGATCGGATGAGAGCGCGATCGGTTCTCGAAACTTGATACCTCTGTGCTTATGGCGCCCTGGTGTCGGTGCAAGGGGCCAAGAATCAAGATCCAGTATCCAGTGCAGTTTGTCGCAAAAATAATTGGTAGTCGCCGCACCGGTAGTGTATAAATTTGACAAATCCCGCTATCCGGACTGAGGCCGGCGCGAGTTTATCATTTTTCAGTTTTTGCTCTCACAGTAATAGGCTTCATAAATTTTTGATATCGTTTTTGTGTTTCGACGCGGCGATTGAACGTCGACGGACGCCGAAAAACCGTTCGATAGATAAAAAAATATGCCGTCCGCGCTTTAATAAAGCGGACGACAAAATTTTGACTTGTTTTTTTTTTACTCTTACGAATTACCGCTTCTTTTGTTCCTTATACACAATTCAGTTTCTCTTTCCGCACATAGCATGTTCTTCTTTTTTTATTAGTACTTTTTGCTATGGCAGTGTTGTGCAAGAAATGAGAATAATTCCAGAAGCGAGTGTTCATGGATAATTTCGATATACAATCGAACGTCAATTTATGCCGTAAATAGCGCGGAATATAAACAAAACTGAACATATCCTGTGGTTAACCCAACATTGAACATTATCGGTGCATTAGTGCAATATAACAATGGCCAAATAACGCGTACGTGAAATAATAAACACTGGACCGCCCCAACATAATAAACTTTAAACTAAAATACATGAATAAGCTTAGTACAAACAAAGTTATTTGCGGTTATGTTATTATGAAAATTAAAAATTTCAAATTATTATTTGAAGAACTTTACTTTTAAATATCATAATAAGAATGGAATAATAAAAAAAATATATTACGGTTAATTATTTTTAACCATATAATATAAAAGAAGGAATCTTTTTTCTTCAAGCAAAATTCGTTTTAAACTTTTTAACTTGATTAAAACGAAATTTTATTATTGATCAAATTAACGACAAACATTTTGAGTTATATCACCTATGATATTATTTGTTACAAACTAGGCTTGCACTGCCGTGAACCTTTTCTTATATTTTATTTATTTATTTTATTTATATCGAGAAGAAACCTGAAACTGGCTAGTGATAGTGATTTATCCTTAACAAACCACATCGTACCCACTCCTGGGGCACTGGTATTTTCTATACCTTGAGATGATTAGGCCATACTCCACACACGGGGGCCAAGTCCGGATTGGTGGAAGTTGTAGGGCTAGTACCTAAATCCAGTATCAGAAGTTTTTAGCGACTGCCATGTAGCGATATCAACCAATATTCCAAACGGTTTAACGTGCTCTGCGAATCACGGAAACGGTCGAGATTAATGCCACTAACAGTCAAGCCCATCCAAGATATCACCGTGTCAGGTAACCTGCGTGATCGACGCGACCACGCAAGCAGAACTAAGCCACTACCGCTTCGCTTTGCCTGGTTGACCAACTGAAACTCAAAATACGAATTTCCTCTTAACATCGACCAACACATGTATTATTTTTTATGTTCACTGCGCATGCACGTAGCGTTTTGTAATGGATGACATATCAATTTCGTGTGGACGACTTATCGTGGCTCCATCTCGGCGTTTCCACAACGGCTTAAGAAACTGGATACTTACTTACACAGGGAAAATATACGTGTATCACAACACAGTGTTAGCCGAATGGATTTTTATGCTACTTAATTTTATATTTTTAACCGACTTCAAAAAAGGAGGAGGTTCTCAATTCGTCGGAATCTTTTTTTTTATGTATGTTCACCGATTACTCGAAGACGCCTGAACCGATTTGGAAAATTCTTTTTTTGTTTGAAAGGGTATAATTCACAGATAGTCCCATATGAATTTTATCGAAATCGATTCAGCGGTTTTTGAGAAAATCAACAAAAACATAGCAAAATTGGAGTTGTTACGATTGAAGTCGGTTGTTTTTAACGTATTCAGCGTGGTCAATTATTGACTTATCGTTTCATATTTTGGACACAGAACAGTGTGACATATGTTTAATCTTGGAAAAACTGATTCTGGGTGACAGAACTACGTGGCACGTCTCTTTGCTTAATGTTATTGGTTTCTACCGTATATGGTATACCCCTTCGCTAGTAGGCCCCGGGAGACCTCCACTATTTTATCCGATGCTGGTAAAATCAACAGCAAGTTAACGTTGTTGACCAGTTTACGCTGGACTCGCTTTGTATGACGTTTTATACGTGACATAGTTCAACTTATACTGGATGTTGATTCTATTTTGCGGTTGGTCCTGCCTACAGGTGGACGTTCGTGTGTGTAAATTATTAACTCCGGTTCGATTCCCGGCCGGTACTATTCAGCCAGCGTGAACTGCACGTTTTGTGCACAGTTAAATGGTGAAATGGACGACAGAGAGACAGTTAAAGTTGACCGAACAGTTTTAGTTAAAATAACTGTTGTAAGTTTCAGAGTAAAAGATTATTAAGTATTTATTTGTTCCTTCTTCTGTGCTAAAATGTGATCAAAATCAGATCTTTGTTTAATTTTTTAGTTACCTTAATTTTACCATCTATCTATTCCTTCCTATACCGTACTTGAAGTGTGAAAATCAGTAAAAAATAATTATTTATTTATTTTAAAATATACATGAGTAAATATTACATCTCACGATATAAAAATTAATGTTAAACGAAAACTGCAAAAAAGAGATCAAAAATCCCAAAAATATTATTAAATAATCACCAAAATACTGAGAGTTTCCTATTTCATGTGTCACGCAGTCGAATTCGCTATGTTAAGTCTCTTACGGTACTCTATCAACGACCGAACAATTTGTTTTCACAGAGGGATATAAAAACTCCTTGTTCACATATCATAATAATAATATAATAATATCTAGGAGAAATCACAAACGGTCATCTGGCCCTAAACTAGGATTCCCTGTGTCTTGGGAACCAGAGACTGATACATACACATAGACTTTTAAATATATATAGATATATAGATATAATAGACTCAGACTCAGAGAAAACAATTTTGCTCATCACAGAAAAGTTTGCCCTGTGTGAGGATCGAACCCACTACTCTCGGATCAGAGGTCAGGATCGCTAACCACTTAGCCACCGAGTCAGTCGCAGTCATATATTTAGCAATATTTTTCTTTTAAAACGATTCATCGCCGAAAACTTTGAATACGCGACTGTAAAGATTAACAAATTAACATTAACATTACTTCAAATAAAAAAAAGATGCACAATCGTTCCCAAAATCACTTTGCAGCACTTAAAACTTTCTCGAGTACAATTTTATTTACATTTCCCTACGATCGACGGCGGAGCGGGTACGAACGAATCTAATTAGTACCACTTGGAGTGTGCGAAATCGGTTCTCCTATAACAAATTGAGTTTGGATTGTGTTTTTGTGTTCTAATTTGGTTTTTCTCTTTTTGTTGCAGCATCCGTACCCCTCAGAAGACCAAAA
The DNA here is from genome assembly GCA_958295455.1 of Coleophora deauratella. Lineage (NCBI taxonomy): Eukaryota > Metazoa > Arthropoda > Insecta > Lepidoptera > Coleophoridae > Coleophora > Coleophora deauratella. The sequence goes on along the minus strand of OY282404.1, from coordinate 1,462,626 downwards.
GAAACAATTAGCGCAGGATACAGGGTTAACGATACTACAAGTTAATAATTGGTGAGTAATAAATTTAATTTTACATATTTTTGTAGTTACAGTAACGGCAGCTGACGTCATTTTTTATCTTTTGAACTCCATCCTTCATGTAGAAACTTTTAGAAAGTAAAGAAGAAAATTATGAATCACGGGTAGAAAATACTTTATTTCATAGAAATTGCACAGCACTGAAGAGGCCAATTCGAAAAAATACATACGGAAAGGAAAGTTATACAGAGAAGATATTTCTTTCTCAGAATCGTATCTCTTTGACATCTCTTCCTCTACTACAATTTTGTTCTACCCTTTCCTCTTTTAAATCCTTTATTCCTCTTTTACTTGTTATATTTGTGTAGTGGCACATAAGATGGGACTGTCCTTCCAGAAAAGTCTATCAACTTATCAATTCTGGGAATAATCCACTTAAACATAGGCCTTCCCAATAGACTTCCACTCGGCACAACTGAGTCATATGTTTCCAGCGGCTTCCACCAGCCTCACCAGATCATCTCATTGTGGAGGCTGGTTGCCGATGAACTTACAAATCGTAGCTCATACATTCAGCCATTCAACTCTTAAAAATACCTTCAAAGAAAGACATTGAAGCAAATATTCCCACTATTTTTGCGAAGTCTCGAATAAAAGAAGGGTGATATATTTTCGATTATGGATAGGATTGAGATATCATGTCGTCGTCTGTCCCTTGAGACGCATTTCACAAAATAGAGCTTTGCATAAAAATGCGTTTTGTTACGTCGGTGTGAACATTGCGAAAATCCTTCCCTCTATTGCTAATTTTATGTTTTATATCTTGTAAAAGGTATTTTTTTGTCCACGATCGATAAGCAATTATTGTCTCATCTAAGTTAAATGACGATAAAGTCTATGAGAATTTCCAAACGCTGTGTAGAAATTACTATCTCCATACCGGAACACGTCAATGCTGTTATTATTAACAGTTTTCTACAATATTTCAAACCAGCGCGGGAATCGAACGCGTGACTTACTAATGTGAATCAATTTGACTAAATACTAAAGACATACAAAGAAGATTAAGATAAAGATAAGAAAAGAAATTGCTGACTTTTAATAAGCCTTGATGATAAACAGCAGAATAATCAGAAACCACCATTACGACATTAAACTACGCAGCAATAAAATAATGGAACTGACATCTTAGCATCTTATTAGAATATCCTAGCATTTTGTGCGAGTATCCATTTCTCGAAACCATTTTATCAAGATCCCTGGTACTATTAAAAGAGACACTAAAAATGCAATATTAGGTGTCTAGAATGACTGGACCTTGGGAAATAGGATTATCCTAAGTAAGATAACATAAAATCTTAAAGTTTACGACGATGCCTAGAGTTGGCATTTAGACGCATATAGTAATGAGCAGTACCTCTTCGTATAAACTCGTACAGGAAGATATTCGTCTGAGTATACGGGTCTTACTTGATTCCTGAAATAAACTGTTTGACTGGAACTTACAAGATCTAGGAAAATTAATTCTTATCTATAAATCTTCTTATCTATTAATTCTTATATAATTATATCTAATTCTTGATAAAAGTAATGAAGAAAGCTGAAAAAACAGCAATTTGAGAAAGTCAATCAATAATAAATAAAAAGGTAATATTTTGAGGAAAATAAATGACTAGCGCAATTAAGAAAAAAAATGGTTTATCGATAACCTACAAATATGCTGTTAAATCAATAGATCTTCTGACGCAGCGTAGTATGTGATCTATGGTATTGACACTTTTTCGGAAACTGACTTGTTCGGAAGGCTGGAAGTCGTCAAACCTACATAATAAACATACAAATTTTACAGTAATGTTAAATTACAATAAAAAAAACAGCGAATTTGACAGCAATGTTCATGATGTCATACTGAACTCCCCTACAAAAGGGAACAGACAGACAGACAATACAGTTCCCAATACACATTGCATTATGCAGAGTAGATGTCACGTATATTGCTCGTGCGCAAGGTAAAGCAATAAAATGCAAAATAAATGAACGAAGGACCAACTCGCGTGTCGAGTCGCATTCGGCCAACGCCGCATTTATCCAACTCCTTATAAAGCTGAACATCGATAAGAAACCTTTATTTTATACAAATTGAACGTCAAAATTACATGATAAAATGGAATTAGTGGCGATTAAGGAAACATTTGCACGAATGTAATTTTCAATAAATATTTTTTTGGAATGACAGTTTATATTGTAATGAGATGTTCCATCATTTTTAAGATGACAATGATGATAATATTAACGATGGTTTGATTTGGTTCAAGATGTGAGGGATATAAATGAAGTTAATGGTCACATTAGATGCTTAAAACAAAAAGTTTTAATTATAATCCCAACCAAGTGTGGACAAAAGTACGTAAATCGTTATAAAGGTAATGATGATTAATGTAATACTTAGTTTGTATCTATTGAAGGTAATAGTTATATAAAAAACAACGAAAATCGTCGATTGTAATCATGGAAAAGATAACGGAAGTAATAGTAAATTTTATTTGGTTGAAAATTTCAAAATTGTCCATACACAAATATGTACATTCTACATGAAAATTATAAATGAAATCAAAACAATACAAGAGTTTTTACAACAACAATCTCTGACTGTCAAAATTGACTACAATTAGGGTCTGATAGCGCAATAAAACAAACACACCAACAAGCTATAACTTGATATGCAAATAGTTCATTATCCAAAGCACCAGGGTAGCAGGGTAGCAGGATTACAAGCCGATGGCGTTACTAATAAAATATTTACGTAGAGTATTACTCTCGCGAGGGCATCGGGGATCCACCTGAACACACAATGGGGTATCTTCCCCTTAACCCTTCCTAATGGTTTTACACCAAAAATGTTTAGCCCTTCGAGTGTTTTAAGTGCGATTTGGGTGTTATGAATTTTTAATTTTTATTTCATAGGAAGTGCTGTTTAATTGGTTGATGTTTTCAGATGGTTGATGGCTTAACTTTTAACTTTAAATAAATAAGAGGAGTTTTTTAATCAAATAGGTAATATGTGTGAGAATGGAAGAGTACCTCTTGATGTCGTGTCTGCTGATTTAAGCATTTTTTCGATGCGAAAGCCGTTTATCCTATTTTATTATTATTATTATCGTGTGGCACATTTAACCGTCCTATCCACAAGGTATAGATGGCAGTTGCCTAAGTGTTGCCTAGATCTCTGATGATCATATCAAAGAAAACGTCCATAAACTACCGCTTATCAAAATTCTGAACGTTATGCTGATAAAACTCTTAAAAAAAAACTTTCTAACAACGAAAACACCGTAAATGATAACATATCAAAAAACTAGTGTTTCTTTAATTCTGTGTCATGATTACCTGACACCCATCACTCAGGCCTGTAATTTCTTTTGTCTTCCAAATTGAAAAAGTCTATAATTAGAGAGTCATAATTGTGTAGCGGTACCAGGCTATCAAGGTATCGTGGAGGTACTCGCATAGACAAAGCGACTTGACCTGTGACCCTGTCAGTCAAGTCTTCACTGTGAATGGTTTCTGATGCGTGAGTCAGTGTGGATGTGATGTTAGATACAACTTAAATAACCGGGTGATACTTTTTGAGTTCACGGTCACTGCTTTCTACTTTTATAGTCATTTAATCTATCGTCTTCATCGTCATCTTTTTATACAGTTTTCTTCTTTGAATGAAATATTCTTAGTACATGAAGATAGAAGGGTTTCAGTATTTTATGTTCTGCCTCGAACTTCATTATTACTTCTTCTGTTCCCTGTTTGACATCTCCCAAAACAATTTAATTAAAATATTGATTCCTATAGTAAACCGAATGAATAATCAAATATTAAAATTTAGGTATCAATACCTTAGATCGATTTATCATAGCCAGAGCCAGAACCGTAAACATTTGCATGATTAAAGCCTAAAGCGATAGTCTATGTTTATTCCTGTTTTAACATTTAATTACCACGCATATTTGAGTATCATTGAATTTAGAGATAGTTATTTTCCACCAAGTATACCCCTAGGCATTCTATTCAGTTCTTATAATAGCGGTTCATTCAAAAACTCATCAACGCTTTAAGATTCATTAGACTCATTTAAATTTAGACAGCCATCGTCTAAAGCGTAAACATTTGATGATTTCTATGAGTCTTTTAAATTTTCTGTTTCTTTGTTCGCAATTTACGAAGAAACTGTAGAGCCAGTCAATTTGATGAAAGCGTTTTAAATCTGATTGACTGAATAAGTTGCTAATGAAGTGTTATCGTATTATAATGATCCCTTTCCATCGTATCATAGTTTAATATATTTTATTATAAGTGGTACTTATATCAAAACTGCAAATCACGATGATTAAAATTTAGCGAAATTACTTGGATTACATTTTTAAACTTGCATCCATGGCATGTTTAGCGCTTCTCACTGATAGGCTAGGGATCATGGCTTTATTTGTTCTCCAGAGTGTTTCTATAAGTATTTTATTAAACATATCGTTCATCAGTCTCCACTCCTATAGTATCTACAGGATATCAAAGTTTTAGCACAGACAGCTATGTAAAGTGTATCTCTGATTAATCAAGTATAATTATTTATTTGCAAGTTTAAGCGGCTTGTAATTTTAGTCGTAACATCGTCGATATTTGAATACAAAATTCAGTGTAGTCTAACAGTTTCTAACACAAATGTCACTTAAAATTGCACTCACACACGAGTATCCTGCCCGCCTGAGTAACGTACGGGGTATAAGAAATTCAGTGGTTCCTGGCGGCGGCACCTGATAGCAGGAATAATACATGAAGTTATATCAGAAGGGTAGGAATTCTAGTGGGATTAGATTATGGAAACAGAACGTGAACATTGAGAAATTGGTGTTAGGAAGAAATGGAATTACAATAATAGATTAGTTATAATGGAAATCAATAATAATGATGACGATGATAATTACAACGGGCAGCAAGACGTTGTGTTGGATGATCCTCCACCAGACTGTGCGATGATGATCCGTGTAGCTTTTAATCGTGCTGAAGGGCTGAAGGGGATGCACTCGGAGGAGGTAATATGTTCAGCTGTGACATTGATAATCACATACCTCGATGATGATGGGGATGAAGATGAAATTATAGTAAATGTGCAGAACATAACTTAGAATCAGCCAATTAATAAGATGTCCAAATAAGTAACAACACCCATCCCAAGAAATAATAATGGTGATAATAATGAATAAGTTATTAATAATTAAATAGATGAAATAGAACTAAAAATTGACAGAACAGATCCATGTTACGAAAAAAATAGATTTTAATATAAGCTGTATTCTACAACTATTGTATATCAATGTACCACAGGGAATCCTAGTTTTGGATCAGGTGATCGTACTGGTATATCATTAAATTTATTAAAAATAAACTGCGATCTTTACAAATGTGACCTCACCTACAGAGACTACAAAGTATTTGCGAGCAACGTTTGTCGTTCCAGAACAAGTTAAACATGTTAATTCAACTGTTTATTTGCAAATTTACAATGCAATTGTATAGCCCATTCTTCAGAGTGACAATACGAAAATGAATGTAAAGTAAGTAAAATGAGATAAAGGAAAATCCACCCGATCCCCGCGGTGCTGAATGAAAAAATTTACAATTCAAATAGCCCCGACATTTTGGTCCGTACGCCTTATCAATTACAAGTGGGTACTAGGATCGCAACAATAATAAGAGATAGCGGGACTTTCCTTGTGCCTTCCTTGAATTTGCATCTCCATATCATCGCAATTAAGGGGTGGCTTCAATGCGACAAAGTCCCAAATGAGCAGCAGTGCTGTAGCAGCGCTCACTAGATGGTACCGTGTCGATGTGAGCGTAATGTAATTATAGGACATTTGCGTTAGTGTTATGAGCGCCTAGTGGCTTAGTAACCGTTGCTTTCAATATCAGATTAGAATAAATTTTGTGTCGGTGTCAGTTCGCTCAATTTCAGAAATTATCACCTTTAGGGGGTGTCTTGATGTTCTTAAAATGTAGACTTTTTTTTACGTATATTCCCACATATATTTGGGGTACATTAAACCTACTTCGATAGTTATTTTGTTTGCTTTTCAAAATTACAATAGCTTTAGCAAGTTTCTTGAAGGCGTAGGCGTTTCAGAATTTGAATAAACCAAGATGTCAATGTTTTCCCACTGTAAATACATCGTAAAGTTTATGAGGTGCCCTTAGCGGGCGGACGGATGGACGGACATATTTCACAGCATTCTGAGGTAATAAGAAAGCGAGTCGGTTAGGCTCGTATAAGAGTTTAATTACGCGAAGGTTCTAGTTATTTTTGATGTATTTAATGACAAAAATAAGGCAGATTTATGACTTTTACGGCTCTGACATCGAGAACTGTGAATAGATAGCTTGAATATCTTACTTTTTCACACTAAGATTAATCTGGATTTTTGCAATAGTACTTACGTATTTTCTAATTGAACTATGCGATACAGTCTTAACAACTGCCATCCTTATGATAGCAATCGGAACCAACGGCTTAACGTGCCTTGCTAAGCACGCAAAAACGTTTTAGAATAAAACTATTTATTCTGTTATAACTACATCAATTTCATGCAATAATTTATATTTTTAATAAGTAGCAAGTATAACCACAGATAACAAAAAGTTACTATAACATTGTCTGACGACGGTTTACAGTGACAGTGCATGTAATATCTGCAATATAACGCGACGACCTTATAATCAACCCGACAGTTTCCATCTAGAATCTATTGACTACTAATCAAGTGTAAGCCGAGCTTAGTCCACTAATCTAGTGGATGCTGTTAGCTGCGTCTAAGCCCATTGTCCTGGCTTATTGGAGTGCTGGGTATCTCTTCTATAGGTATCCTATTGGGGCAGGAGTGAAGTTGTCATGTTATAGGCGTTTGGAGCATAATACAGCATATTATGTAATACATAGGTGTGGGAGAATTCGTTTAATTAAATGGAACATAATATTTTGACTGTACATTTTATGTTTTAAGTGTTTTAAAAGTCTCCAGTCGCTTAGTACTTAGTATACTTGCTTCGCGTTAGGACGATGCGTGTTTGGTACTTAAAGAAGTTTGTTTGTTTGTAAACTCTTTATTGCATACAAATAACACATAAAACAGAAAATACAAAACAAATTCAATAAGTTCAACTTCTGTAGAACTCCATTTGGTTGGGACATTTGAAAAGCCCGCTTCCAAATTATTATTTTATTACAATTTAAATTAATATTATATTCATCATTAACACCAAATGAGACGATGCCAATTACAGCTTTTTTAAACAAATCATATAAAATGAAATAAAATAATTCAAAAACAAATTACTTAACAAATTAATCTGCTACGCCAGAATTACTTAGTTACGCCGCCGCGCTGCATTACGTGACGTATATTCATTAGTTTTTTTTAAATTTTGATGAATTTCGATCTTTTTAGACCCAACAACACCCAGATGTCCAGCGTCAACTTCAAGCAATATATATTATACTACATCCACAATTCTCCATACTTAAACAGCTTGTACCCTCGACAGTATTGCTATTGCCATAACCGAGCGAGCAAATTGTTAATTTTCTCTAGTATTACTACAAGGGATCCGTCAGCCCTTTATCGGTCGTTTGGACCGGGCGGCGAACGTGTTAACCCCACGTTGATTGTCACTTTATTACTTTACTACCGCCGTGTTATGACGCAGCAAGATGTCGGACTAGTCCTTGTGACGTAAGGGCTTTGTACACGACAATATGACTGATGTGTTTCAAAAAATTGATGCCAGTAACACAATTTCAAGTGACACGATTTTTTTTTTTTGTTTTTGTCCTAGAGTCCGTTTCGTGTAACGACACATGTTTTGTAATGATACTTAAGGATTAGATTTAAGTGTTAAGTCGAATTTTTGGCGACATTGCAATAATATAAGAAACACGTATAATTTATTGTACAGTGTCAGTCTTTGAAACAAGCAAAATCCTATGACTTAAAGAACAACTTGGATTTATTATTTGAAATACAATTAATATTTTTCAAATGCTATATTTTAAATCGTACATTAAGTAAATATTTTTTCTATATGAGAACTTTTCCTACAACTTTGAACTCACCTTAACATTCATTCACTCAATCCACACAATATTTAAAAGCAATAAAACAAAACGCACTTGTGACATTCGCTTACTGAGTGTGGGGGTCTCCTAACCCCGAGTGCGGCTCTGACGGGGCTGCAATAAAAGAGGGGCTATTCTGGCAATTACGCCAAACTCACCTGCGTCTGTCGCGAAACGAGAGTACCAAGATGACAGAAGTGGCAAAGAGCTTTATCGACCATCGAGGTCGTCAAAAACTAGCACAATATACAGACTTAAACAAATAGCTGGTGTTTAAAATAGCCTACTGATAAAAAAAAAAACTGTGTAAAATGAGTTCTATGTCAGTCTAGGGATGAAGAACAATCTATCGATATGTTTAACTCAAAAACCCATTTAACCGTTATAACTACAGGCGGTAACAATTAAATGGAAAACACAAACACACACCCGGAAACAAGGAAGCTGAGTTTTTTGTTGAAATGAAATGAAATGAAATGAAATGAAATATATTTATTTGCTTGAATTTTGGTAAGTACAAGTACAGGATGTTATTAATATTAATTTCCGCAAAATTCTGCTGAAATTCAGCGTGCAAATTCTTAAATAACAATGGAGTTTATACAATCTTAATATGTCAATAAGTTCACAATAATAAATAATTAACGAAAATAACCGTTGTACCGAATTGTTATCAAAAGATCAAAAGGAATGTAGCGTACAAAAATATACACCTTTACACTAACGGCTTAACGTACCTTAGTCAAATTTAGGTAATGACCGTGTTGGTAGTCACTTAACGTGCGTAATCAACGTGACCACGTAAGCTGAATTGAGCTGCAGCCCTCCTCTCAGTACATCCTGTCAAAATTTTCACAGAGAAGACGGTCAAAGTGCAGCACTTAACCATGTTGTTGAAAAAGAGGGTAGTCTTTTTGCTGTAATTTACAATTAAAAACGAAAAACGTCTACAAACCATCAAATAGGTACTAGGAGAACAAAACCAAGACAGCACTTCAGAACTCGTCAAAAACTCTTAAACAACGGCGCATGAAACTGTAAAACAAATTCTTAATGCTGTAGCTAAACCTGATATCGTTCCCGGAGGCTTTCACTACCGCTAACTAGTGATGTGGAGAATGTCGATAATTTTATCGATAGCTATAGTTGAGTTTGGCAAATCCGAAGTTGGGTTTGGCAAATCGTCAGGCCTACAATTTAACTGAGATATTGCCTGTAAGTAGCTTCATGTGAGCGGGGAGCGGTTTACTCGTCATATAATTGTTACTTAGTAGTGTTTACGGCCTTTATCATCATATTATAAATCGTGAAAAGCAAGATAATTCTTCACTCTGAAAACAATTGTGCCAAATTCATGAGTGTCTGCTTGTTGCTTTGAGATTTTTTTGTACGTTCATAGAAAACAGTATGTTAGAATGTGATTACTAAAAGAAGTTCTATGCGCTGTCAATAAATGACTAGATTTGCAAACATTACTCGATATTCCACTATCGACAATCGCCACATCACTACCTTGACAACATCGCAAACTCTCAAATTGTCCATCAAGAATCACAGTCTAAATGTTTACGGTATGTCCTCTTTACTACGGAGTACGGACACAAGTACTCTTCGATTTAATACCCCCTGTATTTACAAGATGTCTCACAAGATTTAAGGTTTTCATTAAAGATTGTTTTTTTAAATTTTAATGCTTATGGTTCCGGTTACTTTAAGATCTGACAAATATATTTTTATTACAAAATCATCGTATCCCACTATTCTTATAGGTATTCTTAAATAGTTTGCATTATTTTCTTTTCTTTTTCACTTTATCTTGAAAAAACCGTCAAATTTCCTCCCCATATCAGTAAGCATCGCGTCGTAGACATCTCCATAACACTCAAAGGTAACACAAACCTATTGGAATCCATTTTCGGAATCCATTTGAACGCCAAAAACAACAATCCGGAACCTCTATCACGCCCTGTGGAACAGAATCTCCATACCATAAAAAAGACGTCTGCGCAGTCTGGTAAAGCTTTTACTGCACCTAAGACGGTGCTTGCGATGGGACATCATGATTTGGCTCCCCTTATGCGAAATGTATGCGTGGGTGCATACGGGAAGGCGTCACGGACGGAAACGACGCTACTTTTAGGAATAGAACAGTCACGGCTTTGTGAAGTTTCAATGTATTTTTTGTTCATTTATTTGTCGTGTAACTTTATTGTATTTTATAATATTTAGAAGATTAACGGATAAGCCCCCATAGCAGATGTTTAACATTCGACCTCACTTCAGTTATGAACCTTGTCGCAGACTCCTTGGTTTTATAGTTTCTTTTATACTTTTTTATGGTCTAATTGCATTGTTTCTTTGTACTTTCCTGTCTATTATTATTAAAACTGTGTTTTTCACCCATCTTTCATGTTTGCTTTAATTCCCTAAATATTACCTTAAATACAGTCCATTTATTTCTATCACCAACAAACCTATTAAATAATATTTATATTTGATCACTCAGGTCTTAAAACTATTCTCAATTTCTTAATTGTACCTACGTACACAGGTCAAGCAGTGCCTAGTCTAGGAAAATCGCAGCGTTTTCTTCCGTGATCCCTCCCGTATGCCCCCACCCATCTAAAGGTGGTTGTGATAAAACAACCATTTCCCCTGTAATCGGCGGCTGAATTTTTGCCTGATGCCTATCGGCGGGAGTCGAACCCGAGATGGGACCGCCTCACGGTCGTACTGACGTGTCTTACGACCGAGGCGGTTTTTAGTTGAATTTCACGTCAATTCAAGTATTTACGTCTTTCGTCCTTGACGGGTTTGTTTTTATATTCACGAGGAATTTATTGGTGTTTTGTTATTTTTTTAAGTATGCTTTATTGCGATTCTTTCAATTTAACGTACTTATCTATATACAGCGTGACTTTTTGCGCTGGAACGGGGCAAATTGTAGATGCCACTTAACTTATGAAACTTTCTTCAAGGAATCCAACAAAAAATATAAATGTAATGGATGGAATGGAATTACACATAACATTTAACATGCGAGACTAGTTTCTATTGCCTTAGGTCATCGATGACTAGGTTTTTTGTTGACTAGATTGCTAAGTTTTTTTTATTTAAAAAAGACCGGTTTTTGTCTAATGCATATCAATGTGACTGACTACAAATAAGATATTAATATTTGAGAAAAAACCCACAATTGTATAATATAACGTATCAAAATATCAATGTAGATATTAAAAAGTCAAACATCCAGAGTCTATTCTAAAAATCCAACATAAATCAATGGAACAATAATCAAAAACAAATGACTAACCCGACAACCAATTAAACCGGGAAACAAGCACTGAATTAAACACAAGAAAAACAATTACGGTTTACTGCGCCATAACAATTCACCTTTACCCCATAAACGGGGGATAAGCCTCAAAAAACCCCCTAACACTCGTCAAAATAATTCATTTTAATTTTCTTTACGGGCTAGTAAACCTTTATTTTATGGCGGTACTGCCTTAGATAACTCGGGGACTCCCTTAAAGGCTATTCTACGCCCTTTCCTACGGTATCCCAGCTACCAACGTCAAGATCTCCCATCTTTATCCATCCCTAAATAATAGAGCAAGATAGCAATACCGAGATGACGTAACGGGTAGATGTTTTTAAATTTTGGAACGCCGCACTCTTGCGATATTATTTTTGGAATTCCCCACTCTCCTTTCATTTTCTGCCAGCCAGGTAATTTTTTCTCCTCTTGTAAATATTAATTATAATTAAAACAAGCTTTTTGTGTAAATAAATTATGATGGCTAGCTTTCTTTGTGATGTTAATTATTTTTTACCATTCTTTGTTTTCAGGTAAGTGCCTTTTGGTGTATTGTTCGTCTCAAATTTAATGAAAACAAAACTCCTTTGGGTGAGTCTACTTTCTTATTGGTCTTGTGAATTTTTAAAAAGAAATTCTTATTTTAATTTCCAAAGTTATTTAACTCGAGTGCCAGTACCGCTATGAAGATGACGAAGTCATCAAGGAGGTGTGATCCAGGCAGTTTAACGCAGTAACCGACCTCTTTGCTGGTTTTACGAGCCCAGTAATGTTGGCGCAACGCCCCATGAGGACTTGCTCTATAAAGGGAAAGGACCCGGTAAATGCCCAATGGCCTTCATAAATACTGAGGTTTGAAAAAAGAACGGGTAAAAGGGTCTCGCAGGTTCTAATGTGGGATGTAAGAAACTTGAAAATCGTTTTATCTTGATCACACTTTTCGTGTTATGCAAAACTCTTGGATCGCCTTAAAATCGTTTTGAGGCCAGACTTAAATCTCCTTGCTTAGGTAATTTAAGATAGATCTTTTTCATTTATTCAGCATTCTAATAAATGAAAGAACAAATGAAAATTTGCTTCTAATCTATTAATTTTCCTTGATATTACCTAACATATTTGAAGTAAGTTAATGTCGCACAAACTCAGTTTAATTCACCACTTCGCACACCAGGTAGAATTAATTAAAACTCTAATAAGCGTTGCCCTTTTCAATATGGAAATGTTGACATTTAAGGCGCATTCTACTAATAAATATAAATTAACAGTGCGGATTAAATGGAGCTGATCAAATGTTGATGTTATTGTACCATTTATAATGTTTAAACGGACCACCGAGGTACCTAAGAATTTAAAAAAAATGCAATCAATTTGCAATGTCTTATACTACAATATCTTCTAGCTATCAAGAAACTCAAGAAACTCAAGAAAAAATATACAGGGTGTTAAAAAAGTGCGTTTAGGATTTTAAGGGGTTACTCTAAATCAAGTATAGAATACATTAAAAATATTGAAAAAATTCGACCTACAAGTTTTTTTACAGTTTCCCATACAAATTCTTGATTTACTATTCAGATTTAGTATGAGAAAATTTGTAGTTCGGATTTTTTTTTTCCTGTATTCTATACTTTATTCTGAGTAACCCCTTGAAATCTCAAATGTACTTTTTCTAACAGCCTGTACTATCGGAAAGAATGAAGCACTTAACTGTATGTCTTTTTGGTTGGCACGTCTATACTAAGCTTCTTGCAGATTTTTATTAAAAAGTAAACCAAACAGTGAATTCAAAATTCGAATGGCACGTTCAAACGTTCGGTTCGGATTCTAGCTGAATGGGCTCGTCCATAAATCTCTTCGTTCTCAGCAGCTGATGTTCGTTCCCGTTCGAAATTCGAAACAGTGCTATCGCCTCGTCTCGGAGCGTGTGGTGCCGCAGATAAAATAAATGGAGGAGCGGTGAAAAATGATGACGCGAGCCTCGCCGCGCCGGCGCGGAAAGAAAGGGTCCTTTTCGATTGGGTCACTTGCTTTTTTCTGAAGCTTTGTTTTGAATAAAACCTCATTTAAGTCAGCTCTAAAAATTAAAAGTAAAAGTATTGCCTTATACGCATCATCAAATAAATATTTAACATAAAACTTGTCATAAAATTCTTGTAATGTATTCGGTAGAACGCAAAAGATTGTGTTCTCAATCGGACGAATGTTTTATTCATCGTCATTACGATATTGGTATCGGTAGTCTTTCCATATTTTTACTCTTTTTCCTCAATCCAATATAGGCGCGTAAAAAATTACGATTTGTGCCGTAGTAAAGAAGCTTTGCAGAATAATGTTATATGCTATAGCCAAAGCTTACATAAAAAATTAAATACAAATGAGTTATCTTTACAATACTATGAGTTATCCTTATTATATCCTTTTTTTAATCGTTAACAACTCATATTGTCCCCACTGCAGGGGCACGGGTCTCTTCCCATACCTCGGGAAGGTTAGGCCATACTCCACACACGGGGGCCAAGTCCGGATTGGTGGAGGTTGTGCGGCTAGTGGCCAACCCCAGTCAAATTTTAATGTCACATATTATTTTATAGTCCAATCAATATTATTATTTGATTGAGTAAGTCTGATAAACTATTACGAGTTACGTTATAGCACATAGAAAATACGAGAAAAACATTGAGGTAAATTACCTGTACAAAAATTATCAAACCGGGGAATATATTGACTGCATTGAAAAGTTTGATTCTTAGAACGACAAATTACATAATATTTATACATAGAACTATAAGAAAACTTGTACTAAGCTTTGTAAATCTTATTCTTGAAAGCTAAGACGTAAAGAAAATAAAACTTTTTTACTGACAACTTACATTAAAAACAAAAATACATGTACAGTCCCAAGTATACAGGGTATCCGTGCCATTTAGTGACTCGGTGGCTAAGTGGTTAGCGATCCTGACCTCTGATCCGAGAGTCGTGGGTTCGATCCCCACACAGGGCAAACTTTTCTGTGATGAGCAGAATTGTTTGCTCTGAGTCTGGGTGTATTACATCTATATATGTATGTATTTAAAAGTATATGTGTATGTATATCAGTCTCTGGTTGCCAAGATACAGGGAATCCTAGTTTGGGGCCAGATGACCGTGTGTGATTTGTCCCAGATATTATTATTATTATTTAATACTACTTGCACTACTTGGCAGTATACTTTTAGTTGCATGAGACTGTACATAGAACTTATAGATCCATTCTGTAATACGTCATTTACAAAACGCACCCTCCCCTCCGTCGCGGGGCACAGCATCAGCGAAAAGGGCACAAATTCTCTACATTTCCCTATCACATTTTCCATTTGACAAACATCATTACACCTTCCTGTGTCGCCCTCGCGAGCTTTCGGAAGCGTTCGGGAGGGTTCGGAAGCTTTCGGCGGCATCCGTCCCGCGTATTGTCGCGATGACAGTTTTCAAAATACGAAATGGTTTTGTTTTTAAATTTTCGGTTCGGGATTCGAATTTCGAATAATTTGCAACTGTGACATCAAGATTTATATGACTCGTACTTATAAATGTCAACCGTGACAGGGAAGTAAACGCGAAAACAGCATGTCTCCTGATAGCACATAGTTATGAACATGCCCAGAAATAAATATAATAAAAAGCGGCAAGTAGTAGAGGCAAGAAAAAACTCTTAGTATAAACTTTCGTGAGGATTTTTCAGGGGTAGCATCCACAATATTCCATAGCAAATAAAAAGTTATTTTGTGTAAAAATTTTGAGTAAGAAGAACCGAAATGGCAGTCACATACACATGTTTTGATTTGGAATCAAACTATGCTAGATTACATATTGAATAGTCTCACGTGGTAGAAAAATACAATTTTGATATTTTTCTACCACGTGAGACTTGATAACAAGTCTATAGGTTGCTTACTACACAACGTACAGCCATACTCCTCATATCCCATCTCATTTAATACAGCATTAATTTAGTTTTTGAAAATATATTTTTAAACATATTTATTAATCAACTTATCTGTAATATTGTGGAAGGTATTAGCCACTAAAGCTATTACTTAATCCAAACCAAACAGAAAATTCGCAACTACCCTCTTTCTCAACAACATCGAGAAATGCTGAATTTTGACCGTCTTCTCTGTGACAATGCTGAGGGGAGGCACAGGGAGGGACTGAGGAGGGGGAGGGAATGATTAATTGTCTCGGAGGGGGATAGCTCGCTACTCTAGCGATTTTCCACAGACGCTGTAGGTACTCGACTCGTTTGGATCGTCAGTAATGCAATTAAGAGATTGTTTCTGTTTTTGGTAACAAAATTAATGGGGTACCAGCTGAGAAGGAATACAATGAACGAAGAACGAAAATCGATAGGGATTTTTTTACATTTTATAGAAATTATAGTTAAAAACGAAAATATTAGATTTTGGTAACTATAGTCTCCAATTTTGCATTATACTTCCAACAACAATTTTAAATCTTACCTCTTTGCGAGTATTTAATGCGGTCTTGGCAGTAGGTTTGTGGAGCCTTTGCTTGCTTTAAATCGAGTAAATCAAAAAAAATATTTCCTAAACACTTGCAATACGAATGACGCCATTTAAAAAAATAAAAACATTCAAATATCGAACGCCATACTCCATAAAAAAACAGATTCCGTCACTCAGTAACGCACAGGACGGTATCAACGGAACAAGAGAACAGTTTATGACATCAGTTTATGACGTATTAGTGAGATGTCGCAAGCGACGTTTACGATGTCGTAAAATGAGTCCACTTGTTGAGTTGACATGCGACAAGTTTTGTCACAAATAGACTTTATTTCTTGTGCAATATGGATTCTGGAGTTTATGTGTAGCAAGATGTTTTTTAGATGTGGATAAGATTTGTTTTGAATAAACTGGAAAAAATCTAGGTTTGTTGTCTAAGAAAATACAAAAGCAGATCCCTATTTAGGTGAGAGAGACAGGGGGTGGGAGTGGAGGGGGGCAAAATATTCCACGTAGACGTCAAACAATTTTGAATCTTTTTTTAGTATTCCAATGATCTGTCTTGTCCATTAATCCTTTCTGATATCTTATTATACCTTAACTAACTTGGACTTAATGGTGAATCTTTAGACTATTTATCACTCTCCCCATTACCAAGCAATCATAACCACAGATAGACTCCAAACACACCAGGTACAAGTAATTACCGAAACGTTGAAAGACAAACGCTACCCTCCACGAGTCGCCACGTAACTTATGCGCTCCGGGGCGCCCGGTTAATAGCTAATATCGCCGCCTAATGACCATACTCGTCTTGAGCGTAATGCCCCACATGGGATCACGGAACTGCACGAACGCTACGAGTTTATGCTCCTCTGGTACCTGAAGTAATTTAGAGATCGTTCACTATTGCCAAATGTCAAGTTTGTTTTATTGTCGTCTGGTATGTTTTCTTGTTAGATTTGCTAAAAAAAGGTCTTTGTTTTAAAATTACCTAACTTCTGATACCTGGCCCTTGAAAAAAGAATGATTATTTAACAATTTACTGAGTTTTCCAAAACTTTAAAACTTCATGTGCTGCAGCAATATAAAATTTATAATCACAAATGAAGTTCATAAAATTCAAAATTATCTATCTATAAGGAGGAAGATTACTAAATCTAAATATATGTACAACATTATAGCGATACAAAATACAAGCCCATTTATGGTGAGTCAGTTTTAAAATTTACTGCAAATAAAACTTCATTCACTTAGAAAGACACAAATATAAATCATTCTAAAATTATATCGGACGGCGCTTCCAGGCTCCGAACTAAATGCTCACTTGAAAAATAACACATCAAAAATGCAGACGTGACGTTTTTACACTCCTAAATTTAATAGCCTATACTATTACAAAGGAAATCTTTGTTTTCACAAACCATCTGATTTATGAGGGGTTTTGCCTTATTCCTTTTTCCACAGTTAAAAATTCGAATTGACGGAGTCGAAATCAGTTGTAATAATATTTGTTTACTACTGGGCATCATGATATATCGGAGATTAGTTCTTTAGATCTCTTTGATTTTTAATTACTACTTTCTTGACTTCTTCAAAGCTTTTTCTTTTGTAAGCTTGACATGTTATAAATAAAGAAAAGAATATAAATGTTGTCACCGATTGCATTTATAAAATACAATAAAAATTCCAATATAAATAAAATACTATACCGTGATACGGAAAATAATAGATATAATAATTAAAAAAAATACCATAGAAATGTCACCCTTAAGAAAATACTATAATGAACATTTTCATTTCTTTGCTACAGATGATATCTTTTAAAAATATATTTTTAAAGCCACTTTTACCATAATCACCAATAACAAATTAAGAGTCCTTTTTGTCTCCAATATCATGCATAACACAATGCTACGAGTAAAAGTGTTCAAATTCTTGCATTGCTATTTCTTTTGCCAAGTTGTTGATCGTTAATACGTTCTTACAAAAGTAGTGGTTGATCGTTTATACATACGTCTTTAGCCCCCCAAGAAAATGTACTGAATACATCCCTGCCTCTAATATCATTCATAAACGCTTCTTGTATTAATGTTGGCTACATTACCGAGCTAGTATTGGTCCCCATACATGGTCAGCCCCGCAGCATTTGCAAATTGCAACACGGTATTGTTCCCCATACGGAAAACGGTCTCGTGCTTGCTTTAAGAGGAACAGATACATGGTGCTACCAGTTATCAAGATGAGATTAGATTGTGGTTTTAATGTGTTCATTCGCAAAGTATGTATAACCTTAGTATTATTTTGTACTTCTTACTTATAACATTTTTACTTATTAACTCAACGCTCTTCTTTAAGAGTTCGTTGGATGAACGCTGGCTTTGTGTTAATAAAATAAAAAAGTTACACTAAAAATTCATGCAAGATCAGAAACTTTAAAACCATAACTGAATCTCAAATCCCAATAAAATCCATCAATAAAATTTGTACACTTTTCTCCCAAGTGTTTTGTTTCCGAGTCACGTTTCGTTCGAACCTGGCATTATCGCGTCATTGGCGGAGCATTCCCGCGCCGTGCCGCGATTGGTCCACGCCGATTACACGAATTACTACGAATTACAACGAATTACAGTGATTACAGGCATTATAGGCGGATTATCACCGATCGTGATTGTAGGCTTGCCCTTACAAGCCTTGCGTTGCTTTCAAATTTAGAACGCTGCTATTACAAACCTTCACTCAAATGTCAAATAAGTTAACGGACAATTATCATCGAGAATCAGTGGATAAAAACATTGAGTTTACCTTGTGATATTATTAAGCTGAAAAGGTCACACGGAACGTCGAAAAAAATATTCGAGACATCCCCATTGTTCTCAACTATCCAGCCGCAGAAAATTACGCTCAATTACGACAAAATACGCTTTGGCGAGCGCGTGCGCAATCAAAAACAATTCCGCCAATCGGCGGCGGCGCGGACGAGCGATCCTGTGTTAATGTCACGAATTTTCAACAATTCCCAAGTCATTGCTGCGACCGCAAATTGGGCTATTTCGCCCAACGATTATCGCCCCCGCCTAGTCCTGACTCCTGCCCTGTACTGTGGCTGCATACCCAACTGTCAAGCAAGTGCCCGATTTTTAAACGTCATACGTAGCTGCGGTTGACCTGCGCTTGCGGTTCCAAATTCGAAATTCAATTTGACAATGTGTTCTAATTGGCGCAGTTCCGCTTTTGTGAGTCATGAAGTGGGATAATTTTTAGGTTTTGATTGTTTACAATTACTAAAACCGCACGGCCTTAATTTTGTTATACTTTTGAAGTACCTAGTAACCTACCTTTTTTAATTACGAGTAGTTCTTCTATGATGTCAGCTCGTGTTATGGGTGCTAAACTCGGATAACCCTCGGGATTAGTATCGTATTGGAAATTGGAATTTCGACTGCTGAATTTTGATTCTGCGCTGTAAGCACACATAACTTATGTCAAAAGCATTGATTAGTCTCTGGTCACTTTTGTCATAAGATTTTAAAAGTAAAATTTAAACGGAGCCCATAATATGGCCGTAGTTATGCCATCATGATCCAACTGACTTTAAATTAAGCAAGGTATAATATACTTTATATCAGTGCATAAAGTACATTATCCCTTACTTACTTTAAAGTCAGTTGGATCGTTATGGCATAACCACGGCCGTATAATATCATAGTGAATTCTACTTGGATAGTTTGCGTTCGTCTCTTTACATAAACAGAACAATTTCGAAGGTCATAGTGCTAAAAATCAACTAGTTTTTAAAATTCTACAAAGAACATTTTCTTCAATATAAATAAATTAATTTATTTATCGTTGTTACGAAAAACATTTCGTGGCAAGGCACAAAAGCAACGTTGTACCTATTTCGAACCGATATTGTTCTATTGAATATTTATAAACGCACAGCATGTCCCATTATAGTGTCGACATTTTGAATAATTAACGAGCTTTTCCATTACAGTGCGATGGCTGCCTGAAACTGCTAGACGCTACAGCCAGTGTTGCTAGCGTACAAATCCTTTAAAAATATTCAAACTTATATTCTATTCTATAGTTGAATAGACAAGATTGTTTTGCATCGTATGTTTTTTATTTTGTACGATTTATGCCATTCTCTTTTTAAATTTGATATTAAAAAACTAAAGAACGGAAAATTTCATATGAACGTATGTCACGCCGCCATTTGGCATTCTATGACGTCACAAACCGTACTTATAGAATCTTCTTAGTGCGATGCATGTAGAACAAGATGTTCGTTAGAAATTGATGTTAATGAGAATAGTGACGTCATGTTGTTTGTAGTAAAAAAACATGGATCAATCATAGTTTCAAAATTTTTAAAGAAATAAATCCTCCTGAAAGCGCTTTACCATAAAGTCTGAGCAAAATAAAGTTGGCATCAGTAAATAACCCCTTTGTTTATGAATAATTAGAATTTCTGCCAATGAATTCGTCATTTGTTATTAGCTTACATAAAAAGTGCGGAGGCTTTCGGTCTAGCTTTTAAGATATCGAAAGTAAGTAGAACGAAAAAGAGCTTTACTTAGATGAATACGTGAAAAACAACAGACTTCAATCGCAACAACTCCAATTTTGCTATGTTTTTGTTGATTTTCTCAAAATCCGCTAAATCGATTTCGATAAAATTTATATGGGACCACCTGTGAAGTATACCCTTTTAAACAAAAAAAGGATTTTCTAAATCGGTTAAGGCGTCTTCGAGTAATCGGTGAACATACATAAAAAAAAAATATAACAAAAATATAAAAAAAAGATTCCGACGAATTGAGAACCTCCTCCTTTTTTTGAAGTCGGTCGAAAAAACAACAGAGAAACCACACCACGTTCAACTCATTGTAGCATTTTCTTTTTTGCACCTTTCCTTACCCGTTTTTTTCCACAACGAAAAGCAATACCAAGCGAAATAGATCACGTACCAGGGCCGCATAAGCAAGAAGCAGGTGTTACGCCACATGAGCGGGAATGTGCGGTAAATTTTCCGGATGCCTTCCCAATGATTTCCTCGGAGACCGGTGGGCCAGATAAGGTGGATTTCGATACGATAACGGCTCTCAATTTCTGTGTTCCTGGTAACTCCTGCAGATATTGCGGCCCCGCCCTATTAAGTATGTATAGTGGGGTGCGGTAGTTGATTTTTAGCCGACTACGACAAAATAAAGAAGGGTTATTGAACATCACAGGTTATGGAACGTGTGTAGCTATGTGCCTTTTCACTTCGTTAGCATGGTGAAATGGTCCCTGTACAGTTTTGGTAACCCTCTATTCAGAGGTGCTAGAAAACTTGATAACTATGCCAGAAAACTTATTTTAAAAATTCTTTATCTAATACATAGACTATTCATATACAGGATGTAACAGAAGTGTGTGACAATAATTCAAGGTTGGCTTTTACCCATCAAACTGAACAACTTTTGTTCTACAACTTTGTTGAAATCACAAAAATTGTTTTGGACTTTTCATACAAACTTGGTTCGCCAGCTGATCGATTTGTATGAAAAGTCCAAAAAAAATTTTGCGATTTCAACAAAATTGTAGAACAAAAATTGTTCAGTTTGATGGGTAAAAGCCAACCTTGAAGTATTGTCACACACTTCTGTTACACCCTGTATATTCGTACAATGCAGTATTGACTGATCAAGCTCAAGATCAAGCAATTTTCAAAGTTTTTTTTTTTTATAAATTCTGTGACTATCATGTAAACTGTTACCCTGAAAAGGAAGCTATTCAAAAATACCTATATTTTTAATATATTAATTTCTGTACTTACTTCAAGCTATCCACATACCAAATTTCATGGTGATTGGCTCAGCGGTTGAGACACAATTCACGGAATATCCTTCACAAGTCTTCCGATTTTTACTAAATAACATTAGACACATATCCAGTATTCAGAATGTACCTACGTATAGGTGCCTAGGTAATTTAAACATTTCTATTCCCATATAGACTAAATCGCTAATATAGATTCAACAAAGATGATTTTAGATGCCGTAAAGTTATACAGCCTAGTCTAAAAAGACTTACCTGTTTTTCATTTGTTTTTCCGTAGTCGGGTTTTAGGAAATATGTTTTCCTACGGTTTGGCTTTTTTCTATATGCGATCCCGCGGGACCTCATTCCGGGGTATCAATCGGCGATAGTGGTTCCTATCTTGACAATAATCTCGAGGTTTTCCCTATTATTTGTTGGAAATTGGACTCGAACAGAGATGCCGCCATTTTTGAAGATAGGGCAGCTCGGAATATGGAATGGAAGGTGGTTGAAATATGATTTTTGGAATCTGGAGTTTATGTGCCACAATTCTTTATTTTATTACTTTTTCTTTCATAAATCGAATTTTTACCATTTTTTACAAAACATTATCATGATATGTCTTATTACTTATAAGGTACCATATTTCGTTAAAGAAATAACAAAAACAATTCAATTAAAAATATATTGTGTTATCCTTTAATCTGGATCAGTCTGGACTTATGGTATCTAGTTATGGGGATGTACCAAACAAAGTAACATTAAAATTATACAACGATTTCAAAATAAATTACTCAGAGATGTTGCTAACGCACCTTGGTAACATAAGAAACGAAGACCTCCATCGGGACCTCGAAGTTGAGTTTGTTGATTAAATAATCAAAAAATAGGTGGTAGGACCTTGTGCGAGGTCCGTCCGGATCGCTACCACCATCTTACTCGCTAATCCTGCCGCTAAGCAGCAGTGCTTGCACTGTTGTGTTCCGGTGTGGAGAGTAAGACAGCCGAGGAAATTACAGGCACAAGAGGCATTTCATCTTAGCCCTCTAGGTTGGCAACGCATCTGCAATCCCCTCCGGGGTTGCAGGTGTCTATGGGCAGTGGTGATCACTTACCATCAGGTGACCCACTTGCTCGTTTGCCTTCCTAATCACATAAAAAAAAAAAAAAAATGCAGAAGCACGGCTAAAAACGGCTTCATCATCATGTGAATGTCGAGGCAATCCAGCTCCTCGACAACACGGGCATAGTAAGAAGACAAACGGATCAAACCGTTCGAGTTAGTTTAGAATGAGTGATAATTACAAAGAACACACGAACAAAGTGTTAATGGACACATTCTTTAATAATACATATAATAATAATACATAAAATAATAATAATAATAATAAACTTTATTGACAAAAACCACATTGCAATACATAGGTACAGTACGTTATGGAGTAAGTATATTAACAGTTAACAATTGGTTATAGTTTTTGGGATATTAATAGGGTACGCTGGTTTCCAAACTAGGGAAAGCCCTGTATCTCGGAGACCAGACCCCTTCTTTGCATATCATATCATATCATGTAGTAGTTTAAGCTAAATGTAAATTACTTATTACCAGTGATCGGAGTAGGCAGATTGATTTAGGGTCAACGACCGCAAACATATATGTTAATATGGACATGCCGCTCGGATTCCGGGAGTTTAACATTTTTAAGCGAACAAAAACGAATATTCTTTCTGTTATTCTAAACATAAATAAATTGCTTCCTTCAGAACCAATTGATTGAACCAGATTTACTTTAATAATACTCAATCCGGAAATACTGGAACTATTCGGAAAAAAGGATTGTCCATGTTATAAAATCACGATGCAAGTACCAAAAATCAATCTGCCTACTCCGATCTCTGCTTATTAGTCTTTAGACTAGATTGTAATATTGATAAGGATTAATTTAAATAAATCCTTGGTCAACAAAAAAACTACTTTAATCTAAGAATAACAGTTAAGTTGATTTTAAACACCTGATTTCGTAAATTAATTAGAACCTTTGGTTTTTGAGTTGTAAAGAAAAAAGTCAAAATGATTGCCTGAGAAGTAAACAAGAAATAAATCAACACAAAACCGAAACCACACATCATAACAATCAGACAAACGCTAAATTGCCAGGCCCGTATTCAGGGCAGGTGTAAAATACGATATTTTAGGGCAATATGCTTGTTAGCGATAATGAGCTGCTGTGTATTAAGTTTCGAATAACGTAGCACCGAATTTCGCTACATAGACAGTAAGATGTTTGGAAGAAAGTTTTATGGGTATGGTAAGTTTTTAAATTGCATGGTCAAAGCTACGAAATTGTAAATCAAAATAAAAGTTATTGTTTTATCGAAGCATCTAATATACATAGATCATATTTTCAAATTGCTTACTGTACACAATTCAGTTTTTTTTAATATAAAAGTTTGCCGTATAAAGCCGAAAACACTTTATTGCAGTCTTCAATAGACTTGCACTACAACAAATAAAACAACAGTGAGAACTACTTCATTAAATAAAATTTAAAATAATCGGATAATGTACTTATTCGATGTCGAAATCATTCGATAAAGTGACATTCGATGTAACAAACGGGCCTGATTGCTGATGTCGGCAATAACTTGCGCGGACGCACGCCCGCGGGACGATTTGCATCCTCATATTTATGCAGCTTCGTTTAATTTTACTTTTGGTATGTTGTGTGTAATGGGATTTTGTGATCAGCGTTATGAATTTTTGGAGATCTTAATAAATCCTTCGGAACTAACTGAATGAGATCAAAAGTGAAGTTTTGATCTCATTTTAAATATATTTAAAAGAGAGTTGAAGGGCGTCACACACTAGAGCGATAGTGTGCTATAAAATCCACCACACTCATGGATGGAGTGGGGTGACCGTGAAGTTATAAGCCTCATGCTAGAACATCCGTCCATGAGTGTGGCGGATTTTATAGCACAGTATCGCTGTAGTGTGTGACGAACTTGACTCACTGTAATACCAGCGGCGGGCGTTTAAAATATCTATCGGTACTTTATTGAATCTATCTTAGTATAAGGGCTAACAAAACTAGCTAAAACTATTTAAACTCTAACTTTAATCTTGAAACAGAACAACTCATGGTCAATTCGCGTAATATGTGTGCTTCAGTTGTTATTCTATAGTTTTTTTCTTTTCTTATATTGCAATGGTGGGTAGACACGGGCACCTCAACGCTAACAGCTATAGCAGTTTCGCTACCCGGTAGTAGATGGCGCATTTTCGTCTGACAGTAATTAGCGGCCATGTAGCTAATAATATAAAACTGTATGAAAAAATCGTATAAGTTTTCTCATAATATCTAAATAATGCTTGATAATAAATAAAAATGTAAAGAAAATCGAAGGTATTTACTGTATTGTGTCACAAGTATTTTGATAATTTGGTACCCATCAACTTATCGTTTTACCTTACTTTTTGGTTTAACTGTCAAAGATTTTTCATTATAATTAAAATATTTGGATAGATAGATACTACTCCTGCACAAGTATGTTAAATCACTAACTATACAGCATACATATATCAGCCGCAAGACGTTCACTGCTGAAGTCAGATCTCCTCATACACTTGCACTCACCACAGTTCTCAATCACATGCATCCAGCAGCTTCCTGCAAGCCTTACTAGATCCTCAGTAATTCAGGCGAATCCTAAATATGTTACAGTAAAATTGTATTATATTGCATATCTATGAAAATATAAGTATAGGTAATACAGTTCTTTAGCAGAATGCAAAAGCCATCAACGCTCAGTGTGGCTAGCGTGGTCGCATCGATCATGCAGGTTAACTGACTACAGACACGGACATAACCTAAATGGATTTGGCTATTAGTGGCATTTATCTCGACCGTTTCCGTGCTTCGCAAGACACTTTAAGCTGTTGGTGCCGGCTGCTATCACCAGATGGCAGTCGTTAAGCTATGTCAGCGAGGCCTTAAGGTGGCTTGAAACCTTCTGACACTGGAATTGGCCACGAGCCCCACAAACTCCACCAATCCGGACTTGGCCTCTGTGTGTGGAGAACGGCCTATCCTTCCCGAGGTATGGGAAAAGACCAGTGCCCCCTGCAGTGGGGACGATATGGGTTGTTAACGCAGTTCTTGCACCTAGTCTGGTAGACAGAAAACTTCATAAACTGCAAGAAAATATTATTAATAATACGATTCGCCCAGGGCCAGACTCAGCAACTACCAGGCTAGGAGCGATATTGACACGAGTTAGCGAACTCTGCTGATATGCTGCGTCATGCTGACTCCGCGCGCTTCGTTCTCGACTCGTTAGCCCGACACGGCACTGTCAGATCTGACGGTCGCGGTGTGATGACTCTGTGATGTGGGGAACGGATTTAGGAGGGCTCTGAGGGGGTCTGACTGTAAAAATAATAAAAATCTTATTGCAATAATTCGGTATTAAAATATTTAGATATTATATTATTTGAAAAGTTCAATACTCTTAGGTGCTTTTATTTTTTTAATTGGATAATAGAAATTTATCACTTTTTTCTACATTACAATGTATAATCTTTGTTAATATCAAAGTAAAATATACAAGATAAATTTATTCGTCAATGACGTCTTTATCTGAACAGCATGCAGGTGCAAAAATAGGCTACAAGTCACTCTAAAAACTATTCCAACATCAAACGAGGGGGTCAAACAAGACCCTAAATCCGGCCCACCGACGTCCCCCGCGACGTTTCTGACACTGACGCGCGACAGGGACACCGATAGAGCGGCGCTTGTTACCTCGTTGTGCATTGTTAAGGAAATATTGTTTTTTGATAGCGACCGATACGTGTATCAGATCGAGTTGCCCGAAAAAAGTTGATGGATCATTTTGGGGGTTTCGATTTGTGACAATAAAGCACCTTGCGGTCAACAATGTTTGGACTTTTAGATTTTTTTATTTTATTTACTTTATTTTTTATCATTATAATTGAACCTATAATTTGGTGTCAGAAATAGGTGTAGGGTACTTAAACTATCATATATACTTACGGAACAATGTTAGTTGTACAGCTTTGCTAAAATTGCAAATTAAACTTCTCATACAAGGCTAATATGTCAGTTTTTTATTTATTTATTTATTTTGTTTTAGGAAAATTCACAGACAAATTATACAATATATCAAACTTATATGTCTTAACAATGCTAATTAAGAAGTTGATAGATTTGTATGAAAAGTCCAGTTCTTTTGCGATTTCAGTAAACGCATAACACAAAAGTTGATCAGTATGTCCTCTGTGCAAGGCACTGGTATTAAATCCAACGATATATAAAGACAAGGCAACACTGATAATGTAAAATATCTCCGTTATTTTTAAGTTGTGTTACAAAGTTGTAAGTAAATACACTTTTCAACCAAATTATCTTTTTCAAGCGAAAATGGAACGGCACCTCTCAGAGCTTTCTCGTTTAAGTTTCATGGAACAATATCCAATTCAAAACTCTCATCCAATTTAAAATGTAACAGCGAGTCACAATAATGACATCAAGGAGTTTCCATTTCGGATTCATAAGGAAGCAAGCAGGTGTCGCGATACATCCCGTATTCATAGCCCGATATATCATAGCGGGAAAAAACTCGGCGGAAAAGCCCGCCGAATGCCCCCAGTTTCCCGCCTTGACGTGCAATTATAAAGATAATAACGTTTTCACCTCGGCAAGCGCTTTTATTTGTTTCCTTTTTTGATTTATAACACAGTTCGCTGGGTATGCGCGCTCTCGGATATATCGAGACACTGCCTCTTTCAGTTACCTTTGTTCTTTTTATTTTTCAAATTTCACGCATAACAAATAACGCAACAGACGTTTTGAAAAAAGAACAGTGATGTCATCAGAAAAAAGGATTATTCGTTCCCACGATTGAAACTGGCCGATAGGAATAAAACGTCGCTAATCGCGAGGACGCGTAAACTATTTTGATTAGAATTTAGAATGGCACACCGCCAAAAACTAACCTCAAAAAATCACCGCCATGACATTTCTCAAGCTGTCAAGAGGGCGAGGTTTTTGCAGGCCGAATTCCACACGCTCGACTTGAAATCTTAATTCGGAACGCTTTTTACGGAAAACCATAAATAACTGCCAATTTATAGAGCTATAATGCTCTGACAATAATGACTCGCTAGGTCTGATGGATCTAATCAATGATCTATTGCAGTTATAGCGTCATTGTGTCTAATTTGTATCAAGTGTAGTTATAGATACTGGTAATAGTATATGTATGAACCTATAAGATACAATATCTACGTGAAGGTAAGAACTGTTTATTTTTTCACCCGAGGAGTGTTCCTCTCGAGTGAGCTAATCATTAATCACGCGGATCGTTCACGGAGCTACACGATACGTAACATTATACGCGCGTAAGATAAACATTATCGTAAATATAGTTTAACAAAACGGCGCACCTACCGAGTAAAATGAGTAAAAAGAGGAGCCTTTCCTTCCCACAGTGCGACAGTCAAGTCATCTTACAATCGCGACGCATTATCAGAATTTACACCCGGTAATAACGAATAACCTAATCCTTGGGTCAGTTCAGTGCTCGCTGTTTTGTTTTGTTTTTTTTTTTTTCATTTTTAAAATGCGTTCCATCTGACAGCTGAAGCGGGAAAACAAAGCGGCGGTCGATCAAGCCCGTTCACTCTCACATAAATCAGAGGGACATGAAAGAGACAGGTGCAAGGACGGAGCGGGCAGTCGATTTTACAAATGGGCGGAGCGCGGAGCGAGATGTCGACATGCTTGAAACAAAAGAGAGAAAAGGAAATAATGACCTGGTGCAAAGTGCAAGTACGTGGGGGGAAAGGAGGTTCCTTTTTTTGCAAAGAAAACTCCAAGGCGTTCGGGAAATCGGAAGAAATAGGTTGTATAGCTATCGGGGTTAGGTTAGGTTAATTATAGAAGCTAAGCGCAGGTGGTTATTATTTATTAAGAGCAGCTATTAAAGCGTGCTAGACTTATAATTTTACGACAACGAACTACATAGCACTTGCAATGACTTGTAGACGTAGGTTCAGTGCTATTTATGGACAAAGTTTAACAGAAGCTAGAGTTCCTTAAAATATTGCAGCTGATGGAATCATATTCTGAAACTTTTGTAGGTCTAGTTTACATGTAAATTAAAAACTCTTTAGCTATCTTTACAACTCTTTACAGCTAGCTACCTACGTTATTAGGAAAACATTTAAAAAAATATAATGAAACGCCCAATTCAATCCCAGTCTCACGCCCAAACAATACCTCTACACAGCCATATCAGAACAACAACAACAAAAACAAAATAATAACAAGCGAATAATTCGAAAATTACATAAAAATTACACAAAATACGTGCACCGCAGCGCGCAACAATTGGACGGGCATTAATAGAGCTAATTCAATTGTACGCTTAATGCGGTAATGCAGTAAATAGTGGTATAAAATCCATTGCTCACCGTAATTTACGTATCACGGTGACGAAGTGACAGCACTGACGGTGGGTGACGGTATGTGACGGTGACTCTGACAATTGTAAGGGTGAAATCGTCCTTTGTTGAAAAATAATAGGTTGAAAAATTGCGTTAAGTCGTGATCTGAAAAAGTTTCGTAAAAATTTGAATATCTAACATATTATACACATTACACATATTACACCAATGAAAGTTAATACGAAATATTAAGATCGTTATCGAATTGTAAGCTTAGGTACCCGCAATAGATGAGCAAGTTACACCATAGATATAACTGTCATTCAGAATGACCCCCACCACAATTATTTCTAAATTCGTGCCTGTAACTAACGCAATATTACTTTCTTCACCTGAGCACTCTGCTACGTTAATTTCAGAAAAAAATACTTTCATATGTGCATTTTATAATTTTTTTACAATTAATATCGTTTATTATACATATATTTCGTTTATTATACCACACAAAAATATTTTTTATTCTACTTCTTTTCAAGTTTTCATCCAACTAAATCCTGGTCGCTTCATAAGTTCTCTATCTAGAAGATACCGCTTTTTAACAGTTACACCTGATTAATTTACTGATTTATATTTACATTATTTAAGAAAGTCTTAGGAACCAGCATAGACAAATAAACTATATGACAGATTTGGTGAGAGTAACATGGATGAACTGAGTATAATTTTTAGTATGATTTACCTGTGTTTTATTCTGTTTATGTAAGCTTTCAGACAGAATAAAACAGAATTTCGTTTTCCATTGAATATAATTTATTTTGATTTTCCAACCTTTGGTTTATCAGAATTAAAGTAATCACCTGACCTTAAAAATTAATAACCATCTATAGAACCTACAAAACATACTTTTTTGATTCAGTCCTTAGAAAATATTTTTTTATGAAGTACCTAGGTAACATAGTTAATTTCAGACATTAAGAGCAACTAAGTTAGTGCCTAAGTTCTAACTTACTATCAATTTAATTAAGCCAATTACACCGCGAAAACGCCATATGCGCGCTTTTTATACCTCATTATCAAATTACTCTATCAAGCTTAAATTGCCGGTTGGTTTCGTTATAAAATTACTGTTTTTCTATAAAACTCCATGCTGTGTGTCATTACACGTTTTTCACCTTGGCTGGATGAAAAAAAAAAGAAAAAAAGGCGCGAAGTCACGATTGGTCCTCATTCGTATTCCTAATAGGTGTTATTTGAGAATTATTGTCGGCCAGTAATTTGTTAGGTAGTAATTTTGTGATTAAATTACGTTTTGTTGTGTTCCTGCGATGCAGTTGCGATTCTCAATACCTATAATTCGTAAATAAGCAGTGGTGTCGATTTGTTGATATAGTAATCTTAAAGTATAAGCTCTTCTGGTAAACAGTTCCCAAATACAGTCCGTAATCATTAGAGTACATTCCACTACAACCACTTGTACCAAATATACCAAAATAACCTCTTTCAGAAATACGGAAATATTATCTCCCTTGTCTCCACTGCCAACCTGGTGATTTTTTTTTACTAACTTATGTTATTCATATAGAGACATTACCGAAAATTACCTACTTAACAATTAAAATGTATTATTGTGAAATGCTAATATGTATTTATTTTTTGTTTTCAGGTAAGTAGAACCCGCTGGGCAAAGCAAGCGCAATGACAGGGAAAAAACATGGAATTTAACCCCTCCCAAAAAGGTATGGTACTATTAGAGGCAAAACGCGGTCTACAAGATTATATCATACAACAATCAATTGTTATAAGGTTTGAATAAAATGGGCTTACAAAAACGAAACTATATTTGTTTGTTTGTTTGTTTGTAAACTCTTTATTGTGAAAGAACAAAGTACAATACATAAAACAAGGACAAGACATACAAGGGCGGACTTATCCCTTACGGGATCTCTTCCAGTCAACCTTAGAATTTTAAAGAGGAATTACATTGAAATATTTAGGTGGAGCAAAGGCTACAAACACGACTTATAAATCTTATAAATAACACATCTTAAATATACATATTAAAATATATAAATAAATATCAAATATAATACATACAGTAATATACATACATAAATAATATAATTATAATAATGAGCTCAGGAGCCAGGGTTGGGACTCCACAACTTTTTGAGTGAGGACTTGAAAGTGGCGAGAGAGGGACTCAACCTGACGTCGGGTGGGAGATCATTCCACAGGCGGGCGGCATGTACAGTGAACGACTTGGTGTAGGTATCCGTGCTATGGATCGGAATCGCAAGCGAAAGGTTATGGCTGGAGCGGAGTCTAGAGTTCTATAACCACTAATCAGCTCGCTCTCCAAAATCCCTCAACCCGTTTAGTCTACAGACTCCGCGAAACAACCAGACATACATACACCCAACACCTTAACCTCTTTCTGCGGCAGTTGGGTAAAAGGCGACTGGAAAAACCTGGTATTCGAAACACAAACCTGTTTGATAAACTGACGTAACAGCCGACTCGTCTCTCGAATCCGATCCTAGATAACATCTCTATATACATTACAGCATTTGTCATTCTGTTTGTTCGTCCTAAATTATAGTAATTGCACCCGTATTCTTCTGTCTGCGTTATCTGTTAGTATTTGGCAGCCATTGCTATTGTTAGATAGGGCTAAGAGATTAATTGCATTTGTTTAGTAGATGCTAGATAGACGGCGCACGGACGGACGTCGGCGTCATGAGTTCATGACGTTGTTTTGAAAGAGTTTAAAATATTTTTTTATTTATTTAAGTAGATGATGTACACTTCTTTTAAATCATTAATAAATAAAAAACCTTTAGAAGGTACTTATCATAATTCCAAAATTCTTATTTCCGAATTTTACTTTTCCGAAATGTACCTACACATAACATAATTTTTTGTTTGCCCGAAAAAATGATCCTTTTTTGTTTCTCCGCAATTGATTTCGTCCTTTTAACTATTCACTAGCGTAATACTGAGGTGATACCTTTTGTGCAACTTTGATATTTAATTATTCTGCAAATTCACATAACCGAAGAGCTTCGGCAAACAACAAAATGACATTTTACAAACTCGTTCATTGCGTATGAGCATCGCAAATGAGTATCAGCTTAACTTTAGATCAACTTAAAAAAGTATAATGTTATTTATTTGACAAATCACTCATTTTAAAATAAAGCTTATCTGTGATCTGTCATTTCCATAAAATGAATAAATCACCTATAGATTTATAAAAACTTTAATTAGGTAACTTGAAACGTACAAATGTTTTCCTCCTTCAAAGATTTCTAAGAAAAGTTCGATCTTCCAAAAACAAATTTAAAACATGAGTCAATATACCATTGAATATCGTTTAGAAACCACATTCATAAAAGGTGTCTCTGACATTTGATTCCCCTGATTCGAATTTACGGGTCCAACTGAGGTCAATGTATTTTTTTCCTCTTTTTTAATCTGTATACATTTTACGTTTTCTTTTTTTATCCCGCCCGGTTTTTTAAAGCTTAAATTTCTGATGGGAGATCTCGGACATCGCATGCCAAAGATATTTTGAACTTATTATTTTTTTCTTTTTTTATAACATTCGGCTTCGAGATATAAATTTGATTCTGGAACATCGAAGGTTGAACGGGGGCCGTGTAAGTACTTACAAGGCTTGTACAAGACAGGTCTGGGTGTGAAATAAAACCTCTTTGCGTGTCGTAAAGTCTACGAAAATGGCCAGTTGGAGCTGGAATTTTTCGCGTGCATTCTGAACAGATTGTGGTTAATAACATCGCACATTCAAATTAGGACATGTTGCGGAAACCAGATTTGGCCACGTGTCTTGTAGAGTTTTTTAAAAGCCCTTCTGAAGGTGTAAATGTTACGTGAGAAAATTCTATGAGCTTACACGACCACACATAAGGACTTTTTCTCTTTTGAGTTCCTCTCTAAGTCCTTAGGACTCCATTCTTATACTATACTTTATAAATATCAGATTTTAAACCAGTTGTGATCTGGGGATGAAGGGTTAACGAACTTTGGAGAGAAAACCTCTTAGTAAGTATCGCCTTGGGTAACAAGCACAAGCATGACAGACCTAAATCAAAGACCTGAATACAGTGCCCATCCGGACTACCAGGGCAGCATAGCTCGCAGCGGTCACACAACAGCGTATCACCCCCACGTCACGCGTCCACATCCACAATGCACCGTGCGTTATTGTCCAACAATGCGTGAAATTCCCTGACAAACGATGACAGCTGCTCGCCTGGTGCCGCAGCGCTGGCCTCCTGCGATTTATGATATCCTATTACGAGATTTAATGACATTAAACGTCAGACGTTGCTTATATTTCCTATGGTCGAAGCTTCCAAATTCAATATTTATTTAAGTAGCACAGAAGACCAAAATGACCTTTCTGTAGTTTAGTAACAAGGCTACTACTACTGTAATTGACCACGCTGAATACGTTAAAAACAACCGACTTCAATCGCAACAACTCCAATTTTGCTATGTTTTTGTTGATTTTCTCAAAAACCGCTGAATCGATTTCGATAAAATTTATATGGGACCACCTGTAAAGTATAACCTTTTAAAGAAAAAAAAATTCCAAATCGGTACAGGCGTCTTCGAGTATACGTAAAAAAAAAAAGATTCCGACGAATTGAGAACCTCCTCCTTTTTTGAATTCGGGTTAAAAGGAGCGATGAACGAAGACACTTAAACACCAGAAATTCATCTGAAAAATTACCCTATCCTGATCCCGCTTAGCAAACAACTGCCTTACAATCTTGGTGTTGTCAGATGCGTCCGAAACGGGAGAGCCCAAATATTTGAGGGGGGGCGTCGTAAATTCAGCTCCTATCCTGCTTTTAAGCAAAGACCTTATATTTTATCAATGGACCATGCGTTTTGAATGTTCTGCATCAAATATGTATGCCGTTTTCTAAGCATCGTCATTAGATGGCGCATAACTAATTTCACTATAACATTTCCAGTTTTACGAGCTTGGAGCTCAGTTTTCATGTGACAGCTTTCAATCCCGGAAAACTTTTTTGAGAATGTGATGTACTTTAATCTCTTGGAAATCGAGTTTTTTTTCTACTGTCCTATAGTATTAGCGGACACGCAATCTGTGAGTACATGACGAGACATAACATAGGCTGTATTTTGAATAATAAAGGCTTTCCTTCGTCTTCACATCATAGGCCTGTTTTTCCTTCTGGTGACAAAAACAGTCTTACGAGATCTTCATCCTTGACATGTCCTTGACACGTTCTCAATAAGTTCTCAAACCATAGTTTCTTTCATCAGCTGGGGCAATCAGGAATCGAGTCTTCCTATCCAGCCTCGTCTTCTAATTCAAGGTCCTCGTCCCCAACTACCAGGGCAGCAGCAGCGAACAGGATAACACACATAATGCCTCCTCCACGGATCGGCAAACATATTGTAATGGAAAACGCCATCACTGTTTGCGTTTTATGATGTTGGGCTCTGTGGTCTGACACTGCGATTCGCGGGCAAACAAGCGTTGGTAAATTAGAAAATTATAGAAGGAGAAATTGTGTTTGGTTAATTCTGTACAAGAAAGTTTTAAGAGTACTCACGGAAAAAATCACTCAACATGACAGTTACACTTGATTCTACCACTTTGGAAGAAATACATAGACGTTTATGAAAACATGTGTCTATAGATGCTATGAATGATGATGTAGATGTATGTAATGTATAGAAAACAGACTTCTAAAAAAAAAAAATTGTCAGCCAGTAATTTATTTTTATGTGACAAAAGGAATATGATTCTTTCCGACTTACTTTCGGTTTCCGCAATACTGAAATTTATTGTGACCAGGGTTCGTAAATATCCGATATTTATAATAAATATCAAAATATCAGATATTTTTGATATATATCCGATATTTTCGATATATTTGATATTTTTGATATTTATCAAAATTACATACTAATTTCAATTTCTTACTTTAATACATGATTTTCGAAATAGCTTAATTTAAAATGTAGGTATATGTTTGATAATTTTAAGATATTTATTAAAATAGCATTCAAATTTTATACTCTGATATGTTTTTTCGAAATAACTGAATCTAAAATGTATATTTTATTTTTGCAAATTTGAAGATAGTTAATTAAACTAAACTCATTTATTTATTATTGTGATAATCATATCTTTATTCTTTGCATTTGGCACATTCATTCGTAAGCAGCAGCTCTTAGAAGCTAGGAAAATATAAATATCAATATTGATATATATCAAGCATAAATATCAATTGATATATATCATGATATATATCCGATATATATCAATTGATATATATCATGCGAACCCTGATTGTGACACAAAGCGTAGTTAAGTACCCAAAGAATTGAACTCAATTTTTATACAGAGCTTGCAAATCTACTGACCAATTAATATCAAATAGTATGGAATGTTTTTTTTACTCCGATTGTATAAGTTCCATGGAAAAAGTTGTTCAGTTTCATTAGAAGCATCTCCCAGTTACCGCTTATCAGCTAGTAAATAGTCACCCTGTATGTTTTATTTATTTAGAAAAAAATACATAAAATATGCTTGTGTTTGAGAGTCTTGTGATCTGTATGTATCTTGCATTTCCCAATTGGCCGTAATCAGTTGGATCATTATGGCATAACTATAGCTAATTTTATTTACCGTTTCCAACAAACAATCCCGATAATAACAACCATAACCAATTTCACATATTTTTCTGGGAAAGAAACCAAAGAACATAAATAATAACTTAATACCCTATACAACCAAAAGTTTACCATTAGACCAAAAGATTATCAGACCAGTAAACCACGGCCAGCAAGCACCTAAGACGATCTACGGCCTCCACGTAACTCGTAAATACGAATAATCCGGCCCAACCGGGATCCAAAAGCTTCCAAAAGCTAAAATATTCCGAATCCGTCAAAACCGTAAATCGGACGGTCTTTTGTATGTTACGAGGGCCAGGCTTATTTACAGCACAGCCTCGTTGAAGATAGCCCGAATTAAACTTGAATTTAAAACCATTTTATATTAGCTAAGCTAGCTTAGATCGGTCTGCCGGCGCGCGCGCGCGATAAGAGAATTGGCCTGTCAGGCCCGGATGATATATTTGACCGGCATTTCCATACCGCCCCGGTCCCCCTTTCGCTCCCCTATTTTCATTTTGTACGTGTCTGCTGGTACATCTCGTATCTATAATGTATCCCTACTGTTTAGGAGTTACATTGAATAGGGAAAGAATTCGAAGGTGAGAGGTCCCGCGTTTATTATTTAGTGAGGTGCGCGGGAGCTGTCAAAGTGACGTGACGCAGGTGTTTTGAACGCTTTCATGTTGGCGAGTTTTCGCCAGCTGACTTTTTGTAGTCTTTTGTTCTTTGTATTGCTACGTTTTTTCGTGTCACTGAATTACGAATTTCTTTGTAAAAGTAAAATCGGCCAGTCGCGTAAAGAAAACACCTTTCTGTATGACATAGTATTTATTTGGAATTCTGTGTGTCATCTCCAACATTTTACTTTTGTAACCTCTACATATCTGTATAAAAAGTTGAGAAAGATTGATAAACTATTAACTCTGGCTGGATTAGCTCTGGATATGCAATCCTCAGACGAAAATAAGTCATTCAATCTCATTTCACAATTTGTTTTTAAACCGCAAATTCATATGAAGAACCCATGAAGAAGAAAGCAATAAGGCCGCCTAAATTGTACAGTATTACATTCTTTTTTTTATGCAATGAAGTATATTTGATTGATTGATTGAAGAATATTTTATATCTGTTAAAAATCTCTATAGCCATCTCATAGAAATCTCCATAGACAAAACTTATATAGTTTTAAACGCAATGCAGTAAAAACGGTTGATTACACCCGCCCCGCGTTTCATAAGCAGAGATACTCGTAGCTCGTGCCAAATTTTTAATTATTCATGTGAAAGCAGCCATGAATACTGTATGTATGACAAATATAGCTGCAGTCTTATGTACCATGTAATTTCTTCATTCAAAATCATATGAAATATCTTTAAATCACAATACTTGATCAATTTCGTCTGTACTCGTTCGCATTCAGGATTTCATGTTTTTTTTTATTTATTTCCCGCCAAGATTGTCTCATCTTCACTTTTCTAGATAAAATTACGGAAGATTATAGCAAAAGGCTCACCGAACACATTATGTCTGATCAAATCCTTTCCTAGTCTTACAAAATCAAAATCGGTTTAAGTAAGAAATATGTATTGTATAACCTTTATTTTATGACAACTGATAGGTACTACTTTAATAACAGAGCGAGTTCCTCATTGCTTTATAGTTGTCTATGATATTCTAGGCTCTATAGCGTTGATACTTTGCCTTCTCCATTTCGGGGTAGAATAAAAATAAAATGACTTTTCTTTAACATTTGTATATCAAATAAAAATCACATCACTTTGTATGAAACCTGTGACATGTGTTATAATTGTTAATTACGCTAATGTTGCGACCGCAATGGACTGTAATTTTATTTTTGCTTATTTTTATTTTATAAACTGCCTCGCGGTTTGTGGTTTAATGGACACTGTATACTGAGTGTTATTCTGAGGAGCGTTGTGGGTTCGATTCCTTCCCAAGTCAATGACTGTCGCAAACTAATTTGTTCCCCTTTAGGGCTAACCATAAATTAACTAGACGGGCCTAACTCCTTGCATTTTTTCTTCACCATTTCAAGAGCAGACTAAGGCTCTATGCTCATACGACCTTGTCTTCAGTTTGATAAGAAAACTAGCAATAGGTATCGACAGTTAATTAAAAACAACAATAAATCGACTTCAAAAAATCGATTTCCCTTATCGATTCCCATAAATAAGGGAGCGTTGTTCGGCATAATGGAGCCTGTACATTAGACGACAATAGGGACGCGATTTATCACGGATAAGACGCGGGAAAGGATTTCCGTAGGAAAACTTCAATGTGAATAAATTTTAATCTTTTGATAGATTTTCTTAAAGGGTAGTTTAGTGGTTGGTTGGTATAGTGGTGGTTAGGTAATCTTCTTTATAGCGGTATTTTTTGCTGGGTTAACTTACTAATATCCATCATCAGCCAAACCACGTCCACTTCTGGACAAAAGCCTCCCCCAAGGATTTTCACGCGGACTGGCCCGCATCCAGTGGCTTCCTTCATTTTTTTATAAATAATAGAAGTTCAAAGCATTATATATCTTTTGTTTATCCTGAAAGTAATATGTATTTAAAAAAATCAATTTTAATACCTATAGTAACTAGCTAAGTACTTAAACATAACCTGCTTCAAAAAAATCTTCTAAAATACAAATATTAATGGTTTTAAGCAGATTCTAAACTCGCGGGCCAAATGTTTTGGCGGCTCGCCAGGCGGACTGACGACGCGCCTGGTAGCTGGCACGTTAATAGAAGCCTTAAAATATTTTAAAAAGAAAACGCTTCACAACCATTCATAGACAAAAATAAAATGCGGCGGGATCTGCGTGAAATGTTTGTCTATGGCTATGGTAAAAATACAGGTTTTTCAGAAAATTTTAGCACATTTAAGTAAGGAAGGCTTCTAGGTTTCATAAAATGAAAAACGTTTGTTCTACGAGTCTGGTAAGATTACGAAGTAGTTGTCGACTTTATTTCAGCAAATTGTACAAAAAGTGTTTGTTTTAATGAGTAGAAACGTAATACCTAAAAGCTAATTAATGAACTTATTTTGGATAAAGCCTACTCACAGATTCTAGTAATTCTAGATGAGGTAATATTGACTACATAAACTTACTTCTTAGAATTTGTGGTAACATTCCCCCCATTAAGACTTATATAGAAAGCCGGTTGTATATTTCCTTGAGCAAGCCTCCGATACCTACTTACATATAATCTATCTATCTACCAATAAAACGAAACTGACACTTAGTCCAACGGATTAAAGCCTCAAGACTCCATCAGGGGATCGCGTCAATAATTCTCCATCTGTCACTTTCCTGCAATAGAACATCAGTCAAGTGTGAGCGAGTAAAATATTGCAACGTCAGCTGTGTCCGAGCTGTTTGGCAAGGAATTAGGTCTGCGCAACGTCGATACGGGCAAAAATGTCTAGACCTCCCCCCCGCGTTTTTGCAGTACTGTTTTGAGCCCCCGCGGGGGAGGGATTGCTGGCTTTAAAAGGAGTATTTGGATGGTCGTAGAGATAGATTTGTAGGCTGAATGCGATTGACCAATGTTCTCGGGCTGGGACAATGATAGGAATAATGGATTTTTGGACGGCAAAGAAATAGTGCCTAACTTCTAAAGCTCATGTTGGCTCTTAAGACAGGGGTGTATTTAGTGTTGTGGTTTAAGGGGGGTCATCGACTAAGGTACATTTATAATTATTTAATTTTAGATAAAAAAGATTTTATTATTTTAGGTAGGTATTTAAGGTAAAATATAACGTAAACTGATCGTTGAAGGCCCTAGATTCCGTGGAAGGCCCAGGAAGCTCTGGCTTGACGTAGTGAGAGCGGAAATGAGAGCAAATGACCTCACTGAGGACCATTTTTTTATGGCAGAGGTGGCAAACTAGCAGACGGATCACCTGGTGTTAAGCTATTATACCGCCGCCCATAGACAGCCGCAACACCAGAGGAGTCACAAGTGCGTTGCCGGCCTTTGATATGGGAGTACGCTATTTTCTTGAAGGTTTGAAATACCTATAGGTGTTGAAGATCGGGCAAAGTGGAGTAGATTAAGTGGAAAGCGAACCCTGGCTCCAACCTAGATAACGCTGAGTAGAAGAAGAAGAAAATGAAGAGCAATATATCCCGAATAATTGTTTACCTTATAGTACAATACAATCTCTATGTTTACAATAAAATCTCTATGTTTACGATTGCCAAACATAAAAATAACGATAGTTCTTTATTTTTCAGACAACATGGTCCACAATGTCATATTTTAACATAAAGCATTTGTCTAACTTCTATTTTCTATTCACTGTCGTACACAAGAACGTTTTCTTATCTTACTTTCTCACACCAAATGTAAACACGACTCTACCCAAATAATACAACTCCAACAACTTTCTCGAATGCGATCCCATAATTTATTTTAATTTCTTTTTTTCCTCTCAAAGCGATCAGATTGCTCCGAGTCTATTAAAACTTTGTACTAACTCTTCGTAGGTATACCAAACAACCTTAAATTCAAGCGGTAAGCCATCAGATAAACAAGAAAAAAATAAAAAAAAGTTTAGATGAGAGTGACTTTATCTATGGCACGTTAATACCCCAATTAAATTTAAAAAAAGAAATAAGTGACGTTTCGTTCCTCCCTAAGTTTTTTGACATTATCACACAGTGCGACGCTACTCAGATTATTAAACTTTTTTATTTATTTTAAAAAAGCAGTACAAACGCTTTGGTTTGCAAACCAGTTGACATAAAAAGTATACTTTATGCCGCGAAAACTGTTTTGTCTATGGTTAACGAATCAACCGCCATGTCCCTAATAATTCATTATGCCGTCCGTTCTTAATGTGAAATATCTTGTTCAAATGTTAATCCTAACGTTTTAATCTTGACCCTCGATCTTTCGACGAGTGTCCATCTCTTCCTACGCACTCTTCACTTCTATCAAACTACAGTTATACTGTCTTAAAAGCTTTTTGTAAGCATAAAGATTTCATTCCTAAGGTATATGATTACGATTAGTCATACTTCGAAATATTTTCCTGTTTTTTTTTTAATTTAGGCTTGTTGGCACATGGTTCTAAAATTTACGTCAAAATGATTGATACCTGTCCAGTCATAGTTCATTATCATTACACGCTTTAATAACATTTCTTTTATAATAACAGATAATTGAGATAATTGGCCATTATTTTGAAATAATAATTAAGTACTAAACATTATGATATTTATATTTTATATATTTTTTGTCTGAACTTTATTTAAATAACTGGTCTCCTAATCTGAAAATGAATCGATTTTTATATCATTATTAAAAAAAAATTGCAGTATAAAAAAATAGCATTATAGCATATAAATAATTATAATTTTTAGGATGTGTACACATTGAGCTAATGAAAACTGAACTAAGTTAAACAAACGGAGGGTGTTTGTTGTGTTCTCACCCTTATCGCACTGATCCGTATTGGAAAACGGCACCTGAGCCCATTGAAATGTATAATTTTATAACTTTAAAACGACTAACTAGAAAATGAATGAGATATATCGCTACAAAAGAATACTACGCCCGTGGCAGAAAGATTTTTCATACCAAATTCTAGGTCTAGGTAACCCAAAATAAGTTTATAAGGTTTAGTTGTAACTAGTCAATATAAGTTTAGTATATCCATGGTTCTTTTGTCAATTGCATATCCGAACCAAAAGCTGTTTTTCAGAAGCAATATTAATCCTACCAAAACAAAGAACTCCACCACCGGCGCAAGAGCAAGACTCACAAAGATCCACAAAAGCTTCAGCTCCCGAACAAAACAATGGCGCGAAAAACCGTACAGAAACAAAGGGCGCCCCCGAAAATTTACGTTAACGTTAAAAACAACGTAAATACCTAAGCGGGATCCGTATCTATCCTATTTAGATATTAATCTAAACGAAAAAGCAAAAGCAATTCAAAATAGGCAAAGGCAACATGCTGGCGAGGGACGCAGCTCTGTAATTGGCCATTTATCAAAGTGAAGGGGTAAAGGGACGCTCTCGGGCGCTGCGGCCCTGGTACCGCCGGCTTAGCGAAACGGACAAACACACAGATTTGTAGACAGACAACGGTATATAATTACTTTTGTATGTGTATGTGTTTTTTTTGTGTAGGTGTGAAAGTTCAGGGGTGTAATTAGGATCTTGGCTGGGGGAGGTGTATGGGGGGCGAAGGATGGTATTTTTTAAATACCCTAAAACTACTGAAAATTGACCTGGAATAGTCAATCTTAAAAATGTTGTTTTTTTATAAATCTTTAAAAAAATATGACTCCCATGAAAAATTCGTCCCTTCTACATTACATGTATGGAATTTCGTGTATCTTTCTTGACTTATTGAACTTGTAACTTACAAAAGCACGAGAACAAAGGCAAAGGCCTCAGTAATTAGAAGCCATAATTCTAACCCGTACAAAATTAATCTAATAACCAATACAAACGAAATTTTCGCAAAGTAATCCGAACCTAAACACACAGGTGTTAGTTCATCCCGGTTGATTTCGGATAAACCTTCATAAAACTTATTAAGCCCCGGTTTTAAATTCAACATTTTGGCTAATGAAACTTTCTTATCAGCGGGCTCCTTGTTTTGAAATATGGCCGCGGCTTATTTTCGGAACGAACTCCTAGAGGATTTGTAAGTAGGCAGTTCAGTTGGGTACTGGCAGGTATTTTTATTTTTAAAATGAAAAAAGATTTTTCGATGAAAAATAATTTCTTTTTAATTTGAAAGCTTTCAAGAGACGTCAATTAAACACTTCTAACAAAAATATGCAAATTCAAAATTAAATCCTCGAAATTAAACACAAATCTCGGCTTATAAAATAAACATAGCAACAGGCATGAATAAAACAACACAGCAGAGACAGACAGACAATAATTAGTCACTCGGCTCACCCCGCGATTGTCAAAGGGTAGATCCGTCTGCCAATCCACCCGTGTATAATATTAAGCCTTTGTCTATGGTGTTGTGATCGGAAAAGTTAACTTGTAATCTCTTTGGTTACGCTCACGCTTGCTGCCACTAGCTGGATGGGGAACGGAATTTGAATTTAGAAATAATAATTGGATAATTAAAGCCAGTTATCTACTCTCCATGGAATAAAAATATTGCTATAATAGTATTTGTTTTAAAATAATATACATTCGTTAAATTCGGTAAATGACTAGTAGTTATTTGATTAACTTTTTTATGTTTAAGGTAAGCTATGAAGTCATAAATTATAATAATATAGTCGTTTCGATACTCATTATTATCGTTTTTATTAATAAAAAGTGCATATTATAGCGAAAATTCAAACAAGTGTTTGCAGTTTAATTTTTAAAATTTAATTTTGTTTATTAACCTAATTTGTCACAAAAATACAAGTTTAGCTGATGCAAACTACTTAAATGGATATTTAAGATGGTAAAAAGTCATCAAAATAAACTATAAATTCATTAAAATGTTAATTATGTCTAATTTTAGCCATCATGCGTATTCATTATATTACATAATAACTGTTTGGTTCAAGTTAAAACCGGAAGAACCAGGCATAATAAAAATAAATGTGGCGATTTAAATGTCTGCTCTCGTAAATTATCTTATATTTTATATATGTATAAGAAGAAAAATGTGTAGTATTACAAAAGAAATAGGAATATCTAAAGGCTTTGTTCCGAAACATATCTGAGAGTGATTGTTATCCTGATTTCAGAATAGCATATTATGTATAAATAATATCTGAAGTGGGAAATGGGCAGAAGATTATCAAGTAAATATTAATTGGTTTTAAAACGGACCCTAATTAACGGAATTTAAACATAAGTAGGTAACTTTCGTGAAAAATGATTTATTAATATTAAACAATCTATTATATTAAAATACGTAGGTACCTCTTTATATTCCACTCCGAGAATAATATTAATTATTTGATTTACAAAAAGATTAGGTAGGTAGGTATAATTTGTGGTACGTTTTCAATTCTGCACTTTTTGAACATTTAAATGTTAATAGACCTGCTTGTGTTACACAATGTGTATGGAAATAATTTGCAATTAACTTAACTCTATTTTATACTTACATACAAAATTAAATATGGATGGAATAAATAGTCATAAAATTAATGAACTACCTACGGACTACTTACGGTGTCTTTTGTTGTTTTTAACGCATTTTACATGAAAGACACATACAAGAAGTAGATAAATGTCAATGAGAAGAGACTCGTGCCCCTGCAGTGGGTAACAAAAACAAATGATAATTTGGAACCGGCCATTTGTGACACAAAATCGTTCAAACTAAATTCTGAGATCCATAGACAACTTTTTTTGCCTTTAAAAAAATAAAACGAATATACTCACTAAAAAGTCCGCATACAAACAATACTGTACTTACTGTAGGGTCTGTAAGCAACAGTAAAGTAATACAGTGCGCCATACATAGGTATTAGAGAGACGTTCGAATTAATACGGCGGGGCGCGCGCCACCTGCGGCCCGCCTGTTTCTTTGCAGCAAAATTAACTCCCGCCAACAATGGGACAGGGATGCAGTCAGGGGACGAGATGTGACACAGTAGGGACGACGATTTTCTTTATTAAAAATATTTATGCATTTTTTAAAAATAAAATAAAGTTTTCTGTTGTTGTTAACAACCCATTACGTCCCCATTGCAGGGACATGGGTGTCTTCCCATAACTTGGGACGGTAAGGCCATACTCCATACACGGTTAGTGACATTTATCTCGAGCGTTTCCGTG
Organism: Coleophora deauratella; assembly: GCA_958295455.1. NCBI lineage: Eukaryota > Metazoa > Arthropoda > Insecta > Lepidoptera > Coleophoridae > Coleophora > Coleophora deauratella. The sequence continues at coordinate 1,417,887 of OY282404.1, read as the reverse complement.
TTTCGCTAGGCACGTTAAGCCGTTGGTGCCGGCTGCTATCGCTAGATGGTAGTAGTTAAGCCATGTCGGAGGCCTTATAGGCGGCTTTAAAACTTCTAACATTGGGGTTGGCCACTAGCCCCACAACCTCCACCAATCCGGACTTCGTGTGTAGAGTATGGCCTAACCTTTCTTTTGTAGAATAGTGATATTAAAAGTCAAGATATTAGAATGTAGACTTGCAATACTAAACTTTTAAAAATGTCGCAGCTTCGGAGTTGTTTTTTAAGCTCCATATTATTTGCGCTAAGGCTGAAGATATTGTTACTGTCTTCCTAAACACTAATTAAATAAGGTCTAAAATTTCGCTATCGCTTTAAACTGTAACTTTTGTTGCAATCATCACTTCCATATTTTACTTTGAAATGTGACTGAATGTTAACCAGTTGACGTAATGCTTGTTGTCACACAGTCAAGTAGAAACCGAATGTTAGCGATTTATAGTTTTATTAAAATATAACTCAACCCAAAGTCGGCACATATTATCGTACCTTTTTAAGCTCATAAGTATTAGTAAAATATCTTTACTATTTTCAATTTTTTAGTGTTTATCCCAAAGAATATTCAAATTTAAAATAAGTTTGTTGTGATACCGCAGTCCGCCCCTGCACTATAGCCGACAAACTTTTGCAGTGTTATTTTTTCAAGCGACTGCGGTGGCTATATTTCAAACTGTCATACTTAATCTCTTTATCAAAGTTTGTTAAATGCCAGCTAGAAGTGCACCCGTCTGTGCCGCGAGCGCGACTCATCTGCCTTCTAATTGTGTTTCTTACAAACTTTTGTTTAAAAAGTTTAATACCATAGGTTATAAAACATGTAATTCATTCAACTTATTTTGGTACGATTTAAAAAGATTCGATGAAAAAATATATCATCTTTTATTTTCATAGCCATGTTTGATGTATTTGTAGGTATTCGCTTTAATGTGACGGAATTTCAAATTTTATACCCGTCTTCAATTAAAATTCCTTCCGAGACTTTACGAATACGACACCCTTGATTTGACAATATAGAGAGAGTATAGAATAGCACCAAAAATTTGTAATTAAACCAACAGTTGTTTATTTGGAGCAATTCGCGCAGGCGAACAACGACGGCCTAGGAGAGGGAATAATTTATATTTAATTTAAACAAGACGACATTGGTATTCGGAATACGGGTGCGTAATTAAAATTCTCGCGGCAGCGAAGCCCCCCGCCACCTCCTAACTCCGGCCCCCCGCGCGACAGTTTTCGCGCCAATTTCAACGCGCCGGAAATTAATTGTGACAGGAAGACGCCGCGGTCACATCCGGTTACGTTCCGTTACTGCAACCTGCATAACGTTATGATGCAAAAATATTATAATCGCATACGGTAACAAAATGATAGATCGGTTTTGCGGTCATAATTACCACAGAGATTCATTAATTTCATACAAAGAAATCTACTATGAACTGTGTACATTACATCTAACATCGTCGCAGATCCTTTTATTAGTTTAGTTTTTAGAAATAAAAACGTAGTCCTCATAAAAAAAATATTTGTTGAAAATATTGTACGTCTCATACAGTAATCAAGCGGAAAATTAGCTTACGCTTCAAAAGAGCACTGGTTTAAATGAAGACCATTAAATTTTTACAGGAATCATTTATTTGTTTCCAAAAATACCATTTTGCAATGAAGTTTACGTGTACTACCTTCTGATACAGATCTTTTTCGCTGCCATACAGCCAGTATCCATAAAAACAAGGTATTAAAAAGTGAAACTTGATTATAATCTCCACCAAAATTTCAAAACGTCTGATTGATCGTAAGTGATTAGGTAAATAACGTCACACATATACTTAACGAAACTAGATAGCTGTTCCAAAACCGAATATTATTCTACTGTAAAAGCTTATAAAATTGGTTAGACAATTAGTAAGTGTCAAGATAGACATTTATTTAAATAGTATCACTATAAAATCATCATAATCCATTCTGACATTGAATTTTAATAATCAGTTTTCTTACAGATATAGAAATCTTAAATTTGACAGAAATTAAGAATATTATTTTGCATACTTAATACGATAATCGTGTTGTAGTAATCAATCACTAATTAACTAAAAGGTGAACTACATTTTCTATATATTAATTGACCTTAAATCAAAAGATAAATAAAATAAACATTTTAAAATAACATTAATTACCTTAGAAAATTATTTTTATTAAAATTATACTAACCAACAAAATTTCATTCTAATCGGAATCGGTATCGATTCGAATACCAAAGAGATCTTAACTATGTTTTTTTTTCTTTTTTGTCGCCAGCCTTTACTACGGTTTTCGCGCGCATCGCCACTCTCTCGGCGAGACACATTCGTTCTCACTAAGGGCCTCTAATGGCCACGGAGGACCGGGAGGCCCTTAAAATTTTAAACGCCTCTTTATTTATGGTACCCTTTGTCTCTGGTAAAGTTATCGACGCGAAAAATCTATTTCGTTATGATTTTCGAGCGCACTCGTAAAGAATCGATGGGTTATTGATAAGTGAAGCGCGCTTGTTAAGAGTGAAAACCGTATCAGAATGCGTTCAGCTGTTAAAAGAGAAAATAAAATGTTTCTGTGCCTTATTTTTAACATACTTGGAAGCAATGTTTACAGTGTAAACTTTACACTAATAAATTATATTCAAAATATGTTATTTCAATATTTTTAGCCTTCTACAAAATAAATCAAAATAAATCCATCGCCATTATCGTGCGTAAATAAAAAGTGTTTTAATTACAGTTCATGTTGTATTACATTCTATCACTAAACGACTCGATAATTTACCGTTTGTCTTTCAAAACTGTTAATTGTAATATGATTTATGTTTTCGGATCACTATCGATATCGTGACATCTCTACATGTGTGTTGGTCACCCGTTACCGAATGTCTATAAATTAACTAGTCCAAAAAGTTCTTAAATCATTGTTATTTTAATTTTAATATAATGTTAATTTAATTCCTTTATCAAATGCTATCGAAGTAAACAAATGGTCCTTCGAGCCGGATACACAATAAAATTAAGCTCTCTAGTCCCAGTTCTCCAAGGATAGATAGGTACTTAATAGGATGTTACGTTTCACCTTCTAGTGACTCCTATGAAAAGTGCTTGATAAAGTCTGATTGAAACTGTTTAATATTCTATACTACCTGCTTATGCTTACTATAGTTATCTTATTTATCTGCGTTTATTTAAATTAGATGAAACATTATTAACGCCTGCTTGATATAAAACAGTAACTGCAACTTTCGAGGCAATGATATTCACATACCAGTCTTACAGGATTTAACAGGTGTAAAGTAGATACTTAAAATACATTATACTTGGTCCATTCATTCAAATAAGTCCTTAATGACAGTACTATCATCCCACTACTTCCATTAATGTGTTTCAAAATGGCGGCGGAGCGTAGATTTGAGACACTCCTCGATTAACTTTATCAAAGGTATTACCGTTTTGAAATGTAATAAATAATGTTGGCAGTAACTAATTTGTGAAGAAGAACCGGCTATTTAAGAAAAATGCTGATGTAATGTATTTTTTTTATTCTTGTTTGGCGGCAAAAAATGCACGTAAGCAACATACATTCATAAGACTGATGCACGCTAGGAACAAAACGCGGCATTATCAACCGCCTTATCTTTGCCTGGGCTTTAAAAAAACAAAAGTGCGCCATTGTTAGTTCCGATTGCGACAACACGATTAAACTACATGCACCGCTAATTCGAGCAACCAGCACGCGAGGATGCCATTACGGTAAAAAAAGAAAATAGAGATGTCTAGAGATGGGTTACGTCACAGGTGGCCGCTTAAAATTGTGATCCCAACATCATTAGGTTGACAAATGGATGTTGCGTATAACGGAACACGAGAAGTGATATGGCGGTCGTACATGGTTTTACCCGCGCGCGCGTTCCTTTCGCAATTTATTTGAATTTAGAACTCGAGTTTGTTGTTTTTACATTTAATCCCGCCGCCATTCCAATTATGTTCGTGAAACTCTCCTCTCTTCCGGTGTTTGAATTTATAATCTATGTTTTTATTGTTAGTCTTTGCTTGACGCGTTGCTTTGAAAAGCTCGACGTGAAATATTTGATGTTGTTTTAATTTGTTTAAAATTCAAACAGTTCTAGCTGGTTCTAGTCAAAGGAAGAAAATATATTTCGAACATTAACAAAGCAATGGCATAAGACGACAGCAACACATGGAGCACGCTGTCAGCAGTAGCGGCAATCTATCACATTGAAAATTAGTTCGCGCACCCGCCGCAACAGCCGCATGGCGCTACCATGGTTCTCATTAGTGGTCTCTGCTGTGGTCTGGCTGGAAGCTAGTGTTCCATCTGTTAAAAAGTGGTTAAAATTTTGGTAATTGTATAATTTAACACTCTGTCATTTGTATGGAATCTAAAAAGAGTCATAAAGCCCTCATAGTTAGGATCAGTTCACACAAAGAAGCGACAACTTGAGTCGTATTTTTAATTTAGTAATATTTTAAAAAACTTATTATCTACACTTGAGTCGTATTTTAATTTAGTAATATGTTAAAAAACTTATTATCTACACAATAAGGTACACATTTCTTCTTCTTGTTCTTGTGAAAACCACTACCTTTATCAAATATTTGCGCGCAGAGTCGCGGTTTGTCGCATCTCAGTGTGAACAGACATATACAGGGTGTAACAGAAGTGTGTGACAATACTTCAAGGTTGGCTTTTACCCATCAAACTGAACAACTTTTGTTTTACAACTTTGTTGAAATCGCAAAATTTTTTTGGACTTTTCATACAAATCGATCAGCTGGCGAACCAAGTTTGTATGAAAAGTCCAAAAATTTTTTTGCGATTTCAACAAAGTTGTAGAACTAAAGTTGTTCAGTTTAATGGGTAAAAGTCAACCTTGAAGTATTGTCACACACTTCTGTTACACCCTGTATAAGAAGACTCCATTTTAACAACACAACACATTTCAACCAAGTCGTCATGCATGAAAAAAATAAAAAAAATGTACTTGCAAGCTGCAAAACAAAACTATTTCTACACCTACAGACAGCAAGGAGTCCTCAAACTTTTAGTCTTGAGCCTGAGAAGAGAAGATGTTTCCAATTTCAAATGCTTAAATCTGGAACGCTCTAACCAGCCAGTATTTTCTAATAAAGCTAGAACCCAAAATCTCATTCTCATAAGCCATAAATAAAGCCGTTCGCAATTCACACCTAAACCCTTTGGAAGCGACATCTGGTGATATTTAATGTTGAATAAATTCTGTGACGTCAGCGATCATCGCAATATGGCGTCCGGGTCGGCTATTATCGCGATGGCGTTACAAGACCCTGTCTCAGGATTTGTACATTAAATTAATAGGGTTCTCTAGTTTCTGCGATTTGATCATTTTTGTTCTGCAGACCTTCCATAGTCTTCGTGGAAACAGCTGCAAATCATAGGTTCAATAATGCCTGCAACTACGAGTATAAGTGATCCGAGTCTTGAAGAGCCAAATAAGTAACCTTTAATTTTTTTCTATAAAAATTGGGGAAATCTAAACGCAAGCGCTATTGATGAACATATACGTATTGTCTGAAGGAACATGTTAACATCTTTTTCGTTTCTCGTACTGTTATCGAGTTCTTATTCTTATTTAAGAATATTATTCCTTGCCTTATCCACTTTTTTCGGTGGTATCAAGTATTGGAATGAACTATTCCAATAAAAAAAAAAGCAAAAGGTAAACAAAGATAGTATGCATCTGACGTCGACATGTGTCAGTCCCTTAGTAAGTTTGTTACCTTTTGCTTTTTTTGATTGGAATGAACTATAGTCATACTGTGATTTAATCGGGGTTCTATTAAGTTATTCTCTTAACATGAGGATTCGTCAGTGCCATCGAAGTCCGTAAAAGAACTACTACCTACATTGCATACCAAAATGTCACGCGCATTCCAAACTTAGTAATAACAGTAAACACCTCGGCCAATTACAACTCTCCCCTCTCAGTTATTATAATAAAAACAGTCCAAATCTGTAGTACCCTAGTACCCCAACAATTAACGCAGTACCATGTGTTGCGTTAGTCATTTCGTGTGATGAGCGGAGCCCTAAGGTTGAGGGTCGGGGCGAGGTCGAAGCGATATATTGCGCGCAGTAATTACGCCGGCACCGGCTACCAAGCGCCCAGGATTAAGGAGCTACTCTCCTTAAAATGAAGCATTTTCCGCTAGTGTTATTTATGCCCCTGATTTTTGTTTTCGACTTTATGTTCCCTGGTAAATTAATCGGCGCTCGCCGGTCAGATTTATATATCTGGACGCTCGCTTCGCTCGCGTTTGTTGTTTAACACTTGCTTTGTTTGCAAATGGCCTCGTTTTTCAAATTGAAACAATTGAGTCCTTTAATTTTGGCGTTGCTCATCGGTATCGTGATCATTCTACGAAACGAAAATTCTGATAAAAATAACGGTATGGTTTTGCCATAACAATAAACGGAAGTAGCCAGAGCTGAAGCAATTTCATTAAAAGCATCTTGATCAGATATTCTGTCAACAGTGGCCGTTTGGTGCGACGTCAACAGCCAATGGTTATTCTTCCCGATCATCGTGATCCCCCGGTTATAATGTTGCTGGTCGCACCTATAATTGCCTGATTTAGGGCAGTTTCTATGCCGCGCCTCGGACGGCGGATTTCATGAAAAATATTTATCGCCCGCCCGGGCTCGTATGGATTAGGCGAATTTGTACGTGATATCGGCCCTTTGTTTTCTTTCGACTGCGGATTGTGGAGTTTGTTTATTGTTCTGCCATACATTTTAACATTCTCTCAATATTTCCCTTTTGAAAAAACATGTACAATTTTAAAAACAGTTGTTTTTTCTTGACAAAAAGTAGCAGGCTCCAATTTCCAATTGAATTCAATATACGGCCTGGATAAAACAAAATTTTAATCTTTGCAATATTCAAAAATATATATTTAAGCAGTGGGATTTTAAACGCAACATTTACAACCTTCGACAAGTCGATATAACCTTCAAAGGGTTTATTTCCAGTAATCAATCACAAGCTGGAAAGGACGGGGTATCTCGAGACATCAAAACGCGATCCGTCTACAAGTCCGCAGTAGCTTACGGGATCTACTGAGCGTTTGTTGTAGCCCTGATTATTCACCCTTTTCACTGGCCCATTCCTCTGTTATCTTGGTACGTCTCGATTACAAATCTAAAAGACTCAAAAGATTTTCCGAATCTTCTTTTGTGATGTCTGTTTCAGTAATGGACGCCAACTCTAGTTCAACTACTCTTATCTTTTGCGATGTTTTTGCAGAAAAACAGTAACTTAATTTGCTTCTAGAGATAGTTCTGTTATTCTCAAAGTCCTTATACCAAACAAAGTATGTATAGTTACTAATACACTACTCTTTTCGTATCCAATGTATCCGTTATTCGCCTAACTGTGGACAGGAAAAACAAGTTGCCAATAATGAATTATGCGACCTGACAAAAACCTTCGATGTTTTGCTGCGTAGCGTCGTCTCGTCGTATATGGCACGATTTGTCCCCATTCGATCACAAGCCGTTGGATTGAATAGTTTGTCTCGAGCTTTCTATTTGATTACATAGATTTTATCCTAAGTTTTAGTACTATAGACTAGCTGTAAGTATAGATAAGTATAGACTAGCTGGTGCTTGGTACACTGAGAAGTGGAAAAAAAAGAGTGAAGAGTTGTTCTGGTCTACAAGCCTTTAACGACTTTTCAGGGATGATATTTAAACATGCGACTAATGCCAAGAAAATACATTAAAAAAGTTAGTTTAAACAGTCACAGAACAACACAGTCTATGTAGCATACGAGTAATCGCACAATTCTGGATGGGAGTGGAGTGCACAAGAGTGGATTTCTACCATCTTCAGTATTGAAGATTGAATTTTGACATTTGAGCGAGAAAAATAATTTCTATTCCGTGCTATTTTTCTTCAATTAACATATTATATTACTGTTTCTAATCTTCTCTTAAGCTTTCACTAAATTCACTGCGAAACAAACATTAGCATCAATTAATTACCTCGATCCTAAATCAAGACATTATCATCAACAGCCAACCAGGACGGCAGAATCTTCAAATATCAGGAGCCATTTATCAAGTTTAGGCACCAGGAGTGCATCCCTTGGTAGGAGGTGGTAAGGGCGAGTGACCGCGCCTGACCGAGGGCTATCTCCGGGCGGGCTTTATGAAAACTAATGCCTTCATTTGCCGGCGACTCGGGCCTACCGATAAGCTATGTCGCCCTGGTATAGGGATTACGATTTCAGAGTTTACCCGGCCAGGCCTCGCCCGGAGGATTGGATGGCCCGATAAAAGTTTTAGGGGCACTTTTGAGCCGTGTTCGTAATTTAAATGTTTTGAAATTAAAGCGGTTAGAGGCGGTTTTAGAGTGTTACACGATTTTGGGTCATTTGTTGGAGTAAATAGAGGCTGAATCATTTGCAAAAGCTATGAAATTTTAATATTAGTCTCAGCCAAGGAATTTATATGTAATAATATACAAGTTCTTTGGTCTCAGCTAAATTCGGAAAGTAATAACATGACAGTATTCTAAAAACATTGTCAATTTCTCTCTCTCTAGAAGTACCACTGTGTTATAAAATGGTGACACAATTAAACTTTTATGTGCATTATAGTTGTACTCTTAATATCATTAAATTAATAAATATGAATACAAAACATACATAGTAGTTAATTTCGCTCATTAATTTAAAAAAATATAATCTAGTTAATTTAGCTCATGCAACTCCACCTTTTCACCTTGTTATGAAAACACCTGAAACTTACCATCCCCCCACTGAACCAAACCCCCAGATACAAACCTATGTACCGAAATAGGTACCCAGCTAGGGGCAACTGGCCCCGATGCGGGAATTAAACCTTAATTAGGGAAAAACGGAATTTATTGCCGGCGGTAATACCTCACTTCGGCCCACCTGCCCTTATGTTTGCTTTGGCCAATGCTGTTCACACTAACCGATACGACGTCCGACATAAATCGTTTGCGACTGACCCTGAGAACAAAATAATATCCGCGTATGTCTATACTGGATGCGGGCTGCGAAAGACCGATCATCGTGGAAATCCTTAGGGGAGGCTTTTGTCCAGCAGTGGAGTCTCTTTTTTAATTCATTTATTTCGAAGGAGACTGTCTATCTGTTAACAGTTTAAAGATGTATTGGGATTTTACTCGTAAATGATTTTTGTACGGTTATTTCATATTTATCTTGCAGCTGAATTTTATTTCGATATAATACCTACATATTCAACTGAATTCAGAAAAAGTACAAATTGAAATCGTCTGTTTGTAAAATTGTCGTTTTTCTTCGGCTACGGCGTGAAGCTGCGTAACTGAATATTATTGCGTTTACGACTTTTCCAGTTGCTTGGTTTTGTTTGGTTTTTGCTTTATACGTTTTCGGGCAGGCGGTTTTATTGCAACGATAATTTTCAAGTTTAGAATTAGAACTCAAGCTTCGGGCAGTTCGAATAACAAAGTTTTTGTTAAGGCTACCTACTGGATGAATTGACACCGTTGTGGTCCAGATATATGCCATATATTTATGGTCCAAAGAGTAGGCTGTAAATATGGACTCTTCATACTAATTTGGCCACTCGCTCGGCTGATTTGATTTGTATAAAGAGTTCAAAAATTTTTTTGCGATTTGACTATGGGTTCCTTGGGGAAAGTTGATTAGAATCAACAGTAGAATACGGATTAAAATATGACGCACGACTAGATTTACGACTAAGTATAATCACTATGTTTCAAGAACCGAGAGTGTTATACTTTGTAACTGGTTTCCAATATTCGAAACATACACAGCAATGTAAGATGGAAATGCGAAAAAGACGCATGGAAAACATAGTAATTATCCTACCTGAAGAGACATGGAAAATTAGCAAAAATTACAGACAGTCCCGTTAATAAGATCCAAATGAAATTTTACAAGATCCAGCTATCTGTAATAATTACGAATGGCGCAAACTAAATTTTAATAAAGGCGAACTGAGATGCCTGGGCGCAATTAATTTGAAATTAGCCGAGACTCCGCCCTTACCTTGGTGTAAGGCGTAAGGGCTGTTTTACACTGGCCATGCTACAGTTTACGTTACTATGATAAAAAATTCTGTATGGAGTTTTTTGTATGGAGAGTCTAAAAATTATCTTGCGAATTCAGCAAAATCTTAAAGAACAGTTGTTTAATAGAATGAGTAGAATACCTGAATAACGGGTCCTAACGTGCCTAAAGTCTGTATGGAAGGTCTGAGGGCCATCATACGATGATAAAACAAATAAATAACAATAATTTAAACCTTCAAGAAAAGAGCGTACTCCCGGATCAAAGGCCGGCAACGCACTTGTGACTCCTCTGGTGTTGCGGGTGTCTATGGGCGGCGGTAATCGCTTACCATCAGGTGATCCGTCTGCTCGTTTGCCACCTCTGCCATAAAAAAAAAAAGATAAACAGTTCCAACATGTGCGAACCTTTTTTATATTAATATTTCCTATATCAACTTCGGTACACCCTGTATATACTGACCCGATTAAAATTATATATCGTACTTCTTCGTTTCCACGAATTCCTGCATATTCTAATTCCAGATATTTTCAAAATTATACTACCTCTTGAAGAATGCCAGTCTCGAACAGAACTTACCGTCACACTACGAGGAATTCACTCCACCCTTCCCTTCTTCTCGTAATTTAATTCGCCATCAGGTAATTAAAATCCAAAAACTTGGCTTAAATTAAATTTTATACTCGCGACTTTGGCTTCCTTGCGCCGCTGTGGGTAAATGAAAATGGGAATTTCTTGTAATAACAGGAGATCTTATTAGATTAATTATTTTAGATTATAAATATATATTCTTTGGTTACTTATTTAAGAGGCAGTGTAAAACGATACATTGGTAGATGGACTATTGGCTTGCAGGAAGCCATTGGAAGTAAATGGCACAAAACGTGCTGAAGTTTGTGTGGAAGGCCTGAGGAGTTCCATTGTGGACTTCTCCCGGCTCATACGATGAAAAACTGTTCCAACATATACATACATTTTTATATTAATATTTCCTGTCTTTTTGAGTATTTATAATAAGCCTCCAAAGGCAGCAGTGTAGCAGTTACCGCGAATAAAAATCTTGACATTATTAGCAATTTGCAATAAACATAACATCAGTTCATTAATCATAAACAAACTGATTAAATGAAAGATAAGTACGTATAGTCTGGAACTATCTGGGTACCTTGTTACCTTTAGTTTTTTTTATTTTATTGAACAAGGTATAGCTAAACAATCTACTAAGCATTTATCATCATCATTTAGTTATTGTATTTTAAAAACCAGTCAGTCTGTGTGCAAATTTCCCCGAAAGTCGAGTCGCACACTTGTGCCACTACAGTCTTGTAGGTACCTACAGAACAGAAAACGCCGAAGCTTACACCATAGCTTGAGATTCCCCTCGGCCAGAGAGCGGACGTGTCCCAGAGTCCAAATCACCTCTTTAACTTTTCCTATTTAGGGAAACTCCAAATTTGGGGCTAACAATAATAATAATAGGGCATAGGGCAAACCTTCGAATTATAAGAGAGCCGTTACGGTAAATTATCGAGTTTGGGCGAGAAATGTCGCGGCCAGAAGGTCTCTTGATAGAGTTGTTAGCGGATATGTTTTCCACGGGAGATTTAGTCATCTATGTTTAGTATTAAAATGCAAAACACTTCATGGATCATAAAACATTGGTCTGTCATTGTATTTAATTATATAAATAACACATTTCACAAATATTGAAAACAAAATTGAAATCCATCTCACCGTTTTGGGTACAAGCGATAACAAAGAAACATACATACACAAACCATAACCCTCAGATAATCGGGTAAAACATAATCGCACAGTAATTTTACGACCAAATAACACATTACTGTCTTAATTTTATATCGGGCAACATTTGTTTTAACACAAAACATACGCTCGTCCCAAGGGCTTGTGCCCGCCAGCGACCCGGTGCAATTCTTAAATCTTATTAAAATTAGTCAGATTTGCATACAGGGGTCATTTATCAAGCTGCACTGGGTGCATTAGAGTGCATATCACAATGCAACGACGACGCATTATGCGGATTTAAACTATTTGACACTAGCATGGACTGCGGGAGATTTGGACACTGTAATGGGTAGGCTTAAATTTAACACCATTGTGTTATTGCGTTACGTTAATGTAAGAAACTGCCACGAAGCCGATCTTGACAGACTCTTTTAATGACATGTTTGATCAAATAAAAATGGTAATAAATGAGTACATATTTTTTAAGGCTTGACTTTGCCCTATTTGAGGAAGTTTGTAAGTATGCAAGTCCGCGTGATGGGAGCCTTGTACCATGTAGGAATGTAGGTTCACATTAGATATACTTAATGTTAATATTAAAGAATAAAAATAATGTCACAAAATAAAATAAAGTCGAACGTCATTCTAAATTTTGAGTTCATTGGGTAAAGTCTGACAACACACTACTGTCCTCAGATAACAAACCGGTGCAAACCGGGTTACCGCATTTGGTCGCAACATAACTTAATTTGATCTACTACTCCTGATCTATGACGACATGTGATAAAAATTAATTTACTCAATAGAGTAAATAGAGTAAAAAAGAGTATAGTAGTAGAGTAAAAAAAAATGCAAAAAACAATAAGTAACCTTAAAATCCAATAAAATATCAAATCAATAACGAACTTTAAACGCGTTTTTCTCAACTTCACTACTTTTAGGTTACCACGTTTTGTCATCCGAGAGCAGAATATTTCGCGTCCAAAAACCCGTTGCTCGATCCACGGTTAACCCTCTCCTCGCCTCGCCGCCGATGGCGAAATTAACAAATCCAGATCGCAGCTATGATTTATAGCCCACACTATCGGCCATTGCGAATAAAATAATACATTTATAATACATTAATACAAATGCAAATTTCGCTTTGTTGTTGTTGTTATTTCATTTTGTTGTTAAGGGTTAATATTACAATTTTGGGCAAATTTCAGTTTATAGCTCTGATTTTTAATATTATAAAATAATAATAGAAAATGAGCCAAGTCAAGTTTTATCGTTCATCATTTCTACAATACAATGTGTAAACATTTGTATGTTGTCAAGTTTTAATATTAAAGTCCAGTTAGCCGCGTTTGTAAATTGCCTGCGCCAATATCCAATAAAAATAAGCGTAAAACAAAAACAACGAAAATAAAAAATCTCGTTGAAAAAAATACGGTGGCCGACATTTTCGGAACATTAAACCCTTTTGACATAATCGGCGAAAATTTAAATCCTCCCAAACGGTTGTAGGGGCCATAAAATTTTGACTATTTTCCCTCCCTCTGCCCCTTGGGTCCACTGTCCCTACCCGGATGAGCAGTTAATTAACTAATCTCGATATTAACAATACATTAGACACATCGGACGCCATGTTTTGGAGAAATGAGTAACCCTTACTGAAAGGGATAGTTTGTTACCCTGCCCGAATACAGCTGTAAGTTCCAATAATAGTACATTTTAAAGTATTGGTTGGAAACATTCTTTTTTTGTTATTTTAAACATTAAACAAAAAGAAACTTTAACAACGAATAAATATTTTATTTCATAAGGTATTTCACCCTGTTCGAAACAAAAAATCAAGTACTATTTATCTCATTTCTCACTAATATTATAAATGCGGAAGTATGGATGTTTGTTTGTTTGTTTGTTTGTTCCGCTTTCACGCCAAAACTACTGAACGGATTTAGATGAAATTTGGTGGGTAGATAGATAAAGCACTCGGCTAACACATAGGATACTTTTTATCCCGGAAAACTCAAGAGTTCCCGTAGGAATGCTTAAAAACTCGAAATTTCCACTTCGTCACTAGATGGCGCTATCTTAACATTTTCTTTCTTTTGGACGCAATTCTGAAGTCCACGCGGACGAAGTCGCGGGTGGAAGTTAGTAACTTATATGTATAATAATATAATGATTATTGTAAATGTCCTAACACTTGGAATCGTATAATTTGTAGTTATGTAAAATGAGTATTAAGACAAAGTGGCTATTTATAAATAAGTAAAAAAATATCTATACAAAGTAAGTGTTGTGTAAAATAAGTACAACATCTAATAATGAAGGGTTGAAATTGTATGAACCGAAATACTTCTAATTTTAGTTAACACATGTGTCATTTTATAGACAAAATCAAATTATAAATTGCTTCCTTTTTTGTTCAGAAACAAAAAAAAAACATTAGCTCAGGCGAAAATGTGTTTGATTAGCAAATCACACTCGCACTACCAGTTCCCATATCCCTGACGCCACACTAATATATTCGTCGAAACTGTCCAAATTAGCGCGAAATTACGTGAAAAACTAATCGAATTCACAAGCCAATCGGTGGCATATCTTTTGTTCGTGCAAAATTCATACTGACAGTTAATTTCGGAATGCAGCGAGGCAGCCGGGACGCGGGAGATTACTTATTCAGCAGACGTATAACATATTGCCCAAGTAATTGCTCGAAATCAACCTACTCGCGAGTTGTCTATGGATCCTTGGTAGTTGCAAAGTTTTATGTTCAGGACTCACACTAAAGAGTCTTTTCGTGTTCTTATATCTATGGTTCAGGGAAACTTTAGACAATCATCTTTACTCTGTGAAATGTGAAATGGGTTTCTTTAACTGACATAAGTCATAGCAGTGAAGTATATGTATTATTTTTTTCATGTGTGAATTTTAAGCAGAATGTGTTCTGGCGCATGGGGTCTTCATAGATAGCCAGTTCTCCAATGCGTTGGGGTATCTTGGTAAGCCTGCTTCGCTGTCAGGTGAGATGATGCCAAGAGCTAAAAAGAAAAAAAACTGTGTACGGACGACATTGCCTATTAGCTCTATCCTTGTACTTTTTTTTAATAATTCGTTCTCCTTTGTTCCAGGTTCATCAACGCGAGACGTAGGATAGTGCAACCAATGATTGACCAGTCAAATAGAGCAGGTAACATTTTTCTTATACATCTGTATCTCTGATACTTTCATACATTCCCTGTTTCATCATACTAGAAGCGACATTAGAGCAACTCGTATTTAAAAAAGTTTAACAACCTTAACCTTACCAATATCATTCAAAACTAAACTGCTTAAAGAAGATAGTCAACATATAGCATTTCCAAATTCTTCGATCCTATGTCAATTAGAATTTACCCGAAAAAGTCGTCGAGTAAAAAGAACCGACTGGAGAGGAGACCTGTATTTAATAAAAAGAAGTTTTAAAGGACGTAACCGCCAATCAATGTAATGTCTTTACTGCGAAACCCTTTGGCAGAATGGCAAGTAGCAAGTACATTTCAATAGGCATTTCGCTCACGTCCAGATGTTCGACCG
Organism: Coleophora deauratella; assembly: GCA_958295455.1. Classification (NCBI taxonomy): domain Eukaryota; kingdom Metazoa; phylum Arthropoda; class Insecta; order Lepidoptera; family Coleophoridae; genus Coleophora; species Coleophora deauratella. The sequence goes on along the minus strand of OY282404.1, from coordinate 1,402,406 downwards.
TTTCGGCCACGAGCGGACACGTCCAGGACTTTGAAGTCGAAAATTGAGTTTCGCTGACCACAAAGTAAAGTGAAGTGCCTTCATGTAGTATGCAGGGCGCAGGCATTCGTTGACTAACGGCTCGGACGTCCCATGAGATGCTTCGGCCGAAAGCTTTTAGCGCTGACTGCCACGAGTTATGCTAGCCTGGTACAGCGCCAGATGAGGCCTGCAAGTAATGACTACTTAACCGCTTCTAGATATGTGGGACATATAGGGAAACCGGCCAATGCAAACGTATAAAAATATCAACAAAAGAATAATTTTACATCAGATGAAATATTGTTATTACAAAGTAACATGGACACAATGTTCGCTACAAGGAGAGTGATGTTTCTCATACATACAAAATTCTTGTTAGTCTCATACGACTCAGAAGAAAGAACGCAAAAAAATAAAAGGAATTTTCTGCAAAGGAAATTTTTTCGGCCGTCCCCGTCGACAATATGGAATAGAATTACAAACGACCAATTCTATTTTTACTTTGTAATTGTAACACACAGTCCATAAAACGCTGCCGGGCCAACAAAAATTCCGTTCGGGGGAAAAAAGGACATCGCAGAAAAAGGGCTTACTCTTGCGAACGCCGGGAACGCAAGAAGGGTAAAAAAGAATAATGTCCGAATTCGTTGACCCGTCCCGAGCGATCCATCACTCCCGGCCCCTCGGCCGACTATCGGCGATATGTGCCGCCGCCGCCACCGCCGCCGCTATCTAGATGCGTGTACTCGCCACTCGCCTATTCCGGATTAGAAGGAAATATCAGCCCTTTTTCTCCTCTACATCGTGAATAAATAAAATTGTTCCTTTTTAATGAACCGACTCGAACGATGGCAGGTACACCGTTTTAATCCCCGCGAAAAGCTCAATAAACGATCGTTCGGAAATAGCGGAGTGAGACCGCGCTCGAGCGAACTGTAATTTACAGCCGGGCGCGGTAATGGCGTCGCATCAGAGAGCAATTTATGCCCTTATAATAAATTCATTAGCTGGCGTCGTTGCTGAAACATAGCACAGACTGTCCGTGTATATTCGGCCACACCGGCCGTCGAACTGACAGCGTTATGTCCGACGACGAACGCACATAATGTGTCGAAATATTAATAAACCGACTTATCCATGCCACCCATTAGCCTCCCACATTATGCGGTATGCAGCAAAAAGAATAATTGCGCTGACATTTAATGAAAACAAAAAGCGATTATTGATTGAGTCGTGAAGGGTTGCCAAATGCGGACGCCGCACGTACCGGGAATACATAACGCATAAGGAAGAGCGCGCCGTCCATAGCAAGTAATATAGTGATTGGAAAAGCGCCTTTTGGCTTGACCACAGGAAATGCGGTGGCCATTTTCTTTAGAAGCATTGCCAAAACAATTTTCCATCTATCCTTGCACCCTCCGGTTTTCCTATTTTCCGTTGACGGCTAAGTTGGCCGGGCTCACATCCGCCGCTGCACCGGCGAATTTAAAATTCCTGTGTTCTATGTCGGCGACTGTTTCAAAGTGCAACTGCAGCCGCCGCTTGCACTGTTCTGACGCTTTGGTACTTAAGACAATTGCTTCTACTTTATCGTGTAATGCATACGCTTTCTTGAAATACATTTGCAATTCCATTTGTCTCTACTATGCCTCAAAAAGAAGATAAAACAAACGTAATGTAATGAACCGCAAATCCACGAAATCTTGATGAAATGCAAAATTTGCTCCACAAAAGAATAAAATGAGAATATAATAAATATTAAAAGTGAGAAAATACCTGTAGTCCATATAAATACAACAATAACATTACGGATAAGGCCATTCAAAGATTACCCACTATATCATCGTTCCAATCTCAATGTACACGTAGACGTCCATAGATCCCATCTCCTTCGCTATAGGGGCGACCTTTATTGCTTCCTGTTGTCCTAGTAGGATCTACGCCTCACCGACCTCCTGTCTTCGATCCCCGAATTTTCCTCTCTGTATTCTGTAAGAGCAGCAAAAACTCCGAAACTTTCCGAACGACAATAAAAGACTCTTTTGTCAGCCAAAAACAAATTGTTGTCTGTTAAAAAAGTCGGAAATTATTTTAAAAGTTTCACTTTTTCGGTTTGTTGTGTTGCTGTATCGTGAAGTTTTATTTTTTTTCACTCGTGTTGTTTGTTAAGATGATAATAATTTATCTGTTATTTAGTTATTTGTCGTTTTAATTTTGGATGGTCGCTATATCTTTCTGAAAACCCTATGAAAATAGCTGTAACTTCTACCGTGAAACTAAAAAACTTTTTTTTGAAACATTTTTGTAAAACATTTTTTTGACTCTCGTACCCCCTTTAAAATAAATCCTATATGAAAACTCAAGGTATATGCTGCATACTAAAGTATTTTAAAAACGATTTAGAGACCTACTATTAACAACTAGGACTTTTAAACTTACTCGCTGATACTTCCTTTTTTCTCCCGAATTATTTGATTTACTGCTGAGCTTTCCACAGTAACATATCAAATCTCATTTATTAGTCAAAATACCTACTCCTCACCGAAGCCAAGACGCCTGATCCTGTTTGGCCGTACTCCGGGCGCAATGGCGCGTGCCCCATAAAGACCCCAAGGCGAACGGATATCGATGTCTATAATGGCCGAACACCATTACTCCGCGATTGATACTCCCCTACCAGATGTATTGCCACCGGAAGACATAACAGTTTTGTGGTAAAATTGAGCGAATTCCAACGTTCTCGAATGACGAAGTTGACAATAGTTTTTCTGTTTGGCATTATCCTACGGATGTCCTTTGCCTACGTAGCGGTTTTGAGCGCCGGGAAATTACAGTGGCGTTGTGAAAAAACAGGAGGTGAAAACCTGACGGTTTGAGTTTCAATGAATACTGTATTTTTGTCTGCATTGGCAATTATAACGACAAATTACACGGGTTGCTCTTATTTAGAAGTTGGATGATGCCTCACAACAACACATGCTGCTGGTACAATCTGAGTTGATAATGACGTTGATGAAGATTTTTTTCACTATTTTATCTCGAAGACAAGCTACTAAGTGCTAATAAATATTATTTTGATAACCGGGACTAATCAATCACACATGGTGATCTAGCCCCAAACAAGGATTCCTTTTAGGATGGGAACCAGAAACTGATATATATAAATATATATAGACACTAATAATAATAACATAGAGAAAAACAGCTTATCACAGAAATATTTGTCATACTAAATTACATTAAGTTTCAGTTGTTCAACTCCATATTTTGTTTAGAGGATGAATGATGAAACTAACCAATGTCATCAAGGAACCAATATCAAATTCATTAGAAAATGTACGCCTTGTCACACTTAGTTATCAGCTGACTTTGTATGAGAATACTAAAAGATATAATAATATAATAAATAGTGCATATTTCTTGTGGAATTTTCAAGCTCAGTTTCATGAGTAGAAATTACAGTTTTATCAATCAATCAATCAATATACTTTATTGCATCATAAGAAAATATAATATAACAAAAACAAACACAAAGAAAATTGGTGACAACAATAGGCGACCTTATTGCTAGGTAGCAATTTCTTCCAGGCAACCTTAAGGCAGGAAATAAACTATGAGATGTACTGGGGTAGAGCAATAAAAGAAAAGATTACTGAAATAACGAAATAGGTAATAAGAAACACAAATACATACTAATATACATATATAAATTAAATATAAACCTATATATATTAAATATATACTCATATATATATATATATATATATATACATCATAGCATCTATGGGTGAGGAAGGACAGAGTAAAAAAGTATGTATCAAAAATGCAGATAATAATATATAACTTTATAAGTAGTGAGCTTTAACTTGTCTTCTAAAAGAGTTCACTGAAGGAGCACGTCTGATAGTTTCAGGTAACGAGTTCCACAGTCGGATTGCTTGAACAGTGAAAGAGTTAGAATAGGTAGAAGAAGAATGGGTAGGGATTTCAAGGGTGAGGGTGCTGGATTTTCTTAATGTACGGCATAGAGTTGAGGACCGGAAGATGAAGTGGTTTTTAAGATAAGATGGAGTTTTTATCTTCAGTTATTTTAAGAAGAACCTATCGTGGAACCAATAAAAAAATAAAAAAAAGTTTTTATTTAAAGTGACCAGGGCTCAAAGATGAGGTCTCCTTTCTTGCACACGAACCCCACAGCTGACGCAACGGCAGTTCTAACTAACCATGCAGTGTTTTACCCGGCAGTGTTCCCGCACGCGGGTCCCAGCGGAGCATACAGTCCCGAGGCCACCATGGGCTACATGATGGATGGACAGCAGATGATGCACCGGCCCCCCACGGACCCCGCCTTCCACCAGGGCTACGCGCATTATCCGGCCGAGTACTACGGCCACCACCTCTAATGCAGCCTGCAATTTACTGTACATGTAAGTAACAGTCTCTATAAGATAGGAGAATTAGACAAGACGAAAAGATAAGATACTTCATCGATTAAAGAAGGATGAGTCTTTGAGCAGATTGTAGAAATCTACAATAGAAATAATAATAATAATAATAAATAATAATAATATCTGGGACAAATCACACACGGTCATCTGGCCCCAAACTAGGATTCCCTGTATCTTGGGAACCAGAGACATACACATATACTTTTAAATACATACATATGTACTCGTAGATATAATACACCCAGACTCAGAGCAAACTATTCTGCTCATCACAGAAAAGTTTTCCCTGTGTGGGGATCGAACCCACGACTCTCGGATCAGAGGTCAGGACCGCTAACCACTTAGCCACCGAGTCAGTCGAGAGAAATGACAGACGCTTTCAACAGTAAAAGCTACTTTGACGCAGTAATAACAGGGGGACCACCTAACCAGTGGACGTCGTCAGACTGAAATGATGATGATAAGCAGATAGCAGTCTTGTAGAATACATTTAAAAGTAAAAACGTCATACCTTATAATTTCGTTGTTTTCTCAAATAAATCAATAGTTCCCTTTTCATATTTCAGATTAAGATTAGCAGCGACATCGGCCGGTCTCCGCGACAGGCCGAGGCAGGCGCCTGCGCAGATCAACGGCTCCGATACACTAGCGACACGCGAACCAGGTGCAGCCTAGTCACCAATTTACCAGGCTTGATTAGTGTTGTTCTAGTTTAATCACCAGGTCACCAGTTGAAGCACTTTCAAAGTTGAGACAAGAAACGGTTACGCTTATGGCCATTAAAAAAAATTATTAATAAAAATAAGCCGAGTTAGTGAAGGAAGATACATGAGAATCTGTCTGGGCTAAACTGACAAGTGACCGGGCCAAACTGAATACTGACCGGATCAAACTGAAAACTGACCGGGTCTAACTGAAAACTGACCGATCCAAAGTGAAAACTGACCGGATCTAACTGAAAACTGACCGGGCGAAAGTGAAAACTGACTAGGCAAGACCAGATACGGAGAAACCGAGCGGCACGCGACGTGATACAACCACAGGAGAACGATGCTACGTGTACATACGTGAAACATTTTGTAATATTTGAAACAGTATACGATCTCCTAAATTAAGGTTTAAAGTCAACTTTAATGTTAAAAATTTAATGTAAATTATCGCGGAGTGAAACGTGGACGCTGTTTAATGGTGCAATCACCTTTATTATAAATAAAAGATAAAATAAATGAAAGAAGCGGATAATCACTCGGAACAATAGGAGCAAAGTTGATAAATTGTAACAATAAAAACGGTTTGATAGTTATCGTATAAATATTTATAGCTAATTGTGTATTGTTATTACGTAAATATAAATAAATAATTGATTAGTTGTAAGTTGTATAATTATCACTGGAAGTACTGGGTCGCGTCTGAGTGGTCATAGCAAATGGGATTTTTGTAAAGGAGTTATGTATGTTTATAGATTATTTAGTTATCATTTCATCGGAAAAGCTTTAGTTTGAACAATGAAATTTATGAATAATATCACAACCATTAACTGTATAATTTAGAAAATTAAGTTTAGAAAATGTTTTTTTCTAAAATTATATTCGAAGTTGCTTTGTAGGCATTATTCATAAATTTCAGATATTTATTTCTGCAATACCATTTTAGTAGTTCCCATCAAATTTTCTCTTTGAACTCTGTTATTACGAATATGTTTCAGTTATGTATTTATTTATTCCAATTTCTTCAATATGTTTAACATTCATGTCCAAAGCTCAAATCGTACTTCTAGATAAACATGTCAATTTTGAAAAATCATCTAATTTGTATAAAATTTTCATCAGTAAACTATTGAAGATTCATGAGTTTCGTGTTTTGCGTTACAGGTGGCATACATATCTTGTATTCTAATATTTATATTAATTCTTATTATTGTAACATAATATTGTAATATACAGGGCCCCATATTGTTAACTGATGAATTTCACCTAGAGGTTCTGATGATAAATAATTTTCCTCAACAAACCTTTGGTCAGTTACCGCCCCCATACAAGTTAATTTTGTATGGGTGATTCGAAACTGACCACAGATTTGTATAAATATGAAAATTGTTTAAGAAACCACGTTGAAATTCCTATAGTTAATTATGAAAAACCCTTAATTTGTAAACTGATAATTATCATCGTTTCACTTGCCTTGGTGTTCAATACTGTAGCACAATTTGTAACCCATGTATACGATATCGAAAATGATATTTTGAAATGTTGAAATGAAGAGATTTATAACTCTATTCTTATGTCTTGTGAATACTGAGTCTGCCTTCGTTACCGGGAGACAAGTAAAATATAAAAATGTGAATCTTACGATTTTACAGTCTTTAAAGATTAAATAATTATTTAACAATAATAAAAAATACATGTGATTTTCATGACTGAAAATTGTGAGCTTCTAAATTACGATTGTTTCAACTGTGTTCCGTGGAAGCTACATAAACGTAATAGCTGAAAATATCCTAACTATTGATGTATTGTATTTCAAAATAATCGTGTTAACCACGGAAACGCACATTAAGAACAGTGCTCAATAATTCAAGTAAAATCGAAACTACAGATTCAAAAACAAACGATTGTTTAAAAAATCTTACAGATTACATACACTTCTGATAAATATTTTTTGTCAACTTCATAAATGCAGCGTAAGATTTTTTCATATTACAGTATCAAACGACATCGACACCTCTTGCCAATCATTCGTTTTTAATCTGTAGCTCCGATTGCAATCTCTTTTAGACATGATTTTTTCTTATTCTTTTTGAGCAGTGCAGTCTCTTTGGAGAATACGTCAAGTAATGCACGACATTACAGCCTTAGCAATGTATACGAATGATGCTATAGACGATCACAAATTGGTATACCTAATAGCAGTGTAAGTGAATCCGGAACAAGCTTTATTGTAGTGTAATTACCATCTTCAAGTCTTGTGGAACATGTGGCGAGATTGTTTTACATGTATTTAATGACGTCATTTTAATGCCCCATACAAACTATGTAGAGGTTTAAAAAAACAGTGCATATATCTCAATTTTTTAAAAAGACATTGCCGCATACCTTAATGGTACCATTTTGTGTTTTTGACAAAATTTCTATAAAAAATCGTTATCAAATAAAGTAGACAGACTTCTGCTCATAATTATGTAGAACTGAACTGAAAATCGCAAAAAAATGCTTTTCATATTAAGATCACTTATTTTGTTAAACTCTGTATATAAATTAATGAGCAAACCAAACTTTGCTGACAAGCGACAGAGAGACGTTCCCCTGTACAACAGTCCCGCCACAGACTATCTAACGTCTTGTGAAGGGAGTTTGTTAACTTTTGTAAATATATCATGAAATTATACATATACTTATACATGCGTATATAAACTTGTCTTTACTTTGTATAATACTGTCTCATTACCAGTGAATTCTCAGTATTAAAATTTTCATAACACTGAATTCATTTCGCACTCAATCTTTGTTGATATTTCCCATTTTATAATTATTATTATTGTTATTTTTAATTGTGTGTATTATATTTTTATTAAGAAGAAAATCTTAAATACTAGTTAATAGGTATTAATGTATTAATTGAAGAAATTTATTTTGATTTTTCTCTTTTTTATTATAATATATGTATATGTACATTATACATAATGATTTTAAAGTCATCAATTTCGTGTAAATATAGCAGCTAAAAATTTAATATGGCGTCGGTCAGCAGAACAACTAACAACAGAACAGACAAACGGAAGAAATTAATTATATATATTTGTATTATATAATTTTGGAGAGGTCCTATGTTATAATTATGAATAATACATTTAATAGCGAACTGGTTTATAAAATACAATATTATATAAAGTGTATAAGACACCTGCTGACCGCGGCGGACTTGTGGAGTACTGACGGAACTGTGTCGGCATTATAAATGCTACGAATTGTGTAAAAAATATTAAAACCTAAAAAAAATCACTTTGTTTCATTTATTTATTCATAGACTAGAGCATCAAACCTTTAAATACTTCAGCTACTTAATCTTACTAAAAATATTAATGAGTAAAATTAATCAGAAAGCCAAATCAAAAAGAAAATCGATGATTAGTGAAACTATATTTTTACTCGTATAAAGGTTTCAACACGTAGAAACTCAAAATACGTTTAATTTAAACGCAAGTATTTTAGTTAGGACTTTTTAGTTTTCGTAAATTTTACACTGATCAAGTAAAGCTTAGTCGTACAAAAGACATCAACGAGTACTGTTCTTCTCGTTGATGTCTTTTCTATGAAATAAAGGAAATATTTAAAACTATTTTTTAAACTTTGAGACATTAACAAACGGAGGGATGCAAAGCCAAATTGGTCTCATACCGTAAGGTTTCAGAGGTGTTTCTTATAAGCTAGAACCCTCAAGCTGTGTTATCTACCCGAGGTTTCCCTGAGATCTACAGTATAAGATTCTTCAATGATTGAAAAGGTTTTTGAAGGTTCGGTAAATCATTGATAGTTGGTGTCGAAAAAATAGATTATTGATTTATCCGACTACAAAGAAAATTTCATTCAATCCGTCTAATAGTTTCGCATTTGTAAATTAAATACCTAAAATACGAAAAACAAAAGAACCTTTTATAAAAACGATTTAAAAAAAGACACTTCACATAACCTTCGGCTGCCCAAGTTATCCAAACAAACCAATATTTTTAACCTGTCAACTCCAGCAACGAAATCCACATCAATCTAATATACTAGGATAGCATAAACTAACGCCGGCCGCGTATATCCCAACTATGGAACTTTCAAGGTGTTTTCGCCAGAAAGCGGGGCAGACTCGAAAACTTTCTAACTTTCCGAATTTATTTACGCAACCCTACTTTATTGTTCATTCACTTTGGTTGAGCGGTCGTTTGTTAGTTTTAGAAGTGCATTAGTTAGTTGCACTTATAAATTACATGTTTTAATCCGACTGCTTTTTTGTGGTTTGTCTGAGTTATACTGTAGCCTAAACGGCTTAAGGATTTTCTTCATATCATCAGATTCTTCTTAAATCCCTCGTATGACAAATTAAGTGCCGATTTTGAATTTTTAGGTGTTTAAATTGTTACATCAAAACATCTGTAAAAACTAAAAAGATAAGATACTAGAAAATACCTATTTTCAGTTTACAAACAGTTATGTGTATAAAATAGGTTTACACTGCAACTTTATTGTACCAGGAGGGCATTTAAAATAGGCTTACACTGCAAGTTTACTTGTACTAGGGGTGCCTAAAGCAGATATTAAAATTTGCCAGGAGCAGTAAGCGGAATTTAAATACTACCAGAACATCAGCAAGCGTGCAGGGATTGATTGTTTGCTACTAGGAACGCAGCGGGCTAAGAAATATCGGAGTTACTAGGAGAGCATAGAAACTGTTCGGTTTTTGACAGTACCAGGAAAACAGCAATTATAATGGTAATATAGATAGGTAAATTATATTTTTTCCAGTTTTTAATAAAAATACAAATTATAAGAGTTACGTAGTTTATTTTCATAATTTTATTTTCATTTTTAAAATCCTCATCTGATCTGTGTAGAGTTACTTAGAATAATCTATTCTGTAAAATAATTTTCTTCCAATAAAAGTTTCCTGTCAAAAGAGTTTTAAGGTCTGATCTATCAAAAGAGTTTTTTAAGTTTGATTTGTCAAAAAAGTTTTTAAGTTTTGTGTCAAAAAAAATCACAATAATAGACAAAGGGCAGTAATCAAAAGTACCAGGGCAGCAGGCGGCACGCGGCGGTCGCTACGCGGCTACGCAGCAGCATCGTAGCGCGGGCGTGGCGCCGCTAAAATGGCGGACGACGTTGACTAATGGCAGTCCGGGACGAGTCCAGTGACGCGTGCGCCAGGGTTGTCACTTGGCAACGCTTGGAATCAATGTGTCAGCTGTGTGTTGGAAATATTGGATGTCTTCTTCAGTGCTGTGTGGCATAATTAATTAACTATCCTAAGAAATATATAGCCATTGCCTGATATTGCAAGAATCGCAAAAATTATACATAGCTCGTGATACACAAGGGATAAGGATTTGGGACTTAGGACAGCTCTCACTCCAAAGCCATTTAGGTTACAAAAAAAAACAGAAACGTATAAATATACAGGTGTTACTAAAAAGTGTAAGAATCCTTTACGGCAAATTTCGTCTCATGAAATTGAACGATCTCTGCTCTAAAACTTTGAAAAATTGGACTTTGTACAAATCGATCAGCTGATTAGGCAACTTTGTTTGGAAAGTCCAATCTTTTATGACTTCAGCAAAGTTACAGGAAAACAATTTTACATTTTTATTCTGCCTTAAAGTTTTGCTACAAACTTAGGAAAAGGTCTTACAAAATTGGTGTAGGAAGAAATTTCGGACTCTCCCTACAAATTGATCATCTGTTTTGCCATTTTTGTATGGATAGTCCAAAAAAATTTTTGCGATTTGCTCAAAGTCGTAGAACAAACTTTGTTTAGTACGATGAGAAGAATCCGGTTAACGGGTCCTACAACAATTTTGTTACACTCTGTATAAATACTCTAATTACAGCATCTACTAAAGTACCCAAAAACACTTTTCAAAACACTTGCACTTTGCGCTGGCAACCCTATTTTTTTCGTATGGGGCGCACAGTAAGCAACGCAGCGATTGTATCGCTCGCGGATGGTCGGAGCAGCCCATTTGTCAACCTTAGCCCCCACCCTCCGCCCCCCGAGCCCCCCAAATGAAACGTCTCAGATGAAACTGAAGCCTTTCAAGCCATGCCGATGCTGAGTAGCGTGGAAATGGGCTGGCTGTGAAACGGAGTGAGTTGAGATGGTACTGGGTGGTCGTTAAATGCATTTTGCAAATAGTATTTATACTCTAAGGGCCGATTTACCAAAGTACAGTGATGTGTCAAGTAGTAAGTAAAGTCCATTGCTTCCTTGCAACTATACGTTTCGAAGAGTACAGTTGCGAGATAAGCAATGGACTTCTACTTACTATCGTACTTGACTCACCACTCTACTTATTGAAGTGTAAATCGGCCTGTATGTACTCCTTATCTCTGACCAACGGTTTGTGTAAGAGGGTTTGTTTGTAATCTCTTTATTGCACAAAACATACATTTTACAAAACAATATTGTGTAAATAAAATAAACAACAGTTTGTACAAAGGCGGACTTATCCCTGGAAGGGATCTCGTCCAGTCAACCTTTGAGCAGGTAACTTGGAAAGACATTACAAAGCCGCGTAGCATGTTTTGCACATACTTAACAATTACAAAGAATGAAAAAAATAATAATAATAGACAACACTAACTTAAAATGACAAATTAACAAGATATAAGTAAATTATTAAAGAGGGTTATGAAAGGTTTGTATTTTTTTTTCAGGCTTCTACTTGTTATACTGAACTCTTTAACAAACCATAGCGTCTCTCACTGCTGGGGGAAGACTGGTCTGTTCCCATAGCTCGAGAAGATTAGGCCATATTCCACACACAGGGGCCAAGTCCGGATTGGTAAAACGACTTTTTTTTATGGCAGAGGTGGCAAACAAGCAGACGGATCACCTGATGGTAAGCGATTACCGCCGCCCATAGACACCCGCAACACCAGAGGAGTCACAAGTGCGTTGCCGGCCTTTGATATGGGAGTACGCTCTTTTCTTGAAGGTTTGTTTGTTTGGTTTCCCCCAAAAACCCATAAGTAGGCTGATCAGGTATAATTCTTCAAAGACTAGACTAAAATAGTGAAATATTTTTCAGCAATTGATTAAGCCCTAGTTTAAATAGCGCCAGTGCCTTAAAGATACCCTGTATAAAGACACAAACTGATATTTGGTCCATCGGTCGTCCTAACCAGCGGTTTCATATTCAAATTCTGGCCAACGCACCTGAATTTTGTCGAAACTTACGTAAATACATATACATAAAGATGAAATGCATCGTGGGAAACCTTCGTTTTTAAAATAAAGTCGCGATGTACACGTTAACTCACTTTAAACTTGGATATAATCCGGATGGGTGAACTCATCACTAGTGATCGGAAATTCGGATGCAATTTCGTTTTTAGAAAGAATAGTATGGATATGACTTTCTCAATAAATTTATAGATTTTCATAGAAAAATTTCCCGGGATACCAGGATCGTAAATAGCGTTGGGATTCTTAATTGTAATGATCTGATTGTAGTGAATGTTGATATTATTGAAAATTTTATGTATGATATTATGTGTTTATATCCACAACTTATTTTATATACACAGGGTTACCGGTAATCCTTGTAGGAGGTGATACGGGGGCTAAAATGTGAAACATTTAACACTACATATGTATGGCCAATAGTTTCCAATTCTATTCAAAACGGCATGTCCATATTATGCTAGCTCCCCAATTTAAGCTATAATTGCATCCGAATTTCCGATCACTAGTCATCACAAACATGGCCATGTTATAATGAATTTAGACTATTTTGGCATTTCACCTCCTCCGTTTAGCTCATAAACTTGTAAAATATCCAAAAATATGTTTTTTGCGAATTGACTTAGGGTTTCTAAGGATTTTCAATTTCAGTTTCATTATTTTAAGCTCTAATCCATCCGTTAGTGCAAATCGAAAAGCCTGACTCAACCACTTAGCCTTAGGGTACCTCTAAACTCTACACGATAAAGAATTGTTACCATAACCATAGCTCAAAATGTTAGATGCCTAGGCGATAGATACTCCACATAGGGTTTGCAACTTCAGATTGGTGGAGATTTGTAAGATTTTTTAGCAGCCTATGAAGGTCACTGACATATCATTCTAGATTCTAGTGATAGCAAAACAAGGCACCAACGAATGAACTTGCTTAATAAATAAAAATACACCAACCCAACCAGGTTATATCCGAATTTGAACTAAGTCGGCCTGGGTGATCGACGTCACGATTGCTGTAAAGAGAGTCAACTCTAAAGCTGGTTTAGGGAGGTATCCAGGTGACATGTTTATTGGTTAATTAAAGTTTGGAAACAAACAGGTAACCAGGGCAGGCATCAGAGCCGGGAACCGTGTAGGTAAAGTTTAACACGATTAAACTGTAAGACCTTAACTATAATACAACTTAGGTAACTTTGCAAGAACAAGTCATCAGAAACAGTACAAATAAAAATACAGGCTGTAAATGTGGTTGCGCGTCACATTTTAATCAGTGCTTCTACTCTTGATTCTGATAAACTTTCCCCAAGGAACCCATAGTCAAATCGCAATAAAAATTTTGTATTCTTCATACAAATCGTCAGCCGAGCGGCTAAATTTATATGAAGAGTCCAAAATTGTTTTACGATTTGTCTATAAATATGGGTTTATAAGGGAAAGTTGATCAGAATCAAGAGTAGAAGCACTGACTGATTAAAATTTGACGCACGACTAGATTTACATCCCGTATGTGGGAACGAATTATATGTTAGTGTTCTTATAGCTCTATATAGCAAGACTTATTCTGATATCCATTAAAAACAAATAAATGTAGGTTCCATTCGTGAAACCCCGTGAAAGATAACTTTGGGAACCAATATTGGGAATAAAAATAATCTTTCTTTACTCTCTATTACATTGTGCTAGATTTGTAAACACAATCAATAGATTGTGATTGAGATTGTGATTGTGATTGTGATTCATCCAAATCCGTTCAGTAGTATCGGCGTAAAGGGGAAAAAACAAAAAAATAAACAAAAATCCATAATTTCACATTTATAATATAATAATATTATAACAAAAATCCATAATTTCACATTTATAATATAATAATATTATAAATGTGAAATTATGGATTTTTGTTTATTTTTTTGTTTTTTCCCCTTTACGCCGATACTACTGAACGGATTTGGATGAAATTTGGTGCGTAGATAGATAAAGCACTCGGCTAACACACATGATACTTTTTATCCTGGAAAACTCGAAGGTTCCCGAAGGTTTATGGCGAATAACGGAATTGGATTGAATTGAGGAATTGCTAAAAACTGTTTCTCTTTCGTCACTAGATGGCGCTGCCTTAACATTTTATTTCTCTCTGGACCCAATTCTGAAGGCCACGCAGACGAAGTCGTGGGCAGAAGCTAGTATTTTATATTATATATCTATCAATATATATCAGGTTTGTTAACTCTAGTATTTTCACGCATTCTAGTCTTGTATTTTCACAAAGAGAAAAGTATATCAAAAGAACAATCAAGAACATATCCAAAGAAAATATCGTCAAGGATCTCAGAGACAAAACAGAGACAACGAAGCCCCACTTCGCTCCTTTATACAGTGATACCAGTAACCTAACCTAACCTACAGTTTTTCGGAAATCGTCAGCGATTTGGCCAGTCATTTCAGGATCTGGCCACGACACATACAGGGTTATTTTTGGACCCCCCCACCAAAATTTCACAGTGTCTTCTACTCATGAAACTGAGCAACTTTCCCAAAGTAACCAATGGTAATTTGCAAAAAAATTTTGGTCCTTTCATACTAATTTGGTCACGTGATCGGCCTATTTTATATGGAGATGCCCACAATTTTTTGCGAATTGATCATTGGTTACTTGGGGAAAGTTGCTCAGTTTCATGAGTTCAAGCCACTGTGAAGTTTTGGTGGGGGGTCCAAAAATAACCCTGTATGTATACAGGTGTAACAAAAAGGTGTGGTGATACTTCAGGTGGACGTCTACTAATCAAACTGAAAAACTTTTGCTCCACGACTTTGTTGAAATTCCAAAAAAAAAATGGACTTTCCACAAAAACTTGGCTCGCAAGCTGATTGATTTGTATGAAAAGTCCAAATTTTTGCGATGGTAGGTTGTTCTGTTTGATGAGTATTATATTACCACACCTTTTTGAAACAACCTGTATAGTAGAACAAGTACACCATGATTTGTGCTGGACATGTCCCGTGGTAGCTTGTAAGATCATTACAATGTAGGTACTTACATTACAAGCTTCGCGTTCAACCGCCGACCGGACCGCCGGTACACAGATGTAAGCTTGTAAGCAATTAAGAAACATGAGCGTGATTCATTTTTGTATTAACAGGGTGATTGTCAATGTACAGGGTGGTTAAAATATATCTTCCGGAATCATCGGGGAGGGCAGCTTCTTTTCATCCTACTGAACAACTTTCCAAAAGAAACCATGCTGTATACAAACAAACTTACTGGTCAAAAACAGAAGCACCTTTTATAAAGTTGCTTATAATGTATCCTATCCTACTTCCTATCCTACTAATAATATTATAAATGCGAAAGTATGGATGTTTGTTTGTTTGTTTGTTCCGCTTTCACGTCGAAACTACTGAAATGATTTGGGTGAAATTTGATAGGTAGATAGAATAAATACTGAACTAACACATAGGCTACTTTTTGTTCCGGGAAAATGCTTGGTTCCCGTGGAATACCTTAGAGACAGACATAAAGCGACATCCACGCGGGCGGAGCCGCAGGTGAAAGCTAGTTTATTATAATTTATGATTTTCTGGAGAAATTATTGGTCGACAAAAGATTGCATTGGACCTCTAATAAAATGCCAATAGTATTCAATGGAACCTTACTCGGTGCGTTAGACCTCACGCTTCTAACGCATAAAAGACCTTGCATATAGACAGTTAGAATTTAAGAATGTGATAAATAATTAGAAGGGGGTAAAAATACCCATTCATCTTTCAAAACTGAAATGGCGATGGCGACTTCATGGAGCAATATGTATAACGATGGCTTATTTGAAAAATTTTGATTTGTAAAAATGTTAACTTCATAAATGAATTAGACATAGTTTGTGATGATCGAACAAGTATTTTAAAATATATATTGTCGTAAACGCGCACAGTCACTGCGCACATTACACACACCTTAACAACGAAAGCAAAATTGTATCAGCATAAATCACAACTACGCAGAATCTAATACACCCTATAACCAGCATTTAATGGACGTCGGGAATCGATGCCCGGACCACGGCCGTCACAGCAACCACCCGCTGCGCCGACGCAGCCTACTCGAGTACCAGGCACGCAGCGTGAGACGGCGGTAAAGCCTCCGATGCGTAATAAATCGTGTTTTAAAACCTCGCCAGACCTATGCACTCCTGGTACCATGCAACTATTTACGTTAAATGGAGCAAGTGATGGCTGGAAGGTCCGGCTATTCCAGCGCTGTTTTTAGCTCATTTTTCGCCAAAGATACCCGGTTTTAGGGTTTTCGTACGAAATTATTTTTATCGTTGCGCTCTGTTCACTATTGTTTATTGTGAGTCTCGGCGCCATCACAGTCTTCCGGCCGGCGACGTCACGGGTCATTCGTTTCATTGTCCACTATAAATAAAATGGACGTTCGTTTTAGGTTTAAACTGTGCGTTTTGGTCGCGAAATTCGGCGGTAACTGGACCAGTGACCAGTATCAGTATTTCAGAGCGACCGCGGTTCTAAATAGCGTGTCGTGGGTCGCGAATCGTGACCAACGCATCTACTGTTCTAATCATTGTTGGCGAGTATACAGGGTGGAACACTCTAACGTACTAGAAACGGAAATATAAAATAAAATTAACCTATTTACAAATTCTTTGACACTCAAACTTAAAGACTCTGACTTCATGATAAATAAAACCTTTTTTTGTTTTAAGATTAAGAAAATCTTCATAAATACCTGAATAATCACGTAATGTCAGATATTTACTGACTAAAACCCCCAAGGTGGTAATCCTCCTTGCATTTAGGAGTTCTGGGATCTCCTGAGGAGCGCACCAGTGCTCCTCAGGCACTTGCCGTAGTATTTACTGCAGCGGATCGGGACCACACCAATCCGCTGCCTTCCAAGTGTCATAGGAAGTACTTAATTTAGCCTCTGTGACCTCCTATCAGGGCCCTACGTTTGTTCGTCTCCTTCTCTGGCTGGGGTCGGCTCGCTCTCGATCCCGCTCAGCAGTCCATTTCTGTACCAAAACAGATTTGCAGAAAGAGACCACGACATTCCATGAAATTTTCCCTAACTAGGTTTTTATGTAGAGACACCTGAAACACATGTAAAGGGATGTTTTTTTTTTAATTATCCTTGATTGGTAAGTCCTTGGCATCATTTCACCTGATGGTAAGTGATGATGACGCCGAATATGGAAGCAGGCTTACCAAGATTGCCCAACGCAATGGGGAACTGGCTATATATTTCACTATGACACATAGTAGGACTACAGAGAAGCCTACGCGGCTACGCGTGGGTGATTTTTATTTACTTAACTGTTTAATAAAACATAACCGACATATTATCTGTTCCGCGAGGTAAGTTCCTTAATAATACAGTAAGTTCTCTCGATTCAACATCCTCTCAAGCACTCACACACACTCACACATACACACACTCTCTCTCACCAATACTACACAAACACACATACTCGGAAGACGCAGATAGATAGTTGAATAAAATTTTTTTGGTTATCAACCTTTTCATAGGTTGGTTTTTTTCTTTTCTCTCATTCACTAATGTTATTTAAGTATGTCATACTTTGTAACTGGCTTTAATTTATTTTAATAAGATAATCAAATCCAAATGTAGTAATGCTGTAAAGTATGCTGGAAGAATAAAATATAAAATACAAACAAATAACATTTTTCTGAAAATAACTAGAATTATATCACACTGTATCCGCAGGGCTTCAGTCATACATCCAGCGCGTTGAAAAACGGCTCCCGTTCACGGCTGTTTGTCCAAATGGGTCTAAATGCACAGGTTAGTGTGTTTAAATGCCCTGTTAAGTCAATATACACGGTTTTCGTTCAGATGGTTTAAGAGGCCTTTCCCGAAATGCAAGCGCTCAAGTTTTCTCCTTCGTAAAGTTCTTCGGTATATGCAACCCATCTGTTTCCCAGATATTTATATTAAATATATTCAAATAAATACCTATGCAACCACATACATACATTCAATCAATCAATCAATCAATATACTTTATTGCATCATAAGAAAATATAATATAACAAAAACAAACACAAAGAAAATTGGTGACAACAATAGGCGACCTTATTGCTAGGTAGCAATTTCTTCCAGGCAACCTTAAGGCAGGAAATAAACTATGAGATGTACTGGCATACATTATGCAGTATATATATTTAAATAGCTCAAATATGTGGAATATGGAAGTATTAGGTGTTAGTAAATTATTTATTCTAAGGTCTAAACTTAGGAAAAATACTTATCTAAGCTAAGCCACACATACATTTTGATGTCTAGTTTTTTCGCATTGAAATAAGTACTTACTTTTTTAGTCTGAATTTTTTGATCTTTCAATATGCTCTACAATCCCATAATATCGACAAACATCAATATCACTGGCAATCACTCCAATACATTAATATTGTACCGCTGACATCCCCTACAAAAAGCTTCTTATAAGCTATAAATCTATCCGGTGTCCTTAGACGAGACATCTAAAATACTACCGAGGCAATAATAAAACCTTTATAGCCTAAGGAAAAAGCCGTGAGAAGTTTTGATGGCATTTTCAGGTTCTGAATCGGAACTTTTTTTTTAATATCTGGGACAAATCACACATGGTCATCTGGCCTGAAACTAGGATTCCCTGTACCTTGGGAACCAGAGACTGCACAGCCCGGATACTTCATACAAATTTCGCGCCATTTTTACTACATAGAAATTTGACATTTCTTCATGTCTGTACACGTGTTTATGCATGTGTGAGTGTCTAGGACTGCCTCACGGGCTGCCTGTTGCCTACATTAAGGCTGCTTGGACATACAGCCTTGTCTTGACGGATTTGTCTTTAGCAGGATTTTACTTTTTGGATCCGGCCGGGTATCCGATAATAAAATAGTTAGTGCCGGATAATTTAGTGGACAGAAATAATAACAAATACCATTGGAAGAAAATGTTTAAGCAAATTAAAAAAAGATTAACTGAATAATTAAAATTTTAAAAACGGTAAATTCTGATGGAAGAAAACCAGCTTTTCTGTCCGATTGACATCAAGGCGATTCTTTCAGTGTTCTGTACCACAAAAAACTAAAAGCATCACTCGTGGGTCTGTCTGTCCGTCCGTCTCGGTCACAGCCAATTTGCTGTGAATCGATCGGATCGGATTGAATAAATTGAAACTTAGTTCACAATGTATAGATTAATGCAAACACGGATGTGTAACATAAATAAATTCCGAGGGTGGGCGGTTTAACGATCAAAGATTTATGGAAATGAAAGAATTTCACAAACCTTTTAATATGATTTTTTTTAACTTATCCATGAACATGAACTAATCAGCTGATACATTTTGGAAAGTAATATTGCAAATGAATATGTCCTTGAGGAAATTATTTTCCGTTTCACCTGCTACTTACCACTATTTAGGTATTTCGAAATGTAGGTACAAAATAATCTGTTAAAATCACCATAATCGTCACGTATTTTATGTAAAAAAAAAACATGTAAATATATTCCATATTGATACCGTTGTCCCTATATTTTTTTGTATATTGATATTGTAATTAATTTATTGAAAAAAAAAATGTGTGATAAAATATACATTACAAAAATGGCTAATACATTAAATATTAGCAAAATCTTAAAGTCATTGTTTATAAATAAAAGATTATTTGTTGTTTTGATCAAGTTATGTGATGATTATGAAGATATTTACAGATTGTTTTGAAATGCCATTTTATTTATCTAGTTGAAGTCTAATAGGGACGTTTTCAGATGACGTATGTCACACCGTTCATAAGATTCTCAATAGATGGTGTTTCTAAGCTTGGGCAATGTATTTTTAAAAGCAGCGTAGAATTAACGGTATCAAAATAGATTTAATATAGTTGAAAATATACAGGGTGTAACAGAAGTGTGTGACAATACTTCAAGGTTGGCTTTTACCCATCAAACTGAACGACTTTTGTTCTACAACTTTGTTGAAATCGCAAAAAAAATTTTGGACTTTTCATACAAACTTGGTTCGCCAGCTGATCGATTTGTATGAAAAGTCAAAAAAAAATTTTGCGATTTCAATAAAGTTGTAGAACAAAAGTTGTTCAGTTTGATGGGTAAAAGCCAACCTTGAAGTATTGTCACACACTTTTGTTACAGCCTGTATAAAAAGCCACATGAACATAGATTCTTATTAATTGAATTAACTGAAACGATAAATTTACAACTTTGTCAAGTATGGATGACCTGGGTGTATTCCGGTTTCTCTGATATATGTAATTTCTTCTTCCGAACCAAAAATAAATAGATTTCAATACATTTTTATGATTGAAATGCAATTTAGAACTCGGTATCATGTTAGACTTCTTTTAAGAAATACAAAATCAATACTGACAAGCTTTGTGCATCAAACATTATGAAAATTATTTTGGATCAAAAAAAAAATGAAAAGTAATCTTCGAAAGCTATTCATCATTATTATAATATTAATCAGTAATATCAATCAGTTTTGACGATTTTTTAGAGATATTCTTATTTCCAATGTTGATCAGCGCCATCTAGTTGAGTTTAGAGAAAGCCGTGGATAATTTCCTATCATCTAGTATGTAATATGTCCATGAGGAAATTATTCTCAGTTTCACCTGCTACTTACCACTATTTAGGTATTTCGAAATAGAGGTACAAAATCTCCATAATCGTCACGTATTTTGTCAAAATAAAAGAAAACCGTGTAAATATATTCCATATTGATATCGTTGTGCCAATGTTTTTTTATGTATTTTCAATAAGCCATTGATATCGTAAGTAATTTATTGAAAACAAATGTGATAAAATATACATTACAAAAATGGCTAATATATTAAATATTAGCAAAATCTTAGTCATTGTTTATAAATAAAGGATTGTTTGTTATTTTTATCAAAATATGTGATGATTATGAAGATGTTTACAGATTGTTTTGAAATGCCATTTTATTTATCTAGTTACGCCTTCACTGGTACTGCAGATGTGCTGTTCTTTGAATATTTCCAAAAGACTGGAACACAAGCAACTCACCTCACTTATTCTACTTGACTTTAGCAGCGCCTTCAACTCCGTCGATTTCGATATTCTTATTGCTATTTTTCGCTCTTATAATCTCTCCCCTTCAGTAATAGCTTGGTTCGACTCATATCTTCGTGGCCGTTCGCAATGTGTTCGCATAGAAGACTTCTCCTCTGACTGGTGCGACCTAGCCGCGGGCGTGCCACAGGGTGGCGTCCTTTCCCCTCTTCTTTTTTCTATGTTTATTGACAATGCTACTAAAGCTATCTCTTGTAATTTCCATCTCTACGCAGACGACCTACAGCTTTATCATCATTTTGAAGCACCCAACTCTAGCCTGGCTATAAAATTCATAAACGATAACCTCCAGTGCATCTACGATTGGGCAAAGTCATATGGCCTTTTGGTGAATCCCAAAAAATCAAAGGCTATGATTATTGGGAGTACCTATATGTTGAACCAAATTGAATTTGCTACGCTTCCAGCCGTTGTATACGATGGTACTGTAATTCCCTACACTGGCACCGCAAAAAATCTAGGGGTCATCTTTGACTCCAAACTTTCTTGGACCACCCACATCAACGAGATCAGCAGGAAACTCCACTACTCCTTTCACGTTCTTAAACGTCTTCAATGGTTTTTGCCCTTAAATACTAAAATATCTCTTGCTCAAACGTTACTTCTTCCCCTTCTCGATTATGCTGACTCGTGTTATTTAGATATCACCGAGGAACTCCTAAACAAGCTAGAGCGCTTACAGAACTTGTGCATTCGTTTTATCTTTGGTTTACGTAAGTTTGACCACATCTCCCAGTTCCGTGCCCAGCTCAATTGGCTTCCCATTCGCTTGCGCCGTAACTCCCACATCCTGTGTCTTCTTTTCAATATCCTTCACAAACCCTCTATTCCTAGTTATCTGCGCGAACGTTTCTCTTGGATGCGCCAGCCAGATCAACAATCCCGATCCCACCTTAAATCCCTACTGAACTTTCCCTCCCATTGCACCGATTTCTACTCCTATTCCTTTTCCGTTCATGCCGTCAGGTTGTGGAATTCTCTTCCTCATGAAATCCGTGACAGCGAAAGCATCTTCTCCTTTAAAAACAAACTTAGGAAGCACTATCTCTCTTTGTCTTCGTGAGGTTGATAAGCCATGTATATAGTATATATTTTATATATGTATATTATTATGTATGTATGTTATATATTTATATGTGTAATATATTGATATATATATATCAATGAACTATATAATAATATTTGTGTACATGCTGTTCTGCCATCTCAGCTACAATTTCTCCTTAACCCGGGTCTGCTGGAAGAAATTTCTATTAGAAATAAGCTGCACCCTTTGTGTATATTTTATGTTAAGCCTGTGTATTATGTCTATTATGTGTACACAATAAATTGTAAAATAAATAAATAAACTATAATTATATCGCAGTCTTTTTGACAGACGTGAATATAAAATGACAGACTTTTAGAATATACATTTTAAATGAAGACAAGGCTGTATGCACATAGAAGCCTTTACGTCGTTCCAAGGTTGCACTTTGACAGCAATCGTTTTGTACCTTCTCTTTCACACTTAAGCGATTTATATTATGCTATCCTGTTCTCAAAGTGAACGGTTGCGGTCAGACCGTACTCTCGGAACGCACACCACAAACAAATGTCTTTAGTTTGCCAACCGTGTGCCAACCCTTGACTATTAGGTCACACATCGGTCACACAGGGGGGTGAGATCGCCTTCAGAGAGCGGCAGGGAGTGTCCATACTGTATAAATATCCTTATACTGTGCAGAGACTGATATACATACACATATACTTTTAAATACATACATACATAGATAATTATACCCAGACTCAGAGCAAACAATTCTGCTCATCACAGAAAAGTTTGCCCTGTGTGAGGATCGAACTCACGACTCTCGGATCAGAGGTCAGGATCACTAACCACTTAGCCACCGAGTCAGTCAATTAAGCTAGGTTTGCATTTTTTTACAGTTTCGGTTCTAGATGTGTAGGTATTTCCGTCTGTTTTGCTATACATTTAGACTAAATTCTAGTTAGATTCATATGTAAGAGATTTTGTAGACCATTTATACTAGGGTTGTTACGAATGTCATTTTCGACATTCGCGAATGCGAATGCGAAAGCGAATGTTTACGGTGCGAATGTGCGAATGCAAATGCGAATGCGAATATTTAGGTAAGGCATTAAACGAAAGGTTTTTATTAGCAGTTTTATTAAAAGCTATCATAAACTTTACAAATTTTTCTACAGGTTTTTCACTAATTCTACATAAACTTTGAAATAAAACTGCACTTTTACTTATTTAACGACAAGTGCAGTTTTATTTCAAAGTTTATGTGGAATTAGTGAAAACCCCTTAAAAAAATAGTGATATAATGTTCCACCAAGTACCTACAATTAAAAGTTGTAACCTAAATTCCCTAAGGGAGGCTTCATAAATAAAGTAAAAACAAGAAATAAAGTTTAACAAACTTTTAATTTAATTAAATATATTTCCTACAGAAAATAACAAAAAGTGGGTACGTTGGTGGTCCGGTGGTCACTTATTCTAAACACTTATTATAAACCGCTTCAGCCGAATCGTCGGAAAAAAAACGTCAAGAGTCGCCCTTAATGAGGGAACGCCTCTAAATTGTCTTAAAAAATAGTCAAAATACTCAGATGTAGTCAAAAGGAAACACGGCCCGTTGGCACATCTTAATAATGCATCCAGCAAAGCAGAAAAACAAAAACAATTGAATATCTGAGTTGCCTCCCAGTGATGAGATTGCCTCCCGGAAAAATAAAAGTTGCCTCCCAAAAACCAAACACTCCTGGCCACGAAAAAAAACCTTGTTGTCGAAAAAAACTCTTGGCGACGAATGCGTCCCTCAGATGAAACAATTCTTGGTGACGAATGCGTCCCGAAAAAAAAATGTTGCATCAAAAAAAAAACTTGTGGTGACGAATGCGTCCCGAAAAAAAAAACTCTTGGAGTATGCGCCTCGATGAAACAATCCTGGCGATGAATGCGCCCCGTAGAAACACTCTTGACTCCCGGTGAGAAAAACTCTTGGTCACAAATGCGCCCCGGTGAAACAATTCTTGCGATGAATGCGCCCCGTAGAAACTCCCCTTTTGAGGGGCTGGAAGGTGTCAATAGTTAATTAACACGCCAAACGTTCTGGTGACGCCACGCGGCCAAAAGGGGAACAGTCGGAAACATGGGAACAATGTCCAAAATCAACCCGGCCACGGCGTCACCAGCACTTGGTGGCGCACCGCGCAACCGCGCTGTGAAAGCTGACAGTTCTCCAAAGAGAATTTAAAAAAAAAACAACGAGGTGACGTTCCAAAACTGGTCGAAAAAATCAGCATATCAGTTAACCAAAACGATAGCCTATAAGAAATTCCTCGAGTGCGAAAAGGACAGACTCTAAATTAACTTTCTTAACAATAAAATTGTTACGGCTCAGGGTACGAGTCGGTCGAGAAAGCAAAAAATAGAAATTTACGAAAAAATAAAAAAAGGTGTTACAGTTCACCCACACCTGGGTTAGAATTGACGCAGGGAATTCTACGGCTGCCCTCAGCCGAAAAAGTCCATCTGTTTCGCGAAAAACAAAATTAAACTTACAGCTAAGTTAAAAGAAAACTATTCTACGAGAACAAAATTAATATTCTAAGAAGTGGAGTCAGCCACATAAAAAAAAATTATATCTTTCTTCCAGTAATCGTTCCACGACATAAGAAACCAGCGTCAGGACAGATGGTAAACGTTCAAAATAATAAAAAACTCTTCAGTCCGGACGAACAAAAGTAAATTAGCACCCTAACGGACCAACCAAATTTAACTAAACTAACACACAAGAAATAATAAACTAACCTAACGAGGTCGTCATCTTGGCATCATTGGGACACAGATGGTGTACCAATGCTTGCAAAGCAACTAAGGCCCACGATGCACCGACATCAAGACTCCTAAAATCCTTGACGTGCCACGTGCCAATGTTCTATCTTCCATGTTATTCATTATCACAAAGTCAGATTTAAAAATTACTTATATCGGATTTCAAACCGGACAACCCACGCTTACAATACTACTAAATACAATTCACAAAGTTTCTTAAGTTTAAACTATTTTAAATTTATGTATGCTATATTAAGTTGACCACCGCACTAAGGATGAGCGACAGACCACCCAAAGAGCAAAAAAACCACCAAATATCCCTGTTCGGGCGCCAAAATGTAACCTAAATTCCCTAAGGGAGGCTTCATAAATAAAGTAAAAACAAGAAATAAAGTTTAACAAACTTTTAATTTAATTAAATATATTTCCTACAGAAAATAACAAAAAGTGGGTACGTTGGTGGTCCGGTGGTCACTTATTCTAAACACTTATTATAAACCGCTTCAGCCGAATCGTCGGAAAAAAAACGTCAAGAGTCGCCCTTAATGAGGGAACGCCTCTAAATTGTCTTAAAAAATAGTCAAAATACTCAGATGTAGTCAAATGGAAACACGGCCCGTTGGCACATCTTAATAATGCATCCAGCAAAGCAGAAAAACAAAAACAATTGAATATCTGAGTTGCCTCCCAGTGATGAGATTGCCTCCCGGAAAAATAAAAGTTGCCTCCCAAAAACCAAACACTCCTGGCCACGAAAAAAAACCTTGTTGTCGAAAAAAACTCTTGGCGACGAATGCGTCCCTCAGATGAAACAATTCTTGGTGACGAATGCGTCCCGAAAAAAAAATGTTGCATCAAAAAAAAAACTTGTGGTGACGAATGCGTCCCGAAAAAAAAAACTCTTGGAGTATGCGCCTCGATGAAACAATCCTGGCGATGAATGCGCCCCGTAGAAACACTCTTGACTCCCGGTGAGAAAAACTCTTGGTCACAAATGCGCCCCGGTGAAACAATTCTTGCGATGAATGCGCCCCGTAGAAACTCCCCTTTTGAGGGGCTGGAAGGTGTCAATAGTTAATTAACACGCCAAACGTTCTGGTGACGCCACGCGGCCAAAAAGGGAACAGTCGGGAACATGGGAACAATGTCCAAAATCAACCCGGCCACGGCGTCACCAGCACTTGGTGGCGCACCGCGCAACCGCGCTGTGAAAGCTGACAGTTCTCCAAAGAGAATTTAAAAAAAAACAACGAGGTGACGTTCCAAAACTGGTCGAAAAAATCAGCATTTCAGTTAACCAAAACGATATAAGAAATTCCTCGAGTGCGAAAAGGACAGACTCTAAATTAACTTTCTTAACAATAAAATTGTTACGGCTCAGGGTACGAGTCGGTCGAGAAAGCAAAAAATAGAAATTTACGAAAAAATAAAAAAAGGTGTTACAAAGTATCAACTATTATAAACTTAACGTTACATCCACGGTGTAAATCAACAAGTGCGTCAAACTTTAATCAAGGCTTCTACTCCTGATTCTGATACCCAAGGAACCTATAGTCAAATCGCAAAAAAAAATTCGACTCTTCATAAAAATCGACCAGCCGAGCGGTCAATTCAGTATGAAGAGTCCAACATTTTTTCTGCGATTTGACTAGGGTCCCTTGGGGAAAGTTGATCAGAATCAGGAGTAAAATTTGACGCACCTTTACATTTACACCCTGTATGCAACGTGAAGTTTATGATAGATTTTAATAAAACTGTTAATAAAACCTTTCGTTTTAATGCCTTACCTAAATATTCGCATTTTCATTTATTAGAATTTGACGCACCTGTAGATTTACACCTGTATAAGACATACATATAAGCTTGCATTAGCAGGTTATATTCATTCGAATGAACAGATTTTAAATAAGGTCCAAACCCCGTAGTTCTTCGCCCAATACGAGAATAAACTTATTCACAGACTTAGCGTGATCTCTATCTACTGTTGTTATTGTTGATCTGAGACTGTTGTAAAATAACGCCATATAGGACATTTCCCGTTTTTTATTTATTTTTAGTAAAAATCCCTCAAATAAATCAAAAACAGAAGAATACATCGCAGTCTCCGTAAAATATTCGCATTCGTAAAATATTCGCATCAGATGAAGCGAATGCGAATGTCATTAAGAATGTTTGAAATGATGCGAATATTTTGCGAATGCGAATGCAAATGCGAATATTCGTAACATCCCTAATTTATACGGTTAAAAAACTTTTCGTTTTGTCTCCATTAAGATTTTTTGGTTAAGTATCGTATATAGTTATAAGTTACTGTCTATAAATTAATTTTGATCCTGTTTGTTTCCCGAATAAATAAAATAAAAATAAACTCAAGGAAAACTCAATAAAAATAAACAACCTTCTCAAAACAAAACTCTTCGTACAATCTTATTAAGCGTATGAAGAATTCAAGTAAATTTTGCTCAATCCAATGCTCCTATATTTTCACATTTTTTGTTCCAATATGTTGTAAGGGTTCTGTAGAGAAAGTTGTTTATTCTCATGATCTCATCAACTTCAATAAATTGGGAAAAATGAAGAAGAAGAATATTCAATTCGGACGGTATTCTCCATGATAATGATGATGATGATGAACAATCCGACCGTTTTTGGTTGTGGTGACCACTTCAACCCCTAGTCGGCTTGCTTCTCCATAGTGGCAAGGTCTTTGTACTGAAGGAATTGCACTCGTTTCTGTATCTTCAGCAACTTAATTGAATAATATTTGTGGTGGCATGATGGCGACCGCCCATGGAAGCTTAGAATCGGGCTCGAAGGACCATTTGAGCTGGTCTCTCTATGTAGTGTGTACCAAAATAGGTGAAGAACGCGTTAACTGGGGCTACTTACCATATTAGCAATTTTTGTTCTAGACTGCTCAAAATGCAAAAAACTTATCATACAAATTAATCAGTTGTTTGGCCGATTTTGTATGATTTTTTGCAATTTGAGCAAACTCATAGAATAAAAGTTGTACACCTACTTTGTCACACCTTTATAATAATGTAACGGTGTAGCCATTAGCGAAATAGAGAAGACCCATTAATTGAGCTGTCTTACTCTTCATACTGGTCAACTGTTGTTCTACGATTTTGCTGAAATTATAAAAAAATGTGCATCTTATTGTAAAATCCTGTACTGTTTGTATTTCATTAGCATTGAGGCAGAAGCGGACGAAGACCTGGTGGAGGTTCCAAGAAGCCGCTGACCTGTTGAAGGATGCGGTGAGATGCTGGATGCGGTTAACGCAAGAGGCTGGCCATGGTGGAAATCTTGGAATGAGGAAGCCTGTTTTCAGAAGTGGACGTCTTTCAGGTGATATCAATGATTTTTTCTACCAAGTACAAAGTTCCTGTCACTCGGAACTCGTATACATAACGTTTTGCGGTTGCTCACCTCGACGCTTGTAGCCCCGTCAGATTTTATTTATTTTCTCATATTATTTTATTTCATTAATCGTTATATTGTTACTAACATAGTTTTTAAGTCTTGTAATACTAACAAATAATATGGAATTTATTCTGAAATAAATTTGATTTGATTTGTTCAGATTAGTCAATAGAAATTAATACTGTTACAATATAGTCGGGAGCCGGGTCGTTCTCTTCCCTCAAATATGGTTGAGGGGAGCGATGGCTGACTCTCGCGTTATACTCGTGATCGGGTGCTGTCCGTGTGAACTGGCCTGCTCTTGTCATTGGTTTTTGTAATTGTTAGTCATTAGCTACAAATATCTTTTATATCTTTTGAATCCTTTATTTTTTTTATATTTATTTACAGTCATGACATTATATAAATCATTTCTTGACCTAGAATTAAGATGTACTAGTATATAAGACATTTTCAAAAAATGTGTTGGAGGGAGTTTCTTTAGGGCCCGTCGTTTCTTCTCACTCCGCAAACACTTCCCGAAACGGCAGGTATACGAGTTCCAAGTGGTAGGAACCTCGTATTAGGTAGATAAAAGAATGATGTTCGAAAAGTGTACACTGCTACCTACTTCGAATAAAATTATTTTCATTTCAGTTGTTTCACAATTTCACAACAATTTTCCCTATCGCCATCCCTCTCCCACGCGTACGTGACTGCCCATCCAGATGCACGCTTGCAACAGATAATGGCATAGCATAGACAATAACATTAGTAGAGAGCGCTTTGATCCACATTCGGCCCCATGGAGATATCGACCTCTGGTGATTTATTGGCGCCTGGTAATCAGTGGATTTGTTTGTAGAAAGCTCGGAACGTATTGGTGCGTGCTTCAGACTAAAAAAAGTCTTTATCATGTGTGTGTGTGTGTCTGATCCTCCAAAGAGTTTTAAATCTCCAGATCACTGTGATCCTCAGACTAAAAAAGATTTTATGTCTAATCCATTCGGTATTTGACTGCTAATCATTTGAGTAACTTTTTAAAAAATGTCATTAACAGACATTTGTTTCAAAAATTTTTGAATTTATGAACGATGACGTCAATATTCAATATCGTAATTTGTAATAGGTATTATGGGGATGATGAGTTATTAACGAACTATACTTTGGTGAACCAACTCATTGATTTGCGTGGAAAGTCGAAATTATATATTTTTTTTCAAAGTTGTAAGACAAAGATTAACCCCACTCCTAGGTGATACAGGACCTAAAGAAGGAGAAGAAGACAAAGATTAATCGATTTAGAAACTAGAAGCCCATCTAAAAATATTCCTACACCTTTTTGTACATTCCATAGAAGAGTTTTAATAAGAATATGCATGTGTTCTACAATACAACCCAAAACAAAAAATGTTTTTATCATTATTTTGAATCGTCTTTTTTTCTTCTACCAAGAAGACCTACGATATCACAAATTACGTACTGCGCGGAACTCATCACACTCAGCATTTCGGGAAAGGTTTTTCTTTGTCTATTTTAATTTAAATATTCCTAATTTCGCTAACTGAATCGCTTTTAAAATGCATTCATCCACCTAATCAACTAAATAGGCGACGTGGATTCTTTACGAGACAGACGAAGCCGGGTGAACTAGCAGTGTGAGTACGTCTCCTTCATTTCGGCATTCCCGCTCACAATCATTGTAGCAATTTTCCGGGCATCCGTCGCGGGCCGAGGGGCGGTAGGCTCGGAGCCTTGGGCGTAACTTTGTTATAGTTTGACGATCGGCTCAGCTCTGGAAATCACCACTGCGCGGCGCTAGTGTGCGCTGTGGTTATGCCAACCAACTAATCAGCTGCTTTTAGTAATTATGAGAAGGTTAGTTTGTCTATTTATTTATTATTATTATATATATATTTTATAAGTTACAATAAGAGCTTATTAGTGCGACTAAGGCCACTTCGATCTCTAGAGTCATCATCGTTTGCCATCACGTGAGAAAATGGCTAAAGACTTACGAGGCTTACTATTGTATTAAATAGGTTTGAGGTTATAATAACTCGACAACATTTTGCTATATTCTTAATTAATTTATGAAGTTGTTTTTCTTAGTAGTTATAGTCACTATATTTTAGGGTTCCTTGATCAGACTATTCATCATTGAATATTTCTCATTTTCACTTCTTATTCCCATCATCAAATAGATAACAAACATTACTGCTAACTCCCGGTCTATTCCAGGGTGGCATTCAGAGGGCGGGTGGAGGGGGGTGCAGCGACGTCGCTTGAGCGTGTGAAAATTACATTCCGCGAGAGCCTCGCGTATCTATCACTTGCAAATTTAACTTTAGTTTCTGAACGACCCCTCTGAAGTGGGGGTCTACGCGGTGGAAGCGTCTAGTTTGATAGGTACTTGGGACGGCCCTGATGATATGGTAGTCGGATTTGATGGAAAATTCAAACATTGTAGAGAGACAATATCTGAAGGTAATGTTATTTTAAAAAGTAACGTATGAAACCAAAACAGAAATAGCCAATTTAAAAAAAACCGACTGCTAAAGAGTATGTTTAGTGAACTCTATATTTTTTTTATTCACTAAAGGTAGAAAATGAATCTAGGGTTTACTTATGAAACTAAAAGAGTTGCCCCGGGGAACCTATATACAATGGGGGCGAAAAACTTTCTTTACGTACACTCCTTTTCATTTAACAAATTTCATTTTTAACTGTCAATAATTGATCAGTCAATTTGCAAATTATGATTTTTGTTAAAAAATCGTTTACAATATGCACCACGATTAAATTGGCGGCTAGACACTGGACGGGCGCTTTAGCCCCTTAAGTCCTTAAACCCAACTCCGATGAGTAACATTCGGAAACGAGTTGTCTCGTTAAAAATTCCTCAGTGTCTAAAGACAACCGCCACAAATTACTACGTATAGGCTTGTCCAGAATACTCTCACAAAGTGTTGCATTAAATTTATTTATTACTAAGATTTCGTCTGCGTGGGCTCAGAATTGGGTCCAGAGAGAAATAAAATGTTACGTCAGCGCTATTTAGCGACGAAGTAAAAATTTCAGTTTTTAGCCATTCCTCCGAGAACCCTCGAGTTTTCCGGGATAAAAAGCAGCCTATATGTTAGCCGAGTGCTTTATCTATCTACCTACCTTTCATCCGCATCCGTTCAGTAGTTTCGGCGTGAAAGTGGAACAAACAAACATCCATACTTTCGCATTTATAACATTAATGAGACTACTACATATAAATACATATGACATTTGTGCGTCGCGGATCTTACCCGCAGGGGGGGTGAGATCACTTCTAGAGAGGGGGCAGGCAGTGTCCATACTGCATGTTACACTAATGTTTATACTGTGGTAAAGGTACACTCTTTCAAATACTTTATGCAATAGTCATATTACTTATAAAACAATGCCTTTTACATAATACAAGCACAAATGTGGGTAAATATGAGTTTAACGAGAGTGCACGGCAATCAGAAACGCATTATGCGAGCTCGTTTGCACCTAGACGGCTAAGTTAGGTTACCTAGACTAGAGTCTGTTTCAAGTGGGGCTAGGAATGCTTGAAGGACAAGACTACCCTTTGGTCGTAAATTCGGTAAAGTTCATTCCTTGGTTGGGGGGATTTTTCAAGAAAAATTGGGTCACGATATGTGATCAATTATTGTACATAAAATCTGAAATCATGTGTTTGTTTGTATGTGTGTGTGCAATAAATTTATAAATATGTTTTTCTTTTTTAAATGTTTCTGGCTTTTTTACATTATTTTCATGTTTAATTTTCTTTTTTTTTTATTAAAAATTTGAGTGCGTTTGACTACAACTCACCTCATATGGATTTAACTAACCCACTGAGTCTTTGTTACTTGAAATTAAATAACTAATAATAATAACATTTTGCTTTCCTTTTTTATTTATCTTAATTTCTTTTATAATTTTGCTTTTCTCTATTTGTCATTGGCGAAATCGTGGATACCGCCACCCTTTTTTAAAAACAATAGTGATGTACTTTTGAAACCAGAAGGTCTAAAGGAAGGAAGGAATTTGGAAAACTATGTATTAAATTTTAAAATGAAATTACAAAAGTGATAGTTATATCGTTATGATGTGATGACCCATCCGGCGGCTACTCAAAGATACATGTTTGATCTATTTTCAATAGCATTCCATATCAAAACACGCGTCCGGGAGCCCATGAAATGTAGTGTCGCGCGGGCGCCGCATGTTCGAATTCTGCTCTGCCGTTGTAAGAGAAAAAGCCGCAAAGTATACGGAAGCTTCATATAATTTGCTGCGTTCTTACTTATGAGGGCAGTGCTAGCGTCGAAACTGCTCGATGGATTCTATTTAAGGCTCTAAGTATCGCCAAATCGTAATATTCAATTCAAATTCTTGAAATAATGGTTAAAGCTATCACCATGGAAAAACATACTTGAAACAATAAAAAACAAATTTCCTTGAACAGAATCATAAAAATCACAAAAACTTTGATTTTTTTTAACTTATTTGAAAGCCAAGAAAAGTAATAAAAACATCGAAATCTCGAGAATTTTGCGTTCGGCCTTGACGTAACCGCCGCGATAGTACCCACACTGATCTGAACTTAAAATGAGTGGCGTTACGGTCGATATTATATTATCATGCATCAACCTGCTCAGATTGAGTGTACGTCGCGCCTTAACATAATCGACAATGCTGAACACGTTAAAAAACTACAATTTTGCTGTTTTTTGTTTTTGTTGATTTTTTCAAAAAGCGCTGAGTCAATTTAAATATAATTTATACGGGACCACCTCTGAAGTATTACCTACCAAACAAAAAAAGAATCATCAAAATCGATTCATAATTGGCGGAGTAATCGCGTAACATACATACAAAAAAAACAACATACAGTTGAATTGAGAACCTCCTCCTTTTTTGAAGTCGGTTAAAAAACTTTACCTCTGTAAAAATAGCAATTGTACGAGTAGCTACGACTACTTTCTATGAGAATTTTGTCATACTCAAAATCAGCCTGAAATTTGGCCTTTTTTGTAATTACGTTGAACTTTTACACAGCAGTAGAATGAACCAAAAAAGGGCAAAGTTTGCAAATAGTACATAGGTATGATCAATTTTTTACAGTAAAATTGAGAATTGTTATTTAGTTAAAAAAAACAGAGGAATTTGTAAATTTGATTTATAGGGAATCCTCATCAACTCTACATGAAATAGTCCGCCATATTTAATAATTTTAGATCCTCGGTGCCATACAATATCTTTGCAATAATTTAACTAATCTTTTTGCGCCATCAATTTTTTTTAGAAACTACTTTAAAAAAATACCGCTCAGTTTTGAAGCCAACAGGGTGATTTAAAACTTAGCTTAGGTAGTCCTTTAACTTTCTTTGACTACCTGGGTTAGTCTCTCCCTAGAGTCTAGACTACCTGGGTTAGTCTGGGCTGCAGTTTTTATAGACTGCAGATAGTGAGACGGCATGCTCTAAGTACCTACGTCTCTAGGTATATTCAGGACCTTGTATGCTGGGCCAAGGTTGTTGTAGTTTTTTTTTTTTTCATTTCATTTATTGACCATAACTGCATGTAACAAAAAGTTCTTAAATAGTTATAACAGTATCAATGCAATTTACCACAAGTGGTGTAGTCATAATAATACTAAATCAAAATATGAAAATAAAACCATAAAATTCATATTATTAACATAAAATCCAAAATTAAGCATAAAATCCATATTTACAAAACATGCAAAGTTAATATTATTAAACACATTCATAATTATAATTTAATCTTTACAATTTTTAATATTAATAAAGAATTCATTCAAATCATACTGGCACAAATTGACTAGAACCAGAGACAAGAACCTTGGTGATTTGTTTGAAAAAAAAATGTCAGGCAGGCATTTTAAATATACGGGCAGGGCATTGTAAACCTCGGGTGCCCTATGTTTAACAGCTCGGCTAGAAGAGGCTGTTCTACATGACCACGCTGAATACGTTAAAAACAACCGACTTCAATCGCAACAACTCCAATTTTGCTATGGTTTTGTTGATTTTCTCAAAAACCGCTGAATCGATTTCGATAAAATTTATATGGGACCACCTGTGAAGTATACCCTTTCAAACAAAAAAAGAATTTTCGAAATCGGTTCATGCGTCTTCGAGTAATCGGTGAACATACATAAAAAAAAAATCCGACGAATTGGGAACCTCCTCCTTTTTTTGAAGTCGGTTGAAAATGGCGCTGATAATACTTATCGAAATAACGGTTTCGATTACGATTTTTTTTACTTACACAAAAATTTGTGACTTGTGAAATCTATATAGAAAATAAGTTGAAGCCTGTGTGTGTGTGTACAGGATATAACCAAATTGGTGTAGGACCCGTTAACTGGGGATTCTACTCATCGTACTGAACAACTTTTGTTCTACGACTTTGCTCAAATCACAAAAAAAAGAACTTTTCATAAAAATTGATCATCTGCTTTGCCTTTTTGTATGGAGAGTCCAAAAATTTTTTTGCGATTTGACCAGAGTCGTAGAACAAAAGTTGTTCAGTACGATGAGTAGAATCCCCAGTTAACGGGGCCTACACTAGTTTTGTTACACCCTGTATACCCGTAGCATTGTAGCTTACAAACGGATATCTGAATCTACCGTTTGACCTATTTGAATCTGTTTTGTTTTTAATTTTTTTATTGATTTATTTAATATGAAATAAAAAAAAAAAAGCACAGGTTCCATGGGGTCTAGTAGGTTTGCTTTATAATTGGTGACAACCCACTGAATATATACTTTTATAGATAGAGTACACCTAGATACAGAGCAAACAAATCTGCTCATCACATAAATGTTTGCCCTGGGAGGGGGAATGAACCCACGACTCTCGGATCAGTAATCAGGAACGCTAACCACTGCGCCACCGAGTCAGTCACCGCAGTCAGTCAGTCAGTCACAGTGTTAGTAAAACAAATATTTATTATTTCTTACTAAAATAATTAATTTAAAAAAACTGGTAAGCAAAGCAAGAGTTGACTTAAAAATATGGACGCATTAATCATATAATTGGCCACGCTGAATAAATTAAAAACAACCGACTTCAATCGTAACAACTCCAATTTTGCTATGTTTTTGTTGATTTTCTCAAAAAATGCTTAATCGATTTCGATAAAATTTATATGGGACCACCTGTGAAGTATTTTTTATTAGGTACCTAATTAAAAAAAATCAATTCAATTTTCAACTTTCAATTATTATTATTTTTATTACTCAGTTATTAGTACCTAATTTAAAACATAAATTGAAATTTAAATCATTTATTTTCAGGTAAGTACTAACCCCATAAAACACAAAACAATAATATACAAAAAAGTCAAATTAATAAGTTAAATTAAATAATCAAATTCAAAATTAAATACATCAAATAATAATCAAATATAAAATGAGATAAGTTAAAGAAAATCCTTTCTAATCAAAACCAACCAATAAGTGGTACCTACAAATATCTATTTTCTATAAAAAATACTAAATAAGTACAAGAAAAACTTTCATAAATGTAGAATGTGTTGTAACTTTACCAGGGAGCTTTGAATTTAAAAATATCCAGACTCGTACGAAAATGATACCAGTAGCGCCATCTTGTATGGAATAGCGGAACTATACAGTCTACTATTAAATAAGGGTTGCGATTTCAATCCATGATTTCGCCAGTGACAAAATAGAAGTTCACCAAAAATCAAGTGAACAAACTATAAGGTGCTATTTTATTAGTGCCCGACATTTTAGTCAGTGCTTGTACTCCTGATTCTGATCAACTTTTCCCAAGGAACCCATAGTCAAATCGCAAAAAAATTTTTGGACTCTTCATACTAATTTAGCCGCTCGGCTGATCGATGTGTATGAAGAGTCCAACAATTTTTTTGCAATTTGACTATGGGTTCCTTGGGAAAAGTTGATCAGAATCAGGAGTAGAAGCACTGACTAAAATATCGGGCACTAATAAAGTAGCACCTCATATATTGCACTGAGCTGGTAATGGTACATACTTGGAGAAAGTTCAAGACGATATACTAGTATAGAAGTAGCAGGAGAAGGAGCATATGGCGATCC
This sequence comes from Coleophora deauratella, assembly GCA_958295455.1. Classification (NCBI taxonomy): domain Eukaryota; kingdom Metazoa; phylum Arthropoda; class Insecta; order Lepidoptera; family Coleophoridae; genus Coleophora; species Coleophora deauratella. The sequence goes on along the minus strand of OY282404.1, from coordinate 1,365,470 downwards.
TTGGTTTGGGGTCGTCCATTAATCACGTGATGTTTTTTAGCAACTTTTAGACCCCCCCTCCCCCCTGGTGATACGTGGTGAGGTTTTAGACTACCCACCCCCTACCCAAAATCACGTGTATTTTTTGGTACAAAATGTTATCTTCAAATACAGATATAATGTAATTTAATTCTAAAAAATTAAGCACCGTGATAAAAATGTCCAGACAGTCACTAAGGTTGCAGGTTGTTACTGACTGCCTGAAGCCATTTCGAACCTTAGGATGAGTTAAAAACAACGTAAGAACAACAGTCCGACGTTTGGAACTTACTCTAGAAATCGCGCAATCAACGAAAACAATAATACACGTGATATCTTCCTTGTGATATTTCGTGATTTTTTCCGAACCCCCTCCCCCCCTTTTGAGCCTCACGTGATTAATGGACGATCCCTTTCTATCTACCCCAATGGGAATAAGGTAGGCGTGAGTCTATGTAAGTTATACTTATAAAAAATTAAAAAAATTTCGACAATTTGCTTTTATTTTATTTTATAGAAAAAGTAATTTACCCAAACCTTGTTCCAATCAAGAAAAAGCAAAAGGTAAACAAACTTACTATGGCATTGACACATGTCAATGTCAGTTGTCTAATAAGTTAGTTTACCTTTTCCTTTTTTTAAATTAGAGTGTTTGTTTGTTTGTTTGTAAACTCTTTATTGATAAAATAAAATATGTACAAAACTTTAACAGGAGTAATATACAATGGCGGACTTATCCCTTACGGGATCTCTTCCAGTCAACCTTATATGTTAACAGGAATTGTAAGTAAAAATGTCAAAGCAGGAGCAAAAGTCACAAACACGACTTGTTTAAACTTATATATAACTTACAAACAATTTTGAAATATTATATTGAAATTGAGTGAACTATACTTTACTGTAAGCACATTATTCTTTTAGCGAAAATTAGCTAGCTAGGTTATACTTAAAGTTGTCATGCAAAAGACATCAACGAACCCTTGTATCAAAGCATAAATCAAAACTAGCTAAGACTCTTGCTCTGGCTAAAGCTTTCTTTTAAAAAAGTTTGACGTCAATCCAACCAGTAGTTTGACATACAGGGTGTTAATAAAAGGGAGTTTGAAATTTTAAGGGATTACTCAGAATCAAGTATAGAAATAGAATACAGCAAAATTATTCAAAAATTTGATCATTTTCTTTCAGTTTCCCAAACTAAATCTGAATAGTGAATCAAGAATTTGTAGGGGAAACTAAAAATAAATGGAAGATCGGATTTTTTAATATTTTTCCTGTTTTACACCTGATTCTGAGTAACCCCTTAAAATTTCAAACGCACTTTTTTAACACCCTGTATAAACAAACATACAGTTACCTACTGGCCGTGCGGAAACAGAAGCACTTTTTAAATTCGCTTTAAAATAAACATAAACACCCAATAAGTACTCACGTACCTACTTAAATAAATAAAAATTGTACAGCGGCGAGATGAAAGCTAGCGGCAGACTCTTGCGCAGTTCATTGTACATTGTACGCTAATGCAGCCCATTGAGCTCGGGACCCACACGTCAGTCGGACCTGTGGCCCAGTTCACTCATTTAAATATACAGGGTCGATCAAAAACTTCACTAGATTGCGTTTCAACAAATAGTTCCTATGCGGTTATATTGGCAGCAATGTTTTCCACACACACTACATAGAACTCAGACACACACTACATAGAACACAGACACACACTAACAAAATCGGTAGAAGCGTTTTTGCGTGTTAATGTCGTTGATAGACAGGGGAGCCAACATAACGGCATAGGAACTATTTGTTGAAACGCACTGTACAATGACCATGGGTTGGATCAATGAATTATCTATTTATTACTACTCTAAAAAGTTGGCCGTGTGGTGGCGGTTTGCATGATATTGCCAGTGACAGCATATCGAGGAGTAAGACTTATAGAAGATCAAGTTAAATAAATGGGCAGGAAATTATAGAAAGGTACTAAGAAACATTAAGAAAAGGGAAAACAAACAAGATAAAGAAACATACAGCTTACACAGAGCTAGTTTTGGACCGGCCCGCCTAATCTTCACAGGGCCTTGTGCTCTTGAAAGTTAGGAACTATCTCCAAAAAATATATGAACAATTATAACATTTAAACCCCCTCTCATTTTTATTAGTGTTTTATGTAGAATAATTAAACTTAATTTATTATGGTAGGTACATATTTCTCGAGATAAATAAGTAAGTTTTTCTGTATTAGGTTGTAAAGGGAATGAAGCATTTCTGTCACAACTTTTTTAAATTAATTGTCACTTGTTACCCAGTTGGCATAGGCATTAGGCACCATACATACAACCTACAACCTATAAATCCCAAGTGAAGCAAAATGTATTTCTTCGCGAAATATGTATTTAGTTAATTTAATCACAATACTTATAAAATTGAAAATAAATTGGATGTTTCAAATATCCTTTTCTCCGCGTAACATAAAAAGGAGAGTAAAAAAATTAAAAGTTGTCAGTCCGCTGAAATATTTTGCATTTTCGCCAAAATATGTACATATTTCCATCACGCGGTACTTGTACACTGAACGTTTCGGAGTATGCTAGCGAAACATTATCGAAATACCCGTGGGAGAGCCATGCTTCGGCACGAATGGGCCGGCTCGACCGGAGTGATGCCACGGCCTCACAGAAAACCGGCGGCGTGAAGCAACGCTTGCGTTGTGTTTCGCCGAGTGAGTGAGGGTACCGGAGGCCGAACCTCCCCCCTCCCAATTTCCCCCATCCCCCATCCCATTTCAAAGGTCGGCAACGCACTTGTGACTCCTTTGGTGTTGCGGGTGTCTATGGACGGCGGTAATCGCTTACCATCAGGTGATCCGTCTGCTCGTTTGCCACCTATCACATAAAACATAAAAAAAAAACAGTTTTAACAGTGCTTACAGTTCCTTTGTAACACAGCTAGATCACATCTGCCTAAGGCTCAACCAATAATTAAAATTAAATGCTCTGCCATCACGTGTTGCTAGAAGCGTTAATAAGGACTGGGAAATATAATTGCTATTGTTTCTTCATAGCTCTGGGACACGTAAAAGGGTTCAATCAAATTGTTGTAATTAAAAATTTTAAACGATTACATTGGTTTTTTTTTAACTGTAATTAAAAAAGTTCGTTTCCTTTTATCTTCCAAAACCAGGTATTTTTTTATAACTAAAATGTAGCAATTATTTAGGATCAAACTGTACTCATTAAACTAAACAACTTTTGTTCTACACTCTGCAGAATTTGCAAAAATACGGGCTTTTCATACAAATCAAATAGACATCTGATTGGCCATTCAGGCCATTTCATATGGAAAATAATTTGCAAATTCAAAGAAGTCATAGTCCAAAACCTGTTCAGTTTCATTTTTAAGACTAGAAAACATGGAATTTACGTAACTAGTGGAAGATAAATATAAAATTAACCCAAAATATTTCAAAAAATGATTCTGCATTCTGCATTTCTCTCTTAACTAATTCCATCTCTCGTCTAAATCATTAAGTAAATTAAACTTGAGGAGCGCGGCATAATTCACTAATGTTCGCCCATTAGCCTCACAATGTTCATGAATAAAAACTAAACGTAAAAAATATATATCAAAAAAACCTTACGAGGGTCGATAACCTTCAAAACAAAAGCTCGCGGCGACCCGTCGAACATCGATCGTGATAGCCTATGTAACTCATTATACGATTTAATTTCATATTTCCATTAGTCCTCCACCTCCATTCACAAGGCATTACACCGCGCGCGGCCAATGCGTATACGATAAAAAAAGTTTAAAAAATAAAAAGCGCGCGCTCTCGATCAGTCTTTCTTGTCTTGTCTGTGGCCAGTCTCTTGTCCTTATTCATCTTCTTGTTGATGTTTTACCGTCTCTTTCGTGCCATAATAAAACATAATTGGTTTTAAATGGATAGGATTGGCGATGGTGGTGAATAATAACTAAAGAAGCAATTTACCGCGGGCCGAGCCCCCGCTTATTAAGGCTCGGTTTACAAAAATTACTCTATGCATATTTATAAGGTAGGCCTTTTCGGTTATGTACGTAAAATTAAACGCTTACACATTTACTTCGTTTAAGTTCTTTTTTCAAAGCAAAATATTTTTTTAATCCGGCTCGAAGGACCATAATGCTATTGTACAATGTCGGTTTTAGCCGTCATAATTCCTACAGTTTTTGCTTACTACTACGATAATAAGCACAGTATATTAATAAATAGCCTTACACACATATTGTACATACAGTATGGACATTGGATACTCCTTGACGGTCTCTGAACCCGGCCTCACTACCCCTGTGGGTAGGATCTGATCTGGTGAGATTCCATACAGTTAGTAAGAGAAATCAATAACTGGAAAAAACTGTATGGAATCTTTTGTTCTTACGTCTTTTGTTCTAAGTTGCGATTTCAGCAAACTCGTTCAGTATATTGGGTCAAAGACCGAGTTAACAGATCTTACACATATATCGTTACACCCTGTATAATTTGTTTTGATGGGGTCAATAGCCATTACTTCGCATGTATTATACATGTCGTGGCCAGATCATAGAATTGATCATTTCATGATGTGGCCGACCATTTCATGAAATGGAAAATATCCGCTGATCACATCAAGATATGGTCTGGCCAGATCAATGAATACATCAACGTTTCACGATATACAGCTAAACGCATATTTCATGAAATGGTCAAGCATTAGTGATCATATCGTAATTTCATTTTTGTTTTTGTGATGCATCATGGCGGCGTACAATTAATCGTTAAAAAGGCTATTAATAATGCACCCATTGAAGATAAAATAGAAGTTAAATGTCGTTACGATACTAAACTACAAAAAAATTTCGAAAGTCAATCAAAAAACGAGCGCAACCTTGAAGTTCGGAAAGTATTTCATAGGTTAGTAGATATCAATCTTAAAAGCTAAGTGTTAAAAATGTATAATTAACCTGTTAACCAAGATTACTCCGATTTAAAGAATACCAGTACCTTATCAACGTATTTTTAATTTTTATTAAACCTTTGATATCATGGAAACCCTACATTAATGATATGGCCAAACGTGGATGGACATATCATTAAACGTTGACGTTTAAACGATATGGTCAGTTTTAGCTGGCCATTTCATGAAATACGATCATTTCATGAAATGGTCGGCCACATCATGAAATGATCAATTCTATGATCTGGCCACGACATACATACCAATAGGCATTGCTGAAAATCTGCGCTGTGACACCAGTCTGGTGTTAAAAAAGTGCGTTTGAAGTTTAAAGGGGTTACTCAGAATGAATACTAAATCTTAGTGAATCAAGAAGTTGTATGGAAAACTTAAAAAAATAATTTGAATTTGAAAATAACTTGATTCTGAGTAACCCCTTAAAATTTCAAACTCACTTTTTTTAACACCTGTAGGTATATGCTAAGTCGGGGTACATTTTTAGGGCACTGCAGCACCTAGATTTTCTTTTATTTTCTTCTTAAATTTAAAAAAAAAACAAAGTAAAAAGTAAAAACTTTAGGGTTTTATACCTAAAAAGGAAAAACCTAATTCATATAGGATCACTGGTGTCTGTCTGTCTGTCTGTCACAGCCAAGTTGCTCCGAATCTAATGAATCGATTAAGCTGAAACTTGGTAAACTTCGTGGAAGCGGTCGGGGCTCAATGCGGCTTGCGTGGTGGCGTCGATCACGCAGGTTAACTGACTACAGACACGGTCATAAACTCGATGGTTTTGACTGTTAGTGGGCGTTAAGTTACTGTTAAGCCATTGGGGCCGGCTGCTATCACTAGATGGCAGTCGTTAAGCCATGTCGGAGGCCTTATAGGCGGCTTGAAAACTTCTGACACTGGGGTTGACCACTAGCCCCACAACCTCCACCAATCCGGACTTGGCCCCCAACCTAACCTTCCCGAGTTATGGGAAGAGACCCGTGCCCCTGCAGTGGGAACGTAATGGGTTGTTAACATTGGTAAACTTATAGATTATTATTACACAACTTCCTCTACTTCTTGCCGTGTAGCACAATTTACCATCTACCCCCAGATAATCCATTCCATTATCTATAATAAATTAATATTATCCGACGAAAGTATCCTTTTTTCTTACTCAAACAAAATTTCACTCTGGACCCAATTCTGAAGTCCACGCAGACAAAGTCGCGGGCAGAAGCTAGTACATGATAGATTATAATGGATTATGGAAAATAGGTAATAGGCAACAGTACGCAAGGTTCTGGGTTCAGATGTCTTTGCAAATCCTTAACTTTTTCTTTATCTTATTTTATATTTTTTGTTTGTTTAAAGTTAGCTTAATACGCACTACAGTTTTTAGGTTTTTTTCTTTATATATACTCAATTATATTGTTACAAATATGCACCTGCTCTTATCTGGTTACCTATCGGTGGAGACTTATAAATAGCATTGTATCTATTCATGTGTAATGTTACCCACTGTAAACATTTAGCTATTAGTCTTCCTAAAAATAATAAAATAATTATTTGTAGGTACATACTACATATGTAGACAAAACTACAGAGTTTCCTTTCTGCCAATCCATCTTAATATTTCGATTCGATTCATAGATTTAGATACATTAATATATGTAGGTACCAGGAACTTATGAGGCGGGGTCTGCGCAAAGGCACATTACTAAATTATTTCAGTGAACTGTAGGCGGCAATTAGGCGGTAATTGCGGGTCCACCCGCCGCGCCGCGCCGGTAGATGCGCCGATAAAATACTTGTTTGCGCCATGTTTACTGTCCTCATAAGAGAAAAGGCCGCAAATTATATGGAGTTTCCGTCTTTGCGGCCATCTTTCGTATGACGGCAGTTTACAAGTGCGCCCGCGCTGTTCTAGTGGGTTTCGATGTGAGGATCCGATGGGGTAATGGCAGCTAGAGCTAGTGCTTATTTACCTTATCTTGCATCATCATAGCTGACTGTCTCGGTGGCTAAGTGGTTAGCGATCCTGACCTCTGATCCGAGAGTCGTGGGTTCGATCCCCACACAGGGCAAACGTTTCTGTGATGAGCAGAATTGTTTGCTCTGATTCTGGGTGTATTATATCTATACAGGGTGTAACAGAAAGGTGTGATAATACTTCTAGGTGGGCTTTTTACCCATCAAACTGAACAACTTTTGTTCTACAACTTTGTTGAAATCGCAAAGAAATTTTCGGACATTTCATACAAACTTGGTTCGCCAGCTGATCGATTTGTATGAAAAGTCCAACAAAAATTTTGCGATTTGAACAAAGTTGTAGAACAAAATTTGTTCAGTTTGATGGGTAAAAGCCCACCTTGAAGTATTATCACACCTTTCTGTTACATCCTGTATATGTATGTATTTAAATGTGTATGTGTATATGTATATCAGTCTCTGGTTCCCATAGCACAGGGAATCCTAGTTTGGGACCAGATGACCGTGTGTGATTTGTCCCGAATATTATATTATTGTTATTATAGCTTAGTCGCAAAATTCCACCGTTATCCCACCCCGGACACTTGAATAAACTGACTCGTTATAACTACATATATTTGTATACCTACTGTATAAAAATATGACGTTGGTACACGTGAAATAGCATGTTGCGTGGCTTGCGATAAGAAACCGTCGCAACGGAGATGTGGTCGCCTTTAAGGAGGAACAAGGAATGGTTGTACTGTACTTAAAATGTACTCAAAATAAAAAAATCAAAATATTTTTTATTTAAGTAGATTCTGTACGCATACTTTTAATCGTCTTTTTTTCTACCTAGTACAAAGTTCCTACTACTCGGAACTTGTAAATGTTACTACTCGTATGACGGGGAACCAGGTAAATATGACACCTATTGCGATAGCATAACTCCCCCAAGATTCCAGTGCTAGATCCTCCTAAAGCAAAAGTAGTTTGTCTATCGGCTGTTCCAAAATAAATCACTGAATACGCGATTTCGATAATTTTACTTACATGAGCAAGGTTTCAAAGATTGTCAAATTTTAAAATGTTTTATTGACTGTCGTGTTTCCCTAACTCAGTATCTCAGTAATTTTAGAAGTTAAGGTAAAGTAGGATTGTACGCTTGAGAAAGTTCTTTTTGTAAAATAAAATAAGCATACTCAGTGTTTTATTTTGGAACAACTGGTATAGCATGATAAATCCCAAACGGATGGATCGAATCTAATGTGTTACTTGTACTGTGTTTAATCATAGACTTTTCAAGATTGCCACTCCACACATTTCCAAGCATTATGCTTTTTACAGTTTCTTTTAAACCTCGCTTGATCATGAATCCATCTCGCTGGGAGCTGTCCAAGACTCAAGCCTACGTCTTCCGACCCACAGAACTCGAAAACCTGCTTGAAAACTAAGTGACAGATACACAAAAATTAGGTAAGGATAGGACCTATGTATGTTCTATGGGAATATTTGAAGCAACATATTTGAGAAACTGCGACTGTGGGCCGAAGGAGGTTGTGTCTGAGGGTTTCCAGCCAGATAGATTCATGATCTAATAAGACTTACAGGAAGCCGCTGGATTTATCTCAGAACAGCTCAGAACTGTGGACGTCATCTGGCTGATATGATAACGCTGATGTTGCTTACTTTCTTCACTGATTTATCAGCTTTTCGAGGGTTTTTTTTTTACGTCATTGTGCCCACGAAGAAAACACATTAAAATATATTATGCCAATTAATTTATTTGCCGACTGTACAATCAAGAAAACAGAACAGACCTCACTCAATCAGAAATGCACCGATCAAAATGCAACAACCTGCGCATTTTGGTCGTTTTCTGCGCCGCGGGACCAGGCAACCATAAACTGCCAACAAATTACTTACTGCTTTTATTTTTAATTGCTACGGACGAGCCACCGACTGCCAGCAGGCCCCAGGCCCTTCTATTTTTGAATTATGGCGGGCAAGCACGTGATTGGCCGACGAGTTGTGGTGGAAGCGTTAACGTTCAATATTTATTAAAGAACGCGCTCCAAATTCAAATGGGGTGCAGATAACATCTCGTATGTAAAACAGGTGAAATTAAACGGAATACGTTTACTAGACGCCAATTAGAAATAACACAGGTCTTTATGTGGATAATAATATTTTTTATAATTGGGTAATCTATACCTCGTTCCTATTGAGAAAAAGCAAAAGGTAAACAATCTTACTAAGGTTCTAACACAAGTCAACATCAGTTGCCTAGATGTTTGTTTGCCTTTTGATTTTTTTTGACTGGAATGAATTATACAATCAATAATGGAACATTTTTCACTAAATAGCTATTTTATTGAAACAGTAGAAAAAGTTACTGGCTTGAAATTTCATTACATGTGCAATTTTTTATTAATAAAAAATTCGTTGTGGGTATGGAAACAACTATACGAAATTATGACGTCAATATTTCACTATTTCAAACATTTTTGTTTTTGACATTTGATAAAAAGTAACTAAGATGACTAGCAGGTTACATCCCTTTACAATGAAAACTAACAAAATAAAAAAAAAATACTTACAACCCAAAGTAAAGGTCTTAATGTAAACCAGTGAACAGATTTTCATCAAACGCACAACGTCATAGACAAGACAGACACCAAATACCCATATTTTGCTGTTAAACTGTATAATCCGGGAGTTACTGCATGAAAATTAAATTGCGAAATATTATTTACTAAATAGCTCTTTATTATAATTGAAATTATTGAAAAACTTATTCACTTTAATTTTCATTGCATTTTCAATTTTTAATTTATAAAAATTACCTAATAAGTATGCAAACTACTATTTTGAGCAATGACGTCTTCGTACAAAATTTCAAACATTTTTAGAACAAAATGCCGTTTTTGCTCATTCGATAAAAAGTAACTCAAATGACTAGCAGTCAACTACCGGATTGTCGGATCTATAGAGCATTTCAACAAATAGTTCCTATGCCGTTTGTTGGCAGCAATGTTTTCCACACACACTACATAGAACACAGACACACACTACGTAGAACGCAGATACACACTAATAAAAACACTATAGAAGCATCTTCGCGTGTTGATGTCGTTGATAGACAGGGGAGCCAACATAACGGCATAGGAACTATTTGTTGAAACGCTCTATAGGTGGCTGCTCGTCTATACTCATATTTTACTTAGATACTATAGTAGGTACGCACATACACTGTATAGCTTCTCCCGGTCTCGCGGCACAAAATAGACACAGAAGGACCGCTCAATACAAACCACTAAAATCGTAAGCATCGCAAACATGCTTATAGAAATATACGGTCATTCGAGGCAAGGTCACGATCGCACAGTACGTCTATAAGCATGTATATGCTTAGGATTTTTGTGAGCGTATTGAGTGGACCTTCTGTATCTATGTGTTTTATGCTGTATGGCTTCTCCCGGTCTTGCGATAAAGGCTCACACACACCCCTGTGGGTAAGATTATGTAGGTAGGTCGTTGCCAGATATACTTGCACAAACCAAGCTACACACACATATTTGACTGACTCGGTGGCTAAGTGGTTAGCGCTCCTGACCACTGATCCGACAGTCGTGGGTTCATCACTTTGATGTTCATTTCTGTGATGAGCAGATTTGTTTGCTTTGAGTCTGGGTGTATGGGTGTAACAGAAAGGTGTGATAATACTTCAAGGTTGGCTTTTACCCATCAAACTGAACAACTTTTGTTCTACAACTTTGTTGAAATCGCAAAGAAATTTTCGAACTTTTCATACAAAAACTTGGTTCGCCAGCTGACCGATTTGTATGAAAAGTCCAAAAAAAATTTTGCGATTTGAACAAAGTTGTAGAACAAAAGTTGTTCAGTTTGATGAGTAAAAGCCAACCTTGAAGTATTATCACACCTTTCTGGTCTCTGGTTCCCATAGCACAGGGAATCCTAGTTTGGGGCCAGATGACCGTGTGTGATTTGCAATGATCGGAATAGGTAGACTGTATTTACCTTAACTTCGAGGAACAGAGCGGAGACTTCCTTACGACAACATTTTTTTCCGCGACAATTGTCCCGGGGTTTCGAAACATCACATAAGTCATCATCAATGGCCTATATATCTATTCTAGACGATTCAGTCAGTGTCAGTGACGGAGGCAACTTTTTTGGTGGCTGACTAACCCGATGCGAGAGCGGCACACTCTCCCGCAGGCCTGGCAGGACAGAGTCATCACGAATTAATGTTATTTGAAAATAGCTCCCCGTCTGCGACTTCGTCTGCGTAGAATTCGATTATTTTGCGTTTTCATAAAATAAAAATATCATTAATAAAAATTAAAAAATCTCATCGCTAAGTTATGATAGTATAGTCTACCTATTCCAAATAACATTTATTTCTTAATGTACTTAAGTGATCTCACGAAACCCGGGTCAATTCTCCCGGAAAAAATGTTGTAAGGAAGTCTCCGAAAGACGTCCCTGTTCTCTGACGAAGTTTAGGTAAATACAGTCTACCTATTCCGATCACTGGTGATTTTTCCCGGATTCTGGATTCTAGATTCCCGGATTTCTGCCCTCATAGGAAAGAAGACCGCGAAGTATATGGAGTTTAAAAACGTCAATATATTCGATACATCTCTCTCTCTCTCTCATATCTTTTATGTGATGGCTGTCTGTGTGAGTAGCTAGAGCGCTGCACACCCATTTGAATATGTGCCCCGTTGATAGAGGCCATACATACATACAACCTATCTCCCTACATTATTACAATACATATTACGGTTACCTAAGTGAGCTAGAGGGTAGAGGGAGGCCAAGAATAAGTTACATCGATCAAGTGAAGGCCAAAGTCAATGTCGTGTCGTACCAGGAAGTCAAGGAGTTGGCAAGGAGTAGAAAAGAATGGCGGTTACTCCACCGACAAGAGCCTAGCTCTTAAGATAAAGAAGAAGAAGTGAGCTATGTATGAGTTATGACGTCATAACTTATTATAGTCGTTATATTAATTAATAAATTACACATGTTATAGAAAGCCTACATAGTAAGTTTTTCTGCTAATAAATAGCTGAACTACAATAGTAAAAAGTAAAAATGAGCGATATCTACTTTCAAAAAATAAATGCGCACGCACACCTGACCTAACAGCGCGCGAAAAGTTCCACATCCGGAAACTTCCGTGACGTTCAGAAATTAAAAACCAGCTTATAAATCATACTGTCATATTAATATTGTTATACAGGAAACTATACATAAAACTGATATTTAGTCATTTTTAAACACAGAAAGGTCCAAGTTCAGATGTTTTTTGACCAGTTAATAAACCATTTGTGCTAAAACCTGGCTAAAACTAAAAGTATTATACTTGCGGTGTGGCAAGGTTACGCGGCCAGTTTCTGAACGAAACGCGGAAATGTCAAAACAATGACATAACCATTGCACAAGGGAAGCGAAGTGTTTGTTCTTTTTATTCATTTTCTTACAAAAGTTGACTGTGAAAGAGTTTTAAAGTGTTTAGAAAGGAAATCCACAATAACCTAACCTAACAGCGCGCGAAAAGTTTCAAATCCGGAAACTTGCGTGACGTTCAGAAATTAAAAACCAGCTTATAAATCATACTGTCATATTATATTGTTTTACAGGAAACTATACATAAAACTGATATTTAGTCATTTTTAAACACAGAAAGGTCCAAGTTCAGATGTTTTTTGACCAGTTAATAAACCATTTGTGCTTAAACCTGGCTAAAACTAAAAGTATTATACTTGCGGTGTGGCAAGGTTACGCGGCCAGTTTCTGAACGAAACGCGGAAATGTCAAAACAATGACATAACCATTGCACAAGGGAAGCGAAGTGTTTGTTCTTTTTATTCATTTTCTTACAAAAGTTGACTGTGAAAGAGTTTTAAAGTGTTTAGAAAGGAAATCCACAATCATGTCTTATACTCTAATGCGTAATATACGTAGAACAGTGGTTCTAACCCAGCAAATTAGGTTTGAAACGACCATGACGAATTTGACCAGAGAAGACTTTGTGTTCAAGCCTCCTTTAGCTCAGTGGGGAAAACTTATCAGAGAAGCTGAAAAGATAGTGGGATATCCAACCTCCTTCATGAACCTCCGATGGCTTTTGAGCGACGAATTCGCCAATTTGGCGATGCACTTGCGTAAAGTTGTAAGTGTATTTTTACCTTTAGTTTTCTGTCTTATTTCACAAATAACGCATCTATTTTGTACTAAGCGTGGCATAAAAAAAGATTTGTAATCTAATAGCGTATATAAAACAGTGGTAGGTGAAAGAAAATGTATAAAATAACATATAATGTTATTGTGTGTAATATAAAATAACATATTATGTAATGGCAACATGTGGTCAAGCCAGTTTCAATATTCAAGGCCAAGGATTTTACATTGAGAGTAATGTGCCATTCATGGAAATAAGTATTACAAGTTTTATGTAGATATTATTCATCTGTGTTTAGTATTTTAAAAAAAATTAAAATACTTTGCTTAGTTCCAAAAAGTTCCATTTGTTTTTCTTTTGTTATGTTATAAATTCTGTCTGTGGTAGGTTACATTGTTCTCAAATAGATTAGTACAATTCTAGTAAATTTTTATTTTAAAAGCCGGTTTCATGCACATAGTTATCTCTTAACTTCCATAATTCAACTAATAATCTATTTGCAGGTTGACACCAATCATCCAATCGTAAAAACGGCAAAATCACTCCTTTACAATGAACATAACAACCTTCAACCGTGGGGGTTAATTATTCTACTACTCGCCAAGGCTACCAACCCTCCGGCATCACCACTACTATCTAACACAGTTAATGAACGCCAAAGAATATTAGCTGAACTAACAGAAATGATACGCACAGGACATTACGTTCATAGAGGACTACTAAATATTCCACTGGAGGAACGAAATAACTCTAATGATACATCACTCTTTGCAAATAAAATTGCAATTCTGATTGGTGATTATTTACTTGTGACTGCAAATGGAATGCTTGCACGTTTGAAGAATCAAGACCTATCATATTTAATATCTACGGCACTAAGAGATATAAGTGAAGGTGAGTTTTACGGAGACAGAGATAAACAAAATATGCCCTTACCTGGAAGACCAATAGTGTCAAATACAGATGACTTTGACATATGCTGTGATACGTTACCGTTAAGTGTGACAGATTGTCTTGGTTCTCCAGTTAAAGAGTGGACCTTACGGACTATGTACAATGGTGGATCGTTGTTCGGTCGCGGTTGCCAAGGAGCATTGTTACTAGGAGGTCATACATTAGAAGAACAAGAGAAAGCATATCAACTGGGTTGCCATTTATGTTTAGCATGGCAAGCCGCTAATGAATTAGAGAAATTCACATCTAGTAATAAAGAAACATTTTCTCTAGTCAGTGCCCCAGTACTTCTTGCTGTTAGTGAAAATCATAACTTGTATGAAGTTATAGAAAAATCTAAAAATGATATTAGTGCAATAGACTTTGAAAATCTTAAAGATAGCATTTTAAAAACCAACGCTGTTGAAAGAACGAGATTACTGTATTCTGAAAATGTGGAAAAAGCTAAAAGTATAGCAGAAATGTTTGGGGACTGCGAATCGATACAGACAATAAATAGGCTTATGAAAACTTGTAGTGTATAATAAGGTAAGAGTAATTTATTAATTTACAATATGTAGTTTTTTTACCCCTTTTAATTATTTCGAGAAATAGGTAATTATTTAAACAAAAACCAACATTTTGGGACATACTGGATGTTTTATGAATGCCTATCTGTACAAAACGTCAGATCAAAAAGATATTACTTTTTTTATCTGGACAAAATCCATGTTTGAAGTACTTGTATAAAAGAAAAACTTTTTTAACATGTTTTTTTTTATGTTACTTAAGTAGTTTCCTTGTATTATTGTGTATTATTGAATTTTTGTCTTTGGTATTTTATTTGTATAGTGAAATGTATGTTTAGATTATTTTTACATTAAGCTTATTTTTACTACGTCAGAGATCTCAAATAATGTACAAATTAGATGAACACTCTCTGTTAAGTTGTTATCACGATAACTAAGTATTTGTACTGAACTATCATGTATGTACCTTTATGTAGGTACTATCATTACTAGTTATTTTTAATTTTATATAATGTATGTTTAGTTTTATAGACTTTACCTATATTGTTTAAGTTGTTACTGGTGATACCAGATATTTGAATGTTGGGATTAATGCACATTTATAATAAATTCGTTTTGAAATGTTTAATTTCCATTTTATTCAGCCAAATTCGCTTTTGTTTTCTTACAGTAATTCAGGATTGTAACAACAATTCTTATTATTTCAATAATCACCAGACACAACAATACAATTTTTGTGTATTTACTGAATTAGACGCACGCAAAATGTCCGTAGACGGCCACGAATTTTTATTTTTCGATATATTGCAATGTCTCACTGTGTATAGTTACCGCCATCTTTTGCAGAGCACATCTTGCGTCTTCAACGGGGAACTTCTCTGTCATTCTCATAATAGTCTCCAGCTCTTGGTCCAAAAATATTGTCAAGTACTCCAGAGCCCTCGTGCTCCGCACAGCGTAGTACAAATGTTTATAATTTATCGGCTTCTTTTCCAACCTCGATTCGTAAATGTGTCCGTAGACTTGCGGGTACTCCCATAGAGCGAGGATAACTGGCGCACCGACCAAGGAATACGAATATGGGTGTGTAAAAAAGTCTTTAATGTCAAGGTTTAGTTGCCAGATTAGAGCGAGGTGTCCGCCTAAGATGTAGGCGTCCCTTTCCATTTGTTCCCCTCGCAGAGCGAGCTTCATGGCGCCCTGGCAGCCCTTGCCCAGGATGCTGCCTGACGTGAGCATGGTGCGGAGTATCCACTCGCTTTTTCCAGTCCCAAGGTAGGAGTTGGAGCCAAGTTTGCTCAGGTTATCTTCGCTCTCCCATTTGTAAAGCATTTCTTCGTTGTCGCCTGGCGAAATCAATCAGGAATTTGCAGGAAAACCATTAATAGTGAACAGGTCATTGCAAAATAAAAATCATATGTGAGTCTATACAGGGTTTCTTTAAATTAGTTCTTGATACGAAAGGGTATGCATGTGCTCATGATAACAAACAATTTTCCCTAAGGAACCCATAGTCAAATCGCAAAAAAAATTTGGAGTCTCCATACAAATCGAGCAACTGACCGGCCAAATTAGTATGAAGAGTCCAAAAATTTTTTTGCGATTTGACTGTGGGTTTCTTAGGGAAAGTTGTTTGTTATCACATGCATGCATACCCTTTCGTATCAAGAACTAATTTAAAGTCACCCTATATAATAATAGGTACGATTATTAATTATTTACTCGATTTTAGTCCTTAACCTTTGGTTTTTCATGGAGTTAAACTGTTAACTTAATAAAATATTCAAGTATCATATTAACTTACCTTTAGGCTGAGTTGGAAGCGGATTATTTTCCTGATCATGTTCTCCGAGGAAGTCGCCCTCCACCAGGTCCCTCAAGCCAGTGGAGATCAGCTCCGTCACCTCGTTGTTACGAAGACCGCCCAAGTGCTGCAAACACTTCGCTAAGAGGTAGTCTCCTGCAGAATTGAATTATCCTTTATTACCGTTCGAGACTTTTCAGTTGGTGCTTTCGTCTCGAAGGCAAGTCAATTTCTAATAACTCTAAAACCATTTAACCGATTTTCATCAAACTAGCTAATAAGCACCGCGATAAAACCTACTTCCAGTGAAAAAAACACATTCAAATCGGTCCATCAGTGTAAGAGATACAATGTTACATACATAAAAGAAATCAGATGTGCAAGTTTTCTCACGATGTTTTCCTTCACCGTTAAAGCAGTCGGTATGAAAATGCACATAAGTTTCAAAAGCTCATTGGTACATATACCCCCCTCTATTGCGTTCATTGCGTTTGAGGTTAGAAACCGATAATTACCTGTCAATAAAACAATCTTATTCCCGTAAAGCAGATCCTTAAACTTGCTCCCGATTTTCTCCTTCTCTTGGAGATTGGCCATCGTCTTATGTATCATGTGCCCCGTTCGCTTCATCTCGACAATCTCTGCCAAGGCTCTCTGAGAGTGCAACACTCCAGAATCAAACTGATCTTTCATGAAGTCTTTAGTGTCGAAGCCAGCGGCTTTCGAGACCAGTAGGATGATGAGTCCTACAGATTGGAGGTTGCTTTTTGATCCCATTAGAAGATTTTTGGCGGATTTCAGAAGTGGGTGGTTGGTTCCGACCTGGACATAAAAATAGAGATTAAAGTTGTACCTACGGTCTAGTCTATCGCTATTTATTTCTTCATTATATAAAGTGGCAAAAATCTGGCTGCCTTTGATGAAAAGCCGCTACTTATGGCCATCTGTAACACTAGAAAAATGTTAGTGCCTTGCCAATCCTTGAAGGCTATAAAACAGAATCTCTCGCACCTATTGTTAATTGCGCTGGCTATCTCGCACCACCTACCAATGCAGCCAAAGGCTGATGATGCTAGCGGTGATGTAAAGAGAGAACTAGATCCTGCCATAAGTGAGAAGTTCGTTTCCTACACTAGTTACATTAAACTTGCTGAACTTTTGTGGGTACAGCATTTTCACTATTTATTAGTTTCATAGCACAGAGAACTTCTTAAAAATAGTCTTCAACGGGTTATCTTATCATCATCATCACATCATTGGTCTACTCTTTCCCCCCTGGTCACTCCTAAATACTGCGTAGTGGCTAGAGTCCACTTGCTTCACTTTCAGACGTCGCTTGCGGATTCGATACCCGGGAAGGTTCAACTTTGTAGAGCTCTATTTGGTTGCTAGCCACTGGCGCCGACTCCATAGGGCCTGGCTGGGGGCTCCTAGAGCCCCCCCCCAATGAAATTATCAGTGGGACTGAGCCCCCCAATATTTTATATGAAAATACTGGTGTGGCTTGCGGCTCACGAAGTGCAGTCCCTCAAAAACGATATCCACGCGGGCGAAACCGTGAGCGAAAGCTAGTTAGAAAATATTAGGAAAATAAACCACAAGTTTATCCGCCCTAGTCCCCCCCCCCCCAATATTTTTATGAAGTCGGCGCCCCTGTTGCTGGCATGAAATTTTCTGAACCGGCTTAGCCAGCTAACACAGACGTAGCAGCAAATATGTGTTCTGGCTGGGAAAATAGCCAGCCAAATAGTCACCATGCGTTAGAGTTGGAGAATCTTGGTAAGCCCGCTTCCATCTTTGAGATGATGCCAAGAGCTTACCAGTTGTTGTAGGTGAAGGAGTTCTAAAAAGGTAGCTTTACCAAAAATAAGCAGCCGCTGGTTTTACTAACCAATTTCCTCAAATGTATCGCAGTGTTCGCTATCTCGTCGTTGAAAAGCCACCGCAAGTTGAGGAACGAGGTCGGATATCCGACTATCCGCTCTGCCTCGCTCACCGCATCCCGCCAGTCCCCCTCAGATCTTCGGTCAAAGAGTAAAGACCGGGATATTTCTGGCCTGTCAGGGATATAAAAGAAACAGGATAGGTACAATTGCAACTAACAGTCAAGTCAGTGCCTGTGCCTCCTATACACGATGGCCACGAGGGGACATCGAATGGCCTAATAGCTCCTCTACACAATGGGTCGTCATGGGCTAACGAGAGGGACAGAACTTCAGGTTAGACAAGGACGTACTTACATCTTCACTCTACTTTCATACAGTTTTGTCCTCTTGCTGGCTCATGATGGCACATTGTGTGGAGTAGCCTTTAATATGGCATCGCAGCTATAGCAATGCCTCGTTTCAGTTCTGCTTGGGCTGTAATGCAAGACACGCGTCGAGATAACCGCTGCTGTGGAAGTATATCATCAACGAAACACTGAGTGATGAGTCACATGTAAAGGTGTACTGACCCACTATACTTTGATGTACAGGTGAAAACCCGACCACTCAACTCACTCCAAACCAAACGTTCCCGCCATCAAAGTGGCATAAGCCATCAGACGCCTCTATACTGTCCACAAGATGTCCCATCGTAGTGGGCCATCATGTTGACCCTGCATGTAGGGGGGGAGTCATAACAAATAATGTATTCTAACAAAACAAATTCTAACCTATTACAAACACCCAATACTTTTGACGAACTACCACCAAACAAAGCATTTTTTGATTTGTTTGAAAAATTACGCGAAATCACTAGATTTTCTTCATACAAATTCTTTTTTCCTGCACAAGTGAATCTTCTGTCTAATGTTGTTTTAAAAACGTACGAATGCTTTACCAAAGACATTTTATTAACAATTTCTTTAAAAGTCGATTTAACAACTAAGAATTTCACTTCAAAATTGTAAAATTTATGAAACTAAATTGAAAATCACTATTTTTGACCGACATTCCTAAACGAAACCAAAGAAGCCGAGCATGTTATCACTGTATAAACGTCAAACTTTTTCATTTATCGTTTGTTTTAATTTTAAAAAGATTTAATGTTTCTTCAAGGAGCTTTTGAATAGATAAGTATGTCCCTTATTAAAAGGTCGTTTCATAGTTTTATACCTTTCGGCTGACAACGTCTCCATTTTCCGTACTACAGTCGTCGGTACTCTTTCATTAACAATATAAATAATGCAGTGGACCGAAATGAATATTAATGGGAGATTAACAATAAAAATAACTAGTAAGCAGTTTGGGGAAGTGGTCTTCTCGGGGAAACTAGTTTTGTGGGAAGTGGACGTACTGGGAAATGAACTTATTGGGCAGTAGTCATTTTAGGAGGAGACATTTCGAGGGAGTGTACATTATGGGAAGTGTACAAATCAAAATAATAATAATAATATCTGGGACAAATCATACACGGTCATCTGGCCCCAAACTAGGATTCCCTGTATCTTGGGAACCAGAGACTGATATACATACACATATACTTTTAAATACATACATATATAGATTTAATACACCCAGACTCAGAGCAAACAATTCTGCTCATCACAGAAAAGTTTGCTCTGTGTGGGGATCGAACCCACGACTCTCGGGTCAGAGGTCAGGATCGCTAACCACTTAGCCACCAAGTCAGAAAAATGGAGACGTTGTCAGCCGAAAGGGTTTTATAGTATTAAGGCACTTGCTGCTTAAAAACACAGATTCTTTTGGACTGCCAGAGAACAACGAAACGATACAGTGTTATTCCTATTCTCATAATTTTCCAAAATAAGCTCTCATATTGTCTACAAAATTAGCTGAAACTATTATATTTAAACCATATTTATATTTACCATAACAGAAGAATGTATACTATCACGAAATTAAACAACTTTCCCTAAGGAACACCTAGCCAACTCGCAAAAAAACGACTGGATTGGATCAGGTGGTCTACATGGATCGATTGAGTAGAAGCGTCGGTTTAAGAATATTGTTAGACCTTCGTCGATAAAAGTAAACTGTAAATGTAAAACCTATGAATCAGAACAATTAAGGCTTTTTAGCGTCTCTTCACCGTTTTGCGAAAATAATAATAATAAGGGGTACGCCGCATGAGATGGACTAGGTCTCAAAATGAAAACCTCATGCGAGCGTACAATAATAGACCTGATATCGTGTTGATGGATCGGGCGCAGTCAAGGGTGTTTTTGATGGATATCACTATTCCACACGACGAAAACCTCGTGCAAGCTGATGCTGACAAGAGGTTGCGGTACCTTAACCTGGCGCACGAGGTTACGGATGTGTGGCAAGTGCAATCCACTGAAATCATTCCTGTAGTCCTGTCCGTTAATGTTTTGATCCCTGCTGACCTGGATCGTAACCTTAGACGGCTGGGACTTCGAGGCAGACTGATAATAGCGGCTATGCAAAAGGCAGTCCTCCTCGACAATGCCCGGATTGTCCGACGCTTTCTCTCCTCGTCGCACTGACCTCCAGCCGACTGTGCTTCTGCTGGAGTAGCTCCTGCCACTTCGCCTAGCGCGAAGTGGTCAGAGTAGCCCAAGTGTATATCTCAAAATAATAATAATAATATCTGGGACAAATCACTCACGCTCATCTGACTCCAAACTAGGATTCCCTGTATCTTGGGAACCAGAGACTGATATACATACATATATAGATATAATACACCCAGACTCAGAGCAAACAAGTCCTTTTGTCAAAATGTCCCTTCGCAGAAACCCCAATTTTAAATTGTAAATTGGGGGAAATTCAGCTTCATAGGTAACGTGTATAGTATACCATTTCATGTCGGCAAAAAGGTCAGGCATGATGTTGTAGTTGCTTTTTAAAATTTAAACATTCGCTTTAACATAAAACTTAAAGCAGGGACGTATTTTAGATTTTCACGCCCTGGGCGAATACGATGGGGCCGCCCCTGACCCTCCACAGACAAAGGAAACAAACGTAAAGCAGAATGAAATACTAAGTAATAAATAGTTAAACGAATTTATTAGCTGATTACGATGAGCGACGATGCAACATTTCTTCTGAAAAATCATCAAAATTAAGTGCGTTCGTTAAATCAGCCTCAATGTTGAGGATTGCTAAATAATTGAGTCGTTTCTCATTCAAGCGAGAGCGCATATAATTTTTAATTCTTTTCAACACTGAAAATAAGCTGTGGTCAACTCGATGAAGAAAGGAAGCGATCACAGGATGGTAAGTGTGCCTACATTGAATCTAAAAACCAAGCTGGAAAGATGTCGACTAATTAAGCCCACGCTCCGACCAGCGCTTATCCAGCTCCAAAACCCCGATAACTTTTAGCTCAAGTTGCAAAATCGCTTCGAATGGCTAGAAGACTGCGAAAATGTGGACGATTACTACGACAGGTTCGAGGAAATTGTCCAACGGTTGGGAATAAATAAGGCTCTCAAAACCAGCCATTCAAAAAGAACATCTCGGATCTCACCTGCAAGCTCATACAGGAAAGATGGAGCCTGATTATGAAATCCTCTGAAGATGCTTGTCAGTATCGGTGACTCAACAGACAGGTCTCCAAGTCTTTGACTCGCGATATACGCCGATTGTATACTAATCGTATTAAAGAGGCTATCGAGCGCAAAGTGCACAGGAGTGTGGTTACACCAGAGACAAATGGTTACACTCTCTCCAACGGTGCCAAATCGACTATATGAAATGCCACCATGTCGGTCCGCCTCCAGGATCAGAATTCGAAACTGGGTGCAGCGTGGGGTGAGACAGGGAGACGGTACATATATCTCCGAAATTCTTTACCGCTACCCTGGAAGACGTTTTCAAGCTTCTGGACTGGAGAGGACTCGGCATTAATATCAACAAGTATATCACTCACTTTCGATTCGCTGATGATATCGTGATCATGGCTGAAACCTTAGAGGAACTAGGCACAATTCAATGTCCGATGGACTAGAAACTCCCAACAAGTGGGTCTAAAAATGAACAGGGACAAGACGAAAATTATTTAAAAATCCGACCACTCCTCTGAATGTTGGAGACTCGACACTCGAAGTAGTTGACGAATATGTATACCTGGGACAAACAGTCCAGCTAGCTAGGTTCAACTTCGAGAAAGAGATCAATACTCATCAAGACTCCCGACTCTAGATTACCTACAATTTTTCAGTCAGCTAATAAAAAAATGAGAGTTGTTGGAGAACTGGGCGGGCCGCCCCTTGGGACGGGCCGCCCCGGGCGTTCGCCCGAATGACCCTATGGAGAATACGTCCCTGACTTAAAGGTTATAAAAAAGTGTGTAAAAACGCGAAAAGAGGTTTCAAAGTCAATCATATAATTACTGCAGGATACCAACCAGCCATAATCACATGTCCTCGTAAATTATTTATTCCATCTTCATTTCGTTGTCGATAATCCTTTTCACTCACTCCGACCCGATATCGGCGTATATATATGTATATATATATAGTATATATTTAATATGCAACAAACGTGATCGATTTGTATAAGGAAACTTTTTTTCTCCAATTTCGTAACGTGGAAGCAACAATAGGGTATTTTACTCTATACAAGAAAAAATCTAAAACTGCTTATTTACTGTGGTATTTGTAATACGTAATCGATTTAATATAATTTCTATACAATAAAATGAGAAAAAACATTTTATTTTTGATTTACAAAAATCAAGTTTTTTAATCTGTTATTCAAATGTCTGAAACGACAAGCGCCATGCTGGTTGTCAGGTGACGTCACAATAGTGGTAAACAATGACATTTTGTTCGCGATATGTGTCAAAGTTTTAGTACAGAGCTGTTTTGTTTACTCCTGAAATGACGTCACGACCTAAGCATCATGGCGGCTATCGTTTTCGCGCGCTAATTGGCAATGGTAATTTAAAATGTATTTTTGGGGTACATATAGGTTTCAAAAAAAATTTAAAAAAATATTTTTTACTTTTTCTCAGCTAATGATCAATTTGAGATACTTTTAAAAAAATTGTGAAAAACCCTATTACAAAAAATCTGTCTATATTTTACAGTGTAATAGTGGTCCATTATAGATAGAGTTTGGCAAACGAAAGCGTTTTTTATCTATTTACTTGCGAGATACAACCTTCATATAGCACAGACTTTATAAAGCCATTTACACCTATATGTAAAAAAAAAGTTTTTCTCTCTAGCAATGAGTTTTTATATCTCCTCTCAACTTAACTTTTTACTCCACCTGCCAGTAAGTAAACAATGAAAAAGAGTTTTTATATCAAAAATTATACCTGTAAAGCAGCCTGTAAATACTACAACATTATGCTGTTGTAAACTTTGTTGCTTTTGGCGCTATTATAAATGCCCGTACGCTATCATTAGGCAAAGACTTTAATCGTCTACTCGCACATAATTACAATACTAAATAACACGTTTATTTAAATAAAATGGAGTCCGTAAGATTATTCCACGGTTTTATTTTGTAATTACAGGCACCCCTCAATGGGATCGAATGATCGCTTTGAATGTTATATTTAATCTGTGTTTTGATCTCGGATGGGTGAAGAGGCATTAACTTTTTAATTGTCCGTCTTTAGGTTAAGTTTTTTTAACTGTACCAGTTTTATTTATGTAGGTAGTTACAGTTGATGACAGGAAGTGGTGAATTAGTAAGGTGCTAGAGTCCATACTTGAGGAGTTCCACAACAGGATAACTGGCTGAGCTTACAATAGTTATCACTATAAAGTGCATAAATACGTATATCCCGTATATCAGTGATGCCCTGTAAGTTGCAATAAAGATTTTATCTATTTATCTATCTATATTAATCACTGGTGGCGATTCCGCCTTGACCTCTGCTGTCATCTCATTCAATTCTACACTTCCTTCCGGACATATATCGGCCCACCTAGGATTTAAAGTTTTATTAGCCTATCAATAAAACCTATCTATAGGCTATTCCTTAGTTTGAATTTGGAACTAATGGCATACAAAAAGATTGCCAATACCTATACCGGCTTCAAAACTGCATAAAAGCTTTTTGCTTAACCTAACATTTATTTTTAGCTAAAAGTCTATTAAAACTGAATGCTAGGTGGGTCGTTAGATGTGTCCGGAAATGTATTTATGTTTTCCATCGTGGTTAAAACTTCACCGTCATCCCGCACTCCCACTTGGAAACATCTAGAAGATTTTTCGCTCAGCTACAGGTTAGTGGACTAATATAACTGTGTCCGGCGATCTACAATGTAACTTCATAGATTGCTTTAGACAGCCAGCTCCTTTTAAGCCTCCCCGTTCAGCCTGGATCTCCTATTTATACGCAGAGTTAGGTACATTCAGTCACCTACTACAATAATTTTATTTTATTGTATGATGTTCCAATAAAACATGGAAGCGTCATACTTAATATGACAATCTTGCCTGAACCAGGCGCGGATCCAGGGGGGGAGGGGCAATGGGTGCAATTTGCTTGTCCTTTGCCCTGCCCTGAAGCCTGGCCGAAGTACTAAAACTTCTTTAAAATAAAAATAAATAGAGGCATTCCGTAACTATTCAAAAAATTTCGCGCTCGCTACGCTCGCGACTCTTTATATTAATGGTTAATATCACCGTCCGCTTCATAAATAAGGGTACACAAAGAATTTGCCCCCCCCCCCCCCCCTGAACGAAATCCTGGATCCGCGCCTGGCCTGAACGCTAATAAGTAATTTGAAAACCTAAACTGCTAATTGTAGAGTTATAATGAGAATGTGTCCAATAGCTTACTCTATTTTTATTTGCTTCACTACTCCAATATATTGTTTTTAAACACTGCATAACGCTACATAAAATGGCCATCTCGGGATCATGACAACTCTAAAGACATCGCTATCCTTCAAGCAGTTTTGGACACAAGCGGTAACGATATGGAACGGACATATACCCGAAAAATTTCTACGATCAAGTCATGAACAGATACCGAGCTTCTTTGGCCAAGCTTCTTCTTTATCCACAATCGATAAGCCCTTGGCATCATCTCACCTGGTGGTAAGTGTCGATGATGCCGAAGATGGAAGATGGAAGCGACCCAACGCAATGGGGAACTGACTATCTAATCTCCATGCCGGAACACATCAATGCTAACATTGATGTTTGGCGACAAGACTTAGATAAGATGATGGTAGCTAACCAGGCGGGCTCAGAAAATGCCCTACCACCAACCAAACCGACTTCTACAAACTGGACTCCGCTGGGAATCGCACCCGTGACCTCCCGATGTGAAGCAAGCAGACAAGCCACTAGGCCACGGAGGCGGTTATAACGGAGGCATAACAATATCTCTAGATTTGATCTAGAGAATGTATTTTCTACGTTCTTCTATCAGTGTCTAAACAAACGCTGTTTCTGTTTACATCAGGTTTACATTTAGATTCCGGTAGTTGACTGCTAGTCATTTGAGTTACTTTTTATCAAATGTCAAAAACTGCATTTTGTTCTAAAAATGTTTGAAGTTTTGTACGATGACGTCATTGTTCAAAGTAGTAGTTTGCATACTAATTAGGAAATTCTTATAAATTAAAAATTGAAAATTTAATGAAAATTAAAGTGATTAAGGTTTTCAACAATTTCAATTAAAGAGCTATTTAGTCAGTAATATTTTGTAATTTATTTTTCATGCAGTCAACTCCCGGTTTAAAAAAAACTAACAAGTTCTTATAAGTACATAGGTATATCAAAACTTTTTGGTCGCATGTCTCGAATAGTTTTAATAGCAATTTCTGCATATCCATAAATTCATACATTTTACTGCGGCTATAAACGAGAAATCTCTTGGACCGCATGGGGTGCGCCTTCAGTTAAGTCATCTGAGCTTCTAGAGCTGGACATGCCACCGACTTGGATCATGTTAAGTGTTTTTGAACATGAAAGAATTAATTTGTGGGTATTTCCGAACAGCGTCATTTGTAATGGCTATACCAAAGGCAGATAGCGCCAGTGTAGCCTGTTCCTTTTCAGTTTGTGTTATATTTTTGGATTCCAATATGCAGGGTGTAACAAGAATAACAAGTTAAGTAGCAACCCATAGTGTCCCCACTGCAGGGGCACGGGTCTCTTCTCATACCTTTGGAAGGTTAGGCCATAGCTTCTCCACACACGGGGACCAAGTCCGGATTGGTGGAGGTAACAAAATTAGTAAATAATAAGTTAACTGCGGCTTCTACTCATCGAAGTAAACAACTTTCCTTAAGAGACCCATAGAGAATTCACTAAAAACAAATTTTGACCATCAATACAAACATCTGATCGATATTTAAAATTCTAAAATCTTTTTTTCGTTTTTATAAATGCCTTTTTTTTTTGTTTGGTTCTTTCCTGCTTTTGCAAGGAAAAGGCAATGGCTTCTCTGGCCATACAGCCTATTCTTACGTAGTTTGTTCTTCTCTAAATATTTTTCTATTTCATTTGAGTTCTCATTTATCAATTTCTGTCGTCTTTAACTTTTTCTCTATTCTTCAACAAAATGATAGCACTTTTGATGAAGATTTCATGGACTTCTTGAGAGCACTCGAAACACAGTCTACATACTTTTATTTCATTATCCTACATATTAGACACTTAAATGGTACTTTATTGAACAATACACTATCAATATTATACATTAAAAACCACGATATCTATTTTTTCGGATAATAAAACAAAAATGACAAACTCTTGCCGCGAGTTCCCGCCAAAAAGCCTTTTTATAAATGCATGAACAAGTCAAATATACTGGGAGGGAAGATTAAAAAGTTATCCTGACACCGTTTGTTATAAAGTCTTCTTTCGTTTATGATTAGGTACTTCCGGGACTTCCGGTAGAGAGACTGCGTTCAGCTGTGCTCAGCTCAGGCCAAGGAGTTTACCTCACTGAGTTACCTAAGCTCAAGCTACGGATAGATCTGCTGATAAGGTGTGCAAAACAATAAACCACCAACAGTTTTACCTAATAAGCTATTCAAAGAGCTGTGCAACTGTACAAAGTGTACTTCTAATTTCAACTGAAAACTCCTTAAGTATATGGTTGCTTATTAAGAACGGGAGAAGTAAATACGTCAGTCTGCACATCAGACCAACCATTATTTACCACGTTTATGTGGTAAAGACCTCCTTCGATTATTTATCACGCGCCGTTTAGAAACTCATAATTTAAAAAATGGAAGAGGTTCGATTTACGAGCGCGCGCACCACCGGTAGGCTGACCACGCCCCGCTATTATACTGGCCACTTTTTGTACTTTTTATACGAAAAGCTATTAAATTAAAAAGGTACGGCGAAGTTGTTGTGTCTGCCACAAAAAAGTTTGAGTAAAAATGACGAAATCAAGTCAAGTCAAGGCTCTTCTTACTAAAATTAAAAGGTACTGGGATTTAGTTTACCTTATGCTGTTGATTTCCTTAATAAAAAAGATCTAATTATTTTAATTAACAATAACCAGTAACAATAACCCGGTAGCTTTAAATATGTCTTATGACTTTCTAAGATTTTAGGACGGATCTAACAACATTATTCCGCAGACTCCGCAGTTCTAACTCCATCAGCCGTCCAGCCGCTTAGACTACATGATCAACCAAAGAAACAAGACACACATACACTTGAAAAACATTACCTTTCTTCTGAGGAAATCGGGTAAAACGCAGGGCCATTGCCGCCAACTGGTCACAGCTCAAACTGATGACGAAAATGAGATACGACCTCAGCAAAAAGTCCACATAGCAAGCCTGCTAGGCGGTTATAATAAATAAGCTGCGCTTGTAGCCGCGGGAGGCAGGTAGTTTTAATTGTCGAGCTCGTATTCGCTGCGGTGTACACGCGCCCTTATGAATGTACAGACAGCAAAACTTCTCACTAATCTCACTATATAAAATCTGTGCTAATATTAATAAATGCGAAAGTATGGATATTTGTTTGTTCCACTTTCACGCCGAAACTACTGAACGGATATGGATGAAATTTGGTAGGTAGATAGATGAAGCAGTCGGCTAACACATAGGATACTTTTTATGCCGGAAAACTCGAGGGTTCCCGGAAAACTGAAATTTTTACTTTCTCACTAGAGGGCGCTGGCTTAACATTTTATTTCTCTCTGGACCCAATTCTGAGCCCACGCAGACGAAGTCGCGAGCGGAAGCTAGTTTTATATAAACAAAAGAAATCAATGGTTTACCAACGGGCTTACCAAGATTCCCCGATGCAATGGGGAACTGCAGGCTATCTTATCTGTATCTCCATGCCGGAACACATCAATGATATTAACATTGACGTTTGGCGGCAAGCCCAAGATAAGATGGTGGTAGCTAGCCTGGCCCTGTCACCAACCAGACCGAGTCCTACAAAGTTGGACCCCGCCGGGAATTGAACCCGCGATCTCCTGATGTGAAGAAAGTGGACTAGCGACTAGATCACGGAGGCGGTTGAAACGGTGCTTTTCTCTGAGCTTATTGTACCAATGTTACTAAAAAGAAGGAAGTTGTCCTCCTGTCGGTACCAGGGAATAGCGATCGTGTAATTTCTGATGCTAATGCGTTGCTACCGGGCGCGTTCTTTACGACAAGGCATAGGACTCGCGTTATGTACTTTACTATAACCAGCTATAACTATAGTAATCACTAGTTACATAGGCATCTTCGTACCACTACAGTTGCAGTGCAGTGCAGTAGATCATAAGAATCTGTCGATATGCAGATATTATTGTCTTTGGTCCCGATACGAACTGATTAACGGGAGTACGTACAGGGTTTTAAAAATGTGGATTTGAGATTTTAAGGTGTTACTCAGAATCAAGTATAGAATACAGGAAACATATTGAATAAAAACCCGATTTATAATAAAAAAAAATCAGTTTCCCATACAAATTCGTGATTCACTTTTCAGATTTAGTAGGTATGAGAAACTGAAAAATAATTGTAAGTAGATCGGATTTTTCCACACCGACCGGTCCTGTGCGGCTCGCATCCAGCGGCTTCCTGCAACCTTTACCAGGTCGTCGGTCCACCGAGTCGGGGGCCTGCCCACACTGCGCCTTCCGGTGCGCGGTACATCCTTGGGGGAGGCCTTTGTCCAGCAGTGGACGTCTTTCGGCTGATAGATAGATAGATAGATCGGATTTTTCAAGATTTTTCCTGTATTCTGTGCTTGATTCTGAGTAACCCCTTGAAATTTCAAATGCACTGTTTCAACATTCTGTATAAAGTGACAAAACAGGCGTAGATCGCGTTAAACTGGGCTTCTTATTGATCATACTAAACTTTTTATATCCGGGACAAATCACACACTCTGTCATCTGGCGCCAAACTAGGATCCTCTGTATTAATTATGAGAACCCAGAGACTTACTCATACACATATACGTTTAAATTTTATACATGCAAATTAGATATATTACACCAAGACACAGAAATGTTTGCCCTGGGTGGGAATCGAACCCACGACTCTCGGATCAGTAATCAGTAGTAGGGTGTGAAGTCGCCTTTAGAAAGGTGCAGGGAGTACAACAATACCAAAGAACTTGTAAGTACTACATATAAATTCCGTGGCTATTTATTACACATACATAGCTCTTATGACAGAGAGACAGCCTGCCTATGACTAGTTTTTAACCGACTTCAAAAAAGGAGGAGGTTCTCAATTCGTCGGAATCTTTTTTTAATATTTTTTTTATGTATGTTCACCGATTACTCGAAGACGCCTGAACCGATTTGGAAAATTCTTTTTTTGTTTAAAAGGGTATACTTTACAGGTGGTCCCATATAAATTTTATCGAAATCGATTCAGCGGCTTTTGAGAAAATCAACAAAAACATAGCAAAATTGGAGTTGTTGCGATTGAAGTCGGTTGTTTTTAATGTATTCAGCGTGGTCAATTATGATAGCTAGTAAAGTCGGTCTACGATTTTTTTTGGCGTGTGGATGACATTGACAGGGTTTGTCGTAAATCTGACATTTCTTTCATACAAATAGTGTCATTTTTCAAGATGGCGGCGTAAGTTCCGGCCTTTCACCACGTCAAGTCAAAAGATCGTATTTCTTCAAGTAGATTTAGCCTTGCAAAAGCTAAGAACTAAAGATTTAAGAGCTGCGCTAACACAATGCCGGTAAATAGAGCAAAAACAAAACAAAAATGATCTCGCAAGATCGGCAGCAGCCATCAGCGTGTGGCGACATTCGACATTTAAATGCGCCCGCGGCACTTTGGCGCTCCCGCCATTTGCATCTCGCGACGAGCCGCCATCTTGTTTTATTTTTATTTTGCCGGCATTGCACAGCGATTGTTGTTAGGTACGGGGTGTACTGAGTAGATGATAGGAGGAATTATTTTAAGTCATAAAATTTCTCTAATTGCTCCACGATATCCTTTTCACAGGAGTATTCCCAAAATACATTATGTAATCTAAAGCGCCGTCCCTATCTTTTGGGAATAAATATTACCGAGAACGACACACCCACAACACCCGTCGTATTAACCTCGCTAACCTCAACCGTCGTTCCTAGCACATACCAGGGCGGAAACATCGGGCTGAATCGTGGATCCCCCTTTCCTCGTATTCGGTAGGTAGATGCCTACTTAATTTGTGGGCGACCTGTCTTTGGCTTACGTATGGAATAAACCTGAAGCTTAAACGGATTGACGAATTTTAAGTCCCCTGATTATCAAACAACATCTTTCAACGTTTTTTTAATAAATTCTAAGTCCCTTTATTTTCTTACGTCCCAGTGTATCCCACACCTAAACCCTGCATTTTCTTTATTTTTTCCAGCTTGTATTCGGAAGCGGCGGCGGCATCCGTAAAAAGATCGCATATAATTTTATTCGCGTTACTTAGTTATTCTGTTTATCATAAGTACCGGCTCGGCTGCTCAATGTCACGGAGATGGCACGTCTGCCATAATTGACTGTTCTAGATGGATTCCGTTGACCAGCTTTGGAGACGAGAGCGATTATGCATTATTATGCGTTGCGTGCGCGGTCGTCTTACAATGTTGTTGGCATTTTTGGTCAGATGAATTGTACGCTTTTTGTGGAAAGCGTGTACCTTACATAAGTAACACGTTCTTTACAAGATAACACAGAAACTTGCCACAAGTTTCTAATGTAACTTCGGAAGTAAGTATTTTCGAGCAATGGGGACAAAAGGTTGTTGACGTAGTCAAAATAATATATTTATTAATTTAAAATTGATTGTCATTCTGTTTTATCTGTCCCGTTTGCCCGAACAAATTATCGTAAAAACTACATTTTGTAAGAGTTTGCCATCAATTTAACTAGCTACCAGTTGATATTAATATTTTTTCGTTGCACGCGCGATTTCTAATTTCCAAACGTCGTCGTCGGGCTGTTGTTGTTATGTTGTTTTTAACTCTTCCTAAAGTTCGAAACGGCTTCAGGCAGTCAGAAATAACCTGCAACCTTAATGTCTGTCTGGTAATTTTTATCACGGTGCTTAATTTTCCAGAATTAATTACATTATACCTGTATTTAAAGATAATATTTTATACCAAAAAATACACTTGATTATGGGTAGGGGGTGAGGGGTAGTCTAAAACCTCCCCACGTATCACCAGGTGGGAGGGAGGGGTCTAAAAAGTTGCTAAAAAACATCACGTGATAAATGGACGGCCGGCGGCCCCATAGTAAAACAACTCCAAATAAAAAATAAACAATTTATTATCTATTACAAATAAACCTAACGCTTAGCCTAGGACATTCGAGTACTTGCTGACAATGTCTCTGTAGAAAGCAAAGACCAGGTCGCTGGCTGCCCGACACCGCGCTAGAGCCTCCTT
Source organism: Coleophora deauratella (assembly GCA_958295455.1). NCBI lineage: Eukaryota > Metazoa > Arthropoda > Insecta > Lepidoptera > Coleophoridae > Coleophora > Coleophora deauratella. Next base: position 1,333,301 of record OY282404.1, on the reverse strand, counting down.
GTACGTGTCCTCGGAAAAACTGCCCTCCGTGAATGCTGGGGAGAAATAATGAAATGAATGCTTCTTGATAAATCAACATTTCACAAGGATAGATTAGGGGTAACTAGTTTTAGCCCGCGGCTCCGCCCGCGTGGATGTCACTTTATGACAGTCTCTATACTTCATTCCAATCAAAAAAAAGCAAAAGGTAAACAAAGGTATGCTTCATTCCAATCAAAAAAAAGCAAAACGTAAACAAACTTACTATGGAACTGACACATGTCAATGTCATCTGCATACTATGTTTGTTTACCTTTTGCTTTTTTTTGATTGGAATGAAGTATAGTATGAAGATGACATTGACATGTGTCAGTTCCATAGTAAGTTTGTTTACCTTTTGCTTTTTTTTATTGGAATGAACTATACTAAGGTATACTACGGAAACCATGCATTTTTCCAGAACAAAAAGAGCCTATGTGTTAATCCAGTATTTAATCTATCTACCTACCAAATTTCACTCAAATCCGTTCAGTAGTTTCGACGTGAAAGTGGAACAAACAAACATCCATACTTTCGCATTTATAATATTAAGAAAACTTTTTAGTCTGAGAATTAGGCATTATAATTTCAAAATTTGAATTGGCGGCCAACTTTTGTTACTGATACATTTTAAAGTGAAATAAGATTTTCTAGTCATGCGAGTTACTTTTTATCAAATGTCAAAAAGGACAAAAAGGACCAACAAAGAGCTCAAAGAAGTTTTCAACTAACCTGTAACAAGACTTTTTTCTCTGCTGTCAAAAACAAAGCTCATAGTCGCGCGGGCAGTCTCCAGCTGAGCTCTGCTAGGGTCCAGCACAATGTTGCCGCTCTCGTTGACTGCGCAAGAGACGGCCGCGAAGACGTACCGCATGGCGAGGCCGGAGTTGAGCAGCGCCAGGCATGCGCAGTTGACGCAAGTTGCTATGAACTGGGGGGGAATATAAGCGTTTTATAGAAGTCGATTATAAGAAGAGTGTCCCAACCAAAAAAATTTTTTATTGTTAGGTACTCAAATTCGGAAACCCTTTATTTGGAGATTTTTTAAATTCTATTTACATATAAAATCTTTATTTGTCAGCTTATTTCTGTGTTCAATCTTTCAAAAGTCAAGACAACAACCTTTATTAAATAACATCCTATATTAACAACAAGTATGTGTTCCTAAATTCTGAAAACAAAGACATTTTCCAATTATTTATTATAATTTGTTTTATTTAATTAATTTATCTCTCACCCCTCCATAATCCTCCAACTCCTGCAGTGTGACGGTGATGCCGGTGCGAGGGTACAGGCTGCCCAGCACAGCCGTCTCACACGTCTGTCGGATCACATTCTCCTTATACCTGAAAGAACATACATAATATACAAGAACGCCCTTCTGAAATAACTGAAAAAAAGTTCAAGATTCGTTCCATAGAAACAAAACAACTTTCATTGAGAAATGAATTTGCAAAAGAAAAATTTACCTTTCCATACACACCGATCAGCTGATTTGAGAACTCTGTATGGGAAAGCCTTTTTTGCAACTTAAATGAAATGAAATGAAATATTGTTTTATGACTATGAGGCACTTCAGAACAGGGTTTATTTATCTTATAGGCTCTTATATTTAAAGTACTGACATGATTTAGACTGTACTGGACTGTGGGGTATTGAACTGTACTTCAACCGCAGTCTGCCATCAATCTCTTGGTGATTTATCGAGAATCAAGCCATAGAGAGAGCATCGATGTTGGCAATTTAGATTAGAAACTTTTTATAGATGTGTAATCTGGCCAATAAAGGATATTATTAACAACTACGGAAGTTTAGATACATACCTGTCTCCGACTGATGGCTTTCCACCTTTACTGCTAAATATAACCTCGAGGGTCGATTTCTCTATACTCTGGCTTTGCATCTTGATGTCAAGAGGTCCATTTACGCTAGCTACGGCAACTGTCTCTCCTGTAAAATGAAGTTTAAAGTTTTTGGAGGTTATGTTTACAAACTTAAAAAGAGTTTTGGTCATAATCTATCTTATTAAAACTATGAGTAAGAATATTTAAATAAGTCAACTTTAAGTTCACTTCAGCTAGCTTCACGTTCTTTATTTCATTCTCTTTTGAAAAAAATATGATTTAGCCTTACCTTGTGATAAAATAGCAGAACCGTCCGATTTACTAAGGAAATTTAGCTCGCATTTCATAGGACGAAGTTTGACATCTGTTAAATTATTTTCTTCTACACCCATTTTTGCTGGAATCGTCGCAAATATAAATAAAAAGCAATAGAAAAATTCCAAAATACAAACAGTGCAATGTTTATGTGCGCTTATAACGGTCAGTTTTTGTGTTCCTCAATTAGTTAGACAGAGAGAAACAACAGAAAACATATAGCGTTGTCTTCTTTAATTTACTTCTAAATGCAATAGAAATATGCAACAAAACGCAATTAAAAAATAAAGTGTCAAATTGACATCCCACGTTTTGTCAACTGTGTTACCATAAAATCGAAAATCGAATGGACTTTACTTGAGAAATTCTATCTCTATCTCTTTTTATCACAGTAAGAGAAAGAAAGAAATAACATCGCTAAAGTCGAAAGGTACATGAACAAACAACTTGTGTGTGCAAAATATAATTCGATACCGTGTAGTACCGCTGCATATTGTGTTTTTTCCGCGATTTGTCAACGTTTTACTTTATTGCAGTAAAAATACGTAAATAGGTTTTAAATGTTGAGATAATCGTCTTAAAAGTATTTAAAATGAAGACCAGATTCAACACATACGATATAGTATGCATGGTTACGGAATTACAGAGGTAAAACATGTTTTTATTGTCTAATGTTTTGCACGATTATTTTTTCATTTGATTGTGTTTTATTCCTTGAAAGCCTCGTGCTACATCTTAAATCTTTCCCTTGGACCTCAAACGTGAATAAATATACCCTATTCAATACCGGTCTAACCAAAAAAATAGTACATAAGCGAAAATTTAATCCAAGTATTTTCTAGACAAAATGCCACTAGCAATATCAATATTCCTATATTTTCAGGCTGGTTGGCATGCGAGTCAACCAAGTCTATGACATTGACAACCGCACGTACGTGATACGTCTTCAGCGGTCAGAGGAGAAGTCTGTGCTGCTGCTGGAGTCCGGCAACCGGTTCCATACAACACAGTTCGAGTGGCCGAAGAATGTTGCACCTTCTGGGTTCACTATGAAGGTAAGTACAATTTTGTCCCACTAAATAAACTATTGCTTCTACAACTTAACCATAAAATTAAAAGTGGATGTTGTGTAAGTACACTGGCCCACAGAGATATCTGAACCCCTACTAAAGCTATTTGTGATACATAGTGTATTACGGAGAGGTTCAGATATATTTGTGGCTGTCTGTACTAAGTAAGTTGATCAAATCTTTTGTGACCCTGTATGTAGGTATGTAAGTATAAATATGCTGTTACAAATTCCATACTATGTCAGTCACTTATATTTAGTTATTTATTTAACTAAAAAATAGAGTTTCAAAAAAATCTCTGTAGAAAACTAATATCACATTTTATGACTCAAAATCAAAATGTTTTTTATTTAAGTAGATGTTTTGTACATACTTTTAAATCGTTGTTTTTTTTTTCGGTTGAATGATAACACTTTATCGCACAATATAAAATAAGATAACTTATTGAACACACCTCCTTTTATTATTTCAAAAAAAAAACTATGCAACCATTTCATCAATTCTATTATCATTTTCAGCTCCGTAAGCATTTGAAAAACAAACGTCTTGAGCACCTCTCACAGCTGGGTATTGACCGTATAATAGACCTGCAGTTTGGCAGCGGGGAAGCCGCGTACCATGTTATACTGGAGTTGTATGATAGGGGTAACATCGTGCTGACTGACCATGAGTGGACCATACTGAATGTGCTTAGACCACACGTTGAAGGGGATAAAGTCAGGTAATTAACTGAAACAAAAGCAAAAATACCTGATTTACCTATATTATTTTTTATTATTATTTTGACTTGATAGCAATCCATACTTTTAAGAATAAAAAGAAAAAAATATATTTTTGTCACAAAAACAAAAAACAAAGCTAGCAGCTACCTAGCTAGCTTTGTTTTTATTTGGTATAAACTTCTTCATTTAATAAATATATATTATGTGTAGGTTTGCAGTGAAAGAGAAGTACCCGCTAGACAGAGCGAAAACAAATTCAGAGCCGCCGGGCAGTGAGGCCTTGAAAGAAATACTGTCAAAGAGTAAACCGGGCGACAATCTCAAGAAAATACTCAACCCAAACTTAGGTAAGTGAACGTAAACTACAGGATCTATAACACAGTATATTAAACTGTATTACATACAGTATGGGCGATGGAGCGTGCTGTGCTTGGTGTTCCCTACCAGTAGACTTAAGTGGCAGTAAGCAGGGCACATAGCTGGACTGGCTGGAACCGGAAGACGCAGTGTGGGCAGGCCTCCGACTCGGTGGACCGACGACCTGGTGAAGGTTGCAGGAAGCCGCAGGATGCGAGCCGCACAGGACCGGTCGGTGTGGAATCCTTGGGCCTTTGTCCAGCAGTGGACATCTTTTGGCTGATAAATAGATAGATAGATAGACAGTATGGAATGGACAAATAAAAAAGTCCACTGTTGAAAATAGCATCCCCTTTAAACTCAACTTGGCATGACTTTTAACCACATAAATCTAGTGGCTTCCTGCACTCTTCACCAGATCAGAAATTCATCTGTCGGGGCGTAAACTGTCAAAACTCTCTGTTAGCTTGTCAGAGTATCAGCTTTGCTTTAACTTGTCAATAGAAGTAATTTGAAGTTGGAAAAGGACTTATGAGTAAAACGCGTAAACGTTGATTCTCATTTAAAATCTGAAAATAGTACAAATGAGACTGAATTAGTGTGTTCCCAGAATAAATAGGGCTGTGCTACAAAGTTTCTCTCTCATAAACAAATAGTTTCCCAGTATGTTTCTCTTTCGCACCTTGTAAATGGATGTCCCGTGAAGACCACTGCATAGAAATCATTTGATGGCTTCATGCAAGCGTCATTACCAGTGATCGGAATAGGTAGACTGTATTTACCTACACTTCGAGGAACAGAGCGGAGACTTCCTTACGACAACATTTCTTTCCGCGTCAATTGTCCCGGGTTTCCGGACATCACATAAATACATTACGAATTAATGTTATTTGAAAAAAGCTTTCCGCCTGCGACTTTGTCTGCGTGGAATTCGATTATATTGCGTTTTCATAAAATAAAAATATTATTCATAACTCGGTTTCTAGGCGACGACGTGTCAAGATGAGAAATGCACCAGATTTTAAGTATATTTACAGCAATATACTGTAAAAACCGAATAGAATTTCGTGCAGTAGATTTTGCCGAAGCCCGGGACAGTTGTCCCGGAAAAAAATTTGTATAAGAAAGTCTCCGAAAGACGTCTCTGTTCTCTGGCGAAGTTTAGGTAAATACAGTCTACCTATTCCGATCACTGGTCGTTACTTCATCAGGCCACCTGGTGATAGCGAAGGTCTGTCCAACACTACATCTTCCAGCTGTAAACATACAAATTATTTGTTCCAGAGTACGGTTCAGCAATAATAGACCATGTGCTCCAAGAGAACGGTCTCGCTGGCAACATGAAGGTCAGCACTGATCCGAACAAGGGCTTCAATGTGGAGAGAGACCTGGACAAACTGGTGGCTGCGCTACAGATGGCCGAGGGTATGGTGGAGGCAGCTAGGAGACAGGTTTCTAAGGTGAGTAAAGTAATAACGCAAGCTTTGTGAGGGATTAAATACTACACCCCAAACAAAAAATTTAAGGCCACGGTGGCCGTTTTTTAAAACCTGACAATGAATGAATCCTAAGTTAACCTTTTAAACGCGCCACAGTCGGCTAGGGCCGACAACCGGTTTCTGTGTCACAAGCACCACGATTTGAGATTTTTTATTTAGTTTTGTCGGCTGGAGCCGACGTTGGTGATGGGGGCACGATTCATCATAGAGTAGCGTGGCGGTCAATGGGTTAACCCATTGTAACCTATTGTAAGAAAGCAAAAATGTTTTGAGTTGGAATTTTTAAAATATTTTTCCTGTGTTCTAGAGCTAATACTGAATGCCTCCCTGTAATCTCAAACATACTTTTTTAACACCCTGTATCTTTGCTCCCAGGGTTACATAATCCAGAAGAAGGAGGAGCGGCCCAACCCCGAAGGCGAGGGCTCCACCTTCCTCACAAACCAGGAGTTCCACCCCGCGCTCTTCGCCCAGCATCGAGGGCAGCCTTACGTGGAATGTGAGACCTTCGACAGGGCTGTGGATGAGTTCTTCTCCGCTCTAGAGGGACAGAAGATTGACCTGAAGGTAAGACCTGTGTTTCCCGATAACCTAGAATCTGGGGATCTTCAAGGCGAGAGTGAATAGACATTATTTGAGTTCGCGTGTACCATCCTAGACTATATCATCACTTTTCATTATGATATGTAGTCAAATGCACTCAAATTCATAGTAAAAAATCGATTATTTGGAAGACTGCACAACATAGGCCTACCACTTAGCATAGTTTTGAACCACATGTATCCAGCAGCTTGCTGCAAGCCTGACTAGATCATCAGTCCACCTGGTGAGGAGCCGTACAATATATGTCTTCCGGCCCGCGGAATATCATCCTCATACAATTTTCGGGCTCCTTGCGTTCTTGCTCCTTTTATAAAATGTTAAAAACGAAATTTTGTCCTAAAAGTGTTTGAATCTGTGACCGATAACGTCGACGTCATTGTTCAATATAGCAGTTTGCATACTAATAACGAAATATTAATTAATAAAAATACTGCAATTTCATTCAAAAGAACTATGTTGTGAACAACACTTATTCTCTTAGCTTGATCACTCTTACACACACAAAAACTAACGCCTACATTCTCCCCCCAGACGATCCAAGTAGAACGCGAAGCTATGAAAAAGCTATCCAACGTTCGCAAGGACCACGAGAAGCGAGTATCGGAGCTGGCTAAGCTGCAGCTGGCGGACCGGCGCATGGCCGAGCTCATCGCGCGCAACGAGCCGCTCGTCGAGCAGGCGCGCATGGCCGTGCAGGCCGCCATCGCCAACCAGGTGAGCGATGACACGGGTCGCTTAACAGTGAAAGTGGAGTCCTAAGCAGTGAAAGTGGAGTCGCTAAGTAGTGAAACTGAAGTTACTAAACAGTGAAAATGGAGTCACAAATCGACTCGCATGGCCGTGCAGGCCGCCATCGCCAACCAGGTGAGCGAGTGAAACTGGAGTCGTGAGCAGTGAAACTATAGGAGCTAAGCAGTGAAAGTGGAATGGCTAAACAGTGGAAGTGGAGTCGCTAAGCAGTGAAAGAGGAGTCGCTAAAAAGTGATTAATGGAGTCACTAAACAGTACAACTACAACGAGACAGTATTTCTGGTTTAATAGAAATGCGAAAGAAACTTAGTGAGTACCTACGTTTGCTAGAAATATCAGAATTTTAACACGCACATTTCAATAAAAATACGTTAAGTTTCTTTACGTTTCATAAGCACCTAAAGAAGTGTGTATAAGGATGAGGTTACAAAAGTAAATAAAATACATAAGCGCCCATTTTTAGGGTTCCGTAGCCAAATGGCAAAAAACGGAACCCTTATGGATTCGTCATGTCTGTCTGTCTGTCTGTCCGTATGTCACAGCCACTTTTTTTCCGAAACTATAAGAACTATACTGTTGAAACTTTGTAAGTAGATGTATTCTGTGAACCGCATTAAGATTTTCACACAAAAATAGAAAAAAAACAATAAATTTTGGGGGCTCCCCATTCTTAGAACTGAAACTCAAAAAAATTTTTTTCATCAAACCCATACGTGTTGGGTATCTATGGATAGGTCTTCAAAAATGATATTGAGGTTTCTAATATCATTTTCTTCTAAACTGAATAGTTTGCGCGAGAGACACTTCCAAAGTTGTAAAATGTGTGTCCCCCCCCCCGTAACTTCTGAAATAAGAGAATGATAAAACTAAAAAAAATATATGATGTACATTACCATGCAAACTTCCACCGAAAATTGGTTTGAACGATATCTAGTAAGTAGTTTTTTTTTAATACGTCATAAATCGTAAACCGCAATTTACCTTTCATTCAAGTTACAACGAACTACAAGAACTTTTATATTATGTTACTTGCTGCTACGGAACCCTTCATGGGCGAGTCCGACTCGCACTTGGCCGCTTTTTTTAAATTTGTTTATCCTTAATTGGTAAGCCCTTGGCATCATCTCTTCTGATGGTAACTAATGATATTATTGCTACAGTTATCCTGGGACGACATTAGCCTCTTAGTGAAGACAGCTCAGGAGAACGCTGACCCAATCGCCTCCTGCATCAAGCAGCTCAAGCTGAACACCAACCATATCACCCTGCTCCTGACAGACCCCTACCAGGAGGGCGATGATGATGACGAGGAGAGGCTGGAGCCGATGCTGGTGGACATTGATTTGTCGCTTACGGCGTTTGCGAATGCTAGAAGGTATGTGACGTTTATGAAGGTATAATAAGGTATGTGACGTTTAATATGAAGGTATGAGAAGTTTAATATAAAGGTATGTGAGAGTACCAGTCCGGACCCCGTGTGTAGAGTATGGCCTTCCCGAGGTGTGGAAAGAGACCCGTGCCCCTGCATTGGGGACGATATGGGTTATAATCTAAATGAGAAAATGTGCACTGTTGATATAAATATAAAAAATATATTAGACATAACATTTTACGTGTGCTAATCGTATTGACTTGTATTAAACACTGGTGTATATTAAACTTCTTATCGAATAGCACACTTTATTCATGCTATCACAAGGGATAGATGGCGGTTATTCATACTGCACTTAGCTTTTCATTAGTATTTAACTAAAATAACACTTTATCAGTCAGTTTTATTTACAAAAACACAATTATTTATATTCAGTTAAATGTCTCATTACTATTTTATTGCCGTAGATATTACGACCAAAAACGCAACGCGGCTAAGAAACAGCAGAAGACGCTCGAGTCAGCGGGCAAAGCGCTCAAAAGCGCCGAACGGAAAACGAAGCAGACGCTGAAAGAGGCTCACACCATCAGCAATATCACTAAGGCGAGAAAGACTTATTGGTTCGAGAAGTTCTACTGGTTTATTTCGTCCGATAATTATTTGGTGAGTGATATTGGTGTCATGTTTAGGCTTGCCCTTCCGAAAATTAAAAACCAAAAACCCAGTGCCGGGCCTTCCACAATTCACACTTTAGATACCCACTCGCGCTGGTTATAGTTTTATGTTATTTTTGTCCCTATTTCACTGTCTGAATGCAGCAGTGGCACAACTCAAAACAGTGCTGCTATGTTGAGAAAACTTGGTTTAAAGTTTCGAATTTCGAAAGCGGCGCGTGCCCAGATTACTGTCTATTACCTTTTTATTAAGAATTTTCAACGCTGTACATAATTGTGTGCAAATCTTTGTAATTTTATGTGATGTAGATATAATACGAATCTGTGTAAAGTTCAGCCAGAAATTTATTTCAAAGACATCGTCCCTATTTATAACAATGTTGTGGCATATTACCAACAACATTTCAAGCGTGACAGTTTTAAGTAAAGCATCTTTCTTGTTGCCGTGTGTGCCAGGTGATAGGCGGCCGCGACCAGCAGCAAAACGAGCTAGTGGTCAAGCGGTACATGCGACCCACGGACTTGTACGTGCACGCGGAGGTGACCGGTGCGGCCTCTGTCGTGGTGAAGAACCCTGCTTCCACGCCGGTGCCGCCGCGCACGCTCAGCGAGGCCGGCCAGGCCGCCGTCGCCTACAGGTCAGTCGTAGCACAGTATACAGGTTAGTTGCAGCACAGTGTACAGGTCAGCCGTAGCATAGTGTACAGGTCAGCCGTAGCACAGTTTACAGGTCAGCTGCAGCACAGTGTACAGGTCAGCTTTAGCACAGTATATAGTCAGCCGTAGCACAGTGTACAGGTCAGCCGTAGCACAGTATACAGTGCAGCTGTAGCTCAGTGTGCAAGGTGACTGGTGGAACGACAGGCGTTTACGTACATGCCTCTATCGTGGTGAAGAACCCTGCTTCCACGCCGGTGCCGCCGCGCACGCTCAGCGAGGCCGGCCAGGCCGCCGTCGCTTACAGGTCAGCCATAGCACAGTGTACAGGTCAGCCGTAGCACAGTGTACAGGTCAGCCGTAGCACAGTGTACAGGTCTGCCGTAGCTGTAGCTCAGTATACAGGTCTGCCGTAGCACAGTGTGGAAGGTGGCTGGTGGAACGACAGGCGTTTACGTACATGCCTCTGTCGTGGTGAAGAACCCTGCCTCCGCGCCGGTGCCGCCGCGCACGCTCAGCGAGGCCGGCCAGGCCGCCGTCGCCTACAGGTCAGCCCTACCACAGTATATCTTTAACAACCCATATCGTCCCCACTGCAGGGGCATAGGTCTCGGGAAGGTTAGCCCATATTTCACACACGGGGGCTAAGTCCGGATTGGTGAAGGTTGTGGGGCTAGTGGCCAAGCCCAGTGTCAGAATTTTTTAATCCGCCTATAAGGCCTCCGACATGGCTCAACGACTGCAGTCGGCACCAACGGCTTAACGTGGCTTGCGAAGCACGAAAACGATCGAAATAAATGACACTAACAGTCAAACCCATCCAGGTTATGACCGTGTCTGTAGTCAGTTAACCTGCGTGATCGACGCGACCACGCAGCTGCACTGAGCCACGACCACAGTACATAATTATTAGTATATTAGTATGGACAATCCCTGTGCCTCTAAAGGATACAATCTGGTAACGGTCTTCATGAATGTTATGACCACGCTGAATACGTTAAAAACAACCGACTTCAATCGCAACAACTCCAATTGTGCTATATTTTTGTTGATTTTCTCAAAAACCGCTGAATCGATATCGATAAACTTTATATGGGACCACCTGTGAAGTATACCCTATATATTAAACAAAAAAAGGATTTTCCAAATCGGTTCAGGCGTCTTCGAGTAATCGGTGAACATACATGAAAAAAAACGAATTTAAACTGTCACTTCTAGTCATAACACAAAAAAAATCTATAAAGAACCAACAGTCAGAGGAGAAAAAAAATTAACATTCCATACAAAGTTGGCTATTCAGATCATCGGTTTGTATGAAGAGTGAAATTTTTTAAGAGAGCACTTTTCAAAGTTAAGTTTTCATTCCTCGACATTCTTTGACAGACTCGGTGGCTCAGTGGTTAGCGCTCCTGACTACAGATCCGAAATTCGTGGATTCGATTCCCAGGGCCAACATTTGTGTGATGAGCAGATTTGTTTGCTCTGTGTCTGGGTGTATTATATCTATATAATTATATGTATGTATTTAAACATGTATGTGTATGTATAACAGTCTCTGGTTCCCATAGTACAGGGAATCCTAGCTTGGGGCAGATGACCGTGTGTGATTTGTCCCGATTACTTATTATTATTAATATTATAATTTATCCCAGCGTGGCGTGGGAAGCGAAGGTGCTGACGCGCGCGTGGTGGGTGTTCGGCAGCCAGGTGTCCAAGTCGGCGCCCACCGGGGAGTATCTCACCACCGGCTCGTTCATGATTCGCGGGAAGAAGCACTATCTGCTTCCCGAGACTTTGCAGTTCGGATTCAGCTTCCTGTTCAAGGTCAGTCGGTCACACAATAGGGTCAGGGTGAGTCGGTCACACATAATGGGGTACTTCGAGGTCAGTCGGTCACATACAATAGGGTATTACATCGAGAAATGTTTTCCTCTTTAGCGATAAGACCACTGGCCTTTTATAAGTGTTTGTCCATGTTTATCTTTTCCTGTTTCATGATGTGATAAAGTGTTTTATTCATTTATTTGTTTAAAAAGTCGTTTTTAGTTTGAAAATAATACGGAACACGACCTGAGAACGCTTCATACAAAAGTAGCGATGCAGTGCGAAGAATTTAAAAGAATATGTACAGAATCTACTTAAATAAAAATGTTTGAGCTCTCTTCTTCAATGTTATCATCATAATCAGCTAAATGACGTTCACTGCTAGACAAAGGCCTTCATCAGGGATTTCCACGATGACAGGTGCTGCGCTGCCCGCAACGAGCGGCTTCCCGCGACCTTCCCCAGGTCATCCATCTTTGTCCAGCACGTCCGCTGCATTCTTCCGTCTTTTGGCTGATTATGAAGTGTTTATAAACGTGTTTTAATTGTAACAGCTGGAAGACAGCTGCATAGAGCGGCATCGCGACGAACGCAAGCCTTTAGCTGCGGAAGAGGCGACCAGCGTGGCTTCCGTCCAGGAGGAGGTGGAAGACCAGGAGATCGTCGTCTCCGACGGTGATGATGGTGAGATTGCATTTGAGATGTATTCTTACAGACTTAAGGAATTTAAATAATGGCGTCTAGAAATATTAATAATAAATACAGGTGTTTTGCTTCGCCGTAAACCGGTAAAAATAGGTGTTCATTAATAATCCATAGCGATAACGTCTACTGGGGCACGGGTTTCCTTCCAAACTTCGGGAAGGTTAGGACATACTCCACACTCGGGGGATACTCCGGATTCGTGGAGGTTGTAGGTCTAGTATCAAAAGTTTTCAAGCCACCTATAAGCCCTTTGACGTAGTTAACCGACTGCCATCTAGTGATAGCAACTGGCGCGACCGGCTTAACGAACCACGGAAATTGACGAGATTAATACCACTAACAGATACATTAAGCGGTCATTGCTCAGTGCGGCTTGCGTCGTCGCGTCGATCACGAAGGTGACTAACGACACGGTCACAACCTGGATGGGTTGGACTGTTAATGAAATTTATCTCGATCGTTTCCGTCCTTCGCAAGGCACTTTAAGCCGTTGGTGCCGGCTGCTATCACTAGATAGCAGTCGTTAAGCCATGTCGTAAGGCCTTAATTTGGAAACTTCTGACACTGGAGTTGGCCACTAAACCCACAACCTCCACCAATCCGGACTTGGCCCCCGTGTGTGGAGAATGGCCGAACTTTCCCGATGTATGGGAAGAGTCCCCTGCCGTGGAGCGTTATGGGTTGTTAACAACAATAGATACAGATATTTATTTATAACAATTGTGTTACAAACATATCAACTTTTGCATAAAAAACCAACATACAAACAAAATTAAAACTTTTTTTTTTACGTAATATCATAACAGACGAAAATTCTGACAAAGAAGACACGAAATCCGCACAACTGGACACGATCACGGAAGAGACGACCAAGATAGAGATAAAAGATGAGCCTTCGGCGGAACAGAACGAGACGCAAGATGCGCAAGCAGGCGAGACGAAGCGGGACAGCGAATCTGAAAGCGACGACAGTTCGTCAGAAGTGTTCCCTGACACACACATCAAGGTATTTTTATTTATTGTCAATGATATATCTATATTAAAATAGGGTGACTCTGTATTAGCCGAAAATTAGATGCTTATGAAACCAACCTAAAAACTTTGCCCAAGGAATCTATATTTTTTGTGTTTTGCAATACGAACGAAGACTGATAAAATAACTGTCGAGCAGAAAAATTTAATATAAAGATAGGCTGTGTAATCTCTAGTGATCGGAAATTCGGATGCAATTATACCTAAAATTGGGGAGCTAGCATAATATGGACATGCCGTTTTGAATACAATTGGAAACTATTGGCCATACATATGTAGTGTTAAATATTTCACATTTTAGCCCCCCTATCACCTCCTAAAAGGATTACCGGTAACCCTGTGTATATAAAATAAGTTGTGGATATAAACACATAACAGCATACATAAAATTTTCAATAATATCAACATTCACTACAGTCAGATCATTACAATTAAGAATCCAAACGCTTTTTACGATCCCGGTATCCCGAGAACTTTTTCAATGAAAATCTATACATTTATTGGGAAAGGCATATCCATACTATTCTTTCTAAAAATGAAATTGCATCCGAATTTCCGATCACTAGTAATCTCCCATTGTCTTTTATTTACTACTACGCTTATTGGTCTATTTCCAGATCGATCACGGAACCGGCCAAGTTATAATGGAATCGAAGACGAGGACAATATCTGAAGTGTCAGATAAGAGTAAGTTCTTTTAGAAAACGTTCGATACAAACTAGCACGAGTCTTAATGGACCCTCCGTAATAAATGGGTACTTTGTTGACTCCGCAAGTCTTAATTAACTCAATAAAACGTGATTTCAAATAATATTAAAAACTGGTTCGTCTGTTTCGCTGCCAATGCGCTGTTCCAATCAACTTTTTTTTTATGTGATAGCTGGCAAACGAGCAGACGGATCACTTGATGGTAAGCGATTACCGCCGCCCATAGACACCCGCAGCACGAGAGGAGTCACAAGTGCGTTGCCGGCCTTTGATATGAGATGGGAGATAGGGGAACTGGGGGGGCGGGAGGTTGGGCCTCCGGTAACCTCACTCACTTGGCGAAACAACGCAAACGTTACTTCACGCTGGTTTTGTTTGAGGCCCATTAGTGCCGAAGCATGGCTCTCCCACGGTGAAAACTATGGAATTGACACAATGTGTCAGTTCATGTCATGTCAACAATGTCATGTCAACGTCGTTTGCCATCTAAGTTTGTTTACCTTTTTTTTATTGGAATGAACACTAGTACCACACCCCGGTCGCTCCACACAAATCATCCGAATAATTTACCTACTATGACCTCCCTTTCTAACACGTAGGAGCGAGCGAGATAACTGAGTGACGATTGTATGGGCCATCACCAGATCGTATCCACAGGGGGGTGAGGTTTCCTTCAGAGAACGGCAGAGAGTGTCCATACTGTATTTTAAACTACACTGTGGACTAAAAAATCGACTCAAGATTTGTTGCTCGACTCTTGAAAAAATAACTCAGTCTACAAAACTGCTAAACACTAAAAGCAAAAAACTAGAAAACCATAAAACTAAAATCATAAACAGTAAACACACAGTTTTTGAACTTTTGGTTTACTTTTATTTTGCTAGATTGAGTTAATTTTCCAAAAGTCGTGCATGAAACTTTGAGTCAATTTTTTTGTCCATGAGTATATTTAATATACTGTGCCAGTATAGTAATTACCTGTTGAACATCACCAGGCGACGACAGACCCCTCTCGATGCCAGCGCTGCCCAAAAAGGGCGGTAAACGACCCCAGAAAGAGAAGGACAACAAACAGCAGAAGAAAGAAGAGAAACAGAGGGAGAAAGAGAAGGAGGGACTGAAGCGCGGGCAGAGGAGCAAGTTGAAGAAGATAAAGGAGAAGTACAAACACCAGGATGACGAGGACAGGGCCATGATGATGGAGATGTTACAGGTTTCATTTTTAAATTTTACTTCATAATAAACTAAATAATTTTCATCAACAACACTCAGAGCACAAAAATATGTCCATACTTAGTAATATTACAGTAAATTGTAAGCTATGTTTTCGGAAAGTAAAAGTATGTCATTAAAAAGTCTGAGCTATAAGAACATACTCGTGCATTTTCAAGACAGCCAAAAAGCTTTTGTGTAATACATAAATCTTTTAAATGTCATTTAGAAACTGTTAGCCAGAAATAAATTAAACAAGCTTCGCTGTAAGAATCGAAACAACCGCCGAACCACTCAGAGCAATCTGAAGTGTTAACAATTAATCCAAACTGAAATCTCGAACAGTCTTTGTTACCTGGTCATCTTTTTAAAAGCCTTATACTATTGCCAATTCGAACTTGACCCCCGTGTGTGGAGTATGGCCTAAGCTTCCCGAGGTATGGGAAGGGACCCGTGCCCCTGCAGTAGGGATGATTTGGGTTGTTAACAAGGGATTGAGGATCGTAACGATCATGAGGTTAAGTCAGTGAGAACTGTAGATTGGGGGGCCGAGTTAGGTACTTATTTTTCCATTTCCGGCACGCTGTTCTATGGGATATCGTGCGACGAAAATCAATTAACTAACAAATATACTATTGCAGTCATCAAACTCGGTGAAGGAGACAAAGAAGTCCCTAAAAAAGGCGGCGGCTAAGGCCGGCAAGGGCAAGTCCGGCCCCAAGGCCGTGAAGATACCCCAGCCAGCGCCGCTGATACTGGAAGCTGACAGTGAGGAGGAGTTAGAACCTGAGCCTGAGGTAGGTCTTGGGTATCTAGGATCTAGATTTTGTTTGTTTGTGAACTCTTTTTTATTTCTTCCAGCTTACCTTTGATAAATAGACAAAAAAATCTCACTAATATTATAAATGCGAAAGTATGGATGTTTGTTTGTTTGTTCCGCTTTCACGCCGAAACTACTGAACGGACTTGGATGAAATTTAGTAGGTAGATAGATAAAGCACTCGGCTAACACATAGGATACTTTTTATCCCGGAAAACTGAAGGGTTCCCGGAGGAATGCTTAAAAACTCTAAATTTCCACTTCGTCGCTAGATGGCGCCAGCTTAACATTTTCTTTCTCTCTGGAGTCTGGATCCAATTCTGAAGTCCACGCGGATGAAGTCGCGGGCGGAAGTTGGTTTTATTTATTTATTGAAAACAAGGGCACAGAAACCAACACAATTTTAGGAAAAAACACCAGAAAACAAGCAGTATAAATAATGCCGTATAACGCAGTATAATCCGTAACATGTCTTCATATCTTTTTTGTCTGTGAATTTTGTAAAGTTTAACAAAGGCTATTGACTTGAACAATACAAAATAATTAATAATATTTTTACTCTCATACAAATAGGTCACGTAAAACCAAGTTTTTATGGAGAGTCCACTTCTTCCTCCGACTGTAGGTATTGTCATTCCCGAATTATGGGAAGATAACCGCAACCGCCGTCTATACCTTGTAGATAGAACGGTTAAATGTGCCACACGATAAGAAGAAGAAGATGGGAAGAGACCCGTGCCACAAAATACATAGATACAGAAGGTCCGCTCAAAACGCTCACAAAAATCCTAAGCATATACATGCTTATAGACGTATACGGTCGTTGTAGGCGAGGTCACGATACTGTGCGATCGTGACCTTTCCTCGAACGACCGTATATTTCTATAAGCATGTATATGCTTACGATTTTAGTGGTTTGTATTGAGCGGACCTTCTGGTCTATTTTGTGACGATACTGTGCGATAGTGACCTTGCCTCCAACGACCGTATATTTCTATAAGCATGTATATGCTTACGATTTTAGTGGTTTGTATTGAGCGGACCTTCTGTGTCTATTTTGTGCCTGTGCCCCTGCAGTGGGGACGTTATGGGTTGTTAACGAACGTAGGTATTGTAGTCGGTTAACTTTCGTAATCGTCCGGCAGGCGGAGGCGGTGGCCCCGGACGCGGACACGGAAGCCCTGTGCGGGCTGACCGGCACCCCCTTCCCCGAGGACGAGCTGCTGTTCGCGGTTCCCGTCGTGGCGCCCTACTCGGCCCTCAACACTTACAAGTAAGCTGCACGTTTGTTGTCTATGTAGACGATATTTGCAATTTTTTGCCAAATAAATATTTTTAATTTGCTTCAATTTGTTTTATAAATGACTCGGTGGTTCAGTGGTTTGCGCTCCTGACTGCTGATCCGATGGTCGTGGGTTCCATTCTCACCCAGGAAAAACATTTCTGTGATGATAAGATTTGTTTGCTTTGCGTCTGGGTGTACTACAATATATCGGTGACCGTGTGTGATTTGTCCCGGATATTTATTATTTGACTTAAACTACGAAACAAATAACCTAGACCCATTTTAAACTGACTGCTCAAGGCAAGGAAATATGTAGATATGTCAGTTCTATTGTTACCTTATATAGCCAAAACGGCTTCTCGTTAGATTCGTTTCGATCCCCAGATGGACATAATATGATACATTTTTATGCAGTCAAGATGTAATTTCAAGAGTTACATTAATTAATTTGTTCATTATGTTATTCTCTTCTCCAGGTACAAAGTAAAATTGACTCCTGGCACCAGCAAGCGGGGTAAAGCCGCCAAAACAGCTATCCAAGTGTTCCTACGCGACAAGGCAGCGACGACGCGTGAAAGAGACCTCCTGAAAGCAGTGAAGGAAGAAAACGTGGCGAGAAATTTCCCTGGAAAGGTGAAACTGTCGGCGCCGCAATTGCATAAGCATAAGAAGTAAAAAGTAAAGAAAAATAGTGAGAGAATCAGTGATAAATAATTAAATATTAGTGATTGTTGATGTAAATAAATATTTTGTAAAAGTTATGAATATGAAGTATTTTATTTAATCTATGAAATTGAGGTTTCAAAGACCTCAAAAGCGGCACGGCAATATCTTTAATTGGCGAGCAAAAATAAGAGGTCGGGTTACAACGTTTAGGCGGTCGGCATTCACTTCTTAAAATGCCTTCTTCTAGATATTACCAGTTCTGGATTCGACCACTTCCTCGCCCCTCATATGTCCAATTGTCCACTCTCGGGTACACTTCAAATACCCACAGTACGGTTTCGATATTTAAAGTGGATTAGAATGAAGATTACTAAACATACAAATTAATATGCTAATTCGAATAGACCCTTTTTTGCTCGCCATTATTCAACAGTTGGTTAGATCGTCTAGGGGCACTACTAATAAATCTTTGCTAAAACAAAAACTTCAATAAAAAACACCAATACTATATTTCCATAAACATAATTAAATTAACAATAAAAACATCATCACATCCTTACATGCTATAAAGCCACTGTAAGCTATGACGTCATATCTTCTACTCGTCCTCATCCTCCTCTTCCTCGCCCTCCCCGTAGCCCTCCCCCTCTCCGGGGAGCTCGGGGGGCGGCGGAGGCGGCAGGTGCGCGATACGGTATGCCTGAGGAAGAAAACGGTTAAACAGTGATCTAAGCTTTTTCATTACAGTGAAATGGAAAAGCGAAAATTCGTGACACGACATGATAAACAAGTCGTAGCTTCTACCAAAGATTCATATCGTCACTCCGCTCCGAGGAGTGGGTTGCAAGTCTGTGTCTTCTACATTTTCCAAACTTCAATCTTTTCAAGTATATTTTTTGGCGTCTCTGTTTCAAAGGGTGTTATACCATATATATACATAATATATACATACCATATATATACACTCGGCTTCAAAAAAATCGCACCTTTTAAGAAATCTATTTTAAACATCTTTCAATCGTATTTGTATTATGAAATATTGGTAATGTTCGGTATCATTTGAAAGGTAAGGAAACAGAGAATGCAAAAACAATAATTCATTCAATGTTTTTTATTGGAACTGAGAAAAATTTACAAAACAATAAAAATCCTTAAAAAACCCAAATGAAATCTGATTAATTTTTCAAAACAAAGTTGCTTAAAACTAACCTAAAACCTAGTGTTACCCCCCCTAGCCCTAATGACGTCTTCCATGCGCTCCCTCATGGATCGCATCAACTTTAGGACCTCTTCTTGAGGGATTCTGTCCCATTCCTCAATAACGGCGTCTTGGAGCTCCTGAAGAGTCGCGGGAGCGGGATCACGGGATCTAACCTTGCGTTTCAGCTGGTCCCAGAGGTGCTCTATCGGGTTCAGATCTGGACTTCTCGCTGGCCACTGCATGACAGGGATCCCAACCTCTTGAAGGTAGCCCTGCACAATTCTAGCAGTGTGCGCGCGAGCGTTATCGTGCATTAATGTGAACCCGTCGCCAATAAATCCAGCATAGGGGACCACATGTTCTTCCAGGATCTCTGTGATGTACCGGTGAGCAGTCATCGACCCTTGCCCGCGAGCACCGCCGGTCCGAGAGACGCAAGAAAGTTCAGTTTTGCCGTCGGCAGATATGCCGCCCCAGAACATGCAGGAACCGCCCCCGTATTCTACCGTCTCTTGGATGCAGGCTTGGGCAAAACGTTCCCATTGTCTTCTGTATACTCTTTTGCGTCTATCGTTGCAGAAAAGGCACACTCTCGTTTCGTCTGAGAAGAGAACAGCTCTCCATTGGTCCAGGGTCCAATTGACGTGGGCGCGAGCAAATTGCAGGCGTGCTCGCCGATGCGCTGCGGTTAATTTTGGACCCGTGGCAGGTCTTCTAGCCACAATATTTCTCTCCTTTAGTCTTCTTCTAACTGTAGAGACACTCACGGCCCTTCTACGAACTGCTTGAAGCTGCTGTTGCAACTCAACAGCATTAGAGAACCGATTTCTCAAAGACTTCGATACGACGAATCGGTCATCTCTCGCAGAAGTGCAGCGATTTCTACCAGACCCACGCCTTCGGACAAAGCCACCGGTCTGCAGGAACCGCTGGTACACTCTTCGAACAGAAAAGCGACTCAAGTGCAATTGCCGAGCAACATCATACTGACGTAGTCCTGATTGCAGTAGTGCGATAACTTGGGCGGCTTCAGCAGCAGTAGTGTCCATCTTCAAGGACGTTTTTCTGATGAAAGATATTCTTCTGTGTCTTCTTCGACTGTTGGTAGCAAATTTATCCCCCGATAAGCTGTATCGACCCTTTTATACCCAAAAAACAAAACAATACAAACAAAATTTGAAGAGGAGAATCAGTTCCATTGTCATTCACAGTGACTTAAAGTGTCAAGCTTTTTCTTTAATCAAATGAAATGGATATTTTTTTAAAGAGTTTTTATAGGGCTCTCAAATGATACCAATATTGCTACGAATAACTGCTTGTCTTAAGGACTAACAGTGCTTGAAGCCTATTTTTACGGACGTGCGATTTTTTTGAAGCCGAGTGTATAAGAGGGATACCTCGTATGCCGATACGCTATACCAAGAAGGTATAAAAGTGTGCAATAGATCCTACCACTAGCACAGATCCAGTATAAACTCTGTGCTACCAGTAAGATTTTGGACAATCTAACCTCCTCATCGGCGAAGGTGGGGTCCGCCATCTCCATGACCTCGGGCCCGATGGGGTACTCCTCCTGCGGGCGCGGCAACTGCAGCGGCGTGAAATTCGGCGGCTCGTACTTCAGTCCCCACCCCACGTACATGCACTCCGACTTCCTGTCCGAAACATACTTGTTGCGACGAGATCGGGCATCTTAATTACTAATCGAACTTCTATAAAATCAGGAGTCCCACCAAACTTCCGAAAGAAGGGGACACACACAGCTAAAAGTAAGATAAAGTCCCTTTGGTTTCAAGAATAAAATTAAGTGATAATTGGCGCCCAAGTTGGGACTATGTAATTATGTCGCAAGCACTATAATATACGCCGTATGAATAACGTGTAATCCAGACTCATTAATTGTACATAAGCTGAAAGTCAACGAAGTTTCAAGCAGTCCAAAATTAAGCAATAGAAATATGGAAATTAATAAAAAATTTTGGCGCCCAATTTGGAATCTTGAGACAGGAGCAGACTGAAACGGCTCCTACTTCATACTGTCTCAATTCTATGTACAAACAATCCAATTTTGCTGGTAATAAAAAAAGTGTCCAATTATTTCACTAGTTTTTGGCGTCCAACTTGGGGCTAACAATAACAAAATCAATAGGACATGACATCCACCATTCAGTCCTTTTGCTTCTTAGAGTTACTGCGTAAATTATTTTCTTACTTTACCCTCATTCTATAGGTATATGTACTACAACTTCTTATTAAAAATAATAAAAATAAATTGGCGCCCGACATGGAACCTATCTAACGATACCATATTAGCTGTATTTCATTTTGTCTAGTTGATAAATATCAGACTGAGTAGTACAAACTAAATAAATCCGGTTAAGAAGCATCAACTCGGACTATTGGGCATCCCACTGCTGTCGCTGTTGTGCTGTAGTGCCAAATTTAATGAGGACAAGTTCTTTGAAGGAGCAAAACGCTTATGTGCGTTCCCTCCGAGGGACAACATTGGAAAAACCAGTTTCCGTATACGTGATGATTTAGTAGGAGCTTTCAAAAAA
Source organism: Coleophora deauratella (assembly GCA_958295455.1). Lineage (NCBI taxonomy): Eukaryota > Metazoa > Arthropoda > Insecta > Lepidoptera > Coleophoridae > Coleophora > Coleophora deauratella. The sequence continues at coordinate 1,311,409 of OY282404.1, read as the reverse complement.
TTGTGGACAGAAGGTGAAATTTGTAGGTGTTATAAGTCAAACGCTACAGCTCACCGAATGTGGCCGCTCATCGATCTATATGAGTTATCATATTCCTATATCTGGTGACTTTAAAAGATTACTGTAAATGGGAATATTTAAGTAGGTAATTTGTAGTGATACATACAAAAATAACAGCTCGTCTCAGTTTGTGTAAACAACATAAACGCTTAGGAGCGTTCTTTAAAAGGAATGAAACTGTCAGACAGTATATACTGGCCCAGTTTTCTGATAGAGCCTTAGATTCATAAAACGTAGATTCACTTTTCACGGCACACTCAAGCAAACTAGGGTTCACTCACTTCCCATTAGTTGCATACGCCACCGCGCCTGGCCAGATATTACTCCTTACAGTAGCAATAGCGCGGTCCGGCGCCAGTACGGAGCTGACGCGGGGGGCCCACGACGGCATGGCCTCCACTCTGGTGTCCTCTGCGAGGGGGGTGAACAGCGAGGGGCCGACTTCAGGGATCGCGGGTGGGGGGCCTTCGTCATCCTCTTCTTCTAACGCTTCATCCTGTTACGGTAATGTTATGCGGTAGGTAATTTTGTTTTCTGAATGGACCATTTGGACGCAGTTTAGCAGAAAGGACTCAATCCACAAACCTGGTTTGTCCTTTCCGTTAAACTACGTCCATTTGGTCTTATTAAGATACTTTACTTAGTACTTAGTTAATAAAACCAAATCAATAAAATAAAATAATATTACTGACATATTACTGGTTTAGGTAAATAAATATAAGTACGAGGGCTGTTCCAAAAATAGTTAGTGAAATAAAAAATACTTAGAATATGAAAAATAAATTGTTTATAGTTTTTCAAAATATTCTCCTCCAACCCCTATGCACTTATGCATTCGGGTGAACCAGCTTTCAAAACATTTGAAAAACGTATCTTGTGGTAGGTCGAAAGTATTCGGCGAAATTCTTCGACGGCCTCGTCTGCGCTGTTAAATTTTCGTCCACGAAGTATTTTTTTTACTGTTGGAAATAGAAAGAAATCGCATGGAGCTAAATCTGGGCTGTACGGAGGATGGGGTAACATTTTTACTCCCGAAGTTGTCAAATAGTCGATGGTTCTAGCAGCTGTGTGAGCGGGTGCGTTATCTTGGTGAAAAAGAATGCCACGGACGCCGCTCCTTGGGCGCTCGCTATTCAACTCCCCGAAAGCTTGAGGCAGACAAACTTTGCAGTACCATTCACTAGTAACTGTTCTACGGTCTTCTAGCTGAATTACTGCTACTGGTCCACTGCGTCGAAAAAAAACGCAATAACTTTTTTATTCACGGTCCGACCGCGAACAACTTTTGTGGGCAACTCGTGCAACTTTTTGCGTGGATTGCTATTTCGTGAGAGGATCGTAGCTATAAACCCAAGATTCGTCAGTTGTAAGGATGTAGGATACGTTTTGCGAAGATCCTCCTTCAAACTTTTCCAGCATAAATCGGCACCAATCAACTCGACGGGATTTTTGCTCTTCGGTTAGAGAATGAGGTATCCATCGCGACGCAACCTTCCTAACTTTGAGATGTTCATTCAGAATGGTGGAAACAGCCTGTGATCCAATCTTGAGTTCAGCCTGAATCTCCCGATGTGTAATGTGTCTATTCTCCCGCAATAGCCACTCTACCCTGATGACGTTCTCTTGAGTTACTGCTTTTTACGATCGGCCTGGTCGGGGGTCATCGTTTAGGTTCTCTCTACCACGTTTAAATTCACGAAACCAATATGTAACTGTTGCTAACGCATGGGCGGACTCCCCAAAAGCAGCTTGTAAATTATCGTGAGATTCCTTGAAGGTTAACCCTCGTTTATAGTCATAGAAAATCATAGCATGAAAAGCTTCCCGCGAGACCTCCATCGTTGCAAACAAAAGAAGAGTGACAGATAACATTTAAAAATTTAAAATAAAAAAAACTACACATAGGTGGCCAATGATTTTCACCAAAGAGAATTGTATTGAAATTTACCGTCAGTTCAAAATAGTTTCAAGAAAAAAGAGTCTATATTTACTCTGTGGCTAACAATTTTCGGAAAAACCCTCGTACAAGTCTGTACTCCTCCTATAAGGTCGAGCACATTGTTAATTTGTTATCGGTTGCAATTTTCTATGCGCTGTTAATCGTAATTAGAACACAGGCGGCACTAATTAGCGCGAAACATGCCTTTACCTATACTACAATAAACATCTATAAAAACTTTTCCTCTAACCATCCCCGCGTTAGGGTTCCACCATATGGTCCGGCCCTGTTTGAGGATGTGCTTCCCGTGGTGGACCCAGTAGGTCAGATTGGGGTCCAGGAGGTCCTTGATCGTGTGGCCTTGGTAGTAGGGGTTCGGGTTGAACTCCATGTCGCCTGATGTTGTTAGGAAAGGTTAGGAAAGGAAAGGAACTGGTTTTGAGGATACGTAAAAGAGAAGTGTCAATACATATCCGAGTACTTTCAATCGAAATTCTTTTTTTCTTATAATTTCTTTAAGTCCCTGGTCCTAATAGTCAAAACGCGACAGCACCAAAACAATCATGCTGTCAAAACTTACCCCTGGTAAACAAGACTTCTTCCCTCGTTAAAAGGGGAATTTACACCCTGTTAAGCTGTTTTTCCAGCAGCAAGGCGAGGAGGGAAGAGACTTTAAATTGTATGGGAAAAATAAAATTCTCTTCTCGCACATCTTCGCTGGAAATAGTCTTCTTATTAGAGATTTCAATTCTCTTCACTCCACTCCTCGCCTCGCCTCGCCGGTGGAAAAGCAGCTTTACACCCTATGTAGGTGAGCATAATCATCACATTTTTTAAACTAAGTGACGTTACAAATCCCTACCACTCACCCATCCCTTCCTCCATATCGATGTCCTCCTCTTCACCAGAGCCGAAGGTGTAGAAGCCCTGCGGGGACACGGCGGTGGCGGCGGCGATGCGGGCTATCTGAGCGCGCAGGTAGTTGCGCTCCGTGCCTTCGAATGGCGGGAACAAGATCACCTGTGCGAGGATTGAGAGAATTTTCAACTGTGAAGCTCATACCTAAGTATCATCATCACAGCCCGAACAACCACTATACAACATCAACAAAGACTTTCAATCAACACGGTTCTGAGCCATATCAGAGATTGTTCTTTGCCACATACTTACATCGAACGGCTTCTTCTCAGCTTACTTAATTTACTGAATAAAATTGGAAAAATTGAGAATTGGAGGGGTTTCTATTTTGAGAATTTATTCAGAAGATAACCTTCAAACTTGGTTAAAAATACGGAATACTGTCGAAGCGTGATTAATATCCACATATGGTCAGTTAAAGTAATACTTATTATTACAGTTTGTGCCTCAAAAATTGGTTGATTCCATAATTATGACTAAATTCTTCATACAACCATACTTATACTATCCGCAACATTGACTGATTCGACACTTATAGACGCAAAAGTCAATTCTGTTCATAATATATTCGATATTTCGTTCCGTCTTTGAAAGGCGCAAATTGTATATACCTCAGCATCCAAGTCCCCAGTCACCACATGCACGGTCTGCCTGGCCACTCGGATCTGTGCCGGAGTCAGGTCTGGCAGGCACACCCACGGGTCACCAGGCAGGTTGCATACGTAGAATACCTGCGAAAATCAAAGAGCACACTTCAATCCCTTAAGGGCTGTATTTTTAAACAGCCTTCGTAGTGTAGTGACTACTCCACTCGATTCACATTAGGAGGTCGCGGGTTCAATTCCCGGCGGGGTCCAAGTTTATACGACTCAGTTTGGTTGTATGTAGGGCATTTTCTGCGCCCGCTAGCTACCGCCAACTTATCTTAGTCTTGCTGCCAAACATCAATGTTACGCGGATAGCACACTGCTCCGGAATCCGCTCCAGTGTGCTGTTTTACGTCACAAAGGGCTTACCAATTGAGGGTAAAAAAAAAACATAATAATTCTATTCAGATTCCGGAGCAGTGGTTATCCGCCATAATAGCATTGATGTGTTCCCGCATAGAGATAAGACAGTTGTTCCCCATTGCATTGGGGAATCTTGGTAAGCCTTGCCCCCACCTTTCGGTATCATCATCACTTACCATCCGGTGAGATGATGGCCAAGGGCTTACCGATAGTTAATATAAAAACAAACAGGCAGGCCAATTTGTTTTAGATTTCTTAAAGCTTGCCTGCAATGATCACTTCCAATTTTTGTGAACGAAAAAGAAGCATTACCTCCATCGGTCATAAAAGAGCACACGAATGCCACTCAGATCTCTGAATACAGCCGCCAACGCGGAGATGAATGGTAAAACAGGTTTGTATAATTGTTCATATATCCCAAAATAACTTTATAAGACCCATCCAGTAATTTAATTCGTGAATCCGGACCCAGCACAAGCACCTTCAACATTTACATCAAGCTACAGCATGTTAGTAGGAGACTACAACTCATATAAAGATTTGTCATAAAATTATATTGTCTACCACATTAGGGTATGTTTAAAAGCTGGTACAGTAATACACATTTAATAAGGCTTGCCGATATACCTGCGCAGTAGACAATATTTTAATTACGCGGGAAACTGATGGACCAATCAAGTAGCTTCATTGTCACCCGTCATTACACGTTCCGAAAATCTCTGCCGCTATTGGTTGATTGATTTCGTGCCTGATTCAATGAAATTGTCAGCTGTCAGAAAGCTGTCACCGTGCGTTGATTGTTTCGGGTGTTTCCGTCGATAGTTTGTTCTTGTCTGCGCGAACGAAAATAACCGACGCGCCTTATTTCTTGTGTACTACTGTACTTACCTTTTTGTTGACGCCTTGCCCGGGTCTCTCGACCGGGATCGGCGGCGGGGCCTGCCAAGTGGATACTGGCTCTGGAGGAAGCTTCGGAGGCACTGGTTCTGTGGGTTTCTCTTCTTTGGCCTCACCCTCGCCGACTGCGAGGTGGAATTTCATAAAGAATTCAAACTAAGTGGAAGCAATGGAACCATGATCATACAGTATCTAGAATTATTGGATATAATATGTTGCGTGGGACCGTGATTTTGGATATATTCCAATGATTAACTCGTCATTGACAATCTCGGAAGTCATCGGGCAAACTGCGGAGCTAGAGGAGCTGGGCTGGCAGTGATGCTAGTCATTCATGAAAACTGATAGCGGAAATCAACCCATCCTATCCATACAATTATAACAATGCACCATTAGTCACTTCTAGAGTTTAGAGTACGAGTTTCGTAACTCCTATTTTATAGAGCTTCTTTATAAGTCCTTATCCATATTTCATGATTATAGTTTCTTCGTTTATATAGGGTGACTTTAAATTAGTTCTTGATACGAAAGGCTATGAATGTGCTCATGATAACGAACAGCTTTCCTTAAGGAACCTATAGTCAAATCGCAAAAAAAAATTTGGACTCTTCATACTAATTTGGCCGGTCAGTTCATTGATTTGTATGGAGTCAAATTTTTTTTTGCGATTTGACTATGGGTTATTTAAGGAAAGTTGTTTGTTATCATGAGCACATTCATAGCCTTTCGTATCAAGAACTAATTTAAAGTCACCCTATATGACCTAAAATCTTGCACGAAAGATGTATTTTGGTACTCCTAGGCTTCCTAGGCTAGATGTCCGTTACACAACAAAACTTATTAGGTACTACTATGACTCACGTTCTTCCTTCGCAACTTCTTCGCCAGCACCGGGGCGCACCTCACCCTCTCCCTCCCCCTCTCCAGGCATGTCTCTCATGTCAAATTCCTGTCAAAAAGATTCCTTACATCATCCATAGACGAAATCCCAATAATCAGCAAAACAAATTACCTATTCATTGGCGGAGTAATTCTTAATAATGTTTCCTAACCCTAATTGTCCATAAATATGCCATAACTATCTAACTGATTTAAAGTAAGTAAGGGATAATATACTTTATGTCTCTGACATAAAGTACATTATCCCTCGCTTACTTAAAATCTGTTGGATCGTTATGGCATTGTAGGAACGGTGTGATGACTGAACTTCGGCGAGAAGGATAATATGAAGGAGAATATGTAGGTGTCCCTACAACATAACTACGGCCAATTATGGCTGGTAAGTATCCTGTATAATGTGACGGTTTATTGAACTCTGTTACGACTGTTTCCTGTTCATTTTTCCCTAAAATTCATTTGGAAGATATCACCCCCTTTACCATTTACTTACCCTTATTCTCTTGTCCAGTTCTTCAATCGTGAGATCGCATTCTGCCACGTAATAGTTCGCTTTGGTGCCGAAGATTTTGCCGAAGAATCTGCCACAAGTTTTTACTTATTTTAATAGCATCTAAACGAAGATAGGTAAATACTTATAGTTCGCGTCACGTAAAAAGAGCGCTGGCTGGCGTTTCGAGGATGCACTCTGACAGTAACTCTTTAGTACCCTCTCTTTCACACTTAGGCGATTTATAGTATGCTGTCCTGTTGTCAGAGTGAACCGTTGTGCCCTCGGAACGCCCGCCAGCGCTCTTTTTACGTGACGCGAGCTGTAAAATTAATTTCCAGGATATAGGAATAATCCCATACCCGATCACTAGCACCTAATGAAACACTCTCGGTTGTTAACTTCATTAGAGTACAGAATTTTAGATGGATCCATAAATACTCACTAATGAAGTTTTTTACCCGGTTGCCTCAAAAAGGGGAGTATATGTCTGTCTTACTAAGCATCAACCGCGATATAGTGTTAGCGAATTGAACTATGTAGGTATCACCAATGGACTAGTCAAAAAAAACAATAGTCGACCAATCAATACAAGGTGCTAAAATAAGATAGGCATTCTATATAGGTATATATAAAAAAAAAAATGTGTTGGAGGGAGTTTCTTTAGGGCCCGCCGTTTCTTCTCACTCCGCAAACACTTCCCGAAACGGTGGGTATACGAGTTCCGAGTGGTAGGAACCTCACGTTAGGTAGATAAAAGAATAACGTTCGAAAAGTGTACACTGCTACCTACTTCGAATAAAATATTTTCGTTTCATTTCATTTCATATAAGTACCATTTGAGTAAATCGTACAAAAAGGTTGAATAATTAATATGATGGGTATTAGAAGCTAAGGAGACCTACAACTATATTGTTACGCTAAGCTGCATTACCTGACACTGGACACAGGTTCCTTGATGCCGAGCATGTTGAGAGCTATGTAGACGGCGTAGCATTCCTGATTCGGAAGACCGTATCCAGCCTGGACGAACAGCAAACAATGTTTGTTAGGAATTTTCATTGTTTTATAAATGAGCATTTGTTCAGTCTGAATAGCTTTGAATCTTATTGTAGACCCACTGATGAGAAAATTAAGTCTTGAGTATCTCATCCATTTATAGTCATTCTGCTTATAGCTATGTTTCTTCTAATTGTAGACCCATCCATTGATCGGGAAAAGAAGGTATTTGATAAAAGCATTCGTACGTCAGCCATCGCGCTAGGGTGCCTTTTCCACCCGCCACAATACCTACAATAGCTAACTACTTGGCTACTACCACAGCTACTACCCACTCAGTTGAACCTTGCATACTAAGACCAAAGACAGAGATATATTTTGTTTTCTCTTTTTAAAACCTTGGCATTGTCTCTGTTTCATGTTTGTAATTTATCCGTTCTACTAACCTCCCGGAAGTAGTAGTTGTGATCGAGTAGATCCACTATCTTAGGCTTGGTGGAGTCTTCCTCCAGGTCCAGCTCCTGTTCCTCCTCACCAAGGTTGTCGCTCTTCTTCACACTACTTTCTACCACCTGTGGGATTTGGCCTTATTTACAGAATTGTAAACGTATTTTAGTTCTTAATCTTAATAAAATGTATTATTCTGTTTACCTACTTTTTGTAATTACCATTACCGGATTCCAGCACGGGTAGCATGAGGCGTAGACAAAGCTGTTTGTCGCGCTGTCTCTTTCATTAGCTTAGCGTTAGAATGGAACAAATACTTTTAAAACTCGCGTCGCGCGCGAGATATGTCGCCATGCTACTAGGGCAGGAGTTGACATTTTAAGTTTTACATACCTACCTACCTATATCTAGTGTAAATTGATGTTGTTTCCAATTAAAACATTATGTATTTTACTCAAAGACTTTCTTTATTTTTTTATAATAACTCACAACACACAGACATATTGTTACAGTACCAAAACCGAGAGTGCGAGAGAGACAGAATGCTATATGGGGATACCACATTGATCTCAACATTATATCTATGTTACATCCTCCTTTTTTTCAAAAAAACAAAAAGATAATTGTTCTTAAAAACACAGCATTTAACACTTACAATCAATTAGAAAACTTTTATGTTATATTTTAAAACAAGATTCAAACTTGTCATCTTTAAACATGATCAGTACAATAATCATACAAATAATTTGGTTTCCTGACTGTTCTTCCTGACCTTGTAACATAGTTACTTATTTCTCTCCTTTCACTCTTTTCAACAGCCTTCCTATCCGGAATATGATCCCTAACATTTATCTCCCTATTATCTTTTTCCTTACTCATACTACTTTGACCACTTAACAAAGACTCTTCATAACAATCCTGACTATTATTAAACACTTTTATTTTCTCCTGGTTTTTACAATTTATTAAGTATTTTCTGTTTCTGTAAAGTTCTTGACCAGTTTCTGTTTTAATTTTAAATGAGTTAGGTCTAATATCTTTTTTCAGAATTTCTGCATAACTATTAGGCCTTGTATTATTATCTAATAAAACTACTTTTTGTCCTTCTTTTAATTCAGTTAAGTGTCTAGTATTTCTATCATAGTATTTCTTTTGTCTCATTGCATTGTTATATAAAGTATCTTGAACTTGTACATTTTCAGAATTAGGCTTTTTAAAATTAGGCAATAGACCCTGCGTTCTTCTTCCCATTAGCAATTCAGATGGAGTTTTATAATTAAATTCCTTTGACAAAGGTGTATTTCTATATTCTAACAATGTTAAGTATTTGTCCTTTCCTTCATAGTCAGCCTTTCTAAATAAATTTTTTGCTGTCTGAATATAACGTTCCGCTAAACCATTTGATTGAGCATAAGTTGGACTACTTGTTTTATGTAAAAATCCCCAAGTACTTGCAAATTCTTTAAACTTGTAACTTGTAAAATTTGTTGCTCCATCACTGTATAAAAGTTCCGGAATGCCTAACCTGCTAAATATAGCTTTTAACACTTCTATTGTACTTTCTGGTCTTAAATCTTTTAATTTTAACACTTCAAAATATTTACTGTAATAGTCTACAACAATCAAATAATTTTTATCTTTGTAATGAAATACATCACTACCTAAATGACTCCATGGCTTATCAGGCATTTCTCTTATCATCATAGGTTCTTTAGCATTATTTTTCTTATATTTATCACATGTGCTACATTTGAAAACTTTATTCTCAATATCTCTTGACATAAATGGCCAAAACATACAAGATCTAGCCCTTGATTTACACTTTTCTAAACCCATGTGATTATAATGAATTCTTTCTAACATATCAGACCTTAATGAAAGCGGTACAACAATACAGTTGTTTTTAAATATCAACCCATCACAAACATACAAATCTTCTCTAAATGTGAAATATGGTCTTAACCTATTAGGAATTTCTTTAATATCTGGCCAACCATTCTGTATAAAATATTTTAATTCTTGTAAATCTCTATCTTTATTAGTTTCATCTTTAAATATTTGTAGTTTTCCTTCACTTACTGGTAATGTACTTATAATCATCCCTACCTGAGCCTCAATTTCTTCCTCTAAAATATTATCATTAGTTATAATGTTGTGCCTTGACAAAGTATCAGCTATCAACAAGTCTTTACCCGGTTTATACTTTACCACAATATCATATTTTTGTAAATGTAAACGCATTCGCTGTAACCTTAAGGGTATATCGCATAATGGTTTTTTTAAAATAGACTCTAACGGCCTATGATCAGACTCAACTTCTACCTGTTTACCATATATGTATTGATGATACCTAGAACATCCAAACAGTATCGCAAGAAGCTCTTTTTCTATTTGAGCGTACATTTTTTGCGTAGAAGTCATAGATTTAGAAGCATACGCTACAGGTAAGTCATTTTGCAATAAAACTGCTCCAAGAGCATCTTTTGAGGCATCAACCGACAACTTTACCGGTTTATCTACATCATAAAATTGCAATACAGGCTCTGAAATTAATATATTTTTAAGCTCTGAAAACGAATTATCTTGTTCTTTTGTCCATAACCATTGTTCATCTTTTTTAATTAACTTTCTTAATGGAGTACATACTTGTGACAAAGATGGTATAAACTTAGCCACATAGGTAATCATACCTAACAAACGCTGTAATTCTTTAACATTTTTTGGTTTTTCCATTTTAATTATAGACTCAATCTTACTAGGGTCTGGTTTTATACCATCCTTCGTCAGTAAATGTCCTAAATATTGTATTTCAGACTGTCCAAATACACATTTATTCAGATTAAATTTAATACCACTTTCTTCAGCTATTTGTAAGACTTTTAACAAACGCTCATCATGCTCAGCTTTATCTTTTCCGTAAATAGCCAAATCATCAACAAAAACTTCACAGCCCTCTACATTTTCAAATATTTCCTTATATCTACGGTGAAATACTTCAGGTGCTGAACACAAACCATATGGTAGTCTTTTAAAACAATATCTGCCAAATGGCGTAGCAAAAGTACATAACTTTGCACTGTCCTCATCTAATTTTATTTGAAAAAAGGCAGTTGAGGCATCTAATTTACTAAATACTTTAGCCCCTGACATTCTACAAGATACTTCTTCAAAGGTAGGTAACTTAAAATGTTCCCTCATGATACATTTATTTAAATTACTTGGGTCCAAGCACACTCTAATTTTACCATTAGGTTTTTTAACAATTACTATGTTACTCACAAATTCTGTAGGCTCTGTTATCTTTTCTATAATATTTAACCTTTCCATCTTATCCAATTCCTTTTTTAAATCATTTTGTAGCGACATAGGCACTTTCCTACAATACTCAACTTTCCCTACAGTATCTTCTTTTATTTTTATTTTGTACTCTGGCCCTTTTATTGTTCCTACCTTGTTTTCATTAAACACATCTTTATATTTTTCCATAAGACCACCATATTCATTTTTCTCAATACTATTTAAATATATTCTTGTCATTAATTTTTCTTTCAAAATTGTATTGTGTCCTAACACTGGTACGCTATTTTTACTATCCACTACATAAAAATCTAAATATACATTTTTATTATTTATGAACTTTCCTTTTACCATTATTTTACCAACACTGTTTATTTTCGACCCATCATAATTGTATAAATTATTTTTAATAGGCTGTATTTCCAACTCCATACCTAGTTTTTTGACATAGTTTAAGGGCAATACATTACAGTCTGAACCTGTGTCAAGTTTAAAATCAACAATTTTACCTTTTATTTGTAAGGATTCACGCAGTTCACTATTTATTGAATTTATTGTTATTGTTCCCAATACCACGCTGTCCTCATCTGATGACTGATCCACACACTGCACTTTCCGCACTACATTTCTACACATTTTACCGTAATGTCCAAATTTACCACATTTTTTACACTTCTGATTATAAGCGGGACACTTAAAACCATGCATGTAGCCGCACCTGTGACACTGAACCTGTGATTTTCTTGTATTGTACCTATTACCTTCATGATCCTGCTGTTTCCTATTCTCATCTTTTGTTTTGAAATTTCTTTTGTTTTCATTCTTTTTAACTACACTTACGCTTGGTTCCTCAAAATCAAATTCTTTTATCTGACTTTCCGTTAACTCATAGGATTTACAAATCTTTATACATTTCTGCAGGTCTAGATCAGGTTCTTTTAGTAATCTTTCAACAATATTTTTCTTCTTTATACCTCTTATTATTTGATCCTTTATTAAACTTTCCCTGAGCGGACCAAAATTACAATCTGCGCTTAACGTTCTCAAGGTATTTATGTACTCATCTAATGTTTCTCCTTCCTTGATTTTTCTTCTGAAGAAAATGTTTCTATTAATGCTCTCATTATTCATGGGCAAAAAATACTGATCAAATTTTTCCAATACTTCTTCATACTTTGAGGTTATTTCAAAGTTATTATATATGTCCATGGCTTCCTCGCCCATGCAGTGTAACAGTAAAGCTATTTTCCCTTCATTTTCCAATCTGTCACCTGCTCCTGTTGCTGTGAAGTAAATTTTATATCTTTGCATCCATTTTTTATAGTTCTCCGTGGCGTCTCCTTGCAAGGACAATGGCGGAGGCTGTTTAAGCATCTCCATTTTTTTTTCTCAAATTATGTTTTCCTGTTATTCTTTTCAGTTCACCGACTGCGCCATGTAAATTGATGTTGTTTCCAATTAAAACATTATGTATTTTACTCAAAGACTTTCTTTATTTTTTTATAATAACTCACAACACACAGACATATTGTTACAGTACCAAAACCGAGAGTGCGAGAGAGACAGAATGCTATATGGGGATACCACATTGATCTCAACATTATATCTATGTTACATCTAGTCTGCATATTTTTACAACTAAATAATAATATTCATATGTTATGTCTCGTAAAAGAGACTGCTGTTGGGGCATTCTGTTGGGGCAAGTTCTGGAGTGCGACCACGCACCGTAAGATCACGTAAGTTAACACTCAGGCCTCTCATTCGGTGGACCGATGACCGCTGGTTGCGGGAAGCCGCTGGACGCTGGCAGCGCAGAACCGGTCAGCGTGGAAATCTTTGGGGAGGCCTTTGTTCAGCAATGGACGTCTTTTGGCTGATGATGATGGATACGTAGTAGGTACATTGGTAGGTAGATAGATTTCACTTGGCTAACTTTTAGGATACTTTTATCCCGGAAAACTTAAGAGTTCCCGTAGGAATACTTAAAAACTGCTCAAAATATCCACTTTCTGTCATCATACCCTGAACATCTCCTCCACCCGCCGGACGACCGCCAGCTGTGGCGGCGACAGGTATATGTCATTCAGCAGGTCGAAGTTGGGGCGGAACTTCTCCTGCTTCACCTCCCAGGAGAACTGCTCGAAGTTGTCTACCACGTCGGGGGGCTTGTGCGTGAGGATTTTCTGCACCAGGTCTACAAGGTGGTCGTACCTGGATGGGGAAGCTTGAAAGTTGTAGGTAAGTACTTTATGTGTATAAGATTTGAATGATGGTTTTAAGTAAATTTTGGAGCGGAGGGACGATATAAAACTTCTTTGCCTGTAGCGTCCGACCGTACTTCGACCTATCGGTTGACCGCGATAAGCTCTCTTCACTCCGCGATCTTCTCCCATTCTTCATCGCACAAGACCGAGACCAGTGACGAATTCTCGTATCGGAGGCCAAGACACAATTTGGGTTGCTGAGCCAGCGAAATAAGTAAGTATATTATATTTACCCGATTACCCAAGAGTGGGGTAAAGTTTTTGAGTTTTTAAGTATCTAGTCTGTTTCTTTTTTTTTTGGTACCGTTAGCCAAAACAACTTTGACTTGCACTTTGTGAAGCGTCGATAGGTTCGTCTTCTTTACCAGATTTATAAAATTGTACTATGTACCTATCCTATACACACTGGTTTTTATGAAAAGTATAATAGATTTTATTTATCTATTCATTAGTCTAGGAGCTACGCCCTTGGCATCATCCCACCTAGAAAGTTAATGCTGAAGATAGAAGCGAGCTTACTTAGATTTTTATAGGTACGACCCTGACCCCTTTACGCAGATAGCTCCAATGGCGTAGTGTTTTGACCAAGGCTTAGGCAAGGTTTGGAGGACGTGGGTTCGATTCTTCAGGAGTCGAGACGAAACTAGCTTTGACCAACATATAAGGTGCTACTTTATTAGTGCCCGATATTTTAGTCAGTGCTTCTACTCCTGATTCTGATCAACTTTCTCCAAGGAACCCATAGTCAAATCGCAAAAAAATTTTTGGACTCTTCATACAAATCGATCAGCCGAGCGGCCAAATTAGTATGAAGAGTCCAAAAATTTTTTTGCGATTGGACTATGGGTTCCTTGGGGAAAGTTGATCAGAATCAGGAGTAGAAGCACTGACTAAAATATCGGGCACTAATAAAGTAGCACCTTATATTATAGATGAAGATGATTAAAAAATCGATTATGTGTATCGGTACTATACTTACAAAGTGTCGCCAGTCGCCGCGCTCTGCTGCTTTAAGAAGTTCTTGGCCAGCAGCAAGTCGTTGTTTACCTCGGGCATCACATTTTCCGTGGCCGCTATGAGGTCCGGCTCCAGCAGAAATGTCTGCGACATCTTGCTGGAGTTTATATTGTTGCATATATGAGAAAAATTTTCAAATGTAACCGTATATTTTCCTTACTACAAAAAATATTTTGGCGTTTGTGTTGACGTCACCAAGGAGAGGTGACATGTAAATCATAAATAAATCCAAGAAAGTTTTATAATAAGTTATCAAAGTTTGTGACACCTATCACGGAGATTTGAGTTTTAGGGACTTTGGATGAACTGAAACCTTTTTGGTTGAAAAATCTTGCTTGCCTTTTACAAAAAGGCTTAAGAGCGTCTTTAAAGTCACGCACGAGGGTTTTTATCCGCATGCGTGCCGTGCCCGCATGAGTGTGGCGTTTCCAAAGCGACCCGCATGCGTGTGATACGCATGGCAATAAAAGGAACCTAAAAAATGTACTGAAACGATAGGTGGCGGACGGCACGCATGCGTGCAGAAACCCGCGTGACTAAAAAGCGCTCTATTTCTGAACGCAGCCTTGGATGTCATCATATTGTCAGTAGTGTCATTGTCATAAACAGCTGATTTCCTTTCCGCGTCGTGTTTATTTTTCTTCATTTCTTTCTTGCTAAAAATCAAGTAAATATTTAAATAAAAATTAATAACAATTAAATAGTTTCCAAGATCAAGTGTAATTTCCTTATGAAGAAGTTATGAACAAAACTATTGTGCGCCGTGTACTAAATCCGTAAAAATCTGAAACCTAACCTCAAAGTCACTAAAAATATAACCAAAACAACACATGAAAATGGCTACAAAATTCGACGTAGCCGCTTACAATTTCCGTAAAACATGTCCATTTGTGAGCAAAGACTTGCTGCGATGGTTCCCCGGCCACATGAACAAAGGTTTGAAGCAGATGCAAAGGAAATTGAACTCTGTTGATTGTGTCATCGAAGTTCACGACGCAAGAATACCGTTTACCGGCAGAAATTCCATATTCGCAAGCACTATGATAGGTACTAAGCCCCACATACTAGTTTTAAATAAGAAAGATTTAACTGTAAAGTCATTAATACCAAAAATAAAGGATAAATTAAAGGCTGAACATAACATACAAAACATAGTGTTCACAAATTGTAAAGACCAACACTGCAGAGGAATTAAGACCTTAAGACCTCTGATGGTCGACGTAATTAAGTCCTCAAATAGATATAACAGGAGTGAAGAATTGGATTACAATGTTTTGATCATTGGTGTACCGAATGTGGGCAAGTCCTCCATGATCAATATGATGCGGTCGACGTACATGAACACGAGACATGTGATGCCGGTGGGAGCGGTCGCCGGAGTTACCAGGAGTCTGCAGACCAAGATGCGGATAAACAATGATCCAAAAATTTTTATGTTTGATACTCCTGGTAAGACAATTTAAAACTCTTCATACTTTGTTCACTTATAATTTTTCTCTCTCTTAAGTAAAAATCACTACTAGAGGATGGTATGTTTAACACAGAGGCTTCTGGTCTGGGAATCAGTGTAGCCTGCTTGCTTGCCAATTTTTGCTGATCTAATTACGGCTTCTTTTGGTTGGTATATTTTTGTATTACACAACCCTAGAAATTAAAAAAGTTTGGTTATATCTCTTTCAACAATCCAGAATTGGTAGAGAATCCTGTCTGAGCAGAATGACCTGGTCTTCCTTCCCAAGATATGGGCAGAGATCTGCACCCTTATACCAGGGACACTGGGTTATTATTAACAATATTAATGAACATTACTTTTCATTTTAGGAATACTCGAGCCATCGGTGACCAATGTGGAGATGGGTCTTAAGCTAGCTCTGTGCGCGTCCCTGCAGGACCACCTGGTGGGAGAGGAGATCATAGCTGACTATCTGCTGTACTGGCTAAACAAGCACCACAAGTTCAAGTATGTGAACTACATGGGGTTGGAGGAGCCATGCGATGATATTAATAAGGTTTGTTTATAATAATTTTGGTTGATTCTTCTACAATCATATCATCATTAACATCCAAAAGAGACATCTTTTGGATGTTAATGATGCAAAACATCTCCTAAGGAGTTCTAAAATGATGGGCTTGCACTACCTGCATCCACCAGTTCCTCTTGAGCATACAACTAACAGATCTTCCAGCTTAAAATTCTATTAATGACATAAATTATCATTTCAGTCTATACTTTCACTAACATCATTCTAGATAATTATTTTATTACAATAGTATTGTATCCATCCATATCCTGCTAATAAAAACCAATAATTCCAGGTGCTAATCTCAGGAGCTCTCAAATACAATCGAATCCGGAAGACGCGAGACTTCGACGGACGAGTGCGCGAGGTGCCAGATCTTCTGGAAGTCGCCAAGATGATGATCAAGGCCTTCAGGACTGGAGAGCTGGGCAGGGTGCTGCTGGATATTGAAGTGCTTGGGCTGGACTCGAGAGATGATGAAACGGAAAGTTAAAACATAATGTGGCAAGCTACAATTTTACCCACCATATATAGAGTTTCTTTACAACGTCAACAGGTAGCGCTGAAGACCCACTTATGTAGAAGGGAACAATTCTCTATACAATTCCCCAATCATGCAAAATGGGTGCACCTGTCGCCTGGTTGTGGAAACCAACCTGTCGTTATTATTACGATTCCACAATGCACTAATGAATTTTTTTAGACTACATGGCTACATATACAACTTCCAACCATCATCGGTTGGACCAGAGCTGGTCTCCAAGCACACCGTCACGCCTGGCGCTGGTACCTCCCTTTTCTTAAGACCTATTACATATTTTGTTTTCTGGCAAATAAAGTTATTTTAATTTGGAAGAGTGGAGCACACACCATTCTTTAACAGACAACACTCAAGATATGTAATTCCTGTGCTGTCCAACAGTGCTGTTTCTATACATCTAACAAAAAAAAACCTGTGTTTTAGGTTTGTTAGGCGCGCAGTGGGCGCTTTTTATAATTCGTTACGTAAGTCGTATACAGGATATTAAAAAAGTGCATTTGAAATTTTTAAGGGGTTACTCAGAATCAAGTATACATAACATACAGGAAAAATATTGAAATGTATGATTTATAAGTTTTCCATACAAATTCTTGATTCACTACTATACTTAGATTTAGTATGGGAATCTGAAAAAAAATAAGAGTGGATTTTTTCAATATTTTTCCTGTATTCTGTACTTGATTCTGAGGCACTTTTTTAAATTTTTGTCATGCTATGCTATTATTAACCCCTGAAAAGAAGTTGTGAATCAACCTGTATATTCAATATACCCTCTCCGTTTATCAACTATTTTTTATCCACTATTTAACGACAGCGACAACCTTAATTTGTAAATACTGTAAATAGTTAATCACCTCAAATAAACTTTAACTACACAAAAAAGAATTTTTCTTCTACTCTATACCTCGTATAAATTGCCGACGATAATGATACGCGATAGTTAATTGGATTTAAATTATGCTTGTTTACGCGACTACAAATATGTACGTAGCGTAGGTATGTCGATGGAGTAAAGGCAAACTTAAAACTATAAGTTCATTGAGTGGTCCGGATCTCTTCCAAGTGACATCATGCATTCCAACTTCTTTAATGCATTTGCAAACTTTTTTGTTAGACAATCTTTTTGGGAAAAAACTTTTTGTCTCAAGAATGTTAGGTATTTTTCAGTGACAACAGTCACGCGTAAATCTTTTCAATCTACGTCAAAACATTCAACAATAAGCTTTCAACATTCAAACAAACGCAAAATTTCTCGGATCAAATATAATCGGACTGTTCGGACGGAAATAGAATCGGATTGTTTATTACAAATAAGACAACAGAACGTAACAATGTTCCAGTAATCATTATACTTAGGGCGCAGAGGGGAAGCCTCTTGAAAAAAAAAACGAAGCAACCCAAAGGAATAAACTTACCGATATAATTAATTATTTCCAAGATGGGCCCGCGAGAATATTTTGAAAATCTCATCAATACTATTCAGGACTACAGATGGCTTTTAGAAATAGCTGCAGACTGCTATCCCATAGATTTAATGTCCAAAATACACACAGCAGCAGTGTAACGATGCCACTTCAAGAAGCCACCACTGAGAACCCTCAAGATCATCACTGAGAACCCCCAAGACCAGCACTGAGAACCCTCAAGACCACCACAAGACCCATCAAAATTCTCTTATAATGACATCAAATGCAGATTCCGTCCTACATTTGATATACAATCAAGAATTCATTGTACCGTATTTCAAGGTAGAAAATATACACAGCCACGAATCTTTAAGCTCCATTTTTCTAGACGACTATTACAGTGACACAATCGCTATTCGCGAAGGGCGAGTATGCTCGCGAACGTCTCTCGATACATTAGGGATGATTTCATCTCAATGGAGTATGAACCCTAGCTCAAGCGAAACGTCTTTATCCTCGCCAAATTTACTTCCAAAGAGCGAATCTACTCTCTTTCCAAAATCAAGTACATATACATCTTTGATACAATCTCCTTTAATCAATACTCCTTCTTCTGAAGTATCTTTTTGCAGCCACAGATCTATAGACACGAAATCCTCGAAACTGGGACAGTCAGTATCATTCTCTACTTTAAAGTCGCTCTCAGTAGCAAACGTACCAATGAAAAAACCATTAGAAGTCAAGTTCCCATGGAGTCCAAGTACCGGACACAGCATTTCAGAGTACGATTACCCAATATCAAACGAGACCAGCCCAAGCAATAGTTTTACTTCTGAAAGAAAGAATGTGTTCACGATTCTGACAAGTTGCACACAAGACAATATTGACTTGGAGTGGTTCATTATGAGAAGGATAAACCCGGAATTAGACGAGCCCAGTGTTCAAGACATGGCCGTGTAATGAAAAAAAAACGTAAAAGTAATGGAATCTTTATTTGAAACAAAATAAAATTTGAAAATACGTTGAGGTTTTCTTTATCTCATTGCATCACTAATTATTGCTTTTTAGAAAATAGTTCAACAATCTAGGTAACAGTATTTTTTTTTTACAACAAAAACAAGTCTCTTGCACTCCAAATCTCACAGCTACAATACAGTAAATTTTTAACCGACTTGAAAAAAAGGAAGAGGTTCTCAATTCGTCGGAATCTTTTTATTATTATTATTTTTTATGTATGTTCACCGATTACTCGTAGACGCCTGAACTGATTTGGAAAATTCTTTTTTTGTTTAAAAATTTTATCGAAATCGATTCAGCGGTTTTTGAGAAAATCAACAAAAACATAGCAAAATTGGAGTTGTTGCGATTAAAGTCGGTTGTTTTTAACGTATTCAGCGTGGTCAATTATGTTAGTCTGGGAATGCTGGAGACTGGTTCATCTCGGCATTCCTGCTACCTACCTACCATCATGTCGCATTAGGCAATCTGTAGTAGACTTTCACGAAACCTCTCGTATCAAAAGGTTACTGTCTCAAAATGTCTCATGGTTGCAAAATAAATCGCTGTAAATAAATATAGTCTGTTAACAAAATGACACTTTATCAAAATATGTAGAACTTTGGATGTTTAAGGATAAAAACAGCTAAAAATGAAGGAAACGACCTTTTGCTACGAGGACAGTAGACACAGACAGTACAGTCCATGTACAGCTAGATTGCCATTAGCATATCGACCGCTACAAAGGTCGTAACTCCAAAATGGAGTTATTGTATAGTTTTGCCAATAGCCAAAAAACCAAAAACATATTTTTAACATTTTTTTTTTTTTTAAAGTTATAAAAATTTGGTTCTATTGGTTTTTTTATTATTTAGACCTTTAAAAGTTGTTTCAGTATTTTTTTTAGTATGTTTTTTAGTTTTTTGGCTATTACCAAAACTGTGCAATTTGGAGTTACGTTTGTAGCGGATACAGTCGATATATTTAGAAGCATCTCTGTTATCTTGCCAACTAAACTGTGCTGTATTGTACTAACCATGCAGTTCCTTTAGTATTATTTCTTTCAATACAAAAAAAAGATTTAATAAATCCCCTAAATACCTCTTTAAATAACAAATGTCAATATTATTTAAATATAAACTATAATAACATGTGCTCTTACAATATCTTGACTATCATCTCATGAAAATTTTTTGAATGTATGTTTAATACAGATTTCTAACAAAAACGTCATAAAAAATTACTTAGGTACATTACAGATACCAATCACTGATTTGTAATACTTTGGTTCATCCAGCGAGTTGACCAGAAATGCTCCGAGGTCCCATTTGCTGACAGCCCTGCCCGGAGACTTATCTGGGTTCACCTGGATTATCTGCTCACGGCTTGGTTCATCTGGAAGTAAAATATATTTTTTAATGTCTATAGATAATATTTTACAAATATCATAAGCATTGCTAAATGGTCCATCATTGCATGCGCATTATACGCGGCTTTTTTTTAGTTCAGCAAATATAAAGCCCTCTTATATCGTTATCAGCTCAGACATAATATGTCAGTAACTTTTATTTGTCACAATAAAAAGGTTTTCAAGACAAACGCCATCTGCGACAATTTTCGGAAGAACCTTTAGAAACGGAACATTTCATTTGTTTTTTCGATACGCTGTGACGTTGCACACTTTTTTCAATAACTACAGTTAACCACACTGACAATGTCTCAAAATAACAGATCGCACATCTAGAATTACCAAGGAATTTATATACAGGGTGTTAAAAAAATGCGTTTGAAATTTTAAGGCCTAAATTTTAAGAGTATAGAATACGGGAAAAATATTGAAAAAATCCGATTTTTTTTTCAGTTTCCCATACAAATTCTCGATCCACTTTTCAGATTTAGTATGGGAAACTGAAAAAAATAGGTGTAGATTGGATTTATTTATTTAAAAAATCCTATTTTATTCTAAGTAACCCAAAAACAATTAAAACATACTTTTTGTAACAGCCTGTATTTTGCGACAATGACAGATGCAGTATACAATGCATTGTTTAACAAATACCACAGTCACCACAATAGCTCATTGAAAAAGAAAAATTATATTGCATATAAACTGTTAGAAATGTTGTCTCAAAAGTATTCAATGAATACACACATTTAAATAACTAAATTAACCTTGACTGGACAAACAAAATGTTTTTTATTATTTATGTATTTACTTCAAAGTCAAATTTATTGAATTTTAATGAGCTACTTTGCTGTAGTATTATTAGTGTCACTACATAGATGGTGCAAAAATATTTAGATAATAACCAAAAGTATTTAATTTCTATACGGGGTGTTAAAAAAAGTGTGTTGGAAACAAGGGATTACTCAGAATAATTAAAAATCACACACGGTCAATCACACACGGTCACCTGGCCCCAAACTAGGATTCCCTGCATCTTGGGAACCAGAGACTGATATACATACACATATACATTTAAATACATACATATATAGATATAATACACCCAGACACAGAGCAAACACATCTGCTCATCACAGAAAAGTTTGCCCTGGGTGGGGATCGAACCCACGACTCTCGGATCAGTAGTCAGGGTCGCTAACCACTGAGCCACCGAGTCAGTCAGAATCAAGTATAGAATACAGGAAAAATATTGAAAAAAACCTGTCTTTATTTTTTGTTCAGAATCCCATACAAAATCTGATTAGTGAATTAAGAATTTGTAGAAAAATTGTAGATCAGATTTTTTCAAAATTTTTTCTGTATTGTATACTATACTTGATTCTGAGTAACCCGTTAAAATATCGAACGCACTTCTATTATCACCCTATATACAACTATGAATAAATATAAAGTAGAAAAGGAAGGAAGAAAGTCACAAATTCAATAACAATTTTACCAGAAATGTGAGGTGGAAACACAGCAATCCAATTTAATCCACTCTCTTTGACAGCATTGTACATCCTCTTGTGGTCTTCATTGATGTCCACAAACCTTGGTGGCACCTTGTCAGGCTCGTAAAACAGGAACGCAGACAGACAAACTGATACATTCTTTACATTCTTTGCTCGCATTGCTTCAAGTATATTCTTTGTCCCTTCTGACATATCTGATGTGGGTTCTAAGCTATTTCTGGTTCCGAGTACGATGACGACTCCATCGTTGCCTTCAACGGCGTTCATGACAGAGTCAGGTTCTAGGACGTTGCCCTCAAAGATCTCAACTTTGTCTCTGAGATCGTCTGGCATCTTCTTAGGGTCGCGCACGAAAGCTCTCACTTGGAGACCTGGTGGAAAATATTGAGAATAAGTCAAGTTTAATATTATTTAAGTAAGTACAAAACTATATGTCTTTCTCTGGTTTTCTGTCATAACCAGTTATAGAGACGGTTTCCTATTTATCACCTTTTAAACTATACAGTTTTGGTTGAAATGCCCAAGTAAGTTTCTGCCACTAAACAATGGTGTCAATTCAGTGATTACGATTAAACTTATTTGACAGGACTAAACTTAATTTAAACATCCAATCCTTGTTATTTTGATACATAAAGAAAAAGACAAAACACTTAAATGAAATTTAGTTCTGAAAAAATAAGTTTAATTGTGAAAACCAAATCGACACCACTGTCAGTCTAATAAGAAATCTTCAGGGTGTAGAATAACATACTTGTTTTGTTAGCTTTTTATTAAAATGAACAGGTAATACCTATAGCCTGGTGACAATAGTGGCTACACTTTTGTAATCAAAACATGTGGTAAAAATAAAAGGAATATAAAACCCACTGCAGGTAGTAAACAAATTTATAATTTGTATAACCTTGTGACGTCAAACAGTCATTCAAGTACTTCAATTTATTATTTTAATGCCAACACATGGAGTGTCATCTAACCTTCCCGAGATTAGGAAAGAGACTAGCAGGTGGACCAATGATTTGCCCTAGCTTGCCTTGGGGTAGGGCTACGTACAATGTAGCGGTTGAATGATTTGGCGATCCCGCAGCTTCAGCACATGGCACACCGTGGGGTTTAAGCTAGTAAGAATCCGGCATAACCCAGTCGCTGCCCCCGCAGTGTCTGGGTATCCATGTCGCATTTCCCCATGTAAAAAAAGGCTAAATCCAATAGGAAAGTAATACCAGAGGACAGTCAAGTCAAGTCAAAGTCAAAGTCAAAATATTTTTTATTTAAGTAGATGCTGTACGCATACTTTTAAATCGTCTTTTTTTCTACCTAGTACAAAGTTCCTACCCACGCGGAACTTGTACACTCAACGTTTCGGGAAGTGTCAGTAACTGTTAGTACATATAGAAATGACACTCACCTCCCCCAATATAATGTTGCTTACAATGAAGTGGTACATACAGTGATAACACTTGCTCTACATCTTAGAAAACGCAGTAGTAGGCACATTTTTTGGTTGACCTGCACCTGCATGGTGTCAGGTGGACACTAATACGTACGAGCTGGATGAAGGCCTGTATTATTTAACTTGCTGTATTACTAATGTATATTTTTATATTATTTCCTGCACTTACCTTTTTTCACAGCAGCCTCCGTGGCGCAAAGGCCGGTCATGCCGGTAGATCCGAAAATCACGACTTTCTTCATTTTCTGAGGAAAAATGTTGAAAAAAATACTGTGATCAGAATCAAACCACCTTGAACATATAAATCTAGAACGCGAGAGAACCGGTTTAGCAACCTGTTGAATTATCGAGGAAATAACCACTCGGAAATTATTATCTTTAGCCGAACAAGATAATCTCACCTATTCACTCGTCTTTTCACGATGATATGGACGATTTGAACCTCAAAATTAGCAATTCAAATAGATTGGATACGTAAATGAAGGTACACTGAATATTTGTTGAATAATAATTAATTACCTTTAATGAAGTTTTGATTAATTACTCGGAAAAAATATTTTGTACACGACCACTCAATGACGGCTGTGATGACGGCGGGCGCTCTGACGGCAAACGCACGCAACAGATGTATTAAGTTCATTCCAATCAAAAAAAAGCAAAATGTAAACAATCGTTTGACACTGACACTTGTGATCGGCCATGACACTACATTAGAGATGTGCAAGTTTACATATGAATGAGTGAATGAATGGATGAACGAACGAGGAGTTTAAATAAAATTTAGTTATTTGATACTATGTTTTCAGAGTTCGGAACCACCAATGAGATCAAATAGATATAAAATAAATTTCACAATTTTCGGTTACAAAATGGCGGATATGCACTTATAGAAAAATATTGTTATGGGTGTCATTTTTGACGATTTTCGTGATGCTAACTAGGAAAAGCTTATTAAGACCCGGGATCGAGATCACTAGATGAATCACTCATTTCGAACCACTGTAAATTAATAAAAATAACTTCAGTCATGTAGTCAGTTGATTCTGTTAGAATCAAATAAGGATTTTAAAAACTTATCCAATGAGGACACAAACACAAATCCAATCGTGAGCAATATCAAAGTCCTTAATGCGCAGCGGTTAATCGTCAGTTCCAAGAAAAATCACAATCCAAATCGCGAAGTTAACAGTGTACTTATATCAAAAGCCAAGTCGTTAATATCCAAACACAGAAGAACACACGTACGCACAATGACGTAGGAGATAATGGACATGGCATACCTACAGAAAAAGCGTGCATACCTAAACTTGCTGAGAAACGAAAATGGTCGTTCGGCATAGTGCATACAAATTATATGAGATATGGTTTTATCGATATCACCGGCATGCAGAGAATGAGCGTCTATTTTTTTTGTACTCTACTCGTACATAAATCGCAACTGATGGCGAACTTTCGATTATTTTATTATTATTTGACGATAATGGTCAAAATTGACATATCCTCCTAAACTAGAGATGGGCAATAACAGATTAACGAAATGAAACAAGACATTAATTATATTGGTTTTATCAGTTAATTAGTATGTAAATGGTCTGTAATCACCAATATAGTTACTATCTACTGTGCCTTTTACACTTAAACAATAAAAGGCAAAAAGTAGGAGACAGAAGATGTGAAATGAGTGTAGATGGCTCGTGTCTTGCAGCGCTATAGGTGTAGGTATTCAAAATAAAGACAAATATTCGGAACTGTATTTTAATTTACAGCTTGGCCATAAAGAGTTGAAAAGAAATTAATGATAGCGCTGTTGGATGCGAGCAGCACAGGACCGGTCGGTGTGGAAATCCTTTGGGGAGGCCTTTGTCCAGCAGTTGACTTCTTTCGGCTGATGATGATAATGGCGCCACTATCGCTTACATTCCAACATTTAATACTACAATATAAATGAATTTAATACTTGCAGGTTTTTAATATAAAATGAAATTACTTTTCATCATTGTATTCAATAGTTTGTTTTCTGCATCCCTATAACTATATGAATGGGAAAATAAACAAGCCTAGGACATTTAAAGAAAATTTATTTAGTTTTATTCACATAAACATTCTGGTCGAAATAAATAACTTGATGATTTACACCTGATATGGCATCAACATTGTCATCTTCAGAATTTGAGCTGCTGTCACTGCTTTCCTTGGTGCCACTGGGTACGAATCCTTTAGCTGTTCCAGGACGTACAATAATACAATGTTTTCCTCTTAAAACATGCTTAATGCCTTTCAGATTTTTCTGTAATCAGAATTTAACATTATATTTAGGAAGAATGCCGTGCCTGACGAAATTGATCAACATTATTAAGTCGCGCTATGTATATGTATCGCGCTTATCCACTTTTTTCCATATTATGTAAACAGAACAACGAAGAGCATTTCGAATCGTCGGCTACCAGGATATTTCAGATCGGCTTGACTCCTTGGCGCTGCGTAGAGATGTAGCCTCATGTAGGGGTGTCTATGGGCGACGGTAATCGTTTACCATCAGGTGATCCATCTGCTCGTTTGCCACCTCTGCCATAAAAAAAATGTAAACAGAAATAACTGAGGGATTATATGAGTGACTGTAAATTTGTGAATAAAATTCACCACTGACAACACTCTTAATCATTAAGTACTAACGTGGGTAGGTATACTTACCATTAAAAATCTTAATGGTACAGCTTCATCATGCAATGTTGTTTTGTCCAATGTGCGGTAAACATGATTCATGGAAATGTCGCGAACAGATGTTGATGGCCTTTGTTGATGTTTTCTATGCCAATTGCTGCCAACCACTTTTTCTTTTTATATTCACTTCGGGGAAGCCTAAAAAAATTATATATGTAAGTAACTTTTTCTAAAATTCATCATCATCCTACATAAATATCGATGTCTAAAAGAGCCCCGAAGAACAACACTAGCCACGTTAGAGCCGTAAAATATTTTAATAAAATAAAGTTAAAAGACAGACTGAAATTATATTGAAAAGCTACTTTCGGTTATTTATATCGCTTATCTTCTGCATTAAGACAAATACGTAATTTAGTTTGTGAAAATAAGGTATATTTCAACAAGATAACAATACGTACCGGTGCAGTGTAATGTTCGGCCGATTTCGGCTCATTTTGATGCCACATCCTGTAACACTACAATTAGGCATCTTAATTACTGTGTTGTTTCACTTAATTTATTATTTTCGGATGCTTTGTTTAACCATATTTAACAATTTTCAATTAAAACACTCGCGAGCGAAGGCACTTTGACAGCTTATGTACCAGTGACACCGAGAAACGAGAATGGCGAATCGGCCGCAAAGAGGTATTTTGCTGACGTCACGAAAACAAAGTTGCCATTTTGTAAAGGACAAAAATATTGTTGTCCTTTTTTTACTGAGAAGAATTACATAAGTTAGAAAGAAATAAAAGTATATTTTAGAATTCGCTATCAAAATGGCACATATTTGTATAACTGATTGTTCATATAGACAAATATTTCATGTCCTCTAGTTTCTTTGGTCTGAGCGTACGCATGACAAGGAATCGAAGCAACGAATGAGCAGACCGGTATGTCGAACGAAATTCAGTGTTGCCAGTGCCTGACAGAGTCCAAGCAAGAAATGAGCGTACCGGTACGAACGAACGAAATTCAGTGTTACCAGTTCATTGTCTAATGACGAACGTACTAACGGATATTATTTGCAGTTTCTAACGGCAAACAATGTGAACATAGTGGTAGGAACTGGAACTAAATGTTGATTAATATCTAAAAATATCGATATCGTTGTCGACATCTCACACGGAGCATGAGTGAAATACAAATGTATTGCATGCAGATTTTTTTTCTACGTTCTTATTTTTTTTTACGTTATGTAAAGGTCCTACCATGCGAAATTTTTAAATTCAGTGTTGCTAGTACAATATAGCATGTATGTATGTATATAGTATGTATCTTGGATTGAAAAAGTTACGGATATTTAAATTAAATACATTTAAAATATAGAACGCTTAAAAATACTTACTGAACGCCTAAAAAGTTATACCACCACCAATGATAGCCCAAAATATAAAAAACAGGCCACACACAACCGTCAGACACTTATCACGTAACACTCATTCACTCATTCATTCACTAGTTCGTTCAAAGTATTGACACAACCTCATCACTATTTTCTACAGATAACAGTAACGTCTTGTCACTGAAACATAACCTAACAATCTGAGGTTAGACTGGAAATATTGTATTTTCATGCCAGTTTCGTATCATAATTTAGTGAAATCTATTAGAAAAGGCAATAATTGTTACAACCTACGATTAGTATGTGTCAGTGTTAGCAGAAAATGTGTGATTCTTGAGGAATTTGACGAAATCGGTGGATGTTTCGTTTGTTTACCTTTTGCTTTTTTTTGATTGGAATGAGGTATACCTACAATATATGAAACTTTGAATAGGTAGTTGTTGTTTCTATTAACCGTCGTCATTCGACATGCCCTAAGCCCCTGTGAAAGAAAGAGATATAAATAGATGTTTACGATATTCAATTTTGTCGCATTATAAATGTGACCAGACTGAAAAAAAATCCTTCCTATTGCAGTTTTTTTTCTATAAACTTTGAATACCTGCTATGTCATCAGGAATTCTAGTTTTAACTGGTTTTGCAGTTATTGATATTTAATTCATAGAACTAGAAATTTGTGATTGCGTCAAGTTGAAATTACCTACAATTCAAGCCTAAAATCAGTATTTTTTACGATTTTGGTAGTAATATTTTTTTACGAAAGCTAGTAATACTTTATGTCAATTTGACAGTGGCAGTGCGTTTTGATCACGGTACCCGGTACGGTTCAATCTCACGGAGAAAATCTCTCAATTTTATTATTTAAACTTAAACCACTTTAAACCTTAATACTTTTGAATTCTAATTAACAAGCAAATAACATAAAAATGTCATATCAATTATTATAATGAGATAATATAAATTCTCGAAGATATTTTGAAATGTACATGATATAGATATAATACAAAATAAGGAGCACTAACAAAACGTAATTGTAACCTCAAAGTTTCATGCCATCTAAAGAACCGAAAGGAGTGTGTATCAAAATCTGTGATTAAAAAATACAATAATAATATCCAATGGCAGACACTGAGGACTACTTCCCTCGGGGAGGTAAAAAGCCTGTAGTTCATCAATTTAATAAGAGTTCTAACGTAAGTATTATTCATCTTCACATTGCAAATGTTTCGTCGATGTAAACAGTGTAGAAATAACCTTAATTTCACAGTTTTTAGGAGCCCCAGAGAGAGAACAGAAGAAGAAAAGGAAGGTCAAAGTACGAGCTGAACCCAACGACGATGGATACTTATCAGACGAAGCCAGGAAGACTGAATCTGGCAGTAATATAGCAATAGGATTAAGCTATAAGGTATTTCATAGTAAAATTGCTTTTATTTGTAGTGTAAAGTATACAAAGTTCACAAAATTAGCCTTAGCTTTCCCTTCCACATGTAAAACTCAAGGAAGGCCATTCCTTTCCGACTGAAAATTTAAAATAAAAAAATACCTGCGAGATTGCTACATTTACCTTGTCTTTTCTTTTGATGGTGGTTGGAATAAAAGAACTCTCTGCGAAATGATTAGTTCCAACAATTGGGGAATTTTGAAAATATACTGCACTCTGTCGTGTTAAATTTGAATACTTCATATTAAATATATATTTTTAAATATCGAGGGTTTACGGACTATTTGTATTAAGCGACATTTTTGGAAACACAGGTAACCTCTACTTTAAAAATTAACTTCTTACAAAATACCTCATAAAAAATTACTTCTGAATAATATTTAAAATATTAGGAATATCGAGAATCTATATAATATTAAGAATTTTAGTTTTGATGATTATTTTTCTAAGAATGAAATTTGTAACTCCTGAACATTTCTAAAAATGTCGCTTAATACAAAAAGCCCGTGAACCCTCGCTATAATAATAAAATAATATTTTCATCAAAATCTCATTATATTTTTGTCTTGGAACCTTTCAGACAGCAAAACCAGGCACAGTAATCCTAGGCCGAGTGAAGCAGGTGTTTGAGACAAAGATACACATATCGCTGCCGGGCATGATGGTCGGCAAAGTTATGGCGTGCCACATAAGCGAGCCATATAACAAACTGCTGGAGGCATATGTCAACGATATGGTAAGAAACAAGTTTTGGCTGTATGGAAATTTTATAGTTTTGATTTGTTAACCCTTCAATTTGACCGCCACAGTCAGCTATAGCCGACAACGCTTTTTGGTGCCACACACAAAGATTTGAGATTTTCATACAGTTTCGTTGCACGATTTCTCATAACATAGCGTGGTGAAAATTGCTGACTTGACCTCATGATGATCTCGATTCCCAATCATAAAAGAATAAAAAAAGAAGAAGCATGGCTGTCAAAGGGTTAAAGAATATATCATATTTATTTTTAATAAAATTTTAGGTGCCCTTTAATAAATGAAATTTAGGAAAGTTGTCCAGATTTATGTGTAGAAACCTAATTTTGAGCTGTAGCTCTAAATTTGGGCAGTCCGCTCAAGAGGGTAAATTTTATGAGCAAAGAACATGTGTGAGATCCGAGATGTGTGAGGTTACAAAACCGGTTCTCTCGCGTTCTAGATTTATATGTACAAAAAAAAAGGGAGTTGAAGTTTTAATGGCCCACTTGACCTAGTGCAACATATCTTAAATTTTTAGAAACTAAAATTTTCTAAAACGCTCTGTGCCCCATCAGATAGAAAAAGTTCGCGAACTGCCAGACATGTTCCGCGCCGGCCAGTACGTGGCGGTGAAGATTCTGGAAGCTAAAGAGAGCAGCCTGATGCTGACCATGATGCCGCAGCACTTGTACGAGGGAAGGAAGAAAGACGACTTTACTGCCGGTATGATTATTACTTTAAAAAAAAATACGAGACTGAAATTAGTGAAAGCATCAAAACAGATATAAACAATTATAATAATATCTGGGATAATTAATCACACACGGTCATTTGGCCCCAAACTAGGATTCCCTGTATTTTGGGAACCAGAGACTGATATACATACACATATACATATGTCGAAGCAAAACAATACTGACAGCTCGACGAACGTTCTGAAATTTATTTTAAGTTGCAAACGTCAGGTATTAGTACCTGGGTGGAACCGGTGGTGGCGTGACAGTTGCGCGTTAGTCGCTCGTTTAACTCGCTCGTTCGTAGCGGGTCGTTACACTTAAATGGCAATACGGGTCTGTACTTAACTGGCAACATTTTGTGCCTTAAAATGGTAACACGGGGTGACGAGGCCATGTTGGCTAACAGGGAGATTGGCGCGAGCACTTTTTGACATATCGCCGAACCAAACGGACGTGTCACGCTGCCGCTGGGATCGCCACGTTGCATCCAACTACATTCCAAGCATCTTGTGTTATTTTGATTGGCAAACATCGGAAATCAATAAAGGAGGACGCCTACAATATCACTGCGTATTTATTTCCGCGTTCGTTGCGAGGAAAAATGGAAGAAGAGGTTAGCCACGAGGACGACCATACCCATTCTCCCACATCAGAAGTGGGATACCATCCGCGCCCGGAACAAGTAGACAACGACGGCACGATGTGGAAATTGATCATGGAGCAACAAAATAAGAACCTGTTGGCTTTATTGGAGGCTGTAAAAACACAAAAAGTGAGTACGCCTATAGCGTTTCCGGAATTTAATCCTGACCGAGCCAATGTGGACGCACGCGCGTGGATTTCTACTGCTGATATGTGTGTGGCAGATCAGGAACTACAGGGAGCTTCGCTTATGATGGCTTTAAGTCGTGCACTGAAAGGACAAGCGTCAACTTGGCTGTCACAAATCTCGTACCCAGGTATGACATGGGCTCAGTTTAAAGAAATCTTCACTGCTCGCTTTGATTGCCCAGAAACTGCTGCTGCTTTTCTGATTAATTTAAACACCAGCAAGCCCAAGGATAACGAATGTCTCGCTGCCTACGCATCTCGCTTGCTGACGTCATTAATGTCAAGGTGGCGTGATTTGTCTGCGGAGACTATCGCCGTGGCTACTGTTATGTCACACATTGCACAGTTTGAAACTCGTGTGCAGAGACTGGCCTTTACGAATAACATCACGAACAGGAATGATATGCAACGCGAATTAAAGGCTATGTCATTTTTAAAACGACGTGTAAATACCACTGATGCCGACGAACCTGACCTGAAGAGACAGAAAACGACACCAGGAAGTCAAGCACTCAAATGCTATCATTGTGGAAAGCTGGGCCACCGAGCTATAGTGTGTCGATTGCGCAAGGATGTACGGAAGGAAAGTCGACCGAGCACCTCATCTGCTGGACCTTCAAGCTCTGCGCCAGGAAGCACGAAGTCAATGACAACCCTCACGTGCTTCAAATGTGGCAAGGTTGGCCACATCGCACCGCGCTGCCCTTCGTCAAGCAGCAAGGATGGAACTGGCGGCGCTGCGGGCTCATCGACGGAGCGACGTGTGGACCTGTGCCTG
Source organism: Coleophora deauratella (assembly GCA_958295455.1). Lineage (NCBI taxonomy): Eukaryota > Metazoa > Arthropoda > Insecta > Lepidoptera > Coleophoridae > Coleophora > Coleophora deauratella. The sequence continues at coordinate 1,279,259 of OY282404.1, read as the reverse complement.
GTTGGCGCGCCCTCCGGGACCCTACAGCTGCATTCTGGTGAGCGCATTCCATTCTACTACGACTCAGGCTCTGAGTGCTCTTTAGTTAAGGAGTCCGTTAGTAATAAATTTCGGGGAAAACGCTTTCAAAATGTTGTGACAATGACTGGGATTGGTCAGACGAGTGTTAAAAGTACTGCTCAAATTTTGACTACGGTAGAGATTGATGGTTTATCACTTGAAATACTTTTTCATGTGCTTCCGGATAATTACTTGCGTTATGATGTTATGGTGGGACGAGAAATTTTAGAGCAAGGACTTACTGTAAATATGACCAGTGATTCTGTGAAATTGACTAGAGTTAAAGTTGTAGAAACTTGTATACGGACTGAGGGCTCCATTAACTTTGATAAAATTGACACTGACATCCCCGTTGATTATAAGCCAAAATTACTGTCTATTTTGAATGAGTTTCGAGATAAGTTTGTTGAGGGCACCCCTAGCACCGCCGCCAATGTAGGGCCTATGCGAATTCGTTTAAAGGACCCTAATAAAACGGTTTGTCGACGCCCCTATCGGTTGAGCCCGGAAGAACGAACGGTAGTACGCAATAAAGTCAATGAACTACTTGTTGCTAATGTGATACGCCCCAGTACTTCCCCTTTTGCCAGCCCCATCCTTTTGGTGAAGAAAAAGGACGGCACGGACCGCATGTGTGTTGATTATCGTGAGCTGAATGACAACACCGTGCCGGAGCGGTACCCTCTTCCACTGATAGCTGATCAGATTGATCGACTTCATGGGTGTCACTATTTTACTACGTTAGACATGGCTAGTGGCTACAATCAGGTGCCAGTTCATCCTGATTCGATTGAAAAGACCGCATTCGTGACTCCAGAGGGTCAGTTTGAATATCTTACTATGCCGTTCGGCTTACGTAATGCTCCCTCTGTGTTTCAACGCGCGGTCATGAATGCGCTAGGTGAACTAGCTAACACGTATGTAGCTGTTTATATGGACGACATCTTAATTTTAGGGGGTCCAGATGTCGATGAAGCACTAGAGTGGGTAAACACAGTACTCTCTACTTTGACAAAGGCAGGATTTACCTTTAACTTCAAAAAGTGCTCGTTTATGAAAGAAAAGATAGAGTACTTAGGGTATGAAGTCAGCCGTGGTGAGGTTCGCCCTAACCCTAAGAAAGTTGAGGCTTTAGCAGCTCTGCCTCCTCCCGAGACTGTGACGCAGCTACGCCAATTTATTGGTCTCGCAACATATTTTAGGCAATTCATCCCTAAGTTCTCCCAAATCATGGCCCCATTGTACGCCCTGACCAGTACTGTTAAGGGTCCAATTAAATGGACTTCAGAACATGAACTCAAGAGGCAGGAAGTGATATCAATTTTGACGGAAGAACCTGTACTCACTCTATTTGACCCGGAAAAACCTATTGAGCTACACACCGACGCGAGCTCTATCGGGTACGGTGCAGTTCTCATGCAAGTTCGTGACAAAAAGCGTCATGCTGTGGCCTATTATAGCAAACGCACCTCGACCGCAGAGTCTAAGTACCATTCGTACGAGTTAGAGACTCTTGCGGTCTACAACGCGGTAAAGCATTTTAGGCACTACCTACATGGACGCAAGTTCACAGTTTTCACGGACTGTAACTCTCTCCAAGCTTCACGGAAAAAGCTCGATTTGGCACAAAGAGTCCATCGTTGGTGGGCTTTTCTCCAGGCGTTTGATTTCGAGATCCAGTACAGGCAAGGAAGTCAAATGTCCCATGCTGACTTCTTCTCTCGAAATCCTTTGCCACTGGCTCAGGATAAACCTGTAGCTGAAAGGGTTCAGCATAAAGAGGTTAACGTTACCAATCTCCCTGACAATTGGTTGCTTGCGGAGCAACAACGAGACCCGGAGCTCATAAAACTGATGACTGACATCAATGAAAATAAGCTTAGTCCCGATGTTGCTAAGACGTACGAAGTACGTTCTGGTGTTTTACACCGAAAAGTCCAGAAGAATGGTCGAACAAGGTGTATTCCCATCTTACCAAGAGCGTTGCGGTGGTCCGTCATTAATACCACTCACACTGCGCTGATGCATCTTGGATGGGAGAAGACTCTCGAAAAAGTTCGTGATCAGTTCTGGTTTGAACGTATGACGAAATACGTCCGCAAGTTTGTGGAGAACTGTGCCACGTGTAGAGTGTCCAAATCGCATTCTGGCAAAATACAAGCAGAGCTCCATCCAATCCCCAAGGTTGCCATCCCCTGGCATACAGTACACATTGATGCAACGGGCAAGCTTAGTGGAAAGAATGATCGTAAGGAGTATGTTTTCGTCCTAGTTGATGCTTTCACTAAGTATGTGCTGTTACATCACACAATGAACATTGATACTGCAAACAGTATCAAAGCAATGAAGATGAGTGTCTCATTATTTGGTGCTCCTAAGCGGGTCATTGCGGACCAAGGGCGTTGCTTCGCAAGTTCTGAGTTTCGTGAGTTTTGCAACTCTCATAACATCAGTCTCCACCTCATTGCGACTGGTAGTGCACGCGCCAACGGTCAGGTGGAACGCACTATGAGCACCCTTAAGAATATGCTGACAGCCGTTGAGCATAGTGGTGAGACCTCGTGGCAAGAGTCCCTCCCTGATGTTCAGTTGGCTCTGAACTGTTCAGTGAATCGCGTTACGAAACACAGTCCCCTAGAGTTGCTCATAGGAAAAGTAGCACGACCCTTAGACTTGATGTTCGTCGATGACACCGATTCTGACTTTGATTTGACGGATGCGCGACAACAGGCTACTGATAATATCGAGAAAAACGCATCATATGACAAGAGTAGGTTTGATAAAACTAAAGCTCAGCTTCGAAAGTTCTCCGTAGGTGACTTTGTGTTGCTACAAAATGAGGAGCGTAACCAAACCAAGTTAGATCCTAAATATAGAGGACCTTTTAGGGTAGTAGAGGTCCTGGAAGGCGACAGATATAAACTGCAAGCTCTTAACTCCAGACGGAGTTACAAGTATGCCCATGACCGCTTACGTAGTATGCCCGAAGGCTATGTACCTCCGGATGTGGATGTAGATGATTCAGAGGTGGAGGCGTCTACTTCTCAATGTTAATTTTGTCGTAACTCAATCAAAATGTGTACAGATGATTATTAAGAAATTAAAAAAAAAAAACAAATTTTTGTGAGTTAACAGCTCCATAATCCTGTGTATAGTAGTTAAGTGTTCCAACACGTTTTAGCGGTAAATGAAGAGTGCTGAGTGCGCTGTGTTTTTACGGACGCATTTGGTTGCTGCTTATTTTATCAGACCAGTGCTGTTAGAATATGTAGCGGCTGCATTTGTGCGGTTGTAAAGTGAGTGTTCCATTTGCAGGCTAAAACTGTTGATGGTGTTCCGTCGCCTGTGATGGTGATGATTCATGGTGTTCCGCCACCTGGATGTGGTGAAGTTTAATATGGTGTTCCGTCACTCTGATTCAGTGATGATGATTGTTTTTTTTGTCGTGTCCCTACCGTTGGTAGATGGTGTTTATGTGTAAAGCTGTGTAAAGATGACATACTTTGGAGATTTTAATTGATCACAAATTGTTTGAGTTGCGATAGTGTGAATTTTGTTGTTTAGTCAGTGTAGCCGCAGGATGGCATTTTTGTTTCTGTTTTGAACTATTAGAATTTGTTTCACAACGACTGTAATTTTGAATTAAAACCTTAAATTGAGCTTTGTTTTTATTGCATAGACTGTGGGCATTCCTTATAAAATGGTCAGGATTGGCCGAACGCAATGGAGTCTACTGGAAAACTTTTGCCTGCAGGTCATTCACCCGAGGACGTGTGACGCGCAGGATGGCCGTGTCGAAGCAAAACAATACTGACAGCTCGACGAACGTTCTGAAATTTATTTTAAGTTGCAAACGTCAGGTATTAGTACCTGGGTGGAACCGGTGGTGGCGTGACAGTTGCGCGTTAGTCGCTCGTTTAACTCGCTCGTTCGTAGCGGGTCGTTACACTTAAATGGCAATACGGGTCTGTACTTAACTGGCAACATTTTGTGCCTTAAATTGGTAACACGGGGTGACGAGGCCATGTTGGCTAACAGGGAGATTGGCGCGAGCACTTTTTGACATATCGCCGAACCAAACGGACGTGTCACGCTGCCGCTGGGATCGCCACGTTGCATCCAACTACATTCCAAGCATCTTGTGTTATTTTGATTGGCAAACATCGGAAATCAATAAAGGAGGACGCCTACAATATCACTGCGTATTTATTTCCGCGTTCGTTGCGAGGAAAAATGGAAGAAGAGGTTAGCCACGAGGACGACCATACCCATTCTCCCACACATATATAGATATATCTCTATTTATTACTCTGAGTCTGGGTGTATTATAATACACCCAGACTCAGAGTAATAAAATAAAAAAAAAACAATTCTGCTCATCACAGAAAAGTTTTCCCTGTGTGGGGATCGAAGCCACGACTCTCGGATCAGAGGTCAGGATCGCTAAACACTTCGCCAACGAGTCAGTCAAATAAGCTAATCAAATCAAAAATATTTATTCAGCATTGTAGGCAGCAATGAAACTTTTCGAAGTAGATTTTTTAGTTCACCTAATCTGAAATTCCTAGCACTTGAAAACCAAGCAACATTTCAGGAAGTGTTCGTGGAGAGAGGAGAAATGTCCAAAAAAAACTCCTTCCAACACATTGTTTCAAATAAAAATCTTACATGCTGATTATAGTTATAAAAAAGAAAGTAAAAGGATCGTCAACAAAAATATTTCTGGCCTTTGCCCAGCAGTGGGATAGTGAAGGGTACAAAACAATGCGTAGTACATTGTAATACTGTGTTTTGGAGGTTCTTATAGCAAAATGTCCGTCCCTCCCAGGGTTCCTGGTGCAGGCGGCTGTCTCCTCGGTGGAGGACCACGGCTACGTGATGGATGTGGGCGTGCCCAACGTGAGGGCTTTCATGGCGAAGAAGGACACGAATCCAGAGATCGAGTTAGGTATGTATACAAAAACTGTGTAATAGATATATTTTTTATCAAGATCGAGTCCCGCGGATATATTGTACAGATGTGACAGAAATGGAAACCTCACTAAACTCGGTTATGTACACATATTACATGTCACACACTGACAAGTTTTATATTGAGTTAAACGGTCTTTTGGTGTGTAGTCAAAACCCAGAACTGATGCAGCCATCGTGAAAAATGACACTACATATTTGTATGAAATACATGTCAGATTTGCGATAAAAGCGCAGGCCAGTGTCAATTTCATCCACACCTCATAAAAGCGTGTCGGAAGTCAGACTGTAAATGTTGTAATGTCAACTGACAATCTATTAGACTAAATTATTTAGTCTAAAAATCTGTCCATAAAGAAAAATATAACTTACTTTTTTGCAAATAATAATTTAAACGTAATTGTTTTTGTAATAATTTCGCATCCTCCGCCGCTATAATATTACACAGCGCCGGACACGGAAAGCGCGCACTTTCGCCCAATGTTAGAACTAGTAATGCCACGAATATTCGGCTACTCTTCGGTATTCAGCATTCAGCTTTTTTATTTTATTTTATTAGAATTTAACACACCAACAGATTACAGTCAAAGGGCTTAAATACTAAATAAGTGTATAATCAGACTGTAGTCCAATATAGATATGCATATTTTTTTATTTTAATATTCGGTATTCGGCCGAATACCGAATACCTTTCCTTTACCGAAATTGGTAACTCATTAAAAAAAATCGCATAATATTACTCACAATTTTTTTACGATATTTTTACAAAATATCTGCTTATTTAATACTTAAAATCTATCAGTAGTAATTTATGATGAATGAAAAAAATTTTTTTCAGAATTAGTGAATAGCAAACAATTGCAATTCTCCTCATAAATTATACCTGCTTCCTACCTACTCGCAAATGAAACAAATACGCCTACGGCGTCGGTACCGCAACCACTTCAATGATGCAGGTCGGAACCTGTCACTTCATTCTGCCGCCGAATATTTGGCTCTTCGGCCGAAGGCCCAGCCGAATATTCGGTATTCGACAAAATCACTATTCGTGGCATCTCTATTAGAAACTATGACAAGTTATCACTAGATGTTGAAATTGAAATTGAATGTCGCTAGCAAATTGGGTCACGCTACACGTTTAATGCCTGAATATTTTAACAAACGTCACGCAATAAACATTCACTTCCACCCCCACGTTCCGTCACAGACGCGGGCATGGTGACGTGGTGCTGCGTGACGTCATCGTCGGAAGCCTCCGTTACATTAAGCAGCACGCTGGAGACTCTGCGGGGCGGCGTGCAGAGGAAACCCGCCACTCTGCTACCCGCTGCTAACGTGCGTTTTGCTGTGCACAAGGTGAGTACTTATATACTTTGTTTACAGACATCTGCTCAATTGGGAAGATAATAATAATAATATCTGGGACAAATCACACACGGTCATCTGGCTCCAAACTAGGATTCCCTGTATCTTGGGAACCAGAGGCTGATATACATACACATATACTTTTAAATAAATACATACACACACACACACACACACACACACACACTTTCACACACACACTCCCACACACCGTTTACATGGTAACTCATATTCCATAATTTAGTTAATGTTAGCATATAAAAATGTTCCTGTTTAAACCTTTCCTTTTCCTCCACTTTTTTCTTTTTTTTGTTTAGAGCACTTTTAAGTACCTGAATATTTGCTTAATGGTTCAATGTTACGTTTTGTTGTTCGAAGCTATGTTTACGACCTATCAATTGTATAACTACCCGTGGAAATCTGTAAAGGCTGTAGTAATTAACCATACTCTTTAACCTATACTGTTATTTAATAGCTGTTTGATTTCCCAAATTGTAAAAATAAAAATAAAAAATAAATAAAATATATATATATATATATATATAATACACCGCATGATGACTGTATGAAAAATAAATTATAAACTATCGATTACTAAATTGATCTCGCAATAAAATTTCGAAAAACCGTACATTTATTTGTCTTTCTTTCTTTGTTTTGTTAATAGCATTGATGTATTCCGGCATGGAGGTAAGATAGCCAGTTCCCCATTGCGTTGGGGAATCTTGGTAAGCCCGCTTCCATCTTCGGCATCATCATCACTTACCATCAGGTGCGATGATGCCAAGGGCTTACCAACTCTGGTTTTGAATCAAAGTTTCACTCATCACTAGATGTCGCTAACAAATCGAGTCTCCCAAGTTCCTTGGCTTGTCTTGTCTTCCTGTAAATAGTATTTGCAGCTACCACTTGCCGCTTGTCAGGTAATTTAAAGTTTTTTTTTTTTTTTTAAATACAATTTATTTATGTAAAATTTATTTCGAAATTAATTTATCTATTTTAAATGAATTAATTTTGAATTTGGTTTTACTGAATTATTTTTTATCTGGATTATGTTAATTTTGCATTAATTTATTAATTTAAATTAATGAAGTTAGTGATGTTATTACGTTTTTTTTTTAATTTTATTAATATATACATTTAAAGTTTTTTATAATTTTATAAAGTATGATTTAGATAAGAATATTAAGGTCCTCCTCTCCTCTAGTCTATATTGTTGTGCCCAAACTGGGTCCATGATGTACATTTTAATATATCTTGACATCTGTGTAAAAAACTCATGGAATGCAATAAATGATTGAGTATTGAGTATTGAGAGTCACTGTTTTGAGGTGTTGTATGAACTTGTGTGGCAGCCGCTGGACAACGGCATCGCGGGGCGCGTGCTCGGCGGCCGCGCCTTCGTCCTGCAACAGCACGCCGGCCGCGTCGACGGCAAGAGGCCTGCCATCGGCCAGAAGGTCAGTCCGCTTAAACCCCACGAACACGCAAGTCTGCGCGTTCACAGAAAAGTCTCTTTTACTGTAGCGGCTCAGTTCCAAGGAACAACGCTTGCTGTTGCTACGATCATCGATCCTGGTGTCTAATTTCTAGCAACGTCCAATTTCGAGGTGACTTCGAGGGCAAGGTTAACTTTGCAGCGAAAAACCTTCGCGTGCTCAATAGAGCAACTTAACACCGAGGCAGCGCTTGCAGCTATACGTTCAAAGCTCCAGCGAAGCCACATTGGAGTACTGCTCAGCTCACATCTCTGGGCAGGAGCACCCAAGTAATGTATCAGTGAACCCCCTCGACTCCACCCAACGACTCTCTATCAAAATTGTCGACGACGATGAGCTCCAAGCGCTCTAGAACCCCTCAGCTTTTGGAGGGACTTCAGCTCTCTCTCTCTCTATGTGTGTGTGTTCTAACATTTATACAACGGCATGAGTTCTGAGAAACTATTCAGTATGATGCCTACGGAACAGTTTTATCACCGCAGCACTCGCCATCGAAGTGAAATTCATCCCCAACGGCTAAAACCAAATTGGTCTCGAAATGTTTGAAAGGTTCCAGATAAGCTTTTTACCTAGAACCTACCCTACAGCACAGTTTCATCACCATACCACTCGCCATCTATAACAAAAAAACTGTCCCGCCAGTTCAACGCGCGCGTGCTGTACGTGATGCCGACGCGGAACGCGCCGTTCCTGACCATGCGGGACATCTTCGAGGCCGCCCGTCCTGACCTGAACGTGGAGCAGACGCTGAAGGAAGGGGATATAGTAAACGATGCGCAGGTACAATTCTCTTGTAAACGGAAGATAAAGAAGAAGAATAATTAAAAACTCTACTTCTTAAAATATATTACAGGCTGTTAATAAGGCTGGATATGCCGGATACCGGATAGTTACCGGATATCTGTTTTATTTCTAAGAAAACCACTAGAGATAGAAAATGGATTACACTAAATTATCAAAAAAAAAAATTTTATACAAATTATTGATGGGCCAACTTTGTATGGGAGATAGATTTTTTAGTGTTCTGTATGGGTTCCTTTTCAAAAGTTGTTCAGACTTAAGTTTACAGGAGAGGTATTTTACACTCTGTATATGAATGCTATGACACTCAGGAGGTCAAGATAAATCTAGATCGATAGACTCTCGCGCTGCACTCGTGATGGGGGCTGTCCGTGTAGACTGGCCTGCTCTTGTCATTGGTGTTTTGCACAGATCACCCCCTATAGATCCCGAATATAAAAAAAATTGTACCTGCTTCAGACTTCAGACACCAACGCTAGCGGCATTCGCGGGGGCGGGGAGCGAAACGCAGCTCAGTGATTGACTAATCCAAGGACACGCGGGAACTCATAACTCGGGAGCCGTTTTTAATGGGATTAATTTTTATTTATACCAATCCTACTTGCCCCCGTATGTGGAGTATGGCCTAATCTTCTCGAGGTTTGGGAAGAGCCACGTGCCCCTGCAGTGTGGACGAAATGGGTCAAATGGTTAACGACGTTTTTTCCATTTTTTCGTTTGTTATTGTTACAGGTGATAAAGGTAGTGGGTCGCACGATCAGGTTCAAGCTGGGGAAGGGGGCGGTGGGCATACTCTGCGGCAAACGCGTGCCGGTGCACGACGAGCTCAGCGACCACCAGGTGACGGCCAAGATGTACCCCGTCGGTGAGTGCTGCTGTTGTGTGCACAGATAACCCCGTATACTGCCCTCACCAGAAAGATGGCTGCAAAGTATACGGAAACTCCATATACTTTGCTGTTTTCTTTCTTGTGAGGGTAACTTTTATGTTTCACTAGCTTCCGCCCGTGACTTTGTCCGCGTGGTCCTAAGAATTGTGTCCAGAAAGAAAATGTTAAGATAGCGCCATCTAGTAACTAGTGAAATTTTGAGTTTTTAAGCATTCCTACGGGAACCCTAAGTTTTCCGGGATAAAAAGTTTCCTATGTGATAGCTGAGTTCTTTATCTATCTTCCTACCAAATTTCATCTAAATCCGTCAGTAGTTTCGGCGTAAAAGCGGAACAAACAAACAAGCATCCATACTTTCGAATTTATAATATTAGTGAGATGAGATGAGAAGTGAGATTAAAAGCGGCAAATATGTCGTAAAACAGCCATTCCCGCCAAGGCATTCGTTTCTGATAAGAGAAACTTTTGCTCAACTTCTTTAAATTCCGTGGGCTTGTCAAGATTCCCGAACGAAATGGTGATTTAGCTATCTTATCTTCATGCCAGAAGACATCTCAATTTAACTGTTCTATCCACAAGGTACAGACGGCGGTTACCTAGTGTTGCACTGAAGACATCTGTACTGTTATCATTACTATTTTACCGATATAAGAGGGTTTCCAGCTTTGCCCTGAAGGATGGCAAAGCACTGATATCCCTTCCAGTTGCTATGATAAGCGGCGGTAGACTCTTTCCATCAGCCTTTTGCCACATGAACTTGACATATTAAGGGGCTATACTGAGCTAACTAACGCCGCCACCAGTGTTTTCTTAATTGCTGTTTTCACAGACAGAATTTGCAAAAAATTGTGGACAGAAGCATTTATGTACCCCTGAGCAATTTATAGAAAGGATCAATTATTTTTTGGGATTATCGTGTTAGTTACAGACAGCAAAAGTGCCAAAAGTGGCCGTTTTTAGCACTTTTGCTATCTGTAACTAACACGATTATCCTAGAAAATATGTGATACTTCCTAAAAATTGCTCAGGGGTACAATTATGATTCTGTCGACCACTTTTTTAAAATTCCGTCTGTGAAAATAGCAATTAAGAAAACACTGGTGGCGGCGCTAGTTAGCTCAGTATAGCCCCTTATCATCTTCCAAAACATTTGTCACAGGGTCAAAGCACAAAGTCCGCGTTCTCACATACAACCTATCCGACTACACCTACTCGGTGTCCGACCAGTCCACCGTTCTGAAGGAAAAGTACTTTACCATGGGTCAGCTTACAGTGGGCGATGTGGTCACGGCGACTGTGAAGAGTGTCAGCGATAGTGGCGCTACCCTTACCGTTGGGAGGTTCACTGGTAAGTGGGAGTAACATTTAAAGTATAGCATTGGCCTACAGCTCCGTCCGCGTGAATGTCATTTCGGGAAAAATCCTCTGTTGTTCCCCGCCCTCTATCTAAGATCTTTGCTAAACTTCAATAAATTAGGTTCAGTAGTTATTATTTGTAGTTATAAATGGCGCTGATATCTCAAGTTGCATTATTTTTGGGTTCCCGGGTGTGATTCCCGAGGGAATCCGATATTTTTACAGGATAAAATGTAGTTTATGTCATTTCTGATCCCGTCAAACTATCTCAAAAATGGCCCGTTATCTCCTTCTGATATTGACCAACTTTATGTTCCATAAACGATTCATAAAAACATTGGAATCTCCATACAAACATGACCACAGTTGATTACTTGTATGAAAAATTCAGAAAACTATGGCAGTAACTCTTGTTAACCTGTCCCTGGTACGCAGGCTCGGTGCCGCACGCGCACATGACGGACGCGGGGGTCTTCATCGACCCCAAGAAGGGGAACACGTCGGGGCGGTTCAAGAAGAAGTTCAAGGTAACATATTTTGATAGCTTAAAAAGGTTCGAATTTAAATATATATTTTGGAATATTTTTGTGGGTTTCTACATCTATATATTACTTTCACATAACACTTTTAATTTGAATCATGTGTGGTCCAAGAACGCAAATAACCTTGTATAGATATCGAATATTAAATATTTCGATACAAACAAAAGTTCTCGAGTGCAATTGGGCACCAGAAGACGTAGTGTAGTCAGACCTCCCACACGGTGGCCCGATGACCTGGTGAAAGTTGCGGGAAGCCGCTGGATGCGGGCAGCACAGGACCGTTTGTCGTGAAAATCCTCGGGAGAGGCTTTTGTTCAGCTGTTGACGGCTTTTTCACAAATTTTTTTTGTTGTCAAATTCCACTCTGTTCCTGCAGGAGGGACAAGAGCTAAAAGCACGCGTTCTCTCAGTGGACCCTTCGAAGCAACAGCTCTTTCTCACGTTGAAGTCCAGTCTGCTCTCACCCGACTTGGAGATACTGAAGAGCTATGAAGAAGCGGTGGTGGGCCACCAGTATACCGGCTGCATTAAGGTGAGATATGTCTTTGTATTTTCTAAAAATGAACATTTATTCAGCTGTTATGGCAAATTTTGTATGGAGCTGCATCGGGGAATCTTGGTAAGCCCGCTCCTATCTTACGGCTCATCATTATCACCATTAAATGAGATGATTCCTCAGTTTATCGGAACTTCTTATTTTGTTACATAAGGTGCTACTTTATTAGTGCCCGATATTTTAGTCAGTGCTCCTACTCCTGATTCTGATCAACTTTCCCCAAGGAACCCATAGTCAAATCGCAAAAATTTTTTTGGGCTTTTCATACTAATTTAGCCGCTCGGCTGATCGATTTGTATGAAGAGTCCAAAAATTTTTTTTCGATTTGACTATGGGTTTCTTGGGGAAAGTTGATCAGAATCAGGAGTAGGAGCACTGACTAAAATATCGGGCACTAATAAAGTAGCACCTTATATAGTATACTGTTTTATATAAGCTAACAAGGTTTGGTCAAAAATCCTAATAGCTTCATCTCTTTCCAGCATATAAGGGAGGACTATATTCTCGTCTCGTTCTTCAACCACGTGACCGCTTACGTGCCGAAGAGCTTCATCTCTAAAGAGCCCATCGATAACCTGATTGATGCCTTCCACATCGGACAGATTGTGAGTAACAGAAGTACCATCTTCTTCTCAGGTCCTTTAACTCTTCGCGCAGTATAGAGCTTGAGCTTCTACAGCTTTTCACCGACTCCATTCGGCAATGAGGGTGATAGTCTTTATAATATTTTTTGTATTTTGCATGCTGTAAGCCTGTAACATGACAATGTCTAAATTAGTGATTCAATATTTTATAAATATCATCTTACATTTACTTTATTCAATAGCAAATAAAGCAAATTGTTTACAATATATGCCACATAAAAACTCTATACAGGTTGGTACAAAAATGGTTAGCTTTTATTTTAAGGTACCTATACTACTTTTAATAATATGAACTCTGTTTTGAAGGTAAAATGCACGATAATAAATGTGAACCCGGAAACAAAGAAGATGAAAGGCAGCTTGACAACGGAACCCTTCCTGGCCGGTGTAAGTTGCAACTTTAAGTAAAACAACAATCCGAATTGCTTGGAAGAAATTGCTTAAAGTGATAAGATATCCCAAATACCACAGAATCTTTATTATAATACAAATACAAATTCATTTATTTGGTTAAAAGGTTACATATTGTTACAAATATAATTTACCCTAGTTGCTTTTATAACACTGAAATAGCGTTCTTTTATTTGTAGCAAATTAAAGTAAGGAAAAATAAGCGCAAGGCAAACGACACGGACGACGATACTGCACCTAAGAACAAAAAGGACAGGAAAGATAAAACGAAAGAGACCGGTGACAACGAAGCAGATATAAAAGAAGGTCAGAGTAAGAAAGATAAAAAACATAAGAATGATTTGGCTCAAGAGGAAGCAAATGTAAAAGATACTAATCGAAAAAGGGACAAAAAACCGAGTGTATCAGAAGAAAGTGACGCAATCGAGACGGATATTTACACAGAAGAAGAAGTATTGACGCCACTAGAACAAGGTTTAGTAGACTTGAGCGATTGTGTTACAGAAAAGCAATACAAAAAACGCATTGTATCTTTAATCAAATCTATACAAACAAAGTCGCTAAGAACAGAGAGAATAGATAAAAAAATCGAAGCTATAGAAGAGAAAGGCTTGAACGCTAAAAACAAAAAGTTCCACACAGCTATGCAAATGGAGAGATTGTTTATAGATCAGCGAGTGCAAAAATTGGTTGAAGTTTTAAAGATAGCACAGGAAAAATTAAAAGAATTTGAAAGTACAGAAGAAAATGAACATAATAATGATAATAAAAAGGGGAAGAAAAATAAGAGAATAGACAAAACAGATGGCGATGAAGTTCAGAAACCAGAGACGAAGAAACAAGAAAAGGAAAAAGTTAAAAGCAAAGAGATTGAAGTGGTGGAAGATTTGGAGCCAGTTTTGGAGGTACCGAGTGCGAAAGAGTTCTGGTCTGCTAGCGCTGACAAGTTGTCACAGAAGGCTCAGGAAGACGAATCTAGCAGTAGCGACGAGGAGGTAAGTGAATTTTAAATGTAATATTGATACGTACCACCGAAGAAACACTCGTGTATAGCCGGTAATCTACTAATGTTAACAACCCATTACGTCCCCACTGCAGGGGCACGGGTCTCTTCCCATACATGGAGAAGGTTAGGCCATACTCCACAAACGGGGGCCAAGTCCGGATTGGTGGAGGTTGTGGGGCTAGTGGCCAACCCCAGTGTCAGAAGTTTTCAAGCCGCCTATAAGTCCTCCGACATGGCTTAACGACTGCCATCTAACGATAGCAGCCGGCACCAACGGCTTAACGTGCCTTACGAAGCACGGAAACGGTCGAGATAAATACAACTAACAGTCAAACCCATCCAGGTTATGACCGTGTCTGTAGTTAGTTAACCTGCGTGATCGACACGTCCACGCAAGCTGCACTGAGCCACGACCGCTTCGTCTACTAATAGTCGAGCAAAATCTCTAAAAGCTATTATTGCAATTTGAAATTGATAATGTGAAATATATGAATCTAATTCAATCTAACGACAAGAAAAAATATTGATATGGTCAGCGTAAAAACAGCTTTTTGCACATTGAAGGTACGGAGCGCTAGTGTGAACGTAATTACCGTGCAGCTATAGTATTATATTTTTATTTATTTGTTTGGGACAGCAAACAGTTGTGAATAAAACAGTCTTTATACAATACAGAACTCGACATGTACGCAACGATAAAAAAATATTCAAGTAGCAACGGCACATCACGACTTACTGTAGGTTTTTTCACAGACTTTTAGTGTTTTTTACAATACAATATTTTATACAAGCAAGATCATTAGAAGTGGAGACTGGTAAAAAATGTGTATCTGCAGGTCAGAAGCAATTTAGGAATAAATAGGTCAATAAATGGAAGCTGTTTATTCTATCTAAACGCTGTACTGTTAATCGTATGTGTGACTTCAATAAAAACTCATTTTGTAAACAAGTTAGACAGCTAAAATAATTCCACAGGAAAAAGACCAACCAAAGAAGAAACGCAAGAAGCTGACAGTGGCCGAGAAAGTCGCTAAGGCTCGGGAGGAGGAGGAAAGAGTGCGTGAAATGGAACGGCGGGCCATAGAGAGCGAGCACCAGCCGCACTCCAGCGAGCAGTTCGAGCGCGCGCTGCTGGCCAGCCCCGGCTGCAGCCAGCTGTGGATCGCCTACATGGCCTTCCACTTGCAGGTCAGTGCTCGGTCATAGCATGGATCACCCCCCTATAGATTCTGCATTCAGGGCATCTAGCTACAGTAATACACATTTAATAAGGCTTGCCGATGTACTTGCGCAGTAGACAATATTTTATTACGCGGGAAACTGATGGACCAATCAAGTAGCTTCATTGTCACCCGTCATTACACGTTCCGAAAATCTCTGCCGCTATTGGTTGATTGAGTTCGCGCCTGATTCAATGAAATTGTCAGCTGTCAGAAAACTGTCACCGTGCGTTGATTGTTTCGGGTGTTTCCGTCGATAGTTTGTTCTTATCTGCGCGAACGAAGATAACCGACGCGCCTTATTTTTTGTGTACTACTGTACGTGTAGATGCACAGATCACCCCCTATAGATACCGCATACAGGGCATCTAGCTACGTGTAGGTGGACAGATCACTCCCTAGAGATTCCGCATACAGGGCATCTGTAGCTACGTGTGGGTGCACAGATCACCCCCTACAGACTCCGCATTCAGGGCATCTAGTTACGTGTAGGTGTACAGATCACCCCCCTGCAGATTCCGTATCGATCAAGCGACAGACCGTGCGGGTCTTACTTATTACTATTGCTCTTATTTTAGTTTTTTTATTTATTATAATAACAAAACAGAGTCCCAAGTTATGTTTCTAACTGACAAAAATTTATAGTCCTTGGATTATCCAATAACAGCTCCGCATTGCCGCTCCCCGCGCTAGGATATAATATGCTAGGATATAAGTTCTGCACTAATTTATGTACCTGATTTATGTACTAGAATATGCTTTGTTAAAAACTGGTTATTGTACTAGGATATCTTTTGCAAAAACGGTGAAAGACTAAATAGTTTCTGTAGGATATTCTTTGTCGGAGATAGATTGGTGTCTGTGATTGTAAAAGACTGGTAGGATAGGATACTTTAGATATCTTTTTTTTAAACTGGTTTCTGAAAGACTACTTTCTGTACTAACTAAGATACCCTTTGTGGGAAAACTAGTTATTTGTTCAACAAGTGAGCAAAGTTATTTTTTGCTACGAGTGCTGACTTTTAATAACGAAATAGCGAAGTAGTCTAGAATTGAATCACGAGCGTAGCGAGTGATTCTAATATAAACTACAGAGGACAGTGAGTGATTTAAAGGCACGAGACTAAAAAATAACTTGCTCTCGTGCGATACATACAACTTTTCACCTCGACCAGCGAGAAAAGTAAAAACGTAGTTGATTAAATTCTTTTTGGAGACAATATAGTTTTTTATTATTATAATTTAGAGGTTGCGTTCGGAAACTGCGCCGCTTGACATTTTTATGAAAACCTAAGATGAAAACCAAACATGATATTTTTAAGTAAGCGATATTCATGTTTACTAGTACATATTTATTTTAAATATTACGTCGTTAAAATGCAATAGCACAATTTATAAACTTAATTTCCATTAAATAACATACAACATTTTATGCCTATGAGTTAAATCGCTAGGCTAAAATGAGTTTCTGAACGAACCATCGCCCATATTTTTTCAGCGCCGCGCAAAAGGTGGTTCGAAATTCGAATAACCTTTTCTCACGCTCGCAACAAAAAGCGTTTTTGCTTTGAGTTTTAGGGATCAAAGGCACCCTTTTCGTGCTGGAGAGGTGAACAATATTTTATTTGAAAATGTAAAAGTGTTCCTCCCGGTCGGCAGGCGACGGAGATAGAGAAGGCTCGCAGCGTGGCGCGGCGGGCGCTGGCGGGCATGCCGGCGCGGGACGAGCACGAGCGGCTCAACGTGTGGCGCGCGCTGCTGCACTGCGAGCACCGCTTCGGCACGCAGGTACCCGCACCCCGCCGCACCCCACACCGCACACCCCACACCGCACCCAGCCTCACACCACCAGCCTATTATTATTAACATTTAAACTTTAAATTTTGTTTACTACATAGACAAGTGTTTGCTCCTATCTTCGTAGCGAGTCGATCTTTCAGCTTCAAACTCTTCCGGACCAGTACTCAGCTACAAACCAACCTATAAACTCCTCCTATGCTCCTCCTCCTTTGCTCCTATAAACCAAACCGATAACCAAATGTATGATATCCTAAACCTTCGGAAACCTTACAGGAGACGCAACAAAAAACCCTCGCAGACGCTTTACAAACGAACGAGCCGTTCCTCATCCACTCGGCTCTCCTGGACATCCTGGTGGAGACGGGCAAACCGCAGGAACTGGCCTCTCTTGTAGACCTGATGATCAGGAAATACCGGCGGCTGCCCGCCATGTACATGCAGTGCGGCGGCGCGTGCTACCGGGCGGGCTTGGTGGATAAAGCGCGCCAGGTTATGCAGAAGGCTATCGCTGTTCTCGAGAAGAAGGAGCGTGAGTGTTACAGTTGATCACAGATCAGCTCCTGTAGATACCGCATGTTTATAGTATATCAAACTTGATCACAGATCACCCCCTATAGATACAGCATATTTTCATCCATTATGAAGTGAAAATTCTTAGACGCACTTTGGTGAGCAGTAAACGAAACTGAACAGTGACGTGACGCTCGGGTCGGTGACGCTGAATCGGGTATACTAGTGCTAACCAACATATAAATTTTCACTTCTATTTTGTGGTCATAAACACACACCTTTTTCTACCTAGTACAAAGTTTCTACCACTCGAAACTTGTAACACTGAGAGTTTCGGGAAGTTGTTGGATGGAGTTGCTTTGGACCCGTCGTTTTTTCTCACTTCGCAAACACTTCTCGAAACGGCGGGGGTATACGAGTTTCGAGTGGTTGGAAAGGAACTACCTACCTACTTTGAAATGAAAATATTTTCATTTCAATGAAATGCCTGCTTCGCAGACGTATCGGTGCTAGTGCAGTTCGCTCTGCTGGAGCGGTCTTCGGGCGCGCCGGAGCGGGCCGAGGCGCTGCTGGAACAGGTGCTGGCGGTGTACCCGGCGCGCGTCGACGTGTGCAACGTGTATGTCGACATGCTGCGCAAGGGCGGCGACATCGCGCCCGTCAGGTTGGCGACATTGATTTCCTGACACATGGCATTAGGGACATTGTTTCGTTGTGAAGCTGGTAGTACTGATTGACCTGGATTTTGGAGTGTGAGATTCACCTACAACTATGGTAGTAAAGTTGATGATTCAAATACAAAGTGCATTTTTTTTTACTAATGTGTATTTTTTTTACTCAGGCAACTTATGGAACGCATGACGTCACACAAACTGCCGGCTCGCAAAATGAAAATCCTCTTCAAGAAGTGGATAGAAGTGGAAGAAAAGATCGGAGACAAGGAGCAAGTGGAAATGATACGACAGAGAGCGGCCGAATACATAGACAAGGCGAAGTTTTAAACATGTACCTAATATTTATGAAATAAAATAAATAATCCAATTTAGAACTACATATATTTTTATTGCAAATGGTAACTCTGATATTTCTACCCTCACTTAAACCTCATTGGGGAAAAAAATAGATTCAATAAACTTACAAGTTCTTTGGTTCTTTGCTATGTCTAGAAAAAAAAGGGTTCGATTTAAATGGAAAATAAAACAATGTAAAGATTTATTTCAATGACGATATACCTATATATACTTTGTACACACATACATAATACAATTTATTTAACTTAAAGATTTGAACATAAAGGTTTTGTTGGTTTTTATATTGTTATTGGCTACACTAATATTTTTCGGCATCGGTGGGGGTGGCGGTGGCTCAGCATAGTTATCTGGTGATGACTTCACTGCTGGCCCGGGCTGGGCAGTAACATGCATGGCAGGAGCTGCAAATTTGCTGGTAACACTTGTCCCATAGATGTTTACAGGATCACAAAGCTCATAACCCAATTTCGAATAGAACTTTTCTTGCCCCTTTGTAGATAAGTGCACCGTCTTTAATTTTAGAAAGTTCCGGCAATATTCTTCGACTTTTTTCATCAGATACGATCCCAATTTTTTGCCTCTCAAAGCTTTACTGATGACCACTGTCTCGATAAAACAGCTCTCAGGTATGCTTGGTATCGGTGTTAACTTGCAGTGGCCTATTATTATTTTCTTATCGTTAATTAATATTAAACTGGTGGGTAGAGCATCGCAAGACGCTTGAAGGGACATCATTCTAGCTGTTTCACTTCGAGGCCATTCTTCGTTTATCATTTTGCAGCAATCTTGTAAATATTGAGGATGCTTGTGGAGAGGTAATACTTGTAGGTCTTCAAATTCCATCTTGGCAAAGCAATCTAGCAAAAAAGTAACTAATTTTACAAAACGAACAAAAAATGGTTTTTCTAAACTGAGATGAGGATTTTTCATTTTCTACGGAACCCATATTGGTAAATGGTAGAATTTTAAATATTTTCTAAGCAACACTTGGAAGGAAATGTCAATGTCAAAAAATATCGAGACAAGCGTTTGCAATGTGTTTGTTTCTTATTTTGCGATAAATTCTGACTAATTTATGCGTGAATTTGTACGTTACTTACGTGAGATTTATTATTCTATCGCGTGCACGTAAAACGGAAATATATAAGTGGGTGAGTACATTTTAAATCTTTAAATTTACATGGCGCGGTCTTGCCCCGAGATGTTGGGCGCAAAAACTAACCTATTTTTATCTTCTGTCATTTCATTATACTTCTGTTGTCTTGCCTGGATGCAAAAGTACTCTGTGAAGCAGCTTTCCAGAGAATCTTGGCAATGGATAATGAAAAGAGAATGTTACAAAACTTTGTTTATAAACAGATCCATGCTTCTCAAATTGATAGGTTTTTTACTATAATATGTATAAACTTTAGGGTGAAATGTTAATTAAAAAAAAATTAAAAACAAGAATGGAAAACATGTTCCATAGGCAGCACTCAAACTAAAATTCTTTAGAATTGTGACACTGTAGTTTTTCTTCATGACTGGAGTTGAGATCCTAATAAAAATATTTTACTATAATAAAATATAACTGCCCGCACACATATAACTTTTGCACTTTTAACAAATTGATTTCTTAAATTAACTCAAAGTATGTATAAATTATAAGCAATATAAGTAAATTGGGATGTGCTTCCAGGTAGTCTACCTTATTGCTATAAGAAATCTCTTCCATACAAACTTAGTAACTTTTATTTTATTATTTTGAATTTCAGTCATAATGGACGATGACGATGTGCCGACCCTATCAGCAGAGACATTCGCAGCGCTCCAGGAGTTCTACACCGAGCAACAGAAACGGCAAGAGATCATGGACAAATTGGAAGCAGATGATAAACTGAAGGAAAACATTATTTTTGATGAGAACTGGGTGCGTTTGTCATTACTCCCATAGCTGTAATTTTTGTTTTCTTCTTGTTTTTAACCGACTTCAAAAAAAAGGAGGAGGTTCTCAATTCGTCAGTTTTTTTTTTTTTTTATGTATGTTCACCGATTACTCAAAGACGCCTGAACCGATTTGGAAAATTCTTTTTTTGTTTAAAAGGGTATACTTCACAGGTGGTCCCATATAAATTTATCGAAATCGATTCAGCGGTTTTTGAGAAAATCAACAAAAACATAACAAAAGTTGTTGCGATTGAAGTCGGTTTTTTTTAACGTATTCAGCGTGGTCATAGGCAATCTATACTATGTATGATCTTAATTATAATCTTTGTCTTTGATATGGCTTAGTTAATTATAGTTCACTAATTGTAGGACTAGGACCTTATTATTTGTCCTGACCTTGTCGTGACCTTATGCAACAATATGCTGAGGCAAAACCTTTTTATTGGCGCAATACAGAGGACAAAACTGTAATACACAGAATTAACTAGTTGTTTAGTAAGTTTGGAGCGTGCCATGCTAGGTATATCTCTTGTGGATCACGTATCAAATGTCGAGACTCGACTAAAAACCAAAGTTGCAGATGTTGGACAGCTCATCACGAAACTCAAATGGAGTTGGGCAGGGCATTTGGCTAGAAGGGAAGATGGGAGGTGGACTAGAGTTTTAACAGAGTGGCAACCAAGACCAGGGCGAAGATCAGTAGGTAGACCGGCTGCCAGATGGTCGGATGACATAGTTAGCATTGCTGGACGTTGTTGGGCGAGACTAGCGAGGGACCGAGACAAATGGCGTGCAAAAGAAGAGGCCTATACCCAGCAGTGGGCTAATGTGGGCTGATTAGATAGATTAGTAAGTTTATGTACTTAAATAATGCTGTTTGGTTTTCTGTATTTTGTCGATAAATAATAGTTTTCTATTCTATATGTATTATGGAAGATCTGACCGGAGTGAGTTCACCTGCTAGCCCTATATTTGTCATTGTGACTGTAAGACAGTAAGTGGAGCTTTATTTACAACAACATTACATAATAAAATAATAGGTTCATGTAGATTGTTCAAAAATGTTGTAGGCTTTAGGGCATTGTTAAATTGTGATATACAGGGTGACTTTAAATTAGTTCTTGATACCAAAGGTTATGAATGTGCTCATGATAACAAACAACTTTCCCTAAATAACCCATAGTCAAATCGCAAAAAAATTTTTTGACTCTTCATACTAATTTGGCCGCTCGGCTGATCGATTTGTATGAAGAGACCAAAATTTTTTTTGCGATTTGGCTATGGGTTCCTTAGGGAAAGTTGTTTGTTTTCATGAGCACATGCATAGCCTTTCGTATCAAGAACTAATTTAAACTCACCCTATATATATTTTTTTGTCTTGATAGTTCTCCTGTTATTCCGTCTATCAAACAACATACTTGCCTTTTTTCCACAGCAACTAAGCCAGTTCTGGTATGACGAGCCAACAGTTCAGGCCCTTGTGAAGGTGGTGGACAGAACTCTGGCTGATGGAGGCAGGGTCGCCCTCATCTCCTGTCCAACGCTGTTTGTGCCAGTGAAAAGGCAGATAGGAGCACGAGCTACAGGTATTTTTCTTATACCATACATAACCAGAATTGTTAAGAATTTAAACGTTTTTTAAACCTATCAATATTTAATTACTATACCAAAGAATCAAGTGGACAGTCTTTACTGCTTTCTTTGATATAAATATAAGATCTTGGTAAGCTTTATCCATCTTTCTGATTCATCATCCAATCACTTACCATCAGGTGATTGCGTATAGTGGAATAGGGTTATCTATACATATAGACTGTGGACAAAAAAATCGACTCAAGATTGCTTGCTCAACTTTTGAAAAATTAACTCAGTCTACAAAACTGCTAAACACTAAAAACAAAAAACTAAAAAACCACCAAACTAAAATCATAAGCAGTAAACACACAGTTTTTGAACTTTTGTTTTAGTCTTTTTTTGCTAGATTGAGTTAATTTTCCAAAAGACGTGCAACAAACCTTGAGTAGATTTTTTTGTCCATGAGTATAGATTAGTGGTTTTCAAATTTTGCTATTTGCTATTTCCACACGCAACGTGTTACGTCGCATCTCAAGTGTCAACTGACCTTTATTGTTTGTTTTCCACAGTAACACTTCTAGAATACGACAGGCGATTCGAAGTCCATGCTCCCCATTTTGTCTTCTATGACTACAACCTCCCCGACAAACTGCCGCCTGAACTTGCACACAGCTACGACCTAGTCGTGGCAGACCCGCCATTCCTCTCCGAAGAGTGCATCACGAAGACAGCGGAAACAATCAAGTTGTTGGCTAAAGATAAAATAGTTGTCTGTACCGGAGCTATTATGAAGGAGAACGTTGAAAAGGTTCTAGGATTGAAATCTTGTGAGTTCCAACCGAGGCACAGGAATAATTTGGCGAATGAGTTTGCTTGTTATGCTAATTTTGATTTGGATGGATTGTTAAGGTGATACAAGTGATTAGTTAGTGGTGCGTTCTGAGGATACGCTCTGACTGCATCCATTCACTCTAACAACAGCGTAGCCTAATGTAAATACTGTAAGTGGGAAAGAGACTCTACAGAATGGTTGGTATCTGAGCGTAGCCTTGGAACGCAGGCCTGGTGAGCGATGTGTGTGTGTGAGTGAGTGCTAATGCGAAACTTTGAATGCAGGAACTTTGTATGGTATGTAAAAACATTCTGTAAATAAGTATTTATTTACACTTTAGTACACAAATCTGCAGATTTGTAAATACCTGTAACTGTTACCTTTAGGTAACAAAGAAATAATATGAGGCAGTGTAATTGCTACAAGCAATCATTTCCAGACACCATTATAAATATTGTCGTAATAATAAGATTAACGACAATAAATAGTATTTGAATTGAATTGAATTAACATTGTTTGCTTTTTAGTCCAAAAATGGCATTTATTATAACCCCTTTACCTAATTGTAAGTACCTAATCAGAAGATCTGTACCCCAACACTAGGGCAGTGCTTCGGCACCTTGGGACCGAGACGGACATGGCTATAGGATTTGTATGAATTGTGATATTTTACTTTATGTATAACCATAGTATTTAAAGTAGTAAATTGCATAGAACTTACTTTACATTTGTAGAACTTTACTACATGCGATTATGGTCAAATTTTTTTTTTTTTTTTTTTTTCAATCTCAGTCCGTGCGATCCTTCTAACCCATTGTAAGCTGAAGAGAGGAAATAGATTTGTATGGGGTATTTAAAAACTATTTCTCTGGAGCGATTGATTTCTAAATAAATAAAACAAGTTATTATTTTTATAAAACTCGCATTTTTATTTTTCTCCTTAACAAAACTATTTTTTTATTACATTATGCTGGTTAACATCGTATTAATTCTCTCAAATCTGACAATAGTGGGCCACTTAGCGTTAAAATGTTGCCAACAACGCAATATATACAGGGTGTAACAAATTCATCAAACTCTCTCTCTCTCTCTTAACGTGTGGCACAATTTAACCGACCTATCCCCAAAGGTATAGGCGGCGGTTGCTTGATGTGGCACTTATCATCAAACTGAACATTGTGAACATGTAGAAGTCACAAAAGTGACAGCCCGATCGTGTATCTCTTTCACTCCAATAGTAGCTATAATGGTGGAGCGAGATATACACAGGCTGTAGCGCTTTAGTACAAGCTCATTCTCGTGACACTAAACTTTTGTTCTACTACTTTGCTTAGAACGAAAAAATTATAATTCAAAAATTGGTCGATTTGTACGAGAAGTTAAAAAAAGTTTTGGGTATTTTTGAGCTAGGTTGTAGAACGAAACTGTGAAATTTCATGAATAGAAGCTGTCCTTCATATATTGCTACACTTTTATTACACCCTGTAGATATATACATATTACATATCAACACTGATATAGTTTAGGCGTAATGTTAACGTAATTATAACTGGAACTGAATTTAATTATTACATTTTTATCTTATATAAGGATTTACACAAGGCATCTATAGTAATGGACACTTTTATCATTAATAAATTACAATAAATAGTTCATTTTTAATTGAAATATTCCAAAATAGTCATGAGTGATTTGAAATATTTTTTAGTTATTGAGAGATTTAATACATTCAAAAATTAATAAATCCAAAAATAATAAAAATATACTTTAACTATTTTATAACATTTAATTACACGAATAAATGTCTCACTGCATTTTAAATAAACTTAAAAAACTTATTACATTTGTACTAAAACAATGTTGATGTCTTTTTTGAAATTCTCAGAGTCATTACACTACAGAATATATTTTGTATCTTATTCTTATTTAAAAATATTGGTGCCGCTATATTTTTTTATACTTTTCTGACCTGTATATTTCGCTTAATATGTATATTGCAAATCTACCTATATTTTATATAATTTCTTTTTATTTATTTATTTGGAACTATCTACAAGGCCATTTCAACTTTTCTACTCTGGGGTCGGCTCCGATAGAAGCCAATGTTAGGTAATATTATTTTTTGAAAAATTAATACATACATACATAACCACATAACACAGAATGTCCACAAATATTAACAAAATGGAACGTAACGTTAAACTGTGTATTTTTATTCACATTATTACAAAAATAGAAGCTTGTCATAATACTGAGGAACTATTAATTGCGAATATTTCACATTTTTAACTTCCACTTTTTATTTGTTTATTTTTAGAATATTCAAAAATAAATACTGTTTTTTTTTTAAATTATATTTGATATTTCTGCTATGCCAACTCTAATGCAAAAAAAGTATTTAACGGAGATAAAAGTAACGAGTTGTCTCGAGCATATCTGAGAACGTAAGAAGTGTTTAATTTTTTGAGTATTCTACAAAATACATAATATAAAAATTGATGTTAAAATATTTAAAATGTTGTCAATTGTCAAAAATAACAATAGGTACGATAGTAACAAAAAAATATTTGCACTCAAATTGCCATTAGAATACGGTTTTCTTTGCATAAAATCTTTCAGCTTCATCAAAAGAAGGTTAGTACCATGAACATTGAACACCCTTGCGTTATCTTTGTCTCTGGTTACGTTATGATTTGCGTTCGCGCAGTTCACGATGACCTTGTACGCGTGTGCAATGGCTTTCCACGTGCAAAGCTCACAGAAGCGATACCGTCGTGAACACTGACGACACAGCAGTGTTTGAAATTTAAGTAATTTAATGAATATTTGATCATACTTCACAATGCGTAACAAAATACAATAAATAACTGATGAAAATTTCAAAAGAAAAAAATACATATCACAACCTTACTATAGAAAGTACATTTATTTATTAATTACCTATTTTGGGGTTCCTATGGGGTCGGTCAGCACGTGAAAACAAAACGCAGATCGCTCTAGCTTATCTATGCTAGATACAGATGCTAGAACATCGATGTGAATGAACCACTATTTAGGGCTTCTTGTATTGTAATTTGTAATGTTTGATTTGCTCATGCATATGGAAACTTTTTACAGAAGTAACAAATAAAGATAGCGGTTAAGTGGTTGCAGCTACAGACTTTCACTATTTGAAATTTCAAGGAACACATTTAAATAAATAAATAATAAATATCCGAGACAAATCACACGGTCATCTGGCCCCACACTAGGATTCCCTGTATTACGGGAACCAAAGTTCTTTATTTAGTATGTATCGCTTAGGCTTCTTATTATATTCTAAGCTTAGCCCATTAATTTCTTGTTTAGTAGAAAAATAATACATACTTATAATAGTGAATATTATTGGAAAATGTGGATTAAGCTTGCATGTGTTGTCCCCACCGTTGGACATAAATCAGTCAATAAATATACAGGCGTAACAAAAGATTTGTTAAAACTTTAAAATGAGCTTTTACTAATGAACTGAACTAATTTCGTTATATGAAAAAAATATATATAGGGTGACTTTAAATTAGTTCTTGATACGAAAGGCTATGAATGTGCTCCTGATAACGAACAACTTTCCCTCAAGAACCCATAGTCAAATCGCAAAAAAAATTTGGACTCTTCATACTAATTTGGCCGGTCAGTTCATCGATTTGTATGGAGACTCAAACTATGGGTTTCTTAGGGAAAGTTGTTTGTTATCATGAGCACATTCATAGACTTTCGTATCAAGAACTAATTTAGGGTCACCCTATATATGTCCAGCATGGGGTTACCGATTTTTTTTTCGATTTTAGCAAAGATATTCAGTTCCACATATAGAAATTTATTAAACATAGCTTTTTGCTACATCAAATTTATATTATTTTGTAAAATTTCACTTAAAACTAATTTAATATTTATTCCTAATAAAACAAACTACAGTTAATGAGATAATGGGAAAGAATGTCATCTAATGAATTGTATATAAACTGTCAATTCTATATTAACATAAACCTATGTTTTTCTAATATATTTTTTTTGCAATATTTAGTCCCAAGAAAGACCAAAGAATTTATTTCAAATTATCATCTCGTTTAATGTTAAGACAGATTTTTTTATCACATTCAAAATGCTTTTAAATAACAACTAATTATTGAAATAATCAATTTTATACTAAAACGCACGAATAACATTCAAAACAATCTTGTGATGGATTTTTAAAATTCCTTAACAAAAATAACAGCGAGAAAGAGAATAAATCTTGTCGTTACACAAGCATTTTTCGTGTATCTTTCGCGCATCAACTAAGGCTGGAATTCATTTTTAAATTCACTAATCGCACCTCTTTGCTTTCGCCTTAGTCAAGCAAAGAGTTTCAATATCGAGAGCTCACCATGTGCAAAAATACTATACTTCCAATGGGTGCATATCTACAGGCTGTTCTTTCTAACAGATGTAACATCTACAGCATGATGTTACACCTATTGGAGGAACAAAATGGGGGATGTCCTTAAAAGAATGAAAGGAAGACCTTAATAACAGACCTAAATTAACTAATTGCACAATATACATACAACGTTAAATATTATAATAATAAAAACACAGTAACGAAAAACGCCAAACAAATACACGACAATGTATAATACATGAAAAATTACAACACAAATAAATAATAAGCATAGAATACCGATTTAGATTCTCTGTATCGTCCATTAGGGATATTTATGATTGGTTAAAAAGAAGGCAACAGCAACGCTATTGTTGACATAAGATCGTTGTTTCATTGTTCGTGTATTTTTGACCAACAAGTTAATTTACTCTTATTTTTTGTACTTCCCCCAAACATTGCTTGACAGAAATTCCTACTTAGCTAGCGGCCATAAGTTCTTCATTGCTCTATGTTGTTCTACAACTCGATAAAGCAATTTGTAATTCAATGGTACTGCCTACTCCAATAGGAATAAGGCATTAGTAATGTAATGTATACTTCATTCCAAAAAAAAAAAGCAAAAGGTAAACAAACACTATGGAACTGACACATGTCAATGTCATCTGCATACTATGTTTGTTTACCTTTTGCTTTTTTTTGATTGGAATGAACCATATGTAATTCATTGTTCTCAAATCTCAATAACTAAAAGAGTATTGTAAAAAAAAAAGATATTTAAATTATTTTGGCAATGAAAACACACAGACAATGAAACAACAAGAAAATCGTGGGATCGGTATATTAATAACGAACAAATCAGTCAAGGACAATCCGTGACGGAACGCATGGTTATAATACGTCTAAATAACAGTGGTCACAATGGAAGGCACCCGAGGTCGCGCGCGACGCACACTCGCTTTTGCTGCGGCTATAGGGGGATACGAGATGGACTGGTTGGAAATCATTTTGAGGGGTTTTCCGAGGTAACATTACTTAATTGTAATCCGGTAGTTGCCTGCTAGTCATCTGAGCTCCTTTTTACTGACATCAAACTACGTTTTGTAGTAATTATGAAATTATAGAGGTTTTTCTGCAATTTAATAGTGTTATTTAGTGAACAATATACAGGGTGTAACAGAAAGGTGTGATAATACTTCAAGGTTGGCTTTTACCCATCAAACTGAACAACTTTTGTTCTACAACTTTGTTCAAATCGCAAAATTTTTTTTGGACTTTTCATACAACTCGATCAGCTGGACAACCTTTGTATGAAAAGTCCGAAAATTTCTTTGCGATTTCAACAAAGTTGTAGTTCAAACAAAAGTTGTTCAGTTTGATGGGTAAAAGCCACCCTTGAAGTATTATCACACCTTTCTGTTACACCCTGTATATTAAAAAAATAACGCAGTCAACTCCCAGATTACAATTAGCGGTTACATGAAATAAGGTTTATGATAAATAGATAACCTATTGTATATACGAAACAGGTCTGTTGAAATCGTCTGGCGAGAGATTCTAGTGCACCTCTCTCCAGCCGAAGACAAGAGTTACATTAGATTAAAATTTTCTTAGTTAGATATTTAATTCGAATATTGTCTGTTTCTATCTGTACGTATAACTGTCTCGTTTCTGTACATCTACATTTGCCCCTGTCTCTCCCTGTGTGTCTGTCTCTGTGTATCCCCCGGACTGCGCCTACCTGCGGCGGGCCAGCGCGGCTCTCAGCACCAGGTAGGCTACCAGCAGCAGCAGCGCCAGGCAGCGCGCGGCGGCGGCGGCGGCGGCGACGGCCAGGCCTGCCAGGTGAACTACCTGCGTGCCCAGAGCCCCCATCGCCCGCGCACACGTGAGCTCGCGCCGCCATCATCCCGTGCCGCATTTGCCGCTCTCGAACACGCCCTGCAGGGGGAGGGGGAGGGAGAGGGGAGGTCAACGATTAATAAAAATGTTGCAAATAGGGGTAATTAACCTGTCGCTTTTGTACCGTTCTTTATCGAATAAGGTAAAGGAACAAGAAACTAAAAAGTATGTTATAACGAAAAACGTGAGGACGAATAGGTGCAAAACACGTTCTCATTTATTAAGGAACATTGGGACACATAGGTACGAAGTACATTCTCATTATTTAGGAAGGTGGAGACAAATAGGTGTAAAGTACTTTCTCATTATTTAGGAAGATGCAACAAATAGGTGCGAAGTACATTCTCACTATTTGGGAAGGTGGAGATAAATAGGTGCGAAGTGCATTCTCAATTTAGGAAGGTGGAGACAAATAGGTGCGAAGTACAGTCTCATTATTTAGGAAGGTGGAGACAAATAGGTGCGAAGTACATTCTCATTATTTAGGAAGGTGGAGACAAATAGTTGCGAAGTACATTCTCATTATTTAGGAAGGTGGAGACAAATAGGTGCGAAGTACATTCTCATTATTTAGGAAGGTGGAGACAAATAGGTGCGAAGTACATTCTCATTATTTAGGAAGGTGGAGACAAATAGGTGCGAAGTACATTCTCATTATTTAGGAAGGTGCTGACAAGAAGGTGCAAAGTACATACGCATTATTTAAGAAGGTGGAGACAAATAGGTGCGAAGTACATTCTCATTATTTAGGAAGGTGGAGACAAATAGGTGCGAAGTACATTCTCATTATTTAGGAAGGTGCTGACAAGAAGGTGCAAAGTACATACGCATTATTTAAGAAGGTGGAGACAAATAGGTGCAAACTACATTCTTATTATTTAAGAACGTGAAGACAAAGAGGTGCAATCTCATTATTTGTCATACAATACTCCGACATGTCACAGATATACCAAGTAAGGTCAAATAGATAACTAGATCTCTTATAAAATAAAATATAGTCTACAATCTTCATCCTCGTCGACGCCAGCGGCGACCACGAAGAACAAGCACTGTATTTTAACCAGTCGGGGCAATGAGTGTTACGTGCAGCGCCATCTAGCCTGTCATCTTAATAGTTTCTCGGTAGGTAACTTGCGGAAGGGCGAGAAGCGCACTAGCACCTCCCTTGTCAGCGGCGCGAAGTGCAGCGCCATCTAGCCTGTTATCTTCGAACCCTGCTGGAACCTACCTTGCGGAAGAACGGCGAGAAGCGCACGAGCGCCTCCCTTGTCAGCGGCGCGAAGTGCAGCGCCATCTAGCCTGTTATCTTCGAACCCTGCTGGAACCTACCTTGCGGAAGAACGGCGAGAAGCGCACGAGCGCCTCCCTTGTCAGCGGCGCGAAGTGCAGCGCCATCTAGCCTGTTATCTTCGAACCCTGCTGGAACCTACCTTGCGGAAGAACGGCGAGAAGCGCACGAGCGCCTCCCTTGTCAGCGGGGCAGCGTGGAGCGGGCAGCGCGGGTCCTGCGCGCACGCGGCTAATGCGCGCCGCAGGAACTGCTCGAGCGCCGGCCGCCGCGCCCGCGCCACGCCCTCTGAGGACCACAGCTGACGTGGAGGGAACGGGATGCACGCGATCTGCGATGGAGCGAGAAACAAACATTTAATAATAATAATATGAAGGACAAATCACAGACGGTCATCTAGCCCCAAACTAGGATTCCCTATATTATGGGAACCAGAGACTGATATACATACACATATATATCTAAATATTTACATACATAATACACCCCGACACAGAAAAGACAGACAGATTATTTACTGTAAGAGCTGAGTTGATTTTGTATGCATCAAAAAGAGCTATCTCCGAGCTGCCTTAACAGTTTATAGACTGGCCGACACCGTCGGAGGTGCCTACCGTCGCCTTGCCGACCAGGTGAAAAACGCTCATTTATTAAATAATATTGTAAATAATAAAATAATAATAAACAATGATAGTGAAATCCGCGGAGACTGACTCTCGATCAATACCTTTATGCTCGATGACCGTCCGTTTCATATGCGCTATCTATCTGAGTCTCGGGTGTGATGTGTGGCGGGCGGTGAGGCAGACGGCTATCTCGCACGGGACATCTCTTGTCTGTAACCTGTAGCTAACACAGAGATACCTACCCCACCGCCACGCGCACCTCGCACTGTGACCTGTGTCTGAGAGCGCGGTAGGCGGCAGTAGGCAGTAGGCAGTAGGCAGTGGCACAGCTACCTTGTTGCCGTAGTGCGCGCGCAGAGCCAGGTACAGGTCGCGGAAGCGGCGGTAGCGGCGCAGCAGCTGCCAACGGCACGCGCCTACCGCCACGCGCACCTCGTACTCGTGGTGCGTGCGGGCGCCGGCGCCGCGCGTCACCCAGCCCGGGATGCTGATCACCTGGCCTGCGCGGGAGGGGGTAATAATAATATCTGGGACAAATCACACACGGTCATCTGGCCCCAAACTAGGATTCCCTGTATCTTGGGAACCAGAGACTGATATACATACACATATACTTTTAAATACATACATATATAGATATAATAATACACCCAGACTCAGAGCAAACGATTCTGCTCATCACAGAAAAGTTTGCCCTGTGTGGGGATCGAACCCACGACTCTCGAATCAGAGGTCAGGATCGCTAACCACTTAGCCACCGAGTCAGTTAAATAGACTGCCCGCTACTGGCATGTACGGAGCAAACGACAGTAAAGCTATCTCTTTCAGTCATAACTAACATCTGTTCCGTTACTTTAATATACTACTTAAGCACAGAGAAACAATACGGTAGTTCTTTTAGTCATCTCGTTAACAAGTCACATCATCCCCAATGCAAGGGCACGGGTCTCTTCCTAACTCCCACGGGTTAGGCCATACTCCACACACGGGGGCCAATTCCGGATTGGTGGAAGTTTCAGGGCTAGTGGCCAACCCTAGTGTCAGAAGTTTGCAAGCCGCCTAGGCGTCAGACATAGCTTAACGACTGCCATTTAGAGATAACAGTCGGCACGACTTAACGTGCCTTGCCAAAGCAGGTCGAAATTAATGCATTTAAAAGTCAAACCCATCCAGGTTATGACCGTGTCTGTACTCAGTGAACCTGCGTGATCGACGAGACCACGCAGGCCGCGCTGAACTACGACCGCTTCATATGGCCACATGTAGGGTTAACGCAGTCACAAACTTTTTTATATAAATATAAGCAATTGGTAAGCCCTTGGCATTATCTCAGCTAGTGGTTAGTGTACCAATTCTACGCTGTAGGGACTTTGTACTAGGTGCAAAATATCACGAACACGGTTTTTTAAATCCCTTGAAAATACAGTGCGTTTTCCGGGATAAAACTTATCATATATTTATTTAAAATATGTAAATTATCCTCTTTTATGTTGTACAATAAAGTGTTTTCAACCGACTTCAAAAAAAGGAGGAGGTTCTCAATTCGTCGGAATCTTTTTTTTTTTTTTTTATGTATGTTCACCGATTACTCGAAGACGCCTGAACCGATTTCGAAAATTCTTTTTTTGTTTGAAAGGGTATACTTCACAGGAGGTCCCATATAAATTTTATCGAAATCGATTCAGCGGTTTTTGAGAAAATCAACAAAACATAGCAAAATTGGAGTTGTTGCGATTGAAGTCTGTTGTTTTTAACGTATTCAGCGTGGTCAATTATCAATAATTAATTTATTAGGATACTCACTAAAATCTATTGGATGATTTAGACCAGGATATGATGTGGGGTTCTGAAAAGGAAACAATAATTAATCACATTTAATCACATAGCTAACACCACTGAGGTCCCTGAGGTTCCCTGAGGTCTACAGTATGGGACTCTTTAAGAAGGGATTGAAAAAGTCTTTGAAGAAATCGGCAAAACAATGATAGCACTCCTGGTGTTGCAAATGCCCACAGGCGGCGGCGGTAACCACTTTCCAGCAAGTGGGCCGTCGGCATTTCGCCATCTTATATAATAATATAAAAAACACTGTAATAGTGGTATTTTAAATCTTTAATCGACGCTAAAGAAATAACTGACAGCCAAGGACCTGAGAGGGAAAACGCTGCCTTTTCTATATCTTGTTTTGTTTCCTTTTTTGAACTTGCTTTCAAACAGTCGCAAACAATGTTATTTACCTACTCAGGAGAAGTACTTGAGGGATTGGAATAAAAGAAAGTATATGTCTTTCTCCATAGCACAAGCTTTGTGCATGCCAAATTTAATCAAGATTGGTTGAGGCGTTGAAGGGTCAAAAGCCCACAATAATCAACCAAACAAATACCTATACATATTATCACATTGGTTATATTAGTTATGGATGTAATTAATGCAATAATAAACAGTTTAAAAATACTGCAGTATCACGGTATAAACATTAGTACTACATATGGCTACAATACAGTACACTACAGTACCTACAGTATGGCTACTCCCTGCCCCTTTCTGAAAGCAACCTAACACCCCTTCGGATTTCTAAGATCCGGTTGTTTAGCGCGACGCGAGCCACTAAGATCCGGGGACGGTTGTTTAGCGCGACGCGAGCCACTAAGATCCGGGGACGGTTGCTTAGCGCAACGCGAGCCACTAAGATCCGGGGACGGTTGTTTAGCGCAACGCGAGCCACTAAGATCCGGGGACGGTTGTTTAGCGCGACGCGAGCCACTAAGATCCGGGGACGGTTGTTTAGCGCAACGCGAGCCACTAAGATCCGGGGACGGTTGTTTAGCGCAACGCGAGCCACTAAGATCCGGGGACGGTTGTTTAGCGCGACGCGAGCCACTAAGATCCGGGGACGGTTGTTTAGCGCGACGTGAGCCACTAAGATCCGGGGACGGTTGTTTAGCACGACGCGAGCCACTAAGGTCCGGGGACGGTTGTTTAGCGCGACGCGAGCCACTAAGATCCGGGGACGGTTGTTTAGCGCGACGCGAGCCACTAAGATCCGGGCACGGTTGTTTAGCGCGACGCGAGCCACTAAGATCCGGGGCCGGTTGTTTAGCGCGACGCGAGCCACTAAGATCCGGTGACGGTTGCTTAACGCGAGCCAAACATCACACGTTTATGCGTGTACAATAAACATCATATTTTTATTAAGCAGTAGTAGGTAATAATCGCGTCAGTTTGCTGGCGTCTAGTGTGTGGTACTATATTTTTATTGTATTAAGACAACTCACCTGTATAATCGCAGGCGGCGTGTCACACGTGACCCTATCGGAGTCGTCCGACAGATTCCTATTGGAATCCCTGGAGAACCGCCGCAGCGGGTCCCAGGGCTCGCTGCTCTCCGAGGGCAGCTCGTCGTTGGACGTCGACACGTTGTCCGACGCTTCTAGCTCTTGCTCTTTCAGCCTGGGGGAGAAAAGGACAGCTTGATTTTTGGATTTGACTTTGATTTTTTGAGACAAAAGTCATGAATGTGTAGGGACTGTGTGTTCCCACTCTTCGGAAGAAAAAGGAGTTCTGCCAGGCGACGTGGTATGCCTGGGGAGCGGCCGTGGTCCAACCAATGAATGAATGAATGAATGAAAACACTTTATTGCATAACATAAGCAGGAAAATATAAACAAGTATGATTAGTGGGAAGGGAAACGCCGAAGAAGAGACTGGAGGATGATATGAGTATGAAAGGAGTTTTGAGACGACGTTTATGAGAGATAAATGGAACAACACACATTGCGCCGACCCCAAAATGATTAGGAACAGGACGGGTACATTCGGCAAGTAGTTGACCACTTAAGACAGCTTGTTCATACTTTAACAAGGATTTTTTTTGTCAATTAGGAATGTTATTGTCAATTTCTCCCGCTAGAGGCGCCACTACACAAAATATTGTCTTAATGAATAATAATGCATTGTTCTCTTTAACTTATAACATAGTAGCGTCCTCTATGATTACTCTCTAGTTCGTCTTTGTTAGTTTCAAGCCTTTGGGTTCAATTTTCCAGCAGTATCTAGCCTATTATTTCTACTAACAACCGACCTGGTGATAAGCGGATCATCCAGGTGTCCGTTCTCCGTGTTCCCGGTCTCCGTGGTGACGTGCATGTCGCTCTCCGACAAAGTGAGCGATGGCGTCTCCTGTATCGGCGTCACCATCACCGGCCGCCGGTTGTTCTGGTTGTCGAAGAATGAGTACTGCAGCGCCATCTCGAGGCGGACGTATTTCTTCTGAAGGTCTTGGAGTACCTGTTGGTTTGAGAGCAAAGTATGTAAATAAGAAATTCGGTACGTCTTTTTAAATGATTGCTATTTTTTGCGTGTGTTGTTTTAAAATTATGAAGATAAAAATATAATAAAAATATCAATCATTTTTTTAAACAGCGCGGCGTGGGCTGATTCAGGGACAATACAAAACAGATCAGGATTGCTCTTGTTAGTTTACTTCTTTTTATTTGGTAACACAATAAAGAGTAGGTACTTTATTTGATACGTAGGTATTTGCTTTATATTTTTAAGTAATCTGCCGTATGTATAGTGGTGCCGTGACCAGGATACAGCGTTGACGTTCCCAGTACTACTCACCGCTATCTGCCTATTCAGCTCCTCTTTGGAGCAGTCATTCTCTAAAGAAGATATGACGAGCATCTTCTGTGAAGCGATGCGCGCGCATAGCCTCTGCATGGCTCGCAGGGCCTCTGCTTCTGTCACCTGGCGACGCCCTTTGCTATCGCCTGGTTAACAAATGATGTCATTACATTGTGCTCCCTCGGTCAGTAACTGATGCCCAAAGTCTATGCTCATTCACGGCAAAACTAAAAAGGTTGTTATTGACCCTTGCATGCTACTTTGTCGACGAATTTTTTACAAAAATGAAAACAATAAAATGATCAAATATTACTTGAAATAAGCTATGTGATGGAATGAATAATTTTAATTGTAAGTATATACATTAGTTTACAAAAACCTAATACATGTTTATTTTAATAAATTGAATCATATTATTAAAAATTGAATTATATTATTAAAAATTGAATTATATTATTAAAATTGAATCATAATATTAAAATTTAAATTATATTATGAATAAATTAAATTAGTAAGTATTTGATTTAAAATATCTGATGTGACTATTTATTATATTTTAACATTTGACTTGCAAAATATTATTATTTTATCAATAACTGATTGTATTGTATTGTATTCATATCGGGCCCTAGATTGATATAGAATATATTATATGGAGTCGCATTTTTTTGTTAAATTGATTCGATAAGTCATTTCTCGTTATTTACCCACATCACCCCCACTACTGGTGTCTTTTGATACCTAGAAGGTTCACCCTTACTCCACACACGGGGGCCAAGTCCGGATCGGTGGATTGCGGAGGTTAGGGGGCTAGTGGCCAACCCTTGTGTCAATTTTCAATCCGCCTAAAATACCTCTATCGGTCAGTAAACCGGTCGGTGTGGAAATCCTTGGGGGAAGCCTTTGTCCAGCAGTGGACGTCTTTCGGCTGATGATGATAATGATGATAATTGACCACGCTGAATACGTTAAAAACAACCGACTTCAATCGCAACAACTCCAATTTTGCTATGTTTTTGTTGATTTTCTCAAAAACCGCTGAATCGATTTCGATAAAATTTATATAAGACCACCTGTGAAGTATACCCTTTTAAACAAAAAAAGAATTTTCCAAATCGGTTCAGGCGTCTTCGAGTAATCGGTGAACATAAAAAAAAAAGATTCCGACGAATTGAGAACCTCCTCCTTTTTCGGTTAAAAATAGCTCTGACATGCT
The DNA here is from genome assembly GCA_958295455.1 of Coleophora deauratella. Taxonomy (NCBI): domain Eukaryota; kingdom Metazoa; phylum Arthropoda; class Insecta; order Lepidoptera; family Coleophoridae; genus Coleophora; species Coleophora deauratella. The sequence goes on along the minus strand of OY282404.1, from coordinate 1,242,211 downwards.
TAACGACTCACATCTATTGTTAGCAAGCGGCATTAACGGCCTAACATCCCTTGCCAAGCACGGAAACGGTCGAGATAAATTTCACTAACAGCCAAACCAATCCAGGCTATGACCGCGTGTGTAATCAGTTACCCTGCGCGATCGGCGGGACCACGAATGCCACGCTGAGCCACTCCGTACCGACCGAAGACCGTTTCCAAAGGCATTTAAAAATTAAATGATATAAAACGATACTCACTTGTCAACTTTCTCCTGTATTTCGCTCTCTGATGCCTCTCCTCCGGCGACCTCTCTACTGAACTCGACGACTGGCCATCCACTATCCTTGGCTAGAAATAAACATAAACATGTTATTGTTTACGACAACTGACTGACTTGGTGGTTCGTTAACAACCGATATCGTCCCCACTGCAGGGGCATGGGTCATAACTCGGGACAGTTTGGCCATACTCCACACAAGGGGACTAAGTTCGGATTGGTGGTATAGTGGTTTCCGCTTCTGAATTCTACGCTAAGTACTATGAAACAGAGTTAATTCCGATTATTTTTTACTTCTCTAACGAGTCGATCAGCTGATCCGCCAACTTAGTCAAGGATGTCCAGCATTTTTAACCGACTTCAAAAAAAAGGAGGAGATTCTCAATTCGTCGGAATCTTTTTTTTTATGTATGTTCACCGATTACTCGAAGACGCCTGAACCGATTTGGTTTTTTTTTTAAAGGGTATACTTCACAGGTAGTCCCATATAAATTTTATCGAAATCGATTCAGCGGTTTATAAGAAAATCAACAAAAAAATAGCAAAATTGGAGTTGTTGCGATTGAAGTCGGTTGTTTTTCACGTATTCAGCGTGGTCAATTTTAAGGAAAACGGTTCAGTTTTATTAGTAGAAGACCCAATTTAAAGAACGTCAGTGCAGCGGCTTTGTGTGTGCGCCACAGTAGTCACGTTCCGTACGCACGCACACTAGTCTAGGCTACGACTATTTCGACTGTATCACCTCTATATTATAGTGTGCGTGCGAACGGAGCGTGCCAACTGGCGCGCACACATACAAGCCGCGCAACGTGCTATAATTCATAATTATTTATTGCAATCACAAGTACAAATTGTTGTGACATTTATCAAATACAGTCCCATTGTGATATCTTCATAGGCACAGCAATATAGGCAAAGCAATATAGTAGTATAAGATAACATATTTTATTTATACTACGGTGCGAAGAAAACACATATTTTAAAAGATTTTTTAATGTACAATAGTAAAAATATTTGCATATTGATCAAATCAGTTGAATGGCGGGACCTTATTTATAATTAACATCTGTTCAAAGCAAATAATTTGAAATTGAATCTGGAGTGAGCCTGCCAAACTATCACTCACCCTATGATAATCCTCAGTGCTGGACATCTCGTCGCTGTCATCCGCGGGGCCGAGCCGGAAGCTGGGCCGCGGCGACGTCTCCCGCTCGGATGACGTCACCTCGGACGCGGGGGCGGTGGGCGACAGCGGGGTGGTGGTGGCCGGGGTGGGGGGGAGAGGCGGGGGCGACCCGGTGGCCGTGTGGAAGGTGTCGTCTAGCGGCGTGTCCAGCGGGTCCAGGCTTAGGCTTAGACTGGAGAAGAAATAGTTTTATTTTTGTTGAAGCAAAACTAAGACAGTGTATTAGATTTATTTTTATTTTATTTATTCAGGGAACATACAGTCATATAAGTAGTGTTACATACAAATAACATACAATGTTATAATATTACAGCAGACCTGGAGTCCCATAGGATATTTTTATTACATAGCTCTGAGAAAGAACTTGTGCACTGTACATGCTAATTTAAATTAGACAAAAGTTTGCTAATAGCACTTTTGTAAGCAGCCAAGGATAAATTAAATATATCAATTGTTGTAGTAGCGCGTCGAACGTCTGAAAAAACTATATTTTGTAGAATTGGTAGATGAAAAGTTGCTGGCATTTCTAACACAAAAAAGGTTATGTAGCATATTCAACGGAACAGATGGTGTACGTATGAGTTAGGGCGAGGCCACAACACTGCGTTGCGACATCGCATCGCAAAAATCGTCGAGGCGAGCATAAGAACACGTGTTGTGCGGTCCGTGTCTCACTAGAAACTGACCTGATAGTTCTTCTAAATAAGTTATTATTGTATATGAACTCACAATAAGGCATAAAAGTAATCAATTACATATATGACGTTACCTGGTCTTCTTCTTCCGGAACTCCTCGCGCTCGTCAGCGGATAGCGGCTCGGGCGCCTCCTCCCGAGGAGTCCGCGTCAGCACCAGCTCCGACTTGCTGCGTTTGACGCCATCAATCGGCGACAGGTCGTCATCACCTGCTGAACGGTAAGAGCTTATTGTCGAAATATGTTGATTCAGTTTAGGAAAAAGTTTGATTGGTATAATATCTGGGACAAATCACACACGGTCATCTGGCCCCAAACTAGGATTCCCTGTATCTTGGGAACCAGAGACTGATATACATACACATATACTTTTAAATACATACATATATAGATATTATACACCCAGGCTCAGAGCAAACAATTCTGCTCATCACAGAAAAGTTTGCCCTGTGTGGGGATCGAACCCACGACTCTTGGATCAGAGGTCAGGATCGCTAACCACTTAGCCACCGAGTCAGTCATTATTAATCAATAAAGTTAAAATATTGTCATTACATGTATGGGAAAAGACCCGTGCCCCTGCAGTGGGAACAATGTGGGTTGTAAATCAGCCAAAAGACGTCCACTGCTGGACAAAGCCCCTCTCCCCCCCATAAATATTTCCACACCGACGGGACTAGCGCTGCCCGCATCCAGTGCCCGCAACAATCACCAGGTCATCGGTCCACCGAGTGGGAGGCCTGCCTACACTTTTTCTTCCGATGCGTAGCTGGTCTTGCGCTGTCCTTAACCAAAAACAATCCCAGGTCATAGCTCCATTATTAACCGGCATTATTACTTCAATCTTTAGCCTCAAGTAAAGTTAGCCTCAAGTTACCCACGTAACTTGTCTCCCGTGTGTGGAGTATGGCCCAACCTTCCCGCGCTATGGGAAGAGACCCGTACCCCTGTAGTGGGGACGATATGGGTTGCTTACCGTTGGGAGAGGTGGACGCCAGGGCGTGCTGGATGCCCAGCTGCTGGGCGTCCAGCATAGCCAGCTCAGCCTGCAGCCGCTCGATCTTGACGCGGTGAGAAGCGATAGCCGCCACCCGACCCTGAAGCTCCTCTTCCAAGTCCACCAGCTCTTTCTTCTGTTGGAGTTTAAGATGGTTAGTTTGGAGTTTTGAGATAGAAATTACAGAGATTTCCACTGGTAAATGATCAGCCAAAAGCAAAAGACAACCACTGCTGGACAAAGGCCTCCAACAAATATTTCCATGACGACCGGTCTTGCACTGCCCGTATCCAGCGGCATCCCGCGACCTTCACCAGGTCATTGGTCCACCGAGTGGGAGGCCTGCCTACGCTACGTCTTCCGGTGCGCGGTCGCCACTCGAGAACTTTACTGCCCCAACAACGGCCATCTGTTCTACGAGCTATGTGTCCCGCCCACTGCCACTTCAGTTCAAATCGCGGACCAAATCGTAAATGTAGCTTCTAGTGATGATACTGAACGACTTTTTCTAAGGAACCAATTCAATTTGAGCAAAAGAAACTTGAACTCTTCATATAAATCGATGAGCTGAGTAGCCAACTTTATATGGGAAGTCCAAACAATACGGTTTTTCACCATTTTTTGAAAAGTATCTCAATTTGATCATTAGATGGGAAAAAGTAAAAAATATTTTATTAAATTTTTTTTGAAACCTATAAGTACCCCAAAAGTACATTTTAAATTACCATTGCCAATAAGCGCGCGAAAACGATAGCCGCCATGATGCTTAGGTCGTGACGTCATTTCAGGAGTAAACAAAAGAGCTCTGTACTAAAATTTTGACACATATCGCGTACAAAATGTCATTGTTTACCACTATTGTGACGTCACCTGACAACCAGCATGGCGGCTGTCGTTTCAGACATTTGAATAACAGATTAAAAAACTTGATTTTTGTAAATCAAAAATAAAATGTTTTTTCTCATTTTATTGTATAGAAATCATATTAAATAGATAGATAGATAGATAGATAGATATAACATTTATTCACTTACACGACACTTTTTACAAAACAGGTTTAAACATTTTACAAACAGAAGAGAAAACAATAACAAGAACATAATATATAAAAACATCGATTACGTATTACAAATACCACAGTAAATAAGCAGTTTTCGATTTTTTCTTGTATAGAGTAAAATACCCTATTTTTTGTGCTACATTTAAAATTTGGTCCGCAATTTCAACTTCACACTGTATATAGACATCATTGCACACATACACACACTTACTCCTCACTCGGCCAGCCCAACAGCTGTCAACTCACATGGCGGTCCACGGTCTCCTTGATGCCGGTGGCGGTGGCGGGGTCGCACTGCTGCAGCAGGTGCATCAGGCTCTCCGTGGACGTCTCTGACGTCTCGCTGTCCGGGCTCGGCGTGTCCTGAAAGGGTCAGGCCATTAACTTCTTATAGATAAGATAAGATAATCTTTATTGTAAAACTGTGTACAGAAGATGTTACATAGAATATTCAGTTTCAACAGATTGCCCATTTCGGACGTACAACATTCAAATAACATTTATAAATTACCAAAATATTCATTTAAATTGTAAAAACATTTCTTTATAAGCCACTCTTTAAGTTGATTTTTAAATTGTACACCATGAAGTGATTTAATAAAATTAGGTAATTTATTATATATTCTAATTCCGTTTACAAAACAACTCTTTTTATATATATCAGTATTCGCTACCACAGAACACAAATTATATTTATATTGAGACCGTAGGTGTTTGTTCCTTTCATCCTTTTTATTGAAGTACTCACTATTATTTCTCATAAATAAACAAATTTCTAGTATATAAATACACGTCAATGTTAGAAATTTCCAATCACCATCTTATCTTATTTTAATTATTATTTAAATTGAATGTTGTGTCTGTGACTAACATTAGTATATAAGTATCAATGTTACTAACAAATTATGGATTATCTTCGAAATAAATTATTATTATTATTAATAAATGAAGTAGACAAGAAGCGAATATATTAGCTCTGAGGAGCATAATACCGTACCGAGTCCTTATTTATTTGCTTTACTTGCTGGCTTTCGGCCCGCGACTTCGCGTTTTTAGCTATCCCATCTAACAGAAAGTTCAACGGGAACTTCTACTTATCATACTATTGTATAAAAAGTCCCCAAAAACCCATACTGAATACTCAATACCTCCCATACAAAGTTCGTCATCAGTTGAGTGATTTTTACGAAATGTTCGAAAAACTGAATTCATACAAGTTCCTTGGGGAAAGTTTTTCATTATGAAAAGAAGTCCCCAATAATGTTTTCGGAAGACGTATTTTTTTAAACCGTGTACACTGAACATGAGATTAATGAATAAACTAAAAAAAATTCAAAGCAGCGGGAATAAAAGCTAACAGGTGCTGTGCTAGGGTGGTAAGCTGGACACGTACCTCTGGCAAGCGGTATCCGCGCGCCTGCATGTCTTGCACTTGTGCGCTCACGAACGCGCGCAGAGCGTGCGCCTTGTCCGCGAGCTGCGCGCGCAGAGCCGCCGCGTGCGCCTCCTCGTTCTCTACCTAGGGGGAGCGGGCGCAACATGTATACCGGCTCTAGGGGAGGCGAGAGTTCTGAATATAGGATGGAGTGATTTTTCTTTAAGAAGGAGGCCATTTCTGGTTTTTCTGTACATTGTTTTAAAAAAATTGAGAATATTTTTACTATATTTTTAAAAATTAACTACAAGTTCTCGTATTAAACTCAATTTATTTGCAAGCATGCTCGTTGTGTTACCGCAATATACGTTTCTACGAATCAGAAAGTTCTCTTGCTAAAGTGAGAAGACCGATATCATGCTTATGCGCATACGGTCGGATCAAATGAATTGTTTAGGTAATAAGCCGATATAACCACATGATGCGGTGACAGACATTGTTTTGCGAACCAACGGTAGCTAAGGCTAGTTAAGATTTTTCTGAAACCATCAATCCATTTCACGGCAGCAATTAGGTACTTTGATTTTACAGTTATCTTTTTTATCTAAAAATTCGCGAGTATTTTAAAAATAATCAATCTCAACTTACAGATAAAACTAACGACAGAAAAAACATCACAATTAATTGATTTTATTCCGTATACACAATCACGCATCACAATATTCAGAACTCAAAGCGAACTAAAAATCTACTGCAAAATAAAAACACAATGAGTTAATTAAATGGCAAAATAAGGGTGTCGCAAATGAATGCGTCTGAGCCAAGGCACAGTGACACTAAAAGTAGCTCATCGGTGAGAAAACGACTCTACTTTTTACTGTAAACAACAATATCATTGTTTTGCTAAAAAGTGAGCGCACTTTGAAGCGGTACCACTGGTTCTCGAAAGTGTTAAGGAAATGTTATGTGTATGTAAGAACTCGCTTGAGCCGCCGTATCTTGCTCAAAGACAGATGAAAAGACACTGCCTAAATCATGTGTATTTACAGTGTTAAAAATACACATTTTTTGTAGCATAAGGCGGGATTGTATTCATGAAACTGAGAAAGAACTACAACTTTCCTAAAATTGCAGTCTTTTCATACAAATTGATCAGCCGTTTCATAGAAAGGCTGATTGCCTTTGTATATAGCAAGTACAAAAAAATGCTATTCCAGCAAAATCGTAGATCCAACGTTGTTTTTTTACGTGAGTAAAAACCTTGGATCATGTAGTATCATGTAGATTTTTGTCCACGTTATTTGTTATAAAATTCCTTATTCGAGAATATCACATTAAATTCTCATTCACGTCCACTAGAACCAGTGGTACCGCCGCGAAGCTCCGATAGCACGGGCGAATGACATCAAATCACATGTTACGTGACGCATTAAGTAACACGCGTAACGACGAGACAATAACCTATTTATTTACTATGCATTATCTAAAGTAAAAGTAATCTCAAAGAAAGACAGTAAATATGATACAAACTGTGTTAACATACGCATTACAAAAGCTGTCTTTAAAAGTGATCTTCTACTCATGAAAGTAAACAACTTTTGTTCTATGACTTTGTAAATAACATTTTTTTTTATTGAAATTGCTTTTTCATATAAATCGACAAAATATTTGGCCTAACACTACCTGCCTTATACAGGGTGAGTTTAAATTAGTTCTTGATACGAAAGGGTATGCATGTGCTCATGATAACGAACAACAAATCGAGAAACTGACTGGCCAAATTAGTATGAAGAGTCCAAAAATTTTTTTACGATTTGACTATTGGTTTCTTAGGGAAAGTTGTTTGTTATCATGAGCACATGCATACCCTTTCGTATCAAGAACTAATTTAAAGTCACCCTATATGACCAGGCATAGCACGGCGAGATTTTTCTGCTCCTATTTCAGCGAAGTTTCAGAACAAATGTTATTTAAATTTTATATCTTTTTCGTTTATCAGTTTCATTAGCATAAAGACAGTCCTAATTAATAACATACCGTTTGGTTACTCTTTTTTTTATTGTAACCATAGTTCATTAGTCAATAAATCGTTTTATCTGTTATAATCTGTTATGTAAACACTTAACTATATTTAATGGTCACTGCCTTTATTTATATCAATTACCTTATCAATACACTCGCTCTAGTGAAACATAGCAAATACAATAATAATAAAAATTAGGGTCTGTGCAAAAAATTAAAGGTTTTGTATTTGGGTCTAAGAAAAATTGCAGGTTATAAATAATTGTATTTACCAATGGAAAGTTACCCTATACGTACGTAGCTACAGATGCCTTGTATGTTGAATCTATAGGGGATTATCTGTGCACCTAGTACTCTTACTGAAGTTTTGTGTAGTTTCTGAGTGGCCGGCTGCCCCTATGCTCGGTGACCGTCGGCTGCCCCTATGCTCGGTGACCGTCGGCTGCCTGTATGCGTAATCTGTAGGGGTTATCTGTGAACTTATACGTACCCCTAGCCACAAGTCGGTCGTGCATCTATGACCATCGGCTGCCCTGTATACGGAATCTGTAGGGGTGATCTGTGCACCTACACGTACCCCTAGCTACAAGTCGGTCGCTAGTGATCTGTGCATCTATGACCATCGCCTGTCCTGTATACGGAATCTGTAAGGAGGGTGACCTGTGGGGGGTGGGGGTGGGGGGGTCACACACTCACGCAGGTGCGGTGCGTGTCCCGCAGCGCGGCGAGGCGCTGGCCCCGCGCCGTGAGCTCCCGCTGGCGGTGGCGCAGCGCGCGGCGCCGCTGCCCCCAGCCCCGCTCCAGCGCGCGCCAGTCCCCGGACAGCCGCTTGCACGCCGCTGCGTACTCGCGCTCCATGGCCTCGCGCTCCTGCGAGGTGAAGGATGGGAAGAGGATAAGGATCGTTATCCAACGACCCGAAATATGGACAAAAAAATCTACTCAAAGTTTCATGCACCACTTTTGGAAAATTAACTCAATCTAGCAAAATAAAACTAAACCAAAAGTTCAAAAACTGTGTGTTTGCTGTTTATGATTTTAGTTTGATGGTTTTCTAGTTTCTTAATTTTAGTGTTTAGCAGTTTTGTAGACTGAGTTATTTTTTCAAAAGTCGAGCAACAAATCTTGAGTCGATTTTTTAGTCCACCAGTGTATTAACTAAACGAAACTAAAATCTTACTTATTCTTATTGTTTAAATGCACAAGTGACTTTATTTGTTTGTGTGTGCTTCTTGGAAGTCGCAGCAACGGATCGACTAGCTGGTCAGCCTAATCGGACAACTTTGTAAGAAAAGCCCAAAATTTTTCTTAAGAAAGTAAGAAGAGTAAGAAAACATTAAAAATATTTTATCATTTTAGCGCACCGCGGCAACAGACAATTGTCATCTGATAATCAGAAAATCCAGGCACTGAGAAAACAAATCTGCCCATCACACAAATGTTTCGTGATGAGTATTGGTAATCGAATCCATACCCTGCCCCTGGTTGGAAATCGAATCCACGACTCTCAGCATAAAAATCAAGATCTCCAACCACTACGTCATCTTATAGTCCAGTCTAAGGTGACTGACCTGGTCCAGCTCCCGCTGCGCCTGCACCAGCTCCTCCCGCTCGGCGTGCCACCGTCTCTGTCGCTCCTGTTGCTGCAATAGGAACTGCTGTCTCTCTCGCTCCAACTCTGCGCGTTGCGCTTCTATGCGATCGCTTTTCATTTCGCCTTCTATGTCCCTGCGAAAATAGTCACAACTTATAGTGATGAAGCTCAATGGTTTTTGAGAATCTATGACTTTCTTCTAAAAGTTATTATTCTACTTATTATTTTTCAAGATAGTTGATACTTTTGATTGTAGGTTCTTGGTGGAACATCATATCACTCATTTTGCTAGGGGTTTTTTCACTATTTAGAAATTATTAAGTACCCACACATTGTGATTTAAAAAATAAACATTGTGCCTAAAGACGATGTCCGAAACCGGTCGCTAAGTAAGTAAAAGTGCAGTTTTATTTCTTAGTTTATGTGGAAATAGTGAAAAATGCCCTAGAAAAATGAGTATTATTTTTCAGTTCATTAGTAAGAGAAAACCAACAAGAAAGCCGCCCTGAAGAAAAACGCCCTGTTGAGCGCCCCCGGTACCACTGAAGTGACGATGTTCAAAAGGACCTGAAGACCCTACAAAGAGCCGATTGGCATTATGCGGTATAGGACAAAAAAGTGGCGGCATTTGGTGTCGAAGGCCAAAATCCTCTTTGGGTCTTTGAACCAGCGAAGTAAGTAAGGTACAAAATATAGTATAGGCAGGCCCACTCGGTGGACCGATGACCTGGTGGAGTAGAAGGCGTAGAAATCCTTGGAGGAGGCCTTTGTCCAGCAGTGGACGTTTTTCGATTGATGATGATAATACAGAGCCACACAACAAGGCACTCACGACAGCGTGTTGTTGAGGTTCTCCGCGCTGGCGGCCAGGTCGGTGGCGGACCAGGACAGCAGCGACAGCCGCGACAGGTTCATGGCGGGCGCGCCCTCCTGCCGCAGCTTGGCCGCCTCCGCCGGGTCGTTGTAGCGGAACATGTTGGTGCGCCCCAGTAGGATGATGCAGCCTGCGGAAGTTGTTAGCGTTATTAATATTTGATATTTATTCCTCTCCCCCCCCCCCCATTCTTATGAATGTTTTATGTAGAATATGTAAAAATAAAGAGCTAGATTTTTTATTAATTTTAGTAATAGATATTTCACGAGATAAAAACTTTTAGCCTTTCGGACCGTTAAGCCGTTTTCGCAACTTTTTCTTATTTTGTCAACCAACTGGCATGGGCACCACACATATGTATAGAGACTATAAAACACTAGTGGAGAAAAATAAGGGGGGGAAAAGCCTTTGCGTCAGATCGTTTATTTATTATCATAGCTTGTTTGTTTTTTATGTGCCACAAATCAACGTGTGTGTGTATGTGCAGCAGTGTCACTGACCCTGGCTGAGCTTGGCGGGCCGGTCCAGCAGCACGGTGTTGAGCCAGCAGAGCGCGCCGTCCCGCAGTGTCTATGTGTGTGTATGTGCAGCAGTGTCACTGACCCTGGCTGAGCTTGGCGGGCCGGTCCAGCAGCACGGTGTTGAGCCAGCAGAGCGCGCCGGGCGCGGGCCGCAGCGTGGCGGCGCCGTCGCGCAGCGTGATGCGGCAGTGCAGCGGCAGCGCGCCGGCGCCCACGATCTCGATGTGCGGCGGGGGGTTCAGCTCCGCCGTGCCGATCACCGTCTCGCCCTCCTGAGAAGCCCGGAAACGACATTATAACACTTTATTATAACAAATGTGGAACGTGCTATGCTAGAAGTGTCCCTAAGTAATCGGCTCACAAATGAGAATATACGTTCGTTAACAATGCGCAATTGATCAGCCGTAAAACTTGGTTCCAAATTGCAACTTTGTATGCGGTATTTATTGGTGATCATCTATGCCCAATTCCCATTCACCTCTTACTCAAACAATAATAGAACGTTCCAGAACAACTCCGTAATATTTTTTTCCTGACAACAGAATAGCCTACTGTAATTTTTGAAAATGTTAAAATAACAGACATTTCAGGTAAATCTTACCTTGATTCTGAAACTTAATAATCTATACTCATGGACAAAAAAATCGACTCAGACTTTTGGAAAATTAACTCGAGCAAAATAAAACTAACCCAAAAGTTCAAAAACTGTGTGTTTACTGTTTATGATTTTAGCTTGATGGTTTTCTAGTTTTTAGTGTTTATCAGTTTTGTAGACTGAATTATTTTTTCAAAAGTCGAGCAACAAATCTTGAGTCGATTTTTTTGTCCACCAGTGTATATAGGAGATCATCTATGCCACCACAGAACAGCACTCACCCTTAAATGGTACAACGTCACGCCAGTAGACAGCAGGTTATCATCAATTCCCACCAGGTGAGGCATATCGGAATCCAGGACCACCCCCAGGCCACTCTTGCGAAGACCTAAAGCCTTCTGCTCCTGCAATATCTGCTGCGTCTCCCGCCACTTCTCCGTCCACTTCTCCGTGAGGACTTTCTCCTGTGCTTCTTTGCGTTGGAGGGTTTCGAGTACGCCGGGCTCGTTCTCTATGGGGTCCTGTGAGTGAAGGTTTTGTTTAGTTGACAATAAAAACAAATATGAGGTGCTCTTAAAGTATATGCTAGGGATTAAAAGTATAACAATTTTTTCACGAAACAAAACTAGCAAGGGTATCTCCTGCTATTTCAGTGGACTCAAGAAGACATATTATAGGTACTTTAGATCAAGATGCAGTATATCTATTTATCTATCGTTACTGGGATATCACTTGTCTACATCTACAACACAGTTCTGTCACTTCACGCGCAGGCTAGCCCTGTATCTACCTGCCGCCATTAACTAACATCTCACCGTATTTTACGCAATCTGCGCGCGAAGTTTGTCGATCTCCTCCCGCAATGAAGAATGTTAATGGGTCCGTTAAATCACTTGAAACTTTATGACCTTGTAGCCTAAATGTCTAGAAATACACTTGTTTTTGTTTTATTTAAATCAAGCGAGTAGTTTTGAAGTTACGATAATTTTAGTTTAACATTTCTAACTGTAGTTTTTTTATGTGAATCGGTGTTACAGTAGTGTTACAAGTATAATCGATGACAGTTTTAAAAATTGATTGAAAAATCGAATGATTCCTTAAATAGACGAGTCAGGCTACTATTTCTCAAATAACTCCGATTTCTTTACCGCGGCCGCCGAGACAATGATTAAAAATGCAAAAGTACTTACAACTTATTTTTTTTCTTTTTTATCACAAATCTGTTGATCCTTATAAGATACCTATACATATATACCTACATACCTATTTTTCATTACTAGTATTGAAAAATTTAGGTAATAATGATATTTATGAACTTGATATTTCGGAAATAAGGAGTGAGGGGCAAGGTAAAAGTGATGGTGTCAAAATCACTTATGTCATCAACTGTAATATAATGACACAATAACGACACTGAAGCGGTCATGGCTCAGCGCTGCTTACGTGGTCGCGTCGATCACGCAGGTTAACTGACTACAAACACGGTCACAGCTTGGATGGACTTGACTAGCAGTCCATCCAAGCTGCCTATAACGCCTCCGACATAGCTTGGCGACTGCCATCTAGTGATAGTTACTGATATTTAAGCCCATCCAAGTTGTGACCGTGTCTGTAGTCAGTTAACTTGCGTGATCGATGCGACCACATAAGCAGCGCTGTGCCATGACCGCTTAAGTGCCGTTATTGTGTCATTATATTACAGTTGATGACATAAGTGATTTTGACACCATCACTTTTACCTTGCCCCTCACTCCTTATTTCCGAAAACTGGGCATAAAACTTAAACAAATATATATACAGAAAATAGATCTTCGCTTATAAATTACTTGAAAATCTCTAAGAAGTTATCTATAAATCTTAAAATAAGTTGATAAAATTTAAAATATTGTTTGTTTGTAGGTGTGGACAAAGCCCTCTGCGCGAGAGCCAGACTCGCACTTGTCCGGTTTTTATTTTTTATGTGTATCGGTTAACTCATATTTATTTTATTTTAGATTGGCTAGAAATAGCTACGGCGACGACGTTACTGTTTATGCAAAAGTTATCAGATAAGGAGAAGGTGATAGACACAACTTTTGGCTTTGGGTCTGGGTGGATCATACTTTTCATGTATTTCTTTTGACTTAAGGTTCAAAAATGTAACAGTAAAAAATAACTTTTCGGGTATATTGGTAGTTGTATTTAAGCACTTTGACACGAGCACGATTTTCTAGTTTTTTGATTCGTCATTTTTAAAATTTTCAACGCAAACTTCATACATAGAGGTAGGGAGCGGTGCGCGCACTGAGCGACCGTTGCAGAGTGACGTCACAGCAGCGTGCGGCGACCCCGCGTCACTTGCCTACCTAAATAATTCAGTATCTCGGAAACTATCAAACGTATCAAAAAAATGTTTTCACCATATTTTTTTATTTTTAATAGAGTATATTTTAAGATAAAAAACAAAAATTGGTGGTATTCTTCATTCCCTAATCAGCTTGACGCTGGGATCCTCGTTGATGGTCGGCTTGTCATGTCATGATATTGCGTCTGCCACATTGAGGGCAACTCGGCCAAACAGTATACCTGTATCTACCTGCCGCCATTAAGCGACATATCACCGTATTGTGCGCAATCTTCGCGAAGGTTGTCGATCTCCTCCCGCAATTCCCTAATCAGCTTGACGTTGGGATCCTCGTTGATGGTCGGCTTTTTGATGATATTGCGTCTGCCACATTGAGGGCAACTCGGCCAAACAGTATACCTATACCTACCTACCGCCATTAACACATTGACTGCCGCTCTGTACACTGGTTACATCACGCGGGAGCCGATTTTAGAATTTTGGTAGCACCAACCCCGCTCTGGGGCGGGGCCGGCCTCCCGTCGCGGTATCCCTTCCCCGCCCCGGAGCGGGATTGGCATTCAAAGTGTTAAGCGACATCTCACCGTATTGTGCGCAATCTGCGCGCGAAGTTTGTCGATTTCCTCCCGCAGTTCCCTGATAAGCTTGACGTTGGGGTCCTCGTTGATGGTCGGCTTGTTGATGATGTTCTTCGCTCTGTTCGCGTAGCGGAGCGTGGATAAGGTCTCTCCGTAGTTGCAGTCCGCGGGGGATATCTGGGAAGGGTACAGAGTATGTTTTAAATTATCTTCTAAGCTGAGTTGCCGCCACATTTTGTCCTATCCACCCTCACGACCTGTTGGTACGATGCAACCTTTACATAGTAAGTTACTCGTAATATCATTTAGCTGACAGGTTTCGCCAAATAGGTAACATGAGGCTTAGACAAATTTAAAGCTAGACGCGAGAAAACAGTTTTCTCTTTCATTCGCTTAGTATTAGAATGGAACAAATGCTTTTAAAGCTCGCGCCGCGCGCGCCGTACTACTAGGGCAGAATAACGTTCAACCTTAAGAATGTTCGGTAAAGCATTGATAGCACCCCTACTGTTTCAAATGCCCACAGGCGGCGGTAACCACTTTCCATCAGGTGAGCCGTCAGTCTTTGGCCATCCTTAACAATAAAAAAAAATAAAAAACCCTATACTCTTATGAGGCAGTCATGCAAAAATAAGAAAATATATATTTTAGAACTTCAAACAATAGGCTCGGTCGAGACTACTTATCAGAGAATGTTACTTAAAACTATACGTTTCAATTTGGTTACATAGACAAAGTCGAATTACAGTTACTCGGAGTCGAATGAACTTTATATGACGTCATCTTTATATAAAGTTCAGATATACATCCGGTAGCTAAGACGTATTAGGGAACCGACAAAAAGATTAGATTTATTAATTACACATCACAAGTTCATACAAAATATGCAGATTATAACGCGTGGGTGTACAACTAGGCACAATATATAGGTCAATCAAGGAGGTTAAATCAGAAGCCGTTTTCAATGATATAACCCAGTGGTTTATTCAGGTCCAACATACAAAATCGGTTAGGAGTAGTCCATTCTTAATTATTCGTAACAATAGCGAGTTTTAAAAGACTACCAACGCCATCTATTACATTTTTATAGAAATCAAAACCATGGAGATGGTTACATAGTACACATATGTATTAGGTTACACACGTGGGTCTTCCCAGCCGGACCACCACCGCTTTGGAAGTTAACTATGTCAATAGTGAAGTGATCGTCAATAGCGATAAAAGATAATAAAATCAATAATAATAATAATAAATTTATTTACCAAAAAACACGTTTACAAGATTTCTTCTACAACTATAGTGGTTAGATATTGTAAAATAACTTTAGAGTGTCTGCACCTAAGCTAGGTTTATTAAAAACCTGTATTTCTGGATACAGAGCCCTTCCCCGGAAGACTTACATAAAAAGTACATTTAAAAATAAAAGCGAAGTGTTAGTATGCATGTAAGTGTGCGTGCGTGCGTGCGTGCGTGCGTGCGTGCGTGCGTGCGTAATAATACAAAAAATAATACAAAATAATCAAAAATAAAACCAGTGAGTTTAACTACAAAAATTCGATTATCAAACGAAATAATCAAACGAAATAATCAAATCAAGTAAGCAACAAAAGTGATAATAACCCTTCACAAACTCATACTCACGGCCGCAATCATGATGGTCTTGGAGTTTCCCCCGAGGGAATCCTTCAGCAGCCACGTCAGCACCGAGTCGCGGTACGGGATGAACACGTTCTTCTTCGCACTCTTCGGGGTACGGTCTGCGGACAACGTTAGTGGTTACAAGAGGAAACACGAGTGTAATTGGTTCGTTTCGATTAGAAACAGAATAACTGAACTATTGATAACAATGAAAATTTTTATGTCTGTATTAGAACAAAAATACAAAAAAAGATATTTAGTTATCTATAAACGAAAAAAAAAAACATCGATATTTCTGTTTCGTGATAAACTGTTAAAACAATAGTTTTCCAAGTGACGATTTTTATGCAAACCTTATGATTAGGTTTGCATAACAAATCGTGCCAACCTGCCAAGCGTGTTGATTAGGGGAAAAACCCCCTAATGATAGAACAGATGGCCGTTGGGGCATTTTATTTTTAGAGTGGCGACCGCGCACCGGAAGACGTAGAGCAGCCAGGCCTCCCACTCGGTGGACTGATGACCTGGTGAAGGTTGCGGGAAGATTCCTTAGGAATCTTTATATCGATTTCCTTAGGAGACCTGAGTTATAACGATGCTTATTTCCATAGTGGCAAGACTCACTGTCGGCGGGCTGCGTCGCTTCCGCCAAGGCCGATATGACGGAGCCGAGCGTCACGAGCGACTTGTTGATATGGGCGCCTTCCACTAGCCGCTGCCCCGTGGCGCCGGTCGCGTCCGCTCGCTCACTGGAACGAAATGGGTGTTAGCGGAATGATTATTTTAACGCTTAGTACCAACGTCGCTTCGGTTTAGATGGCGCACTTTTTTTTTTTTTTTTTATGGCAGAGGTGGCAAACGAGCAGACGGATCTCCTGATGGTAAGCGATTACCGCCGCCCATAGACACCCGCAACACCAGAGGAGTCACAAGTGCGTTGCCGGCCTTTGATTTGGGAGTACGCTCTTTTCTTGAAGGTTTGAATGTCGTATCGTACTTTCAATAGAGAGAAACAAAATTTTACGCCAATATTGCATTTTAAACTTCCGAGAGTTACGTTTTGCTATATAAATATGGGGTATGTAAGAGGGACACTCACCTTCCGGCTAAGTCCACCAGGTGCACCTTGGAGACTGTCTCGCTGGGCATGTTGTTGTGTCTCAGGTAGCTCGCCTAAAAATTGTATCAACATTTTATTTGCTGCTTTTTTGAAAATTTCAAACGTTCTTTAAATCAGTGCTTGTATTTTGTTGCGGTCCTAGTTGCATGAGGACTCAAAGAAAAATTTCCTGTAGATTGTCCACTTAGGCCTGGGTGCCAATGCCGCTGTAAAGGCGACCTCACCCATGCCAAGGATAAAGTTTTTAACCGACTTCAAAAAAAGGAGGTTCTCAGTTTGACCTGTATGTAGGTATGTTTGTCCGCGATTATCCCGCGTTCGGCTGAACCGATTTTTATGCGGTTTTCAGAAAAGTATTTGTTACATTTAGGAGAATATTTTAGTATTTTAACCGACTTCAAAAAAAGGAGGTTCTCAGTTTGACCCGTATGTTACGCGATTGAAGTCGGTTTTTTGACGCTTTCAGCGTTGTCGATTATTTTCTATTCTATTCAGCCCCCCTTCCCGTGCGGGTCAAATCCGGTGTCAATCGTTTAGCACAAGCAAGTCATATTTTTATGCAGAAGATAGTAATCGTCATTTAAAACGCTAAAACAATAATAATAACGCGTTTATAAGAGTGATCAGTATATACCGAAGCTGTTGAAACGTCGACAATTACCTGCACGAAGGTGATGGTGAAGATGGCGTGCGAGCGAGACGACACGTCGTTCATCTGCGTGGACGCGGTCGTGCGGTGCAGGTTGCCGCGGTGCATGCACTCCTGCGCAGCCATATTGTGTTATCTCATCATCGTCATAATCATAACAGCGAAAAGACTCAACTGTTAAACGTAGCCCTTTAAGTTTTTACTTATGTATTTGTTATTTATTTAATCAGTCGTTACAAAATAAATAGGGGTATTGATATTGTTAAACCTCAATAAGTTTGTCTCAACACCGATCTCTACATCTCTACTTCGATTGAAGAAAGATGATGTGGAACAAAATGATTTTATAATTCAAATGCAGTCATCAAACCGTTTCAGACTTGTCTTTCTTAGACATAGGAAAAATACATGCTCCAGCAATATATACGCTATGGACTGTTGCAAAGTTAAAAGAAAAGCAGATTAAAAAAATCTTACCTGAATATCATCATAATCGGAGACCAAGTGCTTCGATAAATCCTGCACATAGGGCCCCAACTTTGGGTGCTCTCTGACCCTTAAGCCGTGCCCACTGGAGTCGGTCAGCAAGTCCTTCACCCTCTCGTTGTAGATCTCCAGGTAGCTGACCTCTGTGCGGTAGGAGGCGCCGGACTCCTTGCCTGCCGCCACTCGGGAGAAGAGCTCGCGACATATGCGGGGGATTAGGCCTTGGCAATCCTAGGGAGAACGCACCGATGTTAGATATATTATAGTATCACACACGATAGTGTATCGGGCTCTGTATCAACTTAACTCAATCGTTACCTATTGACGTTACGCTGTGAGACTTTTTTCCAATGGGGAAGAAAACTGACAAAGCTCGCCGATAGAGGCGCTGATACCGCTTGACTCATACTAACTGTCAAAACGTATAGAAAAAATTGTTTACGTGAACTAAACAAAAGATTATTAAAAAAATGCCGCGTCGTGTGGCGATTGGTTGCAATAATAATAGAAATCAATTATTTCCTAAAGATTCTCGGATGAAGAAGACGTGGGAAAAGTTACGTTTTCTATTATGTACTTTTCAACTTCGCCTTTAATTGAGGAACAGTCCAAGTCGCATACATTTTCCATTTAACAATTTTACAGAAGAAAAAAAAAAATATAACACATCGATAATAAAAAACGCGGAACTAATTGAAAGTTGTTATGAGTCAAGCGTCCGTAGCGCCATCTGCAAATAGCTTTGCGTTTTCTTCCCCATTATAAAATTACGTTACAAATTGACCATCTCTCTCTTATCGTGTGGCACAATTTATCCGTCCTATCCACAAGCTATAGGCGGCGGTTGCCTGGTGTTGCACTTATCATCACCCTTGGTCACGTGTAGAGCATTTTAAGATTTACACCTACGGACGCGTGCTACGCGACTATCATACACGACTAGAAATCAGATGTGCAGGTTTCCTCACGATGTTTTCCTTCACCGTTAAAGCAGTCAGTATGAAAATGTATGTAAGTTTCGAGAAACTTATTGGTGCACTGGCCAGGATTTGAACCCGTGACCTCTGGTTAGGTGGACGGAGTCACTAACCGCAGAGCCACCGACGCTTTTTTTGACCGTGACCGTGATGTATATCGAGATATGGGAGAACATTTTATTTTTCTTCTTTTGAATTGTATAATATTGCGCCGCGTGCAGCTTACAAAAGAATCGCCACATCTGGTCTAGCATGGTTGGTAATAAAGTTAAAGTTGTAACAAAAACCAAGAAACCATTAGAGTGGATAGTGTAACTACGAGAACAAAGCTTTAGGCCCGATTCAATAACATCAAAATTACGAGACATTCGACGAAACACGGAAGATACAACTCCGAAAAATGGAAAAACAGTAACACCGATGCAGGACAAAGAATAAAACGTCAAGTCGCAACGGATTAAAGAGCACAGCACAGCGCATCCATCCGATAACTTGATACATGATATCTCCGCAAAATACCTACTGATAAAGCATAGAACCTAAAAAGACAGTACAATGGAATCTGAAGACACCCTTCTACTGCAACTACTTCAAAACAAGCAGTCATACTTTCCTCCCTGTAAATGTTACACACCAAGTATAGTATCTATCTTCCACATGCTGACTCGTTGCTGGTATACTTGTCGGCCCTATCCATCCCCCCGCCCCCATCCCGACTGCAAAAGCCACCTACACTCCTGATCCTATCTACGTGGCCACTGGTGTCTTGGGTAGATCTCAGCTGCATAGAGGCACAAGGACGAGAGTTGATACGCCCCCAGGTGAACGGTCTCCTGTGCTGCCGGCAGGATTCAGTAAATGACCTCGGAACCTGAGGCTGTGTCACCCACGTACCCTCAGGATCCGGTTGGATGCTGGATACCGTCACGGTGCTCGAGCCACTCACTTAGGGTGTTACAACTTCGCCCATGATCCCTTATGCTCTGACCTCAACGCCCCTGCAGAAGAACTTCTGGTCAGTGAGCCACCGGAACGGAACGGAACGGAACGGAACGGAACTATAAAATTTGTCCATCAACCTCTTCTCTTTGTACGACATCCTCGGTGTGTGAATCAGACATGCACTTCTCTGTAGTATCTTTAAATATTTTTATTTTTTATTTTATTTTATTTATTACAATTCATTAGAAGGCTTACAGTTTAACACTAAGACGCCTTCCAAGAGATATATATGTTAGATTACTTACTTATTAGATATTATGTTAGATTAAGTTATTTCTAGACAAAGTTTATTGTTAATAAATAACCGTATAGCTTTAAAAATAAATGATAAATAATAACAATCCCACACTGTGAAGGAACGCCACTTACGGGGGAGCCCATCATGGTGAAGGTCTTGCCGCTGCCGGTCTGACCGTACGCGAACACACACGCATTGTAACCCTCGAACGCGCTGTCGATGACGTCGCTGCCGAGGTCCGAGAACACCTGCCGTTAAAAAAAAATGCGGCATCTGATACTGAATGAGGGAACTCATCATCAGCCGAAAGACGTCCACTGCTGGACAAAGGCCTCCCCCAAGGATTACCAGCACACTAACAGGTCTTGTGCTTCCCGCATCCAACGGCTTTTCTCAACCTTTATCAAGTCATCGGTCCACCGAGTGGGAGGCTTGCCAACACTGCGTCTTCCGATGCGCGGTCGCCACTTGAGAATTTTAAATGAACTTTTCGACAGATTTCGATACTAGTAGTTTAATAATAAAATGTAAAAAAATCATCTCAATTTAAGATCACTTACCACGTAACTGGTGACTCTGCTTATCAAACTCAACAACTTTGGTGGAATTGGTTAAAAATATTATTGACTTTTTATACAAACTTGGCTCAAAAACTTGGCGGGTGGTAGGACCTTGTGCGAGGTCCGTCCGGATCGCTACCACCATCTTACTCATTAATCCTACCGCTAAGCAGCAGTGCTTGCACTGTTGTGTTCCAGTGTGGAGAGTAAGACAGCCGAGGAAATTACAGGCACAAGAGGCATTTCATCTTAGCCCTCTAGGTTGGCAACGCATCTGCAATCCCCTCCGGGGTTGCAGGTGTCTATGGGCAGTGGTGATCACTTACCATCAGGTGACCCACTTGCTCGTTTGCCTTCCTTATCACATAAAAAAAAAAAGCTGATCTATTTGTATGAAAAATCCATTTCTCTATAAAAGGTTGCATAAGAAGATTGGAGTGTAGTTTCTATTCTATTTTTTTTTTCATTTTTCTATTCTATTCTAGTTTCATGGTATAATATTACTTACCAGTCACCCTAAGATCTAACAAAATCAGCTGAAACTATACTCGTGGACAAAAAAATCTACTCAAAGTTTCATGCACGACTTTTGGAAAATTAACTCAATCTAGCAAAATAAAACTAAACCAAAAGTTCAAAAACTGTGTGTTTACTGTTTATGATTTTAGTTTGATGGTTTTCTAGTTTTTTGCTTTTAGTGTTTAGCAGTTTTGTAGACTGAGTTATTTTTTCAAAAGTCGAGCAACAAATCTTGAGTCGATTTTTTTAGTCCACCAGTGGGGACTAAACTGGGGCTTCTACTCATGAAACTGAACAACTTTCCCCAAGGAACCCCAAATTTGTATGGTAATTCCTTGGGGAAAGTTGTAAGCCTCAGTTAAGTTTCAGCAATATTACCTGTTCCTGAGTGGCGAAATGTGAGTCGGCGCTGTCAAACGACCAGTAAGAGTGGTCGAACGTGAAGTCCTTGTACTTCTCCCTGTTTCCATCGTTCTGTTCTTTGCTGTTCTGTGGAGGGCAGGTTGAATTAGTTTCAGGCTAAGATGTCGAGCCAGGGTTCAATGAATAAATCTGTTAAATTCAATTGTATGTGTAAATATATACCACTAAAGACTATACGGGGTTTCTCAGTAATGTTGAGTAGAACCTCCAGTTAACTGGTCTAGTTAAGATGTCAAGAAGTAAGTAGCTTTTTTTCTAAATTCTAAACAATTTGTTCAATTGTGAACGTTTCCAGTCCAATTGTCACCGTTGGTGAACACAAGAGCCCTACGGCTTTAGGAGATGCAGGTGGGACTTACTTTGACTGTCATTAATCTGGTCTTCTTCCCTTCCATCTGTACTATCAGTTTGGCGCTCATGTCTTTCTCTCTGTAACAAAACAACATAGTAGTTTTAGTAAGAGATATATTGGGTGACTTTAAATTAGTTCTTGATACGAAAGACTATGAATGTGCTCATGATAACAAACAACTTTCCCTACGAAACCCATAGTCAAATCCAAAAAAAATTTTGACTCTCCATACAAATCGATGAACTGACCGGCCAAGTTAGTATGAAGACTCCAAAATTTTTTTTGCGATTTGACTATGGGTTCCTTGGGGAAAGTTGTTTGTTATCATGAGCACATGCATAGCCTTTCGTATCAAGAACTAATTTAAAGTCACCCTATATATTGTTGTTCATATGCGAAGTAAGAATTCATTGCGTTATTCATTGCTTCATCTACGTAGTAGGAATAAAATTATGACGATTTTTATATCCATCACTTGAGAGATGATTGGTTCCCCATACAAACTTTTATCCCCTATTTCACTCCCTTCAAGTTTTATTTTCGCGGCAAAAAGTAGCATATGTCCTTCTCCAAGGTCCCATCTAGCTGCGGGTACGTATCATAATATATAAAATTAAAATATATACGGTTGGAATGACTAAATTTAAAATACTGAAAATCAAAATATATAATGTATCAAAATATATAAAGTTGTTTGACATAAGTACAATACTACTAAACTTGCAATGAATAATGGTTGAAATGTATAAAGGTCTTTAATTATAATAGTCAATAAAAATACCGAAATAAAGTAATACATATATCGATCTGTGGTTATTTTATCAATCAAACCTGACACGGTGACTGTGAGGGGAGGCGAGCTTGCACATCACAGTCTCCGAACCGAAATCATCCGAGTCGGGGTGCTCCGAATTCCCGAGCTCGCTTCGCTCGCTCCCGCATACAATAACGTAATAGTCAATAAAAATACCAAAATAAAGTAATACGTTTTTTTTGAATAATCAAATACGCGGATAACTTTCACGGATTCTAAATAGGATGCGGGAGCGAGCGAAGCGAGCTCGGGAATTCGGAGAACCCCGACTCGGATGATTTAGGTTCGGAGACTGTGATGTGGAGGCGAGCTTGCTTGCCTCCCCTCACAGTCACCGTGTTAGGTTTGATTGATTAAATAACCACAGATCGACTGCTTTAGAACTGCGACTGCTTTTAGTAATAATAATAATATCTAATAATAATAATATCTGGGACAAATCACACACGGTCATCTGGCCCCAAACTAGGATTCCCTGTATCTTGGGAACCAGAGACTGATATATATACACATATATTTTTAAATAAATACATATATGGATATAATACACCCAGACTCAGAGCAAACAATTCTGCTCATCACAGAAAAGTTTGCCCTGTGTGGGGATCGAACCCACGACTCACGGATCAGAGGTCAGGATCGCTAACCACTTAGCCACCGAGTCAGTTAGTTGTTTATATCTTTGATTGAAGAAGGCTGGCTTTAATCTCAGATGAATACATCAGTGGCAAAGCAGATTGTTTTTTTTTTCTGGTAATGATAAAATTAATATTGTATTGTTATAAAGTACAGAACCCTCATACAGTACAGAACTCTCATATTTAATCATTTAAATACAGTGTCGTATCCATTCTATGTGACCATTATAATTTCTAAATGTATATATTTTCAACTTATAAATTGTGAACATATGCATTTTGATACTATATAATCCGACCAATCTCGGAAACGTACTTTATGGAATTTAACTGATAGTTATTTCAACTGTTGTATATTTTGATTTTATATATTTTGAACGTATATATTGTAAACTTATGGATTTTGAATGTATGCATTATAATATGTACCCCTAGCTGCATACCAAAATTTATCAAAATTGGTTTAGCGGTTTAGGCGTGAATAGGAAACAGATAGACAGAGTTATTTTCGCATTTATATTTGTTTATATTATTATATTTGGATAATCGTCGTGAGGGATTCTAAAAATAAAAAAACCTCGGGAAGATGTCCAGTTCACCAACCCAAACTCGCGGTCCACTTTACAAACGTGAACCGAGTCTGAATTGATGAAGGATGTAAGGATAGTAATGGGCACAGAAGAAATAATAATTTCTTATATTTTCGAAAGCAATAAAACCTGTTCGTATTAAACGGACATACAGACTATTACAAACAGGTACCATACAAAGACTTATTGTCATAGGTGGGTGTGTTTAGTACTAACACAGGAAGCAATACAATGGTCCTAACCTAGGCTAGGCATAGGTTCAATAAGTACTCAGAGTCTAGACCACGACTCAATTTGCATGTAACAGAAAATTATAGTGCTTATGCATCCCAATTAAACTTAATGGTATGATAATTAATGCGGTAAATGTTAATTCTACTTTCACGCGTTTAAGCGCATATCTTTTGGCATTTGCAATAGAAAGGGCGTAGGAATAAAACGGAGGTTAAAGATCGTTAAAGTCCCTACGAGAATATTTCTCCTAAGAATTATAATTAAATTTTGTTTCGGCCCTTAGCGCACTAAAGACTTGTAGCCACCCGATAGTTTACTTGGCTACAGTTCAGTCTGAGGTTGCATAAGAGTGCGCGCATTTACCGACTATACAGGGTGCAACAGAAGTGTGTGACAATACTTCAAGGTTGGCTTTTACCCATCAAACTGAACAACTTTTGTTCTACAACTTTTTCATACAAACTTGGTTCGCCAGCTGATCGATTTGTATGAAAAGTCCAAAAAAAAATTTGCGATTTCAACAAAGTTGTAGAACAAAAGTTGTTCAGTTTGATGGGTAAAAGCCAACCTTGAAGTATTGTCACACACTTCTGTTACACCCTGTATATGGGCTAAATAAATAGATGATACTCGTACTAATCAAACTTTCGGCCGATTAAAAGTCTGTTAGGTAGTGCGCTCAGGGACTAAAATTTAATAGTATATCTATGCAAAGAGTCTTATAGTACGATTATTGTACTATTGACGTGAATTATCCTACCAGGTGTTATATATCGTCCCTCTAATTTTTCGTAAGTTAAAAAACAACCCTATTTCAATTAGATAAAAACCAAATTCAAATAATCAAGGTTATGAGATAGGAGTCGTGCAAGGGACGATATAACACCTTTGAGCTTTTGTGTTTCGACATCGAAAACTCTTAAAAGAGTAACATTTAGAAAAATCTTAATTTTATATTAAATTAGCATGAGCTAATATTTTTACCTGGTTTTTAATTTAAACCTGGTAAAGGTTGCAGGAAGCCGCTGGATGCGAGCCGCACAGGACCGGTCTGTGTGGAAATCCTTGGGGGAGGCCTTTGTCCAGCAGTGGACGTCTTTCGGCTGATAGATAGATAGATAGATAGAGCTAATATTTACGGAAATAGCGCCAAATAATTACTAAAGATAAACAGCTATATTTTGACAATAACTTTTCGGCAACATTACTGAATAATCTCGTAATGCTATTTTCAAACGCAATAAAACGCAATATTAACAATCGTTATTTTTTTATATGTACAGTCAAATCAAGCTAGACTTGTTTTAAGTGAAAATAACATATCGAAATATCGTTATACTTTGCTAGCGATGTCAAAAATAAGCATTTATTTTATTAAGTTTCAGCGGTGTTATAACGGGTTACTCCCCGAGGGCCGCGATTCCCGAGGCACCCGACCCGGAGGGCCCCGAAACACCCGGTAGGATAGTCTGGGTAAGGGAAAGTTGCGAAGTAACGATAAGATATTACAAGTGTTTATTACTCGCGTCAAATCGGCTAAACGTACAGCCATAAACTTTTATTCGAAGTGGGTAATAAAAATAAATTACACTTTTTGAATTTTAGTTTTTTAAGATCATTTCCATTGGTGCCATTTGGATACAGAAGTCTAAAAGACAAATTTAATAATTTGCTTTAAAATAAACCATAATTATCATATATTTCACTACTAGTCGAGACTTATTATGCAAAGACAGACCAGGTGGCTGCTGGGTACCACTGCTCGTCCTATAGCTGCCGCCAACAGGGCTGCGTTCCAAGCCTATACTCTGACAGGAGCCATGGGAGAGGCGTGGGATCCCATGGCATTGACAGGAGCCGTTCGCTCTGAACACAGTAAATCACGTAACTGTGAATGGGAAGATACAAAACGGTTGCTGTGAGAGCTAAGCCATGGAACGTACTACAGCGCGCTGTGTCACGCACGTGGATCGAGACAGGCAACTGTACGATCGGCAGAATACTGGTAACCCTTTTAGGGTTACAGATGCCCATAGGCGGCAGTAGCCACATTCCACCAGGTGGGCCGGCAGCCTTTTGCCTTTTTGATTGAGAAAAGTAAGGTTTTGTCTAATCAAATAATAACAGATTCGATTAAATCTTAATCTGCGTGCAATCGTAACACGATAGAACTTTGTCACATTTACGCGCGCTACTGTAAGTAATGTGAATGACTTTGCGATACCGACCGAGCATAGTTAATATGATAATTGATAAGGTTCCATCCCACAGAGATTGTGCGGTGATTATAATATAATGTATCTGATAAATTATTTTGCGGAACACGATATATTTTGCGTAACACGTATAAATCAAACTATATTCGATGTTAGATAAATAGATATACCGTGCGGCCAGACGCAATACACCATCTGATATGGTTTGTAACAAATAAAATTTTATTATTATTATTATTATTAAATTGTTATAGATGTTTGTAGATGCTATAGTTATGTATAATAAATATCTTAACTGTTGCCAGTCAGTTCATACGAAAACATCATGTATGTTCGTAAGAAAATAGAGTTGTTTCCAAAAAACAGTGACAGGCATAATTTTAACCTTAGAAATAGAAATAATATTGAAGTTCCTTATTCGAGACTGAGTAAGGTAAATAAGTCGTTCATGGGGCAGTGTATAAAATTTTACAATTAAATACCTGAAAATGTAACAAGTTTATCCGAAAATAAGTTTAAAACTTATGTAAAGAAATGCCTGTGTTCAAGAGAATATTATAAAACCATAGACTACCTATGTTAATGACAAAGATGTGTGGACATGTATAGATCCTCCAGCTCATAGCTTTAGTAATCACACATCACTTGTAATAGCTATTAAGTTTTTATTTCAAAAAATGTGTTGGGGCGAGTTTCTTTTGGGCTCGATGTTTCTTCTCGCTCTGCTAACACTGAGTGTAAAAGTTCCGAGTGGCAGGAACTTTGTACTAGGTAGAAAAAAATATGACGATTTAAAAGCATGTGTAAAGCATCTACTTAAATAAAAAAGATTTTTGATTTTGATATCTATAGGGTGATTTTAAATTAGTTCTTGATACCAAAGGATATGCATGTGCTCATGATAACAAACAACTTTCCCTAAGGAACCAATAGGCACATCGCAAAAAAAATTTTGGACTCTTCATATTAATTTGGCCGGTCCGTTGACCGATTTGTATAGATACAGATGACGCATATTTCCCTTGTTAAAGTCACAAAACGTCGTAAATCGTAAAACGCCAGACACTGTTGCCACTGGCCTTGATTATTCACCGGGCAAGTAGTTAAACATAACGCCCGAGTTTTTTGCTACAAATGTGTAAAAACATATTTGTACAGTGAGCATCAAGTGGCTAGGCAATCGAATGGTTGGATGGGGCGACTACTGATTTTGTCGAATAGACGATTCTATACAGGGTGTAAGGGACAGGTTTCCGAAAACTTTAAGGGCTTGCGCAGTAGACGAAACTGAACAACTTTCCACAATATTATTTTGGACAGTTTGTATGGAGAAACCGATTTTTTTTTCGTTTCCTGAAAAAAAATATTGTGGAAAATTGTTCAGTTTCGTCTACTGAGCAAGCCCTTAAAGTTTTCGGAAACCTGTCCCTTACACCCTGTATAGATTCGTCGATCATTAGTTTTACTTTAAAAAAAAACTGTAATAATTAATCGCGTTTTATGTCTTGAGTTTTTTGTGATTAAGTCTATTGATATTTTGTTCAAAAATCATAACTTATAATAATAGTTTTGCAATTGTAAAAAATAATAATTCAGGTTACTTAATAATAATAGGGTCAAATGTCAAAAACAACAAACTTTCTAAAAATTTCTGGAGTAGCGAAGTATGACGTCATTATTTCGTATAGTCGTAGTTGTTTCCATACTCATTACAATTTTTTTGTAAATAAAAAATGCACTTTTTATAAAATTCTATGATAGTAAGTTCTTCTACTCACTATTTAATTGAAAGAGCTATTTTGTGAAAAATATTTCACAATGAATTGATGAAACAGTCAACTACCTACCATTATGTTGTTTTTCGATTAAAAAACAATTACTTACAATCTAACTAATTGGTGAAACTCAAATGGAAATATAATTAAATATAGAAAGAATAATTTCTAAATCGTAAATATCTCAACATTTGCAGCCACTGTTGTTGTCAATTGATTCAAGAGTTTAGTTACTGGCTAATATTTGCTTTGGTCTATATGTAACATACTTATCAACTTGACTCTCATCAGCTATCTGATGGTGACTGTACTTTGCTCCAATGTAAACTTAATGAGAGCCACACTAATGACGTAATTCCTAACATTTAGTCAACAATTAAATAATGTAACATAGTTATGCTTCTTCTTTTCGTATGGAAATACGGAATAACCTATTCGCTTCTCAAATAGGAAACAATTGTGATAGGAATATCATGCTAAAGCTTAAAATGTAATTTAATTGTGTAGCAGCCAAGCATAATGCAATTTATTCTATGCATCTTTTTTATATGCAATGTTGCATGGTATAGTAAATTAAAAATTAAATTGAGATGAGAATATTTTATTGGAATTAAGGTTTATTTTGGTTCAAAACAGATAGTCACCAAATATTTAACTATGGGACTATATTTCTCTCCGGTACTTGGGACAATAATAAATAAAAATAATACATTACTCAATGTTGAGAGAAAAATACACATCCCTTGTTTGCCACAATCGAAACTACCACCCTTGCCCTGGCAAATAGAAGGTGTAACTGCAACTGTGTCAATATAGTATGAATATTCTTATCCATTTAAAACAGCCACATTTATTAATAAATTATTATTCAATAACAGACAGGTGGCAATTTAATCTGTTACAAAGATAATTATCATACTTCACCCACTATGTTGACAGTTTGATAACTATCACATCTTAATTATTCATTGCAAATTGCAATATTGACTCTCTATTAATCTCTCACTTAAAATCTGAATAAAAACAATTAACATTTTCATATTAATTGCTAAGAATTTACCGTAAAGTAGTTATCTAGTGAAAGAAGTTGATTAATTATGACAAAAATGGTGTAAAAAGTGTTATTGAATTAATTGTAAGAATACTAACTGAAAAGTTTACTTAAATGTTTTATGATAGGCCAAGTTCGTAATAGCTTTTTGAATACTGTTTTTACCTGACTCCTTGTATGTATGGTGGGGTAATCTCTTTGGAGTATGTAAGTTGAAATATGTATGTATAACTAAATATAAATAAATGAATATAAATAATATCTTTCATAAAATTTTAATTTCAATAAATAATATCTTTATTGTAACAAAGAAATTATGTGGTATAAATAAAATAAAAAATAAAATAAAATAAACTTTATTTGAACAAAAAGTTCAATTAGTTCATGTATGTTTGTTTTATTGCTATTAACTGTAGCCAAACTGCATTTGGGAGTGCATTGTATTTTTAGATTCGTCCTGATCCTCAGATTGACTTAGGATACATTGGCTAAACAGCAGAATTTTATATTTTTACCTAAATTGTTTAGTATTCAGTGTTATGTTTTTTAAAGCCTATTTTCATCTCTTGTTATAACTGTAACTGAGTGCTGTGCATGAGAAATAGCCTACTCCAGGTATCCTTTAGAGTTATATCAGTAATATTGTTTTTTCAAATTGCTATAAGTAGTTTTTTATAGTACCTTTCATGTTCCTTTCCAGTTCCTGAAGCATCAGGTATTAACTTCCAAGTGGTAGGAACTTTATATTAGGTAGATCAAAAAATAACTTTGAATATCAACATTGTTACTTAGTTCTAATAGGATATTTTGTATCATAGTAATCGTAAATATTTCCAAACAATAATATAATTTTTCAAAAATTAAAAACATGCAATCATTACAAAAGAGAAAGAATATCTTATTACACCTGCATAGGCTAGAAAAGGTTTATGTGCAGGTGTTCTGTTTATATTATTTATTAATAATTCTATAATACGTATTTTATTTTTACAACCATGATGTCCTTTTATTTTATTTATTTGGGATAATTAACAACTATGCACTATTATATAAGATATTAAAGACTAAATTATGTTACAAAGTACATAGCCCACCCACAACATTATCCACACATATGGTTGTCTTGTTCTAGAAAATACATTTTTTACAGGGTTTTAAAGTTCTATTCTATTTTTCTATTTGGCTTTACAGGAGTGATTTTGCCAATGTCTAGTGAAAAATGGGAGAATCTTCAATAAAAAAATGGTGAAACGCCGATGTCAAATAAAAGGCACGGCTCTAAGGGTGATGGGCACTTAAAGACGTTCCATGTGGTGGTTTGCTGCTGGAACTCAGAAAACGGAGCTGTCTCCCGAGTTAATCCTCTTCTTATGACCGCTTATCTCTGAATCTGAATCACAGCTATTTCCTCATCACAAAAATAACGTTGAAACTACTCTAAAATGGAAATAATTGAAAAATTTACTCAGCAGACGTGTGCTCTGTACAAAGTCCCGGCAACCAACAGTTTTTAAAGTTGTGTTTAATAAATCTATGCTCTATTAAAAAAGCATTACAGTAAATCATAATTTCTTTTAATGTTTGCAATTTAACACATGTGTGAGAAAAACCATATGGTAAGTAAAATTTATATACAAGGAAAACTTTAAGAACAACTTTTTATACAAATGAATCATGGGACATGGTAAGTTTACTATGAAGACACACAATCATACAAGTGCCATTCTTTGGTTCAATTTGTTTATGTTTTTCCCGCATATGTTGTAAACAAACAAACATGCAAACAGACATTGTTTCATACAAATACCAAACATTGTGGGATTCTATAAGTGGGTCATTGTGTTTTTAACACTTTTTGGGCAACTTTCATCAAATCGCGGTGCCCGAGGTACAGTTGTGCTCCCAATGCAGCTGAACCGTGAAAGTCATTGCCATTTGAGAATGGCTTCATTCTTTTTTTTGCACTTTCAAATCGCCTCTGATATTATTATGGGAAAATGTCATAAACATTAAGGGGGACCATTGTTGCTGCAATACGCATTCGAAATAACATAAAACTGTCAATCATCGAGATAATAGGGGCGTGAGTTTGCGAAAAAGCATTGTCTGCGACGGTAAATACAGCGTAACAACAAAATGATTTTTCTTACGAGTTCAAAGTTTACGTGAAAATTTTACCTTTGATTGAACGGGCGAACCCTTACAGCCACTTTTACCGAGGCCATTGTCACACATTATATTGTCAATCGTTTGTAATTTTTATTTATTTCATTCAATTTACACACAAAACACGACTTCACAAAGCTCGCGTTGACATTTCTTCGCGTAGCGTTGACATTTCTTTTTCAATGACGGCATGACATTGAGTTTTTGAGTTGCTATTTCCTGTTTTAGTTTTACTACATCGTATATTTTGATTTTTAGTTTTGTATGTTTTTTTTTATGTATGTAACAAAGAGTATTAGTGAAAAGTAAACTGAAATAAATACTATGTGCTAAAGCATTTCCGGAATAAGCGTTTTTTGATTTTTAAATTTTGGTTTCCTAAAACCCTAAAAGATGGCGACACGGTCGATTAACGTATGAACTTTCTATTTGTATATTTCTGCTATTAGCAACTTACTGCCACATTAACTAGCAAAGAATAAAAGCCAATAACAACTTTAAAAACAAACATTCACGAAACGCAAAAGAAAACACGTTACGTAAATCTACATCAATGTCAAAGTTAACAGGTCGTCTTAAAAAAAGTGTTTCCACCTTTAAAACAAAAACTGCTATGAGACATAATTTATTTAATATCTGTTTTCCAAAATTCTTTGATTTTTAATAATGGAAAACTTAAATTTCAAATTTATATTATTTTATTCTGTTGTATAAATATTGATTGCTAGGTCAATGTCTTTTCAGATACTTATTTTACCTATCTAACCATTAGAAAGAGTGTTTGTATGTATTAACTTCGTTAAGTATGGATGACCTGGGTGCGTTCAGATTTCTCTGTAATATGTAATTTCTTCTTCCGAACCAAAAATAAATTGATTTAAATACACTTTAATCATTAAAAGCAATTTATAACTGTGTATCATGTTACAATTCCTTTAAAAAATACAAAAACAATACTGATAAGCTTTGTGCATAAAAAAATATGAAAATATTTATTTTTGATCACAATACAAAAAATATTCAATGAAAAGTAATCTTCGCTAAAGCTATTTATCATTATTATGATACTAGTCAGTAATATCAATAAGTTTTGCCCATTTTTTTTAGATTTTCTTATTTCCAATGTTGATCAGTGCCATCTAGTTGAGTTTAGAGAAAGCCGTGGAAAATAGATCGACCCTACCTACCTACGCGGCATCTAGTGTGCAAAATGCAGAATAAAAATAAATGGCAACATTCTACATTAGTGATGTGTTGAACTGAACCCCTATTGAACCATGCCATCGAGTCATAATCGATTTGATTGAATCGATATTGGCTTATGAATCTTATGATCGTATGTATTCCTGAACGCATCTATTAGTCAAATAAAATTGAAATGAAATGTCAAAGTTCGTGTGTTCGTCTGGTCTGTCAGTCTGTCGTGCTTATGATTTTTGTAGTTATAGATTTCTCGTAATGAATTAAAACTATTATTAATTTAAACATATTCCTAAATAGTTATTTAGGATGCCGAAGGAGCAATATCGTGAAACTTACGTCGGTAGAAAAATGTAAGTTAGGTTATGTTTACATTGTTTCCAACAAAGTTTAACATTGATTTTAGGCAGTTTCCAACCAGATTTAACCCGTTTTTCCTGATGTTCTAATCTTTATGTTACTTAGCCAGTTCTTAAACTAGTAGTCATGGCTTAAAAATAGTTAAAAATGCGACTTGTATTTATGTTTTTAATGTGGTGTCCAGATCCCATGTCACATTCAATGTGGACAGCGCGTCGGCCATCCAGCAGGCTGCACATATCCAGGTCATCACCAAAAACCTTTATGCACAAGATGGGCAGAGAATACCGGCCAGTTACGGAGTACTTGACCGGAGAATGGTAGGTGTTGCAGGTTCTTGCATCATTAATCCTAAATGCAATTTCTCTTCTCTTCAGTTTGATAGCAATGCTCTTGTCTGTAGAATTTTTGAATACTGCAGCACCTCAGCTTCCTCATACTATACAACAGTAGCTTTTTCCATATAAAATTTACTCTAATGTGCCCAATATATATATACAAATACATATCTACTTCCCAATATACCTTCACTGCAACATATTATAGACTCACACAATCAAGATCAATATTTCAGAACTTTCTAAGTTCCCTTGGGATCCACTCATTGTCAATGATTAATAGTATGTTATTACATTACATGGAAGTACCTTCACATTTGAAGTTTAAGGCCTCGTTCATGGAGACGCGGCGCGTTGCGCGGCGCGTCGCGCGGTCAAATCAAACATATGGTAATCTATGAGAGCGTTCACGAGCATGTGTTGATGCTTCTACATGAACGCTCTCATAGATGACCATATGTTTGATATGACCGCGCGACGCGCCGCCTGACGCGCCATACAACGCGCCGCGTCTCCATAAACGAGGCCTAATACTGAAGGTTTTATAGTGATATCTTGTTAAGCAATGAAATTAAGTATAATAGTTCCATTCCTCTAGGAGAACAAGAAGTTCAAGACTTTTGCAGAAAAAATAAATACATATAATTATGCAATTAGAATCTGCTGGAACTTCGAACTTCATAGAGCCCATTATAAACATAGAAACATAGAAGTTGAAGGTTTTTCTAGAAAATCATAGAACCTACTAGCAACTTTATAGAAATTTCTAGATGTAATTGATAGACTGTAGATATGACAGAAATACCTCTGAAACCTTGTAAGGTTACTAGATAAGCTTCATAGAACTTCTAGAAACATCATAAAACCATCTAGAAACTTCAAAAAATCCCGAGAACTAAAGAATTTAAAAAAGTTTTGAAACATTATATAATTGATTAAATTATAAAACTTTATTATTTTTGTTCAAATTGTAATTTTACCTTTTAATCTAGTTATCTAAAAAATGTGTTTTAATATTATTGCCTTTCTTCATAAAACACTCATAAAACTTTTTTGGGTATTTTTTTCCCTAAAATTATATCATCAGTGTTATTGAAATTTTTGTACTATGGTACCAAATGTTTCCTCCAGGGCACAAATCAGAAGGATGCGAACTGTGCCACATGCGGCCTCGGTCTGGCCGAGTGCGTGGGCCACTACGGGTACATAGAGCTGGCACTCCCGGTGTTCCATGTCGGCTACTTTAGAGCGATCATCACTATACTCCAGACTATTTGTAAGGTAAACTGGTGAAAACTAATGAAACTAAGAAGAATAATGTTTAAGTTTAGGCATTTATAAGTCTAAATAGTTGTTTAATTTTTTCACATCTATGCATTGAATAAGTGTAAAAGCCTATATTCTACATAGATATGTGCACACTAAAAGAGAGGTAATTGTTTATGCTTTTGTGATCTATCTGCACTATAGACACACTACCCTTTATTTAATTGAATTATAATTTTTTCCACAGGATTGTGCCAAAGTAATGTTGCCGGAAGCTCTAAAGAAATCCTTCCGTCGCAAATTTATGAACCCTGACCTCCTTTACCTTCACAAGAAGAATCTTCGAGCGGCTGTCCTGAAGAAAGCCAAGACCTTCTCCAAGTGTCCTTACTGCAGTGCGCTCAATGGAATCGTGAAGAAGAGTCCCGGTGGCATTCTGAAGATCATACACGATAAGTACCGCAGTAAGAAGACCTCAGATCCAATAGTTCAGAGAGTGCTACAGGATTTCCATGAGGCAAAAGAATCTAATAAGGAGTTGGCATCTATGCTGAATAGCGGTCTCGTGTTGGAATTGAGTCCTTTGGAGGTAAGTGCTAAGAAACAATATGTTGTAATATTTTGTTTAAAAATAGATAAAGCCAGTTTGTTTTCTGCCTTCAATAATGTTCGGAGGCACGCCACCACTCGCCCTAGTAGAGGCTCTTTCACTTTGATGTGCTCCTGGTATCTGCACCGCAATCTGACATCTTTGCTGACCCCTGGTCTCAAATATGTAAAAAAAATTAAATTGCGTCTATGTTTTTCTTTGATTATTTTTGTACATTTGTCTATTTCTGTATCCCTGTCTAACCCTGTAATGGTTTTATTTCCGAATCAAATTTAATGTAATTAAAAAAGTTTCTTCCACTTGTCAACTCGCCGTCCAGGTGTTGAACCTGTTCCGTCGTATCCCGGACGAAGATATCCCGCTGCTTGGCATGAATGTGCGTCTGTCCCGGCCCGAAGACCTGATCCTCACGCGGCTGCCGGTGCCGCCGCTCTGCATCCGCCCCAGCGTGGTCTCCGAGATCAAGGCTGGCACGTGAGTGTAACTGGAAGAATCTTCTTCTTAGGGGGTGGCACTAGTACAGTACAATGATAAATGCACTATCGTTGATATTGTCCTGTATTTTCATTTCTTTACCCAGGTTTGTCTGGAAGAGATCGCTCTTAGCGATAAGACCGCCTTTGTACACATAGTCTTAGTAATTTTTATTTTGTAATGTTCTCCTTGTGTGCAATAAAGTGTTCATACATACATACAGGCGTATACATATATGCGGGAAATTACAGACCTGTTTCTGTATTACCCGTCCTTAGTAAAGTCTTTGAAAAAATTATGCTCAACCAAATGCTACAACACTTCACTTTAAACAAACTTCTGCATAACCAACAATTTGGCTTCACGAAAGGTCGATCAACTACCGATGCAGGAGTAGCACTTATACGAAACATCTATGATGCTTTTGAGAAATCACAAGATGCAATAGGAGTGTTTTGTGATTTATCTAAAGCATTTGATTGTGTGGAACATCAAACTTTACTTCTTAAACTAAAGCATTACGGTGTGGAGGATAGGGCTCTCAGTCTTCTCAATTCTTACCTTAACAATAGGTTACAAACAGTCCAAGTAAATGACACAAATTCTCTCGGCTCTACAGTAAAAATAGGCGTTCCCCAGGGATCTATTTTAGCCCCCTTTCTCTTCCTTGTTTATATATGACTTACCATTTATGGTGCAACGTCTCTCAAATATTGTGTTGTTTGCAGATGACACATCTCTTATTTTTAAGGTAGACAGGAAAGACAGCAAAATTGACGAAGTAAACAACACACTTTCAGAGATACATAAATGGTTTACTGTTAATAACTTGCTATTAAATGCCACAAAGACAAAAGTAATAAAATTCAGATTGCCAAATGTCAAGCAAACTCACGATAGTGTAATATTAGATAGTAATATTTTAGAGTTCGTAAATAGCACTGTTTTTCTTGGTATTACTTTAGATGCTTCCTTACAATGGGGACCACATATAGAAACCTTAGCAGGAAAGCTTAGCTGCCTACGCCGTCAAGAAAAGAAGGCAACTAACAGATGTAAATACTGCAAGACTAGTATATTTTAGCTATTTTCATAGTATAATGTCTTACGGCATCTTAATTTGGGGACATGCGGCTGACATAGAAACTATTTTCATACTGCAAAAAAGAGCCATTCGCGCTATCTATCAGATGCGATCTCGAGAGTCATTGAGGGACAAGTTTAAAGAAATAAATATTTTACCCGTTGCCAGTCAATTCATATATGAAAACATCATGTATGTTCGTAAGAATTTAGATTTTTTTCCAAAAAACAGTGACAGGCATAACTTGAATCTTAGAAATAGAAATAATATCGAAGTTGCTTATTCGAGACCGAGTAAGGTAAAGAAGTCGTTCATGGGGCAGTGTATAAAATTCTACAATAAAATACCTGAAAATGTAATTAGTTTATCCGAAAATAAGTTTAAGACTTATGTAAAGAAATGCCTGTGTTCAAGAGGATATTATAAAACCCAAGAGTATGTTAATGACAATGATGTATGGACATGTATAGATCCTCCAGCTCATAGCTTTAGTAATGACATCAATTGTAATAGATATTAAGTATTTATTTCAAAAAATGTGTTGGGGCGAGTTTCTTTAGGGCTCGACGTTTCTTCTCGCTCCGCTAACACTTCCCGAAACGTTGAGTGTACAAGTTCCGAGTGGTAGGAACTTTGTACTAGGTAGAAAAAAAGAGGATTTAAAAGTATGCGTACAGCATCTACTTAAATAAAAAATATTTTGAATATAATGATTAATGCTAAGATATGGAATCTTAGCATTAATCATTCTAGTATTGCCACACGCACTTTTTAGCGAAGATAAATATTAAAAGCATTGCAAGATGTTCGTTACGGTACCCCAGTGATCAGAAAGTAGGACCCGTTAACTGCAGCTTCTACTCATCATACTGAATAACTTTATTTGTACGACGTTTGCAAAAAAAAAATGAAAAAAATTTCATGCAAATTTAATATTTTGTTAAGCATTTTGTCATCAATAATAGTTTATACAAGATTTTCAAAAACTACTGCCACATCTCTTTCTGTCCTGATCAATCGAAACTCACCCCTCTCCCAGGAACGAAGACGACCTCACCATGAAGCAGTCAGAGATCCTGCTCATCAATGACGTGATCGCGCGCCACGTCGCCAGCGGCGGCAAGAGCGAGCTGGTGCAGGAGGACTGGGACTACCTGCAGCTGCACGCGGCGCTGTACATCAACAGCGAGATGTCGGGCATCCCGCTGTCTATGCAGGTGAGGTGGCAGCTGTCTAGGTGGCGGCATTGCGCTGTCTGTGAAGGTTAGGTGGTAGCTTTCGAACTGTCTATTCAGATGAGGGTGGCGGGTGTGTTCCGAGGGTACCCTCTGATAACAACCGTTCACTCTGACAACAGGATAGCATAATATAAATCGTGTGAAAGAAACGGTACAAAACGGTTGCTGTCGGAGTGGACCCTCGGAACGCATTCCCCAAGATCAAAGATAAAGATGGCGGCGTTCCGCTGTCTATGCAGGTGAGGTGGCAGCTAACAAAGATGAGAGTCGTATCTCAAATATGGTCTTAAAACTAGATGGCGCCAGGTTAGTTTACGTGGATTTAAACTAGATGGCGCTATCAAATAATCGGTGTTTTCTTAAAAGGAAATTACTGGCCTCGCAAGTGACCTTTTTGTTTAGATAGCTTTTTATGGACACTTAGTATAAAGAAGGTTAAAATATCATTAAAATACAAGATATACTGATTATTTCAAATGACGCTAATAAATAAATTTACGCGAATTACTGTAGGGATTTTTATTATTTTTGCAAATAGTATTCTATTCAGGAGATTAATACTATACGATATCTCGCATCAAAACCAATCAAGTCATTTACACTATAAGCTGATCGCTGAGCTGAATTAACACCTCCTTTTCACTTAGTAGGGTAAATGAACAGCCAAACTGAACCCCGCTTACGTTTGCAGCCGAAGAAACCAGGTCGCGGCTTGGTGCAGCGGCTTAAAGGCAAGCAGGGCAGGTTCCGCGGCAACCTGTCCGGCAAGCGGGTGGACTTCTCCAGCCGGACCGTCATCTCGCCGGACCCCAATCTGCAGATTCAGGAGGTATTTAGTTGAAGGTTATTTTTTCTTTTATATGTTGTGTGTGTATGGGGAAGAAGCTGATATCGCTTGACTCATACTAACTGTCAAACCGTGTAGAAAAAAAAGTTTACGTGAACTAAACATAAGATTATTAAAAAAATGCCGCGTTGTGTGGCGATTGGTTGCAATAATAATGGAAATCATTAATATCCTAAAAATTCTCGGATGAAGAAGACGTGGGAACAGTAACGTTTTCAATTATATACTTTTCAACTTCGCCTTTAATTGAGGAACAGTCCAAATCGCATACATTTTCCATCTAACAATTTTACAGAAATAAAACTAATTTATAACACCTCGATAATAAAAAAACCCAAAACTAATTGAAAGTTGTTATGAGTCAAGCGTCAGTAGCGCCATCTGCAAATAGCTTTGCGTTTTCTTCCCCATTGGCCCTCGTGTGTGGAGTATGGCCTAACTTTCCCGATCTATGGGAAGAGACCCGTACCCCTGCAGTGGGGACATAATGGGTTGTTAACATGTTGTATGTGTGTGGGCTGTATCGAAAAAAAGAAAGCCTATGTCCTATGTCACGGGTGATTCTAAGTGTAACATCAGGCAACCGCCGTGATGTCTACACCTAAGCAAAGATAGGAATAATAGAGACTTTATTTCTTTTTTGTACTACTTTCATACAAAAATTTTGGCAACACAATTCCCTGGATGGGCGTCCCAGTTCACGTAGCCAAGATGCTGACGTACCCGGAGCATATTTTTTGATATAAAGGGTCTAGCAGTGAGATGTATGTATTATTACTGTTGACGCGAATTCAGCCTTCCATCTCACTGCGTTACGGAGATAATTATTGACTAAATAGACACTAGAGGAGGTATTTTTTAAAATTATTTTTTTCAGAAACTTTTGTAGCTACACTAATAAAACCAAAACGATTTGTTAGAGGAAAAATTGATGTAAATTATGTATTTTTTGTAGATTCTTTTGCCTTATTAACTTTAAAAAAAAATTGAAATATTTTATTTTATTTTTTTATTCATAGTTCAAAAAGAGATACAATCACAGGAAAAATATATAATATAGCTCACTACGTCTAGTACTACCAAAAAGTGCATCAATATCAAATAGGTGCAACACTTCCAAAAAAATATTAAAACTTCTCATGACCGTCCTGGCTAGCAAGGAATTTAATCTGTCTTTTGAATAAACGTTCTTGTTGACGACAGACGAGCACAAAGTCCCAGTAGACTGTGTCTCCTGAAAGCAAACAAGAAATATCCGGAACGACGGAGTTTATTGCTCTCAATACAATACAAGGCAAGCACAATAAACAGACGAAGACAGGTTAAAACACTATACAAAAGTCCAATAGTACGTGAGAAACTAAAACAGTTATTTAAAATAGGGCACTAAAAATTGGCACTGAAGTTCAGGGTGGCCCTGACAGGTTCACGCACATCAAAAAGTGTTATTAACTTTAGGCACTTTACACACTGAATTATTGTAACAACACTAAATAATGTCACAATACAAGTTCACATAAAAAACAGAAGAGATCTTCCAGGTTGATATCACCGGCGATATTTCGAAATCCAGTGTCTGATAGTACTCGTGGAGATGAGAACGCCTGGGCTTCACGAGAGTTTAGTGAAATACCTCTTTGAGTCCGTTGACACTACGTTATCCTGCTAGACCCTTTGCCACATAGCAATTAATGCCAGTTTACTTCTTTTTTATATCCTGTAACTTGGCAACACAATCCCCCAGGTGGGCGTCCCAGTCCACGTGGCCAAGATCCTGACGTATCCGGAGCGCGTGTTCCCCGCCAACCTGGCCTGGCTCCGCCAACTGGTCCGCGCGGGGCCCGACGCGCACCCCGGCGCCAACTACGTGCAGCCGCGGGGGGCCGCGCATAAGAAGTACCTCAAGTACGGGGACCGGGAGAAGGTGGCGCGAGAATTGAAGGTGGGTGATTGATACACAGCTGGGGGGGGGGGGAGAGCTGGTAGCTAGTAGTGCGGGGGCTGGTAGCTAGTAGTGCGGGGGCTGGTAGCTAGTAGTGCGGGGGCTGGTAGTTAGCAGTGGGGGGTGGGTAGTTAGCAGTGGAGGGGTCTGGTAGCTAGCAGGGGGAACTAGGGATGCAGGCTAGTGGGTAGGACCCCGGTGCCAAGTACGTGCAGCCGCGGGGATCCGCGCATAAGAGGTACCTCAAATTCGAATTCCACTCCTTTATCAATGGGCAGAGAATTCCACTCCATCAATTAATCAATCTATTGGGAAGAGAGCTGCAGGTGAAGAATCCCATTTCTTCATCAATTAATCATTCTATTGGGAACAGAGCAGGTGGAGAATTTTATTTATTTTATTTTATATTTATTCGGAAAACTTACAGCTAAATAATTCCACTACTTCATCAATTAATCTATTGGGAACAAAGCTGCAGGTGGAGAACTCCACTTCTTCATCAATTAAGCAATCCCCTGTGAATGAAAACTGTATTCTCTGCGCGTTTCTGTGTTCCCAGTAGAATGATCAATTGATGAAAGAGTGGAACTCTCTGCCCTCTTTGTTCTCAGTAGTCCAACTGTGGTCGAACGCTTTAAAATCATTATTTTCAACAAAAAAAAAACGTAATTTTTAGTGCAGCTATAAAATAATTTATTGTAATTTTACTTTTTATTAATCCAAAAAGTGACGTATAAATATTTAACAAATAACAATGTCTATATCTAAAACATACTTATTAATGTCTAAATCGCACGTTTGAATCAGTGCGGCGACACAGTGGAGCGACACCTGGTGACGGGCGACGTGGTGCTGTTCAACCGGCAGCCCTCGCTGCACAAGCTGTCCATCATGTGCCACCGCGCCCGCGTGCAGCCGCAGCGCACCTTCAGGTATGCTCCGGCTGAGGCAGAGATAGCTGTAGGTACAGCATACAACGTAAGATCATATAACATGAGCAGCTGATCATCCAAAAAACAGCGCACAACTTTTGTATCAACTTCAGTAGTGAGGCAGAGATCTAGTTATAGTGGTTAAAGCGGGCAGTTATCCTGTGTTTAGATCAGCCCGCACCTTCCGCCATATTTGGTGAAGATTTGGTGAGAAGCAAGCGAATTTATTAACATAACTGTACTGTTTTTTTTTTTTCATTTCGTTCGTTTTTTTTTGTATGAGGAGTCCATTTTTTTTCGCTTCAAGTGTGATTTCTAGATGCTACAAATAACGGAAATAGAATTAATGAATTTCACCGTGTATAGGGGGGTA